>CM021106.1:95037787-95652079 GCA_007115665.2 Sequoiadendron giganteum
GGTTGGTTGATGCACTAGAAGGTCTAAGTGAAACATATAAGGATAAATCATTTAACAGTTGCAAGACAAGTGCTTGACTGCATCTGTAGAATTGTCTACAATAAAGAGATAAGTATTTTCTTTTGTTTGTTTATACCTTTGAAATCACCTTCTTCTGGGCTGAAATTCAGTTTGTTGAGATGTGCAGATCTAACATCGATTATTTGGATCGTGTGATTAGCAGAGGTCGTGGTTTCTTTTTTTTGAATGGTGATCGCTGGCATAAGATCCTTTGGAGATACCATTCATTCATTGCGAGTTGTTTCATGCTAGTTGTGTAGATTTCTGAGTGTGACTCTGAAATGAAAGGAGAACTGCAATTTTGGTTGTGATTGGTTGGTCACATCGATACCATTCTCTATGTGCATGGACTATGATGGTGCCTTGATTCATTGAGAGGCTTGGTTCTATATTGAGTATGCTAGCTGCATAATGTGTCTAAGAAATTTGAGTTGAGTAGATAGTCTTTTTTTGTGCTATGATTAGCATTTCCAAGAGAAAAATTGAGAAAAAGACAAAAGAAAGATATATCAAAATCAACAAAGATAAGTTCTATTATTTCTTTAATTAATCTATCTAACAATATTTGCTACATGCTTCATTTGTAGTTTGATTTTTGAACTATTATTAATCCTTTTAAAATGCAAGATGATTCAAGGAGAAAAAGGATGACATATTAATTATTAGAGATTGCATAAGGAGGAAGAGTCGGAGGCATCCTGTGAGGAAGTCATACTAGCTCGAGAAATGAACAAACATGAAGTCTTGGCTTACAGCCATGAGACTGAGTTGGTGACACATAACTGTAGACATCTCTCGAGGACACAAGGTTGGGTCAGCCTTGGATGGAGAGTTTGCATCAACAAAGAAGATTGTGAAAGATGAAGACACTAAACAAGGAAGAACCTATACAGAGTGTCATTATGATCAGTTACTTTGAAGAGGAGGAAATGACATTCAGAGGGAGTTAAATAATGAGGATTCAAGGCTTGAGTTGAGATCATGTCCGGAAAAAGGATTAAGGTTCAAAGATCAGTCAATGGAGGATTTCTTTGAAATCTCTGAGGCAAGGATCAAGAGGGAGTTTTGTGACTAACTGAGAAGAAGTGAAGGTTGCAGTGTTGCAAGGCCAAGTGCTAAAGTCCTTGGAAGACCTCTTCAGCTGTAAAGGATAAACTTGCATAAGACAGTCAATCTAGATTTGACATTGGTAGCTCCACGAACTCATTCAGAATAGAGTGATCTGGGATGAGGTCGAGAAGGGCAGTCCTGAACTTTCTACAATACCAAAGTTGTGCACTGGAAACTATTTCTCTAAGGCAAGCATTGCAGTAAATCTTGGACGAGGAGGCCAGAAGGTTGATGCAAGTACTTAGAGCTTCAGAGGGAGTCATGTTAGGGTTAGAAGGTAGATATCTAACAAGTTAAATGTGGATTTGATCAATAAAATAGAGAAATAAAACACAGGAAATTATAGCAGAAACAAGACAACACAGAGAATTTAACGTGGTTCACCTAATCTGGGCTACATCCACAAAGCCATAGCCAACCAATGATTTTATTATCCAGTGCAAAACATATTACAATATCATGAATAATGCCATACTACAACTCCCCATTCCAGCTGCTTATAGCAAGCTTTTAGAAGCTTCCAGAAATTAGGGACTTTTTTCCTTTTCGGTGATGAAGCAAAAAAAAAGGTGATTTTTTTTTCAACGAGGATACATGAAGAGTGTATAGTATAGCATGATCAATCACCACATACCAACAATATCCCACTTGGAGACTGATCGAGCTCCATACCAACACAATCTCTCAATTGGAGACTAATCCTGGACGACATTGTTGCACTTACAACTCCCACTGGAAATAAGCACCTTGGACCTTGTTGCTCTGTTATACTTGAATTCAACCTTGAAGGCCAACTAAAGTTGAAGAGGAGCTCAAATTCTCCCTTATCACCGCCTTTGTAAACATATCCACTAGATTGACATCTATATGTATCTTTTCCAGCTTTACCTGTCAATCTTCCAACACTGACCGAATGAAATGATATCTCAGTTGTATGTGTTTGGTTTTAGAGTGCAAGGCATAATTCTTTGCAAGATGTATAACACTTTGGCTGTCTGTAAACAAGTGATTTTCAGCCTGTGGTTTTCCCAACTCTTCCATGAAAAATTATAGCCATATCATCTCCTTTGTTGCTTCTGTTGCAGCAACATACTTTGCCTCCGTAGTGGATAAAGCAACCACCTTTTGCAACCAAGAAATCCAACTCACTGTTGTCCTACCAAGTGTAAATACATAACCTGTGGTACTCTACCTAGTATCTATATCCCTTGCCAAATCTGAATCAACATAGCCTTTTAAATCTATATTAGAGCCCCCAAAACATAAACATTTATTGGATGTACCTCTCAAGTACCTGAGAATCCATTTTACCGCATTCCAATGCTCAGCTCCAGGATGACTCATATACCTGCTAACAACTCCTACAACATGTGCAATATCCGGTCTCGTGCATACCATGGTGTACATTAAACTGCCTACAGTTGAAGCATATGGTACCTTGGACATTTTTTCTTCCTCCTCTTGTGTCTTTTAACACATATCCTTAGTCAATTTGATATGATTGGGAAAAGGTGTACTGACATCTTTTGCATTCTCCATATGAAATCTCCGCAACACCTTTTTAACATAATCAGCCTAAGATAGAAACAATTTCCTATTTTTCCTATCTCTTGTAATCTTCATACCAAGGATTTGTTTTGCTGCCCCCAAATCCTTCATATCAAATGAATTTTCTAATTGTTGTTTTAACTCCTTTATGTGATCCATGTTAGATCCTTCTACAAGCATATCATCAACATATAAACATAAAATAATGTAGCTATCTTCAGCTAACCTCTTAAAATAAACACAATGGTCTGTGTTACACCTATTGTAGCCTTGCTCAGCCATAAAACTATCAAATTTAATATACCATTGTCAAGGTGCTTGCTTCAAGCCATATAAAGTTTTGTTCAATTTGCACAATAGTTTCTCCTTACCTTTGACCTCAAATCCTTGTGGTTGTTCCATATATATTTCCTCTTCCAAATCACCATGGAGAAAGGCAGTTTTAACATCAAGTTGTTCTAAATGCAAATCTTTAGTAGCTACAATACTTTAAAAAGTACGAATAGAAGTCATTTTAACAACTGGACAAAATATTTCATCAAAATCAATACCCCTTTTTTGTGCAAATCCCTTTACAACTAATTTGGCTTTAAATCTTTTTTTACCTCCATCCTCCTCTTTCAACCTATAAACCCATTTGTTTCGTAAATCCTTTTTACCTGCAGGCAACTTGCATAATTCCCAAGTCTGATTTTTTATGAAGGAGTCCATTTATTCTTCCATTCCATGCTCCCACTAAACCTTGGTATCCACCTGCATAGCTTCATGATAACATTCTAGTTCACCAACATCAGTTAATAAAATAGAATACAAAGAGGGAGAAAATATTTCTGGAGGTCTACTTGTCCTTGAAGATCGCCTAACATTCACAGGAGTTTGTGGTATTTTTTGTTTTTGTTGCGGAGCATGAGCAACCACTGGAAAATTGTTGTTCGTAATATCATCCAACACTACATAATCCTTTTATTTCTTCTCATGTTGCTGCAATAGATCTTTGTACAACACTTTCTCATTGAATATAACATCCTTACTTCTCACAATTTTCTTATTTTCAAAATCTCAAAGCCTATAACCAAATTCATCAATGCCATATCCAACAAATATATATTTCTTTGATTTTGCATCAAGCTTGATTCTATTTTCAGAATCTACATATGCAAATGCTTCACAACCGAAGGTTTTGAGAAAAGAATAACTCACCTTCTTACCTATACATGCTTCCTCTGGAATACCACAACCCAAAGGATTAGAGGGACCTCTATTAATTAAATAAACAATAGTTTTTATAGCCTCTTCCCACATGTTTAAAGGCAACCCAACATGCAATCTCATAGTCCGTGCATCCTCCATTATTGTTCTATTCATACGATTAGCCACTCCATTTTCCTGTGGAGTCCTTGGAACTATTTTTTGCCTACGAATACCATTAGAGGAACAACAATATTCAAACTCTTTGCTGCAATACTCACCACCATTATCAGATCTGAGACATTTTAACTTTTTACCTGTCTCATTTTTAACCAAGCTTCTCCATTTTTTAAAAGTTTCAAATACATCAGATTTTTGTCTAAGGAAATAAATCCACACCTTCCTAGTTGCATCATCAATGAATGTAACATAATACTGAGAGCCACCGAGAGAAGATACCTGAGTTGGTCCCCATACATCCATATGCACAAGCTCCAATTTCTCATCTTTCTTTTGTTTCCCATCTTCGAGAAAACTAACTCTCTTTTGTTTTCCACACACACAACTTTCACATAAATCCATATTAACACATTTTAGACCTAGTAAAACATTCTTTGAATGAAGTACTTTCATACCTTTTGCACTCATATTCCCAAGTCTATTATGTCATAGTGTTGATTCAGAATCCACAACAACTATCTGATTTTTTGCTTGATGAACTGCAACAATTGTTCTTGAACATTGATTTTTATCTACAATAGCTAAAGTAGAAGGAACAGTATGGCCTATACAAAGATATAAGGTGCCTACTTTCACACCTTTTTCTACCACTAAGGCATCTTTTGTAACCTTCCAATTTTTATCACTAAATGTAACAACACAACCTTCATCATCTAGTTGCCCTGCTGAAATTAAATTTCTTCTTAACTTTGGAACGTGCCTTACCTCATGTAGTAGCCAATGATTCTCATTCTGCAACTTAATCTTGATTCTTCTCTTTCCAACAATCTGACAAGGTTTGTTATCTCCCAAATAAACCAGCACAAAATTGAAGGGAAAAAAGGATATCCCAAAAAACTTTCCAGGAACAGTATGCACACTTAGTATCCTTAAATACAAGCACATACTACTATGCCTTATAGCGGAAAAAAACATAGATAATTTTCCCATTGCATTAACCCTTCTAGGAAAGATATGTAGTTTGCGGATCTAAGAAAATTTCGGCAGCATAACGACATGTAAATCAACACTTCAAGAATGAAAGAACAAGAATATAAGAAAGATAGATAAAAGAGAAGAAACACCAATATACATGGGGAAAATCCTTTCGGGTAAAAAACCCCACACTCCAAAGCAATCGAACCAATGTATTAATCTGCAACAAAAAGGTTATAATACACTTTCAGTTTCACAGCCTTAACATGGAGATTATATCTTGCTCTTCTGGAAGAAATCTGACGGCATAACCCTACAATGAATCAACTCCTACTAAACACTCCCTCAAGCACCTTATTTATAGAGATACAAGCATAGAGGTAGCTTCATGAGCAAGCTACAAAAAAAAAGAGTTATGCAAAACTCGTCCAAATCCATGTGGCACACATTCCAAGGAAATATTTGACCTTTGTGACATATGTACATGCATTTATTACACCCCCAACCAACTTCCATACTTGGGCAACCCAAATTTTCCCAAAATAGGTATGACAAATTCACTTACACACCTTACAATGTCATAGAATCTATCATATATGACAACCTCTTATAGTTGTAAGACAATCCATCATAACAGGCTAAATATAGAAGATGCTCTTACACACTCTTACAACTCTGTCATATAATATCTATTTTCAGCTCTTACATGTCATAGATCCCGTCATTGGAATCCGTCATACAATGATGAATTACACAATGCTCAAAGTGCCAACACATGGCAGCGAATCTCTACACAAAATGGGACGCCTATATTCCCATGTGGGGACAAAAACATCCATGTCACCTCCTAGTGTGATGACAACTCACACAAAATGACAACATTAGATGAGCATTAAAAATACAATATAGGTAAATAAATGATAAATCAATGTTAGGAAAAATTCCAAGGTTGAGACACCTTAATTCCCAACATTCTCCCACTTGTCGAGCACCTTGCTAGAGCCAATAGAACAAACAATATTTTTACTGCTAAGAGTCAACTGGTGAAAGAACATCATCAAAACTAAAATCTACCATCCATGAAACCACATAAATCCCCAACATGCTCTCGTGCTAAAACAAGACACCTGCAACAACATCCAAGATGTCCACCAAATCAGGCAACAATTCCTGCCATCTCCCAATCTACCACCCATGGAAGAAAAGGAACAAGCCACGGTGTATATGCACTAGTCCAAAGAACAAAAGCATCAAACTCAAGTGATAAAAAAAGCTACAAGATACTGCCACAACTCCAATGTGCTCACAAGCTATTCAGAAGCATCAACCAACTTCAGCCCCATAACCAAAACACAAATCTAAAGCCAAAGATTCCTCCAAGAAATAACAAGATAAAACATCAGCTAGAACAACCATCAAAAAATTGATCACTCCCATACAACTGATAAACCGACGTGACCGAAAAAGCACCCGCTGTAAATGCTAATCCATCTAGTCAACCATACCTCAAAGGTACACAAAAGATCAGTATAACCTATGCCATCAACATATCCAACCCATAAACTGCAATCACAAGTTCCAAGTACAAAACCTATCAAGTGAGGAACATACATACCCAAGAACTCCCACTGCATGGGTAATGTCAAAACTAAAAATAGATCATAGCATACTAAGTCTACCAATCAACACTCAACCAAGGTGTAGCATTGTAATATCAGGAACAGTCACAATGATCTACATGCAACACATATGCTGCAAAATCTCTCACAACATGTCAACATAACTCTCCCAAGTCCAACCATATCATATGAATATGAACATTCAGGAAGTAGCCATAAAACAAAGAGAGAACCTATAAATCATAATGTCCCACAACAACTCAAAGTGCTAATTTGTGCCAATTATGATCTCCTCTACAACCCCAAAATAAAAAGCCTTAACAACACCCAACCATTCAATCTCATAGATCCAATGTACATATGTAGCATATAACCAAATGGATGTAAGCTTCTCAAACTAAAGAAGATCAAAATAATATCCATTTCTCATACCAGGAAATCAGCTCAATAAACCATCTCTCAAAATGAATCTTCCAGAACTAACCAAATATCCATAGCTCAAGATCCATATCTATGAAAGATAAAACATAACACACTTGAGAAATAATGGGCATTATACCTCAAGTGATAAACCGTCGATTAGACCAAGAGTGGGGAATAAGAATGCTCCACCAAGATGCACCAACTCACAATGACTCTCTCCAAGAACAATCTCCTCTAGGTCCATAATGGACTCACGTCCATATCTAGGTGTAGGCAACTCGGTCTTCCTGTTGAAAACCTCTTAAAGAGTAATCATCTCAACAATGTGTCTCTAATCACAAGAGAACTATAGCCTCACACAAGTCTCCAAGTATCCATGAGAACCTCCATGATCAATCCATGCTAAATCCAAATGCAATATAACACTATAATGAAGTAATCAAGCAAATGACCAATGTACCCATTACCAAGAGAACCAAACAAGATCATAGTCAATGCTCCAACCTGCACGTCTGCATAACTTAGAAAAATATCATGAAATCATAATCTCACATCTCCTCAAAAGAGCATATGTCTCATAAGAACATATAATGCTCCAAAGAGCACATGTATCATGTCAACACTCTAACATATGATCAAGAGTAAACCAAGACACAATACCTAACATTCTGTAAATAAGGATCATTAAACCAACACCTTAAGCAAAGACTTCATGAGTCCTCCATAGTAACAAGATGTCAACATCTTCAATCACATGAAGATAACCATCTCTTGACAATAGAACCCAAAATGCCAAAGAACTCTCACTACATACAAAAATAGGATCCAAGAGCTCTTCCATGACACCAACAACTACTGCAAAAGATCATCCATCACCAAGTGATGAATCCACAATCACTGCTAAAGCTCCCACTAAACTGTGATACTGAGCTCTCCAAGCATCAAGATAAACCATCTCCTAAATGAAGATCTTCCATGGCTCTATCACAAGCAAATACTTCACATGCAATGTTAGCAACATAAAATGATTAGAACCAAAATCTCCAAGGCAAGAAGATAAACCAACATGCTACAAATCCCCATCACTGACTATCCTAATACTCAAAAAATTTCATCCTCTTATCTCAATGTGACATACCAATGAACAAATGACCACAAACAAGGCCAACTAACTGAATCTGCATCAACACTAAAAGGACCCGTGGATATAGATAGTCCACATCCGAGTCATCTCAATGCAAGAAAATGGGTAGCTAATCCACAACTTGCATAACTCAAAGATCCCAAATCAATGAAGCATGCAAACTCACCATCACATTAGTAACATGCAAAACTAAGATAACAAAGAGGGTAACATGTAGATTTTAGGACTCAAACACCATATCACCGTCAGACCCGATTTGCCACACAAATCCAAAACTGAGCACCATAGTCAAGGAACAAGATAAGCATTACTGTAAATCTGAAATTGTTTTCATCCATAAAAATCTATGAGTCTGAATCCAATCTCTTCCATAAATCTACAAACCACATATTTTGTTAACATGAAAAACCTGCAAAACCATCACTGTGCAAATCTAAAACCATCAATGGAAATACTCCAAATCTACATAAAACCCACAGCTTTAAGTATGAAAGGAAAACTGTAAAACTTCCAAATGAAATAGGTTGTCCAGAAGCTCATTAAATATACCAAATTCACAACCCATAAATAATCAAAATTTCCTCATGCCATGCATGAAGCATACATGCAAAACTGCAACTATCTTATATCCAGAAATACCCCAAAGGAAACTTAATCTGAAAAATATCTTATCAGCAGATCTGCAAAACCACAAGTTTTGTTTATCCATGTAAAACCTATAAAACCAATGTTCCATAGACACACGTGCAAATTCATTTCCACCTATCATCCGAAAAACCCACAAGTCTGATAACCGAAACAATGGAACAACATGAATATGCATAACCATAGATTTTGAACAAAAAATCTACAAAACTCTCAGATCCAACCATCATGAAACTTATATATGCAAGTACAACCAACCAAAGGAAGAAGAGGTCTAGGAACTCCAAGCCCACTTATAGGCCAAATCCATAACCACCAACATGTACAAGCGTTCAAAGGATTTAGGCTATCACAGAAGCTTCCAAATCATCCACTGTTTTAATTTCATAGCCTACATGCATTCGAGGTTAATAAATATTGCCAAATAGGAGATTCAGATCAACATCACATCAAATGTAACAATAAGATCAACTCCAATAAAATCTATCTACTCCATCCTTCAAAATGTTTGATGTTTCTCGAAAACAAGATCAACTACAAAACTTCCACTCAGACAAGGATTAATCATCAATCAATTTCTTCAAAACAAATTCCCTCAAGCTTGCCAAGCTAAGAAATCATAATAGAAGAAATACCCAAAACCTCAAACACCACATGCATCACCATGTGAGCACATGCAAGTGACATGCAAGTTCATGCAAGTACATGCAACACACATGCAAGTACATGAAACTTACATGCAAGTACATGCAAATTTGGAACTAAGCTCTGATACCAAATAAAGGGGAAAATGGATATCCTAGAAAAATTTCTAGGAACAGTATGCACACTCAGTATCCTTAAATACAAGCACATACTACTCTGCCTTATAGCAGAAACAGACAGATAATTTTCCCATTGCATTAACCCTTCTAGGAAAGATAATGTAGTTTGCGGATCTAAGAAAATTTTGGCAACATAACAGCATGTAAATCAACACTTCAAGAATGAAAGAAGAAGAATAGAAGAAAGATAGACAAAAGAGAAGAAACACCAATATACGTGGGGAAAACCCTTTCGGGTAAAAAACCCCACACTCCAAAGCATCGAACCAATGTATTAATCTACAACAAAAAGGTTACAATACACTTTTAGTCTCACAGCCTTAACATGGAGATTACATCTTTCTCTTCTAGAATAAATCTGATAGCATAATCCTGCAATGAATCAACTCCTACTAAACACTCCCTCAAACACCTTATTTATAGAGATACAAGCATAGAGGTAGCTTCATGAGTAAACTAAAAAAAAAGGAGCTATGCAAATCTCATCCAAATCCATGTGGCACACATTCCAAGGACATATTTGACCTTTGTGACACATGTACATGCATTTATTACACCCCCAATCAACCTCCATACTTGGGCAGCCCAAATTTTCCCAAAATAGGTATGACAGATTCACTTACACACCTTACAATGTCATAGAATTTGTCATATATTACAACCTCTTACAACTGTAAGACAATCCCTCATAACAGGCTAAATATAGAAGATGCTCTTACACACTCTTACAACTTTGTCATATAATATCTATTTTCAGCTCTTACATGTCATAGATCTCGTCATAGGAATCCGTCATACAATGATGACTTACACAATGCTCGAAGTGCCAACACATGGCAGAGAATATCTACACAAAATGGGACACCTATATTCCCATGTGGGGACAAAAACATCCATGTCACCTCCTAGTGTGATGACAACTCACTGTGCCAACTCACACAAAATGACAACATTAGATGAGCATGACAAATACAATATAGGAAAATAAATAATAAATCAATGTTAGAAAAAATTTCAAGGTTGAGACACCTTAATTCCCAACAAAAATCCCCTTGGACATAATCAAGAAAATAATTTATATGGGGCGTAGCATGAAATGAAGCCCCTTAATCTAACACCCAAGAATCATCAATATTGTCAATGGAAAGAATCAAAGCATCCTCATCATATTTATTACTTACCACATTTGCCTCTTTATTTCCTTCCTTTTTGTCTCCTTTATTTTTCTGAGACCAACAATCTTTCTTTAAATGACCTGGCTTACCACAATACCAAAAATCCCTCTTGTCTCTAGATTGAGACCTTCTGTCACTTGATTTTCCTCATGAATTCCTACGACTTCCAGAATTGTTTCCTCTCTCCTTTATTCAGCCCCTGCTTTTTGTATTCAAAACACTGCCTGATGTGGATATTCCACCTGAGCTTTTCCTACGAATTTCCTTGTTCAAAATAACACCAACAACATCATCAAATTTCAATGTATTCGAACCAGAAACATAATTGCTAACAACCATTACCAAGTTATTCCAGCTTTCAGGAAAAGAACACAGAACCAAAAGAGCCCTAACTTCTTCATCAAAGTTTACATTTACACAGGTTAATTGACTGGTAACCATATTAAACTCATTTAAATGATCAGTAACTGACCCACCTTCTACCATTTTCATATTAAACAAACGCTTCATAAGATATACCATATTCGAAGCAGAAGGATTTTCATATAACTTTGCTAGGGTTTCCATCAACTCTTGAGTTGTCTTTCCTTTTGTAATATTGAATGCCACCAATTGTTCCAGGCATAAACGAATACTGCCAAGTGCCTTTATGTCCAAAATATCCCAGTCTTCATCAGATATTGCTGAGGGTTTCTTGGTTTTCCCTTCCAATGGCTGCCATAAATACTTTTGATAGAGGTAGTCCTCTATCTTCATCTTCCATAACTGATAGTTCTGCACATTGAAATTCTCAACCTTCAACTTACCCTCATCTGCCGTTTCTCCCACTCAACCATGAGACTCCCACTCAACTGTGAGACGTTCTTGCAGAGGATAACTAAAAACAACCCACTCTGATACCACTTGTTAGGGTTAGAAGATAGATATCTAACAAGTTAAATGCAGATTTGATCAATAAAATAGAGAAATAAAGCACACAAAAAATTATATCAAAAATAAGATAACACAGAGAATTTAACATGGTTCACCCAATCTGGGCTACATCCACAAAAACGTAGCCATCCAATGATTTTATTATCCAGTGCAAAACATATTACAATATCGTGAATAATTCCATACTACAACTCCCCATTCCAACCGCTTATAACAAGCTTTTAGAAGCTTCCAGAAATTAGGGTTTACAATGTCAGTTTTTTTCCTTTTCGATGATGAAGCAAAAAAAAGGTGAAATTTTTTTTTCAGTGAGGATACATGAAGAGTGTATAGTATAGCATGATCAGTCGCCACATACCAACAAGTCACATCATCATGAAGATTTTTTGTAATGTATGTTTCTCTAAGATAGAGAAATATGAGGTGAAAGCCCTTGTAGTGTATATTTCTCTAAGATGGAGAAATATGAGGAGCGAGCCCTTGTTCATCTCTGAGACTGAGATGAGATGTCATGTTGAGAGACTCCATGATGACATCATGTTGAGAGACTCCGTGATGTACCCTTCTACTTGTGTTTCTTTCCACACATGAGAGTAGCC
Organism: Sequoiadendron giganteum; assembly: GCA_007115665.2. Taxonomy (NCBI): domain Eukaryota; kingdom Viridiplantae; phylum Streptophyta; class Pinopsida; order Cupressales; family Cupressaceae; genus Sequoiadendron; species Sequoiadendron giganteum. The sequence continues at coordinate 95,050,211 of CM021106.1, forward strand.
ATGGTGGACGTCATGTTGAGAGACTCCATAACAATATCACATTAAGAGACTTTATGATGAGCACTTTTACATGTGTTTATTTCCACACATGGGAGTAGCCATAGTGGATGTCATGTTGAGAGACTCCATGATAACATCACGTTGAGAGACTGTGATGTACCCTTGTACTTGTGTTTCTTTCCACACATGGGAGTAGCCATGGTGGACGTCATGTTGAGAGACTCCATGATGATATCACGTTGAGAGACTCGGTGATGAACACTTGTACATGTGTTTCTTTCCACACATGGGAGTATCCATGGTGGACGTCATGTTGAGAGACTCCATGATGGATTCTTGTACATCTCTAAGACTAAGATGTGATTTTCCACAGTTGGGTGTAGCCATTTTGGACGTCATGTCAAGAGACTCCATGACAAGGATTACAAGAAAAATACATCCCTAGCTAAGAGGGAGTGTTAGTGTTTGTAGCTTAGGGAGATATTTTTCTCCTAAGTAAAAATTAAGATAACAAATAATTGTTAAGGCAAGTCGACCTTATTATAATTAATATTTTATTTTCTTTAAGAGGGAGTGTTAGTGTTTGTAGCTTAGGGAGATATTTTTCTCCTAAGTAAAAATTAAGATAACAAATAATTGTTAAGGCAAGTCGACCTTATTATAATTAATATTTTATTTTCTTTAAGAGGTCGGCCAAGTGAAGAGTCACCTTGCTTGTGAAGATTCACCTTGCATTGTATATATAGAAGGTGATGATCGTCCATTTGATCATTAATTAATTCTCTCATTCAAGTTCACATTTCCAAGAAGAAGTTCGCCCTCCTGCAGCAGATCGTCATTCTTATAACAGAAGATCAGATTTCTTGAGAAGCATAATTGTGTGTATTCTTGTGCCAAGGAGAGGCATCATTATTCATTGTATTCGACCTTGTGTTGGGTATGATTTGTAAGAAGATTTCTTCTCTTATTCTTGCAATATATAAGAGATATATTTTGTTGGGTTTTTCTCCCTCAAGAAGGAGGGTTTTCCCAAGGTATCTTGTTGTGTTCATTGTCTTTGAGTTATTATTTTTTGCTTATTGCATTTCTAATCATAAACTAACAGGAAGACTATGTTGATATAGTGTTGAATGAGTTTCCCAATGAGCTGCCACTTTTAGGAGTATTAGTCATCATATTAACTTAATACCTAGTGCAAGTTTACCAAATAAATCTACCTAGAAGATGATTCCACAAGAAAATGCAGAGATAAATAAGCAAATGCAAGAACTATTGGACAAAGGTTTGATAAAATAAATTCTTAGCCCATGTGCAGTACCAACAGTATTGGTGCCAAAGAAAGAAGGAGATTGGAGGATGTGCACAGATTCAAGAGTAATAAACAAGATTACCATTAGGTATAGGTTCCCTCTTCAAGGAATAGTGATTTGCTTGATTGTTTGTGTGGATCTAAATATTTTTTTAAGATTGATCTCAAGAGTGGTTATCGTCAAATAAGGATAAGGGAAGGAGATGAATGGAAAACCACCTTTAAGACTAATGAGGGGTTGTATGATTGTTTTGTTATGTCATTTGGTCTTACCAATGCTCCAAGTACATTTATGAGACTAATTAATGATGTTCTAAAGCCCTTCATATGTAAATTTGTGATTGTTTATTTGGATGAAATATTGATCTGTAGCTCAAGCAAGGAAGAACATCTCAAACATCTTGAGATGGTAATGCAAAGATTGCAAGAAGAAAGATTGTTGATTAATATCAATGTGTTTATTCATGAGGATAGAATTAGTGTACCTTGGTTTAGTGATTTCTCAGGATGGATTAAAGATGGAACAAGGACAAAGTGAAAGCCATAATTGATTGGAAAACTCCAAAAATAGTGTATGAGGTAAAAAAATTCCATGGTTTGTCGATTTATTGGAAATTTATCAAAAAAATTAGTGGAATTTGTGCACCACTCATAGATACTATTAGAGGGGATAAAATAAAGTTTGTTTGGATTTATGTTGCTGAAAGAAATCACTGAACAACCTATACTAGCACTTCCTGATTTTAACAAGGTTTTCCAAGTTGAATAAGATGCAAGTGGGGTAGCCATTAGAGTTGTCCTAAGTCAAGAAGGTAGACCTATTGCATACTTTAGTGAGAAGTTAAATGATGCAAAAAAGAGGTATTCAACTTATGATCTTTATTTTTATACTTTTGTTCAAGCCTTAAGGAAGTGGAGACATTATTTGATGCCTAAGGAGTTTGTTATTTTCACTGATAATCATGCACTACAGTTTATAACCAGCCAACCAAAATTAAGTCAAAGACACATAAAATGGGTGGAGTATTTGTAAAATTTCACTTTTGTTATCAAGCAAAAAAGGACAAGCCAATAAGGTAGCAGATGCTTTGAGTAGGAGAGCCTTACTCATAAGAGAAATTCAAATAGCAATTGGAGGAATAGAGTCTCTTAAGGAGTTGTACAAATCTGATTTGGATTTCCAAGAAGCCTATGAGGTGTGTAAACAACCAACTATAAGGAATAGAGAACCTTGGATGGACTACATGTTGCAAGATGGATTAAATTTTAAAAGATCATAGTTATGTGTACCAAGGAGTTCTATGAGGGAAATTTAATTAGAGAAAAGCATTGTGGTAGTCTTGTTGGTCATTTTGGCCTTGACAAGACTTTAGCTCAACTAAGTGCTCATTACTTTTGGCCTGAAATGCAATCAGATGTGAGAAAGTTTGTAGAAAGGTGCAAAGTGTGTAAATATTCCAAGGGAAAGAGTACACATGTAGGTCTTTATTAGCATTTACCAATCCCAAACAGACCTTGGGACTCCATTAGTATGGATTTTGTTTTGGGTCTACCTAGAACCCAAAGAGGCCATGATTCAATCTTTGTTGTAGTAGATAGGTTTTCTAAAATGGCTCATTTTATAGCATGCAAGACCACAAGTGATGCTACTCATATTGCTGATTTGTTCTTCAAAGAAGTGGTTAGATTACATAGGATTCCACTAAGCATTATATCAGATAGAGATACTAAATTTATGGGACACTTTGGGAGGACTTTGTGGAAGAAGTTGGGCACTAATTTGAATTTCAATTCAACATACCACCCTCAAAGTGATGGACAAACAAAGGTGGTCAACAAGACTTTGGCTAATATACTAAGATGCTTAACAAAAGGCAATCCAAAATAATGAGATCTCATCTTGCCACAAGAAAAATTTGTTTACAATGATCCACCTAATAGGATTACATGTATGAGTCCTTTTTAAATAGTCTAAAAGGATTACATCGCAGAGGTGTTTTTGAGTTGAAGGATTTAGGAAAAATGGAGAAAGGAAGCGTTGAGGGAGAGGAGAAAGCAAGTGTGAGTAAATAAAAGAAACATGCACACCTCAAGAGGAGAGAGGTTAATCTTTAGATTGGATACATGGTATTAGCTCATTTGAGGAAGGACAAGTTTCCAAAAGTTGAGTATAACAAACTGAAAATGAAGAAAAATGGTCCTTGTAAGATTTTAAGAAATTTTTCTAACAAAGCTTATGAGATAGAATTGCCAAGTGGTGTTGGAATCTCTCTTATATTTAATTTTGTAGACTTGTATCCATACAAAGAAGGTGATGATGAAGGTGACACAATCGAGAGCAAGGAAATATCAGTTAGGAAATGAGAAAACCAATTGCCAAAAGCCAACAAGGAAGAACTAGAATATATTCTAGACAAGCAATTTTTTAAATGGACAAGGAATAAAGAGTACTACCAATACTTAGTGAAGTGGAAAGGTCATTCAATAGAGGATTCTACTTGGATGACAGAATCAGACATCCAAAAGCATGGGAGTAACCTTGAAGACCTCATGAGCAGGAGTATGATGCAGGAATATCATTTTATATTGTTATAGATATGCATTAGAATATAGTGTTAGATGTTTAATCATATGTCATGAGGCTTTTATTTAAGTTTGGACAAATAATTAGTCATAAAATTCAAATTTTGGTGTTTTTATTCAACCCTAAGTACCTAATTAGGGGTTTTGGAATGCTTAATTTGTAACTTAGGTTTGCATGGGATGAGGTAAGTAGTTAGGGTAATGTTTAAATTTAAAAAACATGCAAAAACGAGTTTGATGTCATTTTGGAAAGAAATGGAATGGATTTTTTGTTTGCGGGTATGTTGGCAAGGTGTTACTAGTGTTTTAGACCTCCATTTTTGCAAAAGAAGTATATTTTGAAGTAATTTTTTTGATTTTATTTTTTTTGGAATTGTTAAGGGTTTATACACACCTAATAGATTTGGTTTGAGGTCTTGAAAGTGAATATTCAATTAGAAATGATTTTTTTTCATTCGTTGTCCTATCAAAACCCTACCTAGGATTTTAAGCAAGAAATTTGAGTTTTGGGAGAAATATGCTTACCCAATTGATAAAAATTGGTTTGTAGGTCTTTGGTAACATGATTTAAGTGTTCAAATAGTTTTTGTACAAGTTTTACATGTGTGAGGTCATTATTTCTTAAAAACTTAGTTTTGGCAACTTGGAGGGCTAATTAGGGCTAATAACAGTCCATTTTGGAGGATTCCATTGTAGGAGAAGTTGTATCTCCATAAAGGGTATCTAAAAGTGATTAGGTTCCCCAGAATCTCCACAAAAATATTTGTTCGATTTGATTTGTCAAAAATGCAGGGCTGCTAGGAAAAGACAATTTGTCAAACAACTCACTGATCATTGTTCTTTTTCTACAAATTCCTTTCCCTTTGCATCAAAATCTCCATAAGAATATTTTTCACTATTGGAATAGTTATTTCTCTTTACTTTTAATTTGTAATTTTGAATCGCCCCTCAAATATTTAGAACTCACACAACTCTAGAATTCTCCAACAATGGACTCATGAAATAGTTAATGATCATTTGAACATCTAATTTCAAGAGTTATACACTTTCTAAGTTAGGTTGCATTTACTCTCTATTAAATTTTGGTGAGCCTTTGCTCTAAAATATTTCATTTTATTTCAATATTTATAATCTAAACAAACTAAAAACCTATAAAAACACAAAAATAAATCACATTCTCGATTGTGTGTTGTGAGGCCTTTTATGAGCTTTATGATCCAACTACGGGGGTGTAGAGGTAATTATTGGCATGTGAAACTAACTCACTTTGTACTTTTGATAAATTATAAATAATATGTCCACACAAGGTCAAAGGGGGTCAAATGGGGTGGACAAAAAACAATCCAAAGAGGAGTAATCTATAAGGATGAGTGGTTGATATCCACTATGTGTCACAATATGTATCTCACTACTATAACCTAAGAAATAGGAGCATCAATTGAATTTCTACTAACTACAAGGGCGTAGAGGTAATTAATGGTGTGGGACACTAACTCACTTTATACTTTTGATAAATTATAAATAATATGTCCACATAAGGTCAAAGGGGGTCAAATGGGGTGGACAAAAATTAATCCAAAGATAAGTAATCTATAAGGATGAGTGGTTGATATCAACCATGTCACAATATGTATCTCACTACTATAAGGGAACTTCAAGCATTTTTGCACATAAATGGAAAAAAATCATCTTGGTAATCCATGGATTACCTAATAGAACATGAAAGTAATTTGATTTGGGAATAATTGTGAAGGTGGTATCTAGGATTTTAGGTCCATCTTGGATAGAAAGGATGGCCATACCCATAGAAGGAATGGAGAGACCATCATGCATATGTGGTGAGATGTTAGATGAATTTTATACATCTCAATTCATTTGGTTAACATTTAGGAATTCCTCAATCACACATTCACCATACCCATAGGATCGACCAAAGCACTATGAATGGTTTTCTAGTTTACCATGATGGGAATGTGGAGGGTGCCTTCATATATGTCAATGGGCACATCTGCCAAATGAAAATGAAATAGTGGCCTGAAGAACTTGTTCAACTCAAGGTATTTAGGGTGAAAGGTCCATCATATTCATCATGTTAGAGAATACAAAAAAATATGGATAATTCTACAGTATAGGTGAAAAAGGAGAGAAGGTATCAGGATCTATGATTCTTGTAAGATGGTTTGGAAATAGGTTTGCATATATTTTTAGGTTTTGGTTAGGTGGGGCACCATATTTATTTATTCTATCATTCACACAAAGTACCTATATTTGATTAGATTCAAATATATCTTGAATGATATGCTTGAAATAAAAAATCTTTCACTATCATGTCTAGGTACTTAGTGGTACTAACCAAACGCGTTCAGGTAATAAGGTGGAATAATTTTATTTTTGTCTAGATGACAAGTGGGTGGAAGTTGGGTCATGCTATTTGTAATAAGTTGTTATAGAATGACATGTAGTTCATTTAGAGGGGTGGAGAGATGGAAAGACTTGTGTGGAGATAAAGTGACCACCAAGGAAGTTGAATAGAAAAATGTTGTGTTTATGTAATTTGTGCATATAAGTGAATTGAATTATATGTCATCATCACAAAGGTAGCAACATCAATACCAATGTTCATGTGCATGCTCAAAGTGAAAATGGAAATGCTAACTTGGTTATGCCTAATATTAGAGTGTGATTCATGAGTTTTCTCACATGTAGCCTCTAATGATAAAATATTATTGTTCATGATAGGGCTATCCCATGCAAGAAATACATGCCTTTTGGATTAATATATAATTGCGTTCTTAAGCTCTTAGAATATTTTTGTAAGTGTCACATTCCTTTATTAGAATTTTATATTTTTGAATATCACCAATATGCCTATCCAAGTTACATATCTCCAAATTAAGTTGGGCTTTATGGTTGAAGCCTCCCTCCACATCATGGAGTTTTTTTTCGAGAAAATGTGGGTAAATGGGGAAAAGTCATGTTGTTTGGATTAAAAGAGAACTTTGAGAATTCTAGAGTTGTGTGAGTCTAAATATTTGAGGGTTGAGTCAACTTTAAAAAGTAAACGTAAAGAGAAATAATTATTCCAATAGTGAAAACTATTCTTATGGAGCTTTGGACAAGTACCATGATGAAAACCAATTTGTGGGTATCATGTGTAAAATCAATTATTTATGTGTGCCATTAAACTTGGGATAAAGTTGTTTCATCCATCATGCCTTTTGTCATGACATTGTTATGCATCCAATCCACATTGCTTTCAACCATCTTCCCTACCCACCTTGGTCTTAATAAGTTGGGGGCACAATCTTAAAAATTACTTTGGCAAACTTTTGACATGTCCATCCTCTAGCCACACACCATCTAACATTACACTATCACCTACATAGCACTATCCAACCCCATAACTTAGAAAAAATATGTTATTCCCACGCAACATAGTCCTTGGATATGACATCATAAATCCTCCATCTAATAATTCTCTTATCTCCTATCATCCATCCAATATTCCTCATGCCTCTTATCCCACACCTAATCATCCCTCCATAATCTACCTAAGAAATTCCTTATCCTTTCATCCTTATTGCTAGACTTGGTTATCCCTTGTCATCAATTATGAGCTTCCAATCCTAAGCAATCCAAAAATTCCTCACAACACTCCAATCTAGTCTACTTATTGTACATCCCCCCATAATCCAACCAATCCCAAAATTATTCCATCCAAATGCAATAATTATAATCCATACAATCTTATTATGTAATCTACCATAACATCCAAAACATCCCTTGGTTTTGTTCCCAACCTCACTACAAACCTTGACTCATTTTACTCAAAGTATTTTTATTGAGATAAATGGTTCCTAATCCTTGTTTTGTTTCATATTTAAAAACACAATCCTCATATTGTTCTTATTGTTAGCAATATTATCATCAATCAATCAATTGGTTTTTAGCTTGATTAGGGACAACATTGTGTTTATCCTCTCATTGTTGTGTATGCTTTCTTGTGTGTATTTTCATTTGTTTGCATTCATCATGATCCTTGTAGTATATCATCACAATAACATCATAGTATTCCTTATCACGGTGTCCAATGACATATGTTTGTAGGTGATCTTTTCTTTTTGAGACAATTCATGCGTTGGATGCATCATCACCTTGATCTTTATAACTTGGTGCATAGTATCCATTGTTATATTAAATAAAGGTTGTTATTCTCATGTTATCATAATAAATTCATTCAAAAATCATCTAATCATCCCCCATGATAATTCCATAATCACCATTCTCTCCTTAAACACACATCCATAATAATAATAATTGCTCATAATACTAATTTTCTTCCTATATCTCATTTTTCTCATCTCTTCTATCAAAAGTTCACTTGTATAGTTTGTGTGTGGATAACCTCTCAAGGGGGCATCATCCCATTGCTTAATCTTCTATTTTTCTTCCACAAATTTGGGCCATGTCATTACTTTCTTCATCTCTTCTAATTCACTCTTCACAACTACTTTTCTTTTCTTTGAAACAATGTTACTTTGAATATCATCTCAAAGAAGGGCAACATGTAGAAACTAAAATAATATTTATATTATCTTATTATTATACCATTATTCTTCATTATTATTGTTCATTAATCTATTATCCATTCACTATCCATAAATATTCAGATATATTCATCCTCGTTATATTTCAAATAAATTAATAAAATCTATAAATATCCTCTCATGAGTCAACTTTCTCATTGAAATAATAATTTCCTCCTCAAATCTAGTTAAATTATCAATTTATTTTTTTAATAAAATCCATAATTATCATATTATGAGTTGATTTCCTTGCTAAAATAATATTTTTCTCATCAAATCCAATTAACTAGTCCACCTATCCTCATTAATTCCAAAATCAGGGGAGTCAACGCATGGTCTATGATCGAATCTAGACAATATATTCATTCTTTAAAAAATATATAAATTTGTCCTCTCATTCATCATTTTCATAGTCCATCTCCAATACGGTATTACATTGTCAATTTAATCATCTAAATAATTCTATGGTTATGCAAAAAAATGAACACCCGCATACCATTGCAATCAAAAGAATATTGCATTTAATGGTCAATCAAAGGTTCGAGTAAGTTGGAATGGTATTTTAACTTTAGTTTTTAATAGATTTTATTTTGTTCTAACTTTGCTTGTTGATAATGTTATTCCATATGCACCCCACCTCCACCATCTGCTCTTCCCTCCACCCCCTCCTAACCCTACTATTTTTCTTCCTCCTAGTGAGCCTATTATTTCTAGAATTCCCCATATTCATGTTATTTTGGCTCCATCCTTGGGCCTCCCTATCACCCTCAAATTATTGATCATCAAACTTTCTCCACTTCATTAGATATTCTTAATGAGAATATTTCTATAAATACACTTTCCTCCCTTATGCCCTTAATTCACATCTATCATAAGTCATTCCCTAACATTCACCCTGCCACCACCAACATAGACATTCCTCACCCTCCACCTAAGTGCAAGCCAAAGAATTACCCTATGCTACTCTTCTATTGTGCCAAGATGAATCCCATTTCACCACCATTAATCCATTTTACATATCTTCCCTTGAGTAAGGATATCATTCGTCCACCTCAACCTATTAGTGCTCCTCACATTGTGGTTGGCAGTGAGCTGCATTCGATGGTTGCCTATTTAGACATCAATTCTCTCGCTTTAGCTTTGAAGAAGTGTATGTTAGAGTCTAGTATATTCTAGAATTTACTTTGATCTTTACAAGACTGTTGGTAATTTCTTCTTTAGTAGATCCCTTAGAAGATCTTGCTCCAATATCTCTTCTAGGCCCTCTTGTTGTGCATTCTTCTATTGGGTATACCCCATGGTCTCCCCATCACTAAGTCACCTTGCTCCTACTCTTTGATATAGATTTGGAGCAAGATTATTTACTTGATTGAGGACCCCTTCGGTATCATCCTCATTTCATTATTGTGTGTATATTAGATCTACTTGATTTGTTTTTTACTATGCACATATGCATGTATTATTGTTTGTTAGTTCTCACTAGAAGACCCTTAATGCCCTTGTAAGTACATGGATATCGAGGGAACAAAATATTGCTTCATTATTTTATATGTATATTATTTCCATCTATATGTTGTATATTTTATTTTGTGTCATTTTGGGGACAATGCAAAACATTCAGAAATTTAGGTCTCTTCCATATTGACCCAAAAAAATTATTTGATTGCTATGTGTCATTCTTCCTTTTTATTTATAGTTTTACAAGATTAGGGGATGATGAAATTTATTCCTCCCTCATGATGTTTACTATTCTTACATATGCATAATAACTCCACGCATGTAGATCCCTTTGTTTTCTTTGTGTGATCTTGTATTTTCCATGTGACATCCCTATTCAATGTGTTGTCATTCTATGAACACAATTTTGTATTTTTCATGCTTGCAACATCCTCTTTTGTGTCTCTCCTTTTAGGTATCCTTCTTTCCCTCTTATACCTTCAAATTTAATTGCATCCCTCATCATATAATTATTTTAAAGGGGAATCTATTTGCACACATGCACATCATTGTTACACTCCTTGTAGAATTTTTAACATATGTTCCACTTAGCAACATAATTTTCTAGCTCTTATGCCCTTCATATGACCTACCTTGGTAGATTATGAGCCGCCTAGAAATGGAATTGCTAACCCATGTGCTTTATATCACTTACTTTTTGGTAGCATGTGAGCCACCTATCAACACAAATTACTAGCACATGTTCCCTTCACATGACCTACCTTTGCAACACTTGAGTCACCTAGCAACACATCTTGCTAGCATGTTCACTTCACATGACCTACTTGAGTAGCATGTGAATCACCTACCAATATCCCTTACTATGTTATGAACTTCATATGACCTACCTTTTTATACTTTTCATGGTCACCTTGCAACCCAATTTGTTGTTTATGTGATTCATGAGTGCAGTGTATGGTTCCTAGTTATAGACCATGCTAGTCCTTGAATCATACCTTAATTTTTCATCGCAATAGATCATGTTAGGATTATGCCCCTCTTCATCCTTTTATCTTCTTGTGTGTATTTTGGTGTTGTCCTTATATTTTCTATATATTTATGTATGTTTAGGTTATATGATTTCTTAACATATTTATTTTGTAGATTATATTTGTCTAATTGTTGCCTTGTGCAACTATTATATGTTACTCTAATTCCACTTATGTAGGTCCCTATCATCTAATGCATTTGCTTTTGCAGGCTCTCATCCTAGGGGCATGATCGAACTTTCTCAAAGAACACTCTACGTCCTATACAATATATTTTTGGGGTTCATGTTGTGATTTCCTTTTAGTACTTTCTTTTATGTACTTTAGCATGAATATTTATTAATGTCATAAGCTCAATAAAGTGGGGGAAAAATGTAATGAGGAAAAGCATACACTTCCAATTTTGCATTACGTTTTGGACTCACTCTAGTATCCATCTCACCTAGTATGTTTTATAGTGCATTTCATCCCTTGCCCTTAGCCTTTGTTCCTCATGGTGCGAAGAGCTTGTATCTCATGGTCCTTTTTCTCAAAATTAATGTTACAATTATCTTAGCCTATTAATTTTCTAGTGTTGGGCCCTTTCTAGAACTATACTTGTTTAGACACTAACAAAAGAAGAAAATGTATGTGTGACACACTAGAATTCCATGATAATTCATGATTCAATGGTCATTTTGGAGCATCTTGTCATGTGCTACCTACCCAAGTCAGTGGTAACTACTCTAAAGTGAATATAAATGGTTTTTGAACTCCCTTATCTCACTCCATTCATCTCATTTTGAATCTTATCTCATAGAACATGAATCTATCTTACAATATCTCACTCTCTAAGCATTATACACCATTTTTCCAACATTTTGAGCAATCTACCAACATTCTTGAAAAGTTGATAAATGTATGTGAACACTTCAACATTCTATTACACTCTTGGGAAGTTTAGCAATAACTTTTAAGATCACTCTTGCCTCCATTTGGTGTCACAAGCTTGAGAGGTGATTTTTTTCTCTAGCTTCTTTATATTGTTCATTTCACCATTATAGTATCCTCTTATTGCTAGCTTTGACACTTGGGATCTTATTTCCTTGATTCAATACTCTCATTTTTATTTTAGTTCACTCTACTTGCATTTGTCACTACTCTTTTGATTCCTATACACATATAGGACATGATCACACACTATTTTAGTATTTCTTCATTTGGATGCCTCATGAGGTTTAAAAACTAAAGCAAGTGCTTGACCATCTCTAGCAAGCTCCTTTGCAACTTAACAACTTTCCTCCATTTTAGCTTGTAGGTCTTTGCCACGAGCTCTTCTAATGAAACTATGGTTATCTATTTGACTATCATTCTTATGTCATTCATTTTTAGTTAAATCATTAGCTTAAATTGTTTTTTTCTCAATTTATTTCATATCGAGAAGCTACAAGTAATTTTTCATTTAATTTGTGTGTAGTTAGAAGCCAGTTCTGGAAGTTGAAACATATCTTTTGGAGAACTAGTTTGTGAAATTTGTATAGATGAAGCATGTTGCACTAATGTATGCACATCCCACAAGCATCCAAGTCTGTGAGCTTCAACCTATGATCACAAGTTTGTTTCTATTTTCTATTAGGTTTTTTTTTTTTTTGTAATTTCACTTCAATTAGTAATATCCAAGTCAGTGAGCTTCAACCTACGATCACAAATTTATTTCTATTTTCTATTAAGTATTAATGTTTTGTAATTTCACTTTAATTAGTAATATATAATAAATCTTTATTTATATAGGTTAATTTCATTTTCATAGTTTAAAAGACGAAATAAATAGACTGATGTGAAAGTCATTACCATACACATTGATCAAGGGTGAGTTAAATGTTGTAGGGAGAGATGAGGTCAAAGGAAGGGTGGTATTATAACATGAAAGGAATGATATTTTAAGAGAGGCCCATGAAGGAATATCAAAAGGTCAAAACTATGGAGATGGAACAAGGAAAGTGATGTTGGTAGGCTTAGGGTGGCTAATGGTGTTTAAGGATGTAATACATATGTGAGAGCATGTGATGTTTGTAAAAGGATAGGGAGACTTACCACAACAAATGAAACGCCTTTCAGACCAGCTATGGAGCAAGTCCCACTTGAAAATAAGTAACAAACTTTATTGGACCCCTTGGGCCTCCAACAACTGTTATTCCAAATTTATTATGAAGGAAATTGAATATCTCACCAAATAAAAATATAATAGTGTAGTTTGGATGTCCAATAAGCATCACTAGCAACCAAGGAAAACATTTTTTTAATTAGAATAATTACAAAGCTTCTAGATAAGTTTATGCTAACACATAATCTAGAAGTGAACCTTATCATTCTTGAGCTAATGAAGCCAATGAAGCATTTAATAAGATATTGGGCACCACACTAATAAAAATAACCAATGATGATGATACAAATTGGGATCTCAAGATTCTAATTGGGTTATGGGTAGATAGGACCTCTTACAGATCACTAAGATAATTATTTCTTTCCAACTAGTGTATGGGCTTGATGTTATACTTTTAATCCAATATGTGATATTGAATCTAAGACTACCTAGTAAGTTAATATTAAATGACGATTTGTAATACAAAAAATTAATAGAATTGGAGAAGTCAAATGAGAAGAGATCGATTACCATATATAATTAAATTCAACCTAAGAGGTTCCAAAAATCCTAACACAATAAAAATATAAGGAGTGAAACATTCTAGGTTAGAGATACAATGGTGTATGATAGCAAATATAAAAAACCAAGGAAATAAAAATGCAATGAATTGGATTTTACCAAATTGGAGAAATGACATCATATAGACCAATAAAATTAAAGACCCTACAAGATGGCATGTTAAATGACTATGTAAATAGAGCTAGTCTAAAACACTATCAAGTAGGATATTGATGAATGAAGCTAAACTTAATTGAGATGGAGACAAAGAGAAGTATTGTGCAAACCATGTATACTAGTGTATTATAATGCATTTTAAATCAAATTTATTATTTTCTATATATGACGGGACAACCTACCAAATCACAAATAGAGGCTAACAATATTTTTTAGGGCAAGAGGCAATTGGAGAACTAAAGAGTTAATGCTATCAGTGAGTGTGCATATAGATACCTCTAGCCAGTACAAGAAAATTAATAGGTAGTCAAACAAGCTAAGGGTGATATGAAAATGAATGCTAAGTTAAAATTGCATTTATGAAGAAGATAAGAAGTAATAGAAAACTTTGATTGTGAAGGGGTGTGAAGGAAAAACGTGAGCTAAGGAGAATGAAGTCATCGTGGATTGGAGGATTAAGGTTACATTAATGAAGAGTGAATCAAAAACCTAACTAAAGAAATGGCAACACCTACATTGATAAATGTAGAGCACAACCGTTAGCCAAAAAATACAAAAAGTGCTCACGGAAAGCCATGGGGGTGGACACCAATGAGGTTTCTTCAAACATCCTTGCACATGTACTATATGCAAAGGATATCAAGAAATAGATAACAACCTAACTAAAATAGACCATGACAATTTTGAGGAAACCAAATTACTCCTAACAAAATTTAACGGAAGTTCAAGATTAAAGGAGTATCTTCCTTGGTACAAAAGAGTTTGAGAACTAAAACTAGACACTTGGGAGGATTTCCAAGTTTCACAAAGAGAAAGCATGGGTGAGAATTATATTGAGAAAAAATTGTTCAGATTTTATCTACTTAGATAAGCCTTACCAAATTACAAAACAAGCAACCAAGGTGGTCATAGGGTTATGTGATAGGTGAGAACTTCTAAAAAATAAGAAAGTAAACAAAAAAACAAGTCAAAGAGCTAATTAGTACAATTTGTGATGGTCACAATCTATTAGTAAGTGACATCACAAACCTTGAACTTTGTGTAGTATGTCACCAATGGTATCACTTATAAAACCTACTATACCAATAGGGATAGTTTGGCTCCTAGTACCACCATTCTCACCACATATGAGATGGTCGCCCAATGCAAAGAAGTTTGATCTATGTGAGATACTGAAGAAGAAGTTGATGGAGAATAATGAGTGCACAAAAATGTCAAAAAAATTACCCATTTAGGTATGACTTCCTCATTATCTTACTTTATGTTTTATGAAAAGATTACCAACATATGGAGGATGGGAATAGTCAAATGAGAAAATGGTGGCATCACAAATAACCATGACATTTGAAGCTTAAAATAGGAAACATCTTATATAAAGATATATTGGGGATTCTTTAAGAACTTCCAAATTGAGATGTAGAACAAAGATTACATATCCTACAATATAGTGTGGAAGTACCAAAATGAGATAACTTTCATATAGATCAAAGTTTGTGTATATGGAGGTAGACATGAGAAAATCATGGTACCAAGGCTCCCATATGAAGTTGTAAATGAATTAATTGAAAGAAACATAAGGCAATGCTAATGCTACCTAAAGATCCAAAAGTGGAAAGGTTTGACACTTATGATGAGATTGTGGACAAAAGGTTTAGGAAGGAAATGCATTAGAAAGTGGAGAAGGGTAAAGAAAAATTACACTAGAATTGAAGTATCAAGAAGAACCCATAACCTCCAATGCTAACAAAGATCTCAATTTCATCATCGTGGAAAAATTAAAAGAACCACAAGTGTAGTGGTTTGATAGACTAAAAATTGGGTTCCCTAGATTTGAAATTGTGGACTAAGATCCATGAAAAACTAGGAGAGGAAGGATAGGAGATAAGACCCCCATAATTGATTGCAAGGAGAAATTTTCCTACTACACTAGTACCCAAGGAGCAAACAGGAGAATGTAGGCTAGAATCACCAATAAAGGAAGCAGCATTGGCCCTCCTACAAATAAGAAACGAGAAGAAAAAAGGGGAGAAGAGCCCCTCACAAATAAAGGAAAGACCAAAGTAAAAGGCCAACAAGAAATTTGCATAGGGTTCAAAGGAAGAAGAGAATATAATCTACATAAGTATCACAAAGATTAACAAGGCACAATTAAGCAAGGTAAAGGTAGTAGAAGAGATGGGAGCCAGAAAGAAGAAAATAGAGGTGTCTTTGCAACCCCAAATAGTTCTTTTTTAAAATAGCACAAATGTATACCTCAATTTTAAAAAAGAACAAACAAGTTATCTAGGAGTTGATGTTAAATTATATTGTAGTGTCTTATGGTAGACATCAGTAAGGACTTCCCTAAAGAACTAATAAACAAAATAAAGGTAAAAAGGGAGGTGGGGGTACAATTAAAAGGGAAACTTAGAAAATAAGCCTTGGAGGAAGTAGCTCAAGACCTCTCTCCAAATAGCAAAGAAAAACAAACACAACTCCAAAGAGAAAACTTGAGATAGAAATAGAGTAAATACCTTCTTATCACAAGCAAATGAAGCTAAACATAGCATCAAGAAGGAAACCTTAAAGGACACAAAGAAGACCTATGACATTTTGGTGGCAAACAAAGAAAAAGAAAAATCAACTCAAATAGATCACCCATACTATGGCATAGAGGGAAGAAGTATGGAGGAAATGTTTAAGGATGTATATGATGCATAGGAGTAAATAGGGAAACAAGGACACGAGGAGGAAAAAGAAAAAGAAATGTATAAGAGACACCGCTAGAGAAGGAAACATAGAAAGGAGAATAACTGCCTAAACAAATACAAGATAAGGGGAAAACTATATTGGGTGAACAATCCCTACATATACCCTCCTCATTACTCCTAGAACTTCACAAATTTTATAACTTATGGCAAAGAAATTAAAGAGTTCATTACTTAGTAGAAGCAAGTGCAAACTATGGTAATCTTGTCACCAACATTTTTCACACCTACAACATCTGGTACATAGGTAGATCTAGTGCATATCTCTCCTATTCGATAATTTCAAATAGGAGACATCATGCACAACACTGCTAGGGAGATTCTCGTTGTAGTGTTTGAATATTAATGAATCCTTGGAGAAAACATTGGTAGAGGTGCAAGCACAAGTACCATGCATACATACAGATAACTCATTTCCATTAGACGAATAGTTAAGGTTGGTTAGAAGAGGAGTTCTAACAAAATTTCAAACATAGGAAATACAAAAGGTAAATCTAAAACAATAAATTTTAGCAGAATACGAGAAAATGCAATTAGAAGAAATTATGATGAAATGTGCCACTACACAAAGAAAGTTGGAGATAGAACTCAACAACATGAAAGGAACTTGCACCAATGTAAATACATTATATTAGTTTTATGGTTATTTAATGTAGGCAAATATTGATCTTATAGGTTACATTACAATAATGTTGCATGTTTTAAAATGGGGCATCAAGAAAAACTTTCAAACTAAAGCATTCAAGATCACTTTGTATATGTTTTTTCTTTATTTCATTAAATATCTTGGGTGAGTTATGTTGATGCAAATCTTTTCCATTGTTAACTATAAATACCACATAGATGACATTATAGATAATGAAATATTATTAAAAAATTGTACCTAATAGTCATATTATCTTTGAGATTTCTCATTGATTTTTTTCACATACATTTCTTAAAATCATTTTGGATGAACAAGGTGCATTAGCTAATATATTGTTGTTTAATCTTGATAATAAAGTTAGATTTAACACAGGGCAAGTCAACATGTGTGTGTCACAACTAATGTTCAATATCATTTATTAGTTTATTCATCAATTATAGAAGTTAGTCACTCATGTATTCTAGTGAGATGAAGTGGTGACCACATGAATAATAAATCTTCTTATTTCCAAAACTCATTTGATATAAGAAAAAATCTTCTTTTTTAAAAGATTGTAGGTGTCGAGTTCCATCCTCACTAGGAAATAAACACGATATCATTTATTCTAATGTCCTCATTTTCAATCATGTCAACATTGAAATTAGCTTTGGCTTACATAATACAATTTTCGAGGAGCTCCAAAGTATTTTTGGCACCTTCATGTGTCACGTCTAATCGGGTTCTTGTATTTTTCGCATTTTTGATTAGTTGTGCAAAAAATATTTAATAATTAAATCATTAATATTAAGTTGTCAAAAAAGTATAAATTAAAAAGACAACTTAAATTGATTACTGTAATTTTAAGTAAAAGTGACTAAAGTGTTGGAAAGCTAATGAATTTTATTAAAAACATTTTTCCCCGAAATAAGAAATTAAATATAAAGTAAATATTGGTTTTTTGAAGAAAGGGTGGAAGAGATACAAAAGAATGAATAAAATTTTATTGAAACTCATTTTGGGGATTTTGCTCGGTTTATTTTCATTTTAATTGCATTTTTGGAGAACTTCTTGAGGAGCTGGAAACCTAGGACAAAAATCCTAAAGATAAATTAGTTTCAGTAATAGAAGCCCTATCCTAATTGGTTGTTGAAGAGATCATACTGATTTCTTGTTTGAGCTATATCGATTGCAATTACAAAAATTCGTAAAATCTCGTGCCAAGACGAATTTCTAGGGTTTTGAAGGAAATGAGAAAATCGCAGGAAAGGTATGCATAAATATTTATATTCCACACTCCCTTTCAGATATCCGTACTGGTCAAAAGATTAAGTTTAATATTCTGCAAACTAAGGACCGGATGCTGTCAGCACCTCATTCACTTGCAGCCGCCACTTATATAAGGCCGTAATTACTGAAGTCGCATACTATTTTGTGGAGTCGCCATCTTCTAAAAGAGATATGGAATGAACTTAAGGGAGTCGACTACATTAAATAAAGACCAGCGATTTATTTTGAACTGTGTTTTGCTATTTCCTAGGTTAGCACAGTTCTAATATTCAATGCTGTATGAGTTATTTTCTGGCAATATAAATTGATTATTAAAATTCTGAGTTATATATTTTCAGCTGGTTATATTTGTATATTGGAATGTCTGTGTTATGTGCTTGAGATTATGAGGAAAATGTATTATGTATAAATTGCACAAAACATTTTCAAACTTGGTGCAACAACTGAAACTTCAACTCAAAACAACATTTAGACAAACCGTTTGACAAAATGTCAGTGTGCATGAGATTATAAAAATGAAAAAAAAAAATTGCATAGGAAATTAGGTTGGTATATTACATTTATAGGCTTCGATGCAACTTTCAATGTTAAAAAGAATGATCTATAGTAATGTAACATGATAACTTTGATTATTGTGTTAGTTCTAGCCATTCTTGGGCCAGTTTTGCTTTGCCCTTGGGGTTCCTTTTGTATAGGGTTCAAGACCCTTGTTTCCTGCTGATCATAATAATAAAAACATGACTTATCTAAGTTATATGAAAATAACTAATTTTGTTACATTGAATGTCTCCATTTATATTAGCTTGAATAAAATAACCTTTGTTTACCTGCATTTTTATCAATGCCTTCTCGACATCCCTTATTTTGACTTCCTCCTTTATCACACTTGCCCCCCTCACCAAAATGCTACCGCT
The DNA here is from genome assembly GCA_007115665.2 of Sequoiadendron giganteum. Classification (NCBI taxonomy): domain Eukaryota; kingdom Viridiplantae; phylum Streptophyta; class Pinopsida; order Cupressales; family Cupressaceae; genus Sequoiadendron; species Sequoiadendron giganteum. The sequence continues at coordinate 95,069,608 of CM021106.1, forward strand.
AGATAATTTTCTATGCATGCACAAGGACATGTAATATGCTTAGTTGGGAGATGATAATGAATCGTCAAATGGTAAATTTATAACCTATTTTTAGTACATTTTTTTTTCTCCTTTTCACTTCATTACACTACTCATTCATCTCTTTTTGCCTTCTAAAAATTATGACATGACACTTTAATTTCTAGGGATTATTGATAAGATTTGATAACTTTTGGATAGGTAAGGGAAGTTATGACTTGATTGCTAATTGTTTCCATAAATAATTGGTTGCCTTAGCATCTTCCAATTGTTACAAGGAGTCATCATGTAGTTGTTCATAGAGAAGCATCCTAGCACATAATCATTACCCTTTCAAGCATATAATCATAATTATGGGAGTTCTGCCATCTACTCAAATCTATCTTATATAGATGTTGCAAGATAAGTATATGACTTTATTAGATGTGTTCTTTATGGAAGAAACAAACTTTCAACAATCACAAATTGGTGTATTCAAGCAAAGTTTTAGAACATTATTTCTTAGTAACTAAAGACTTATCTATCAACAACTATAAAATAAAAATTTGAGCAAAAAGAGTCAATAACTTACAATAATAAAAGTGTAGAATGGAAACTACCTCTTGGTGTAAAAATGAAATCCAATGGTGCATCTAAATACAATATAATAGTTGCAAGGGCAAGATATGTTACAATTCAAAAGAAGATATGCTAGTGGTTGGATCAAAACATCTTAATAAGAAAACCAACAATGAGGTGGTATTGGAAGCTCTCTTAGTTGGTATGAAGGCAACATATGTGGCTAGTGTTAGGAGAATAGAGATCGAGGGGCATTCCAAAATTGTGGCACAAGTAGTGAATAAGAAATATTGTCCCAATTGACATCTTAGAGGAATCTTAAAAGAAATATTGAGGTGTGGGGAGAGATTTGAAACTATGTATTTCACATTACTTTGGAGAAAAAAACATAGTAGCAAATTTCCTAGCTAATCAAGAGGTACATCAAGATGATTTCTCCTTTATTGAAAGCAATAGTGCTAATGATTGGAACAATTTAGTCTTCATACTCAAACATGATCATCCCTCTTGAACATGTGATGGTTAGAAGATTATAAATTACTTATGAGGTGTCAAGGTTTTAAAGAAGTTGATAGCATTAAAGTGGTGAAAAAATTGCTTAAGCACATGCAGGATACCATTAATGGTGTATCCTATTTTCTTTATTTGGTGATTGGTACATGCAGATAGCATGGTGCATGCTAAATGGATGGCGATGACATTTGTAGTTATGCCCATTTGGTGTTTGTGTGTCCATTTGGAGTTAACTTAGGTGTTTTAGTTGTTTGTGGTTTGATGGTCAAGGGATTTAGCCAAGGATCTACTTCGACATGGTATGGCGTTTAATCACATGCAAGATAATTTTTAATTGCTCGTCTCCTAATGCCCTCAAGGTGATAAAGGTATTTTTGGGTCTTGGTGGCATTTGTGGCAATGGTAGTGTGAGGTAAAGGGGTTCACTAATGGCAAATTTAAACAATAATTTGAGGTGGCAATGGAAACAATGAGCTTAGGGCTAGTTTGGAGTTCATTGTCAACTCTACTAGGGAGGAAGATGAGGTGGTAAAGGACATGTAGGCTCATCAAAGGTGGGCATGGCATGTGCCATAGAAAGAAATGTCTCACATGGTAGACAACAAGAGCCTTAATGCACATGTTTTGGTCCTAATGAAGCATAGATCTTTGGACACATTATCTATTATGCAAGTAATTGGTAAAATAATTTGATGATTATATTTACAAGAAGCGAACACGCTTATAAAAAATTACAGAATACAAAATTAGCAAGTTTCTAAAAAAGAAACTACAGAAGATCGTGGAAACGATCTTACCTAACTAATTACAATAAAATACATAATTGACCATTAAATAATTAAATAAGCATTATTCTAATACCCTCCCTTAATGGTCAATCAATCAACTACACCGAGATGCCCCCTGAATTTTACAAACTTATCTGGACTAAGTGACTTGGTGAGAATATCTGATGTTTGCTCCTCTGTCGAAACATACAACAACTGAACTAATATGTCTTCAACAAGCTTCCGAATGAAATGACAATGAGTTTCCACATGCTTGGTTCTTTCATGGAAGACTGGATTTTTGGCAAGTTTGAGAACTCCCTGATTGTCACAGAACAAGGGAGTCAAACCTACTTGAGATATTTGCATATCCGCAAGCGTCCGACGAAGCCAAACTACCTCACAAGTTGCCTTAACTGCTCCCCAATACTTTACTTCTGTCGAGGAGAGAGCCATTGCCTGCTGCTTCTTACTAGTCCATGTGACTACACCAGATCCCAAACTGAACACATACCCAAATGTTGATTTCATGTCATCAACGAAACCTGCCCAATTTGAATCTGTGAAACCAAAGAGTCTAGGATCATGACTCCTAGTGTAAAGAAGTCCATAATCAAAAGTGCCCTTTACATAACGCAGCACACGCTTCACTGCTACCCAATGATCAGCCTTGGGGGTTGTCATGAAATATGAAATGTAGCTCATTGCAAAACTGATGTCAAGTCAGGTGGCAATGAGATAGATGAGGTTGCCCACTAGTTGCTTAAACAATGATTCATCTACTACATGTGAGTCTGACTTAGCTGACAACTTGAGCCCTTTTTCCATGGGTGTGGAGGCAGGTTTGCAATCCTACATTTGGAACTTATCCAGTAGACTTCGAGCATATTTAGACTAGGAAATGAAGATACTGCTCGCGGTCTGCCAAACCTCAACACCTAAACAATAATGCAAAAGTCCCAAATCTGTCATGTCAAATGTGTTGCACAAATCCTGTTTGATCTCAATGATCAAATGTGTCGAGCTACCAGTAATGATCAGGTCATCCACATAGACAACAAGAATAAGAATATCACTACCAATATGTTTGACATACAGATTAGAGTCAAATGGACTCCTCTGAAATCCATGATCTGTGAGGTACTTGTCAGTCTTGATGTACCAAGCCTGAGGAGCCTATTTCAGGCCATAGAGTGCTTTTACCAGTCTGCACACCTTGTGTTCTTTACCAGCAACCTTGACCCCTGGAGGTTGCGTCATGTAGACTTCTTCCTTCAACTCACCGTTGAGGAAAGCACTCTTGACGTCCAACTCACCGTTGAGGAAAGCACTGTTAACGTCCATCTCATGGACTTTCCAACCAAACTGGGCTGCTAAGGCAAGGATGAGTTGAATGGTACTCATCTTGGCTATAGGAGCAAAAGTCTCCTCATAGTCAACGCCTTCTTTTTGTGAGAACCCCCTAGAAATGAGACAAGCTTTGTACTTGTCAAGGGTTTTGTCAGCTTTGTATTTAATCTTATACACCCATTTGCAGCTAATGAGCTTCTTCCCTGTAGGAAGATCAGAAAGGACACAAGTGTGATTCTTCTAAAGACACTGATATTCAACCTGCATAGCCTTTTCCCACTCAGGAATTCCTTTAGCCTTTGAATATGTCTGAGGCTCATAGACACTGTGAATGTTGGCCATGAGCAAAATTAACTGTATGTTGTTGTTTGCTCTTGTTTTTGGACGATCTACCCTCAATGAGCTCATCATCATGAAGATCACCAATAGTCTTAGCCCACCATTTAGGCCAGAGAGTAGAAGTGCCAGCATCAGATATAATAGGAGGAGCTGGAACCGGATCTAGAACAAGATCAACAAGTGGAAGATCAATATCATCCAAAGGAAAATCAGGTTGAGCATTATCAAAGACAAAATCTTCATCATCCCTCCCATCAGGTGGACCTAACAGAAGATGGACACCCAAATAAGAAGCCTTCAAAGGTTGATCCTCAGAATGCTGCATAGACGAGGAAAGGTGAAAAGGTCCTTGTTCTTCATCAAAAACATCTCGACTAAAGATGAGACGATCAGTGTCTACATCAATCAACCGGCAAGCCTTATGGTTGTCAATGTACCCTGTGAACATAAGCTTTTGACTCTTGGAATCCAACTTTGAGCACTTGGCATCTTGAATCCATACATATGCTAAAGAGCCAAAGATTTTCAAATGACCGATCCTAGGTTTGCGACCAGTCCAAACTTCTTAAGGAGTCTTCCCCTTAACAACCTGTGTAGGAGACCGATTAAGGAGATAGACGGTAATGTAGACTGCTTCTGCCCAAAATTTATTAGGAACACTCTTGTGTTGTAACATGGAGCGAACCATCTCAACAATTGTACAATTGCGCCACTCTACAACACTATTTTGTTGAGGAGTGTAGGGTGTAGTTAACTGGCATTTGATTCCACGTGTATCACAAAAGTTGGAGAAAGTAGTAGAACAAAATTCCCCCCAATTATCTGACCTAAGAGTGATTATGCAACAACCAGACTCTTTTTCTACTAAGGCCTTAAACTTCTGAAATATAATAAGCACATCTGATTTTTTTCTAAGAAAGTACACCATTTTACGACTGAAATCATCAACAAAAAGCAGGAAATACCTACAACCAATAACAAAAGGTGTATTCATTGGCCCACATACATCAACATGAACCAACTACAGTACCTTAGAGGCTCGCCATGAGTCAGCATCTGTGAACGATGTCTTGTGATACTTCCCAGCCTGACAAGCTCCACAAATGCCATGATGTTGAGTCTGGATTTTAGGTGAACCAGCTACAAGTCCCTCCCGAGCTAGCTGAGAGAGATAGTGCACATTTAAGTGCCCATACCGCTGATGCCAAAGACTGGTAATAGCAGAATTTCTAACTGCCATGGCTAACTCCAGAGAATCACCTGTATCCACAAGTTTGTATAGACCATGATCCTCAATACCAACAACCACAATGGTGCGAGTCTCCCGATCAACAATGGAACATTTGTGTGCACTAAATACCACATCCAATCGAGGAGAGTGCCACAAAATCTGACTAACATAGAGAAGGTTTAGTTCCATGCTAGAAACGTAGTATACATTGAGGAATATGAGATTCCTCCCACCAAACTGAATCTAGATTGTGCCCTTACTGACAACGGTATACTCTTCACCTCCTCCAAAAATAACTGAGTCACTGAAGGGAGAGAATTCTGTGAACCAATCATGCCAATGGGTGAAATGTCGCGAAGCACCTAAATCAATGTACCAAGCAAAAGACTTCACATGATCTGCAGGTCTTTTAGCCATAAAAGTGTAAAAGGCAAATTCCTTATGCTCAGTGTGCTCGGCAACATTTGCTTTCTGCTAAGATCCTCCCTGCTTCTTTTGTTCAGAAGCCAAACGTTGACAACAATCCTTCTCCATATGACCATATTTGTGGCAATAATTACACTGAATGTTTTTCTTAGGGCTTCTCGGAGGTTGACTTGAACCTTTCTGTTGCGAAGGCTGGCCTTTCCCTTTGTTCTTAGACTGAGACTTAGCTACAAAAGCTTGTTTTGTAGAGGACGACGAGGCATTACTACCAAACTGTTGTTTCCAGTGTTCCTACTGCAAGAGGATGGTGCAAAGCTTCGGAAACTTCAGATCAACATTAGTAGAGGTAATGTTGAGGGTTTCTACAAAGTGCTTAGAAGACTTCGATAGACTTTTCAAGGTGATTACTACCATGTCTTCTTCCTCCATCTTCCAACCAATCGCCTCCAACTGATCACAAATGTTTTGAATCTTTGTTAGATGCTCCTATAAGGACATTCTCTCATCCATTATGATGGAAAACAGTTGGTTTTTCAAAAATAATGCACGGCTCTTGTCGGAGGTCTCATGCAAGGTTTTCAAGTGCTCCCAAATCTAGACAGCTGATTTGTCGGATGGAACCTGTCAAAGGTGATCATCAGTAACTGAAAGCTTAATGAGCATCACCACTTCACAATTTTGCTCATCAAACTTTTCCTGGGTTTTATCTGTCGTGGGGCAAGTAGTATTGCCGAGAACTATCTGATCAAGGCAGCGATATTCAAAGATAGTCATCATTCGCTGCTTCCAGGTATTATAATTTTTGCCATTAAATCATTGACTGCCTTCCCACATAATGTTGGTCAAAGATGCCACCTTTCACGCTTTCCGAAGCACAAAAACGAGGTACTCAGAAGAGGCTCAAAAGATTGAACGCATAGATTCCAATGTACTGAGGTAGTTTCAAGCACAAAAATCAAGGCAAATCTGTCGACACAAATTCCAAGGCACATATTTCTAGACAACCAAAAAAATGACAACTACCCAAAAAAGTCCTCGAAAAACCCAAAAAGAATCTGGAATCAAAAAAAAATTCAACCTCAAAAAGAGGATTTTCAAAAACCCTAGTCGAGAGAAAATTTGTTTGAATATTCGATGCCCAGAAACAAGTGAAAATCATGATTTAGGGTCTACAAAATTGCATGCAAGAGAGAATCGTGAATCCCTAGTCGTGGCCAAAAACGTGCCAAAAAAAAGGAACATAAAACGCATTTTAAAGAGTTGAAACAAATCTAAAGATCACGCCCAGAATGAAGAGAAATTGCTTTCAGGAGAAAGAAACGCGGCTTCAAATACAGAGAAAAGTTGCACGCCTCAGAAATGTTCAAAATTGTAGCCAGAGAATGGAGGTTTTTTCCTTCAAAAGACGTGCTCAAATTGAAGACGAAAACGCATCTTAAAAAACCATTAAAAGTCGCCACTAGAAGAGAAAAAAACGAGTAGAATCCAACGAATGAAAGGTCATGACCAGGAAGAACAAATCGCACGTGTGGGAAAAAGCAAGAAAAACGCACGAAGAACACATGCGATACCCGGACGCAATTCTCAGGTGTCAAGACTTTTTGCCTCCTCTTTAAAATCCATGAATTACAAAAGCCCTACCAAGATTTTTCTCAAAAAATTGGCTCCCAAGGTTTATGGCTCTGATACCATATTACGCAAGTAATTGGTAAAATAATTTGATGATTATATTTACAAAAAGCAAACACGCTGATAAAGAATTACATAGAGTACAAAACTAACATGTTTCTAAAAAAGAAACTGCAAAAGATCGTGGAAATGATCTGACCTAACTAATTACAATAAAATACATAATTGACCATTAAATAATTAAATAAGCATTATTATAATATTATCTAGACCTAGTGTTAAAGCATCTAGTGGTATTGCACCACAATGAAGTTTGAGAGGTAGCTACCATATGCATGCTAAAGCTAGAAGATCAACGTATTCAATGTGCAATAAGAAGAGCAAACTTACTAAAAGGGATCAAAATGTATGGTTTGGATGTTTTGTTGAGTCCTAAAGTGCTATCTATGGAGCCAATTAATGTGGAATCAAGTTCATGAAAGTTGGAAATCACCTCTTCCTAGAGCTGGTCTTGATAGCTAGGGGTGTCTAAAATGCCCTAATTTGGAGATGTTTTTTGAGTCTATTTTTGGCTTTTGGTATATGATGGATTTTGTGTATGTGTATTATAAGGTACAATTGTGCCCATAATGGTTTGCTCATGTTGTATTTATAGTCTTGTTTGTCCTAGTTATGGTTAGTAGCATTGTAAGCTATGATATAGCTTAAGCCTATATAGTGGGATGGTGGTTTTATTTTAGTAGCCTTTGCTATAACTTCGTTTTTCTAGCATTTTACATTATTGTATGTAAATGTTTATATGTAGAGGGGGGCCTTAAGAGAATCCCTATATTATATTTATAATATAAAAAACAATTGGAGCAAGAAATTATGGACAGCAAAAAAATTGGCTAGCATGTGGCATGTCTTACCAGTGCCAACTTGCAACTCCAACTTATTCAACCTCCCATTTAAATATTCCAAGGATAATTCTATCCATATCAAAATGTATTGTAATAATGCTCTACTTTATCGATGAATCAAGAAAACGTAAGAGTAAATTAGAATAAGGAATGAATTATAGGATTTAAATATCCCAAATAATTCAGTGAGATTTCATGAATAGAACTAAATTAATTGAGTTTGTTTGGCCAACTAGTTTATTAGGATTTAGTTGGATTTATTGCCAACAAATGTGGTTATTCTTTTTCATTTATTGCAAGTTGTGGAATTTATTGAGATAACCTCTCATAAAGATATTTACCCTTCTGTTTGGTTACTGATGTTTTCTTTTCAGCTGGTTTCACTAGTTGCTGCTGTCCTTATCAGCAGTTTTGCTGCTGAATTGTAATTTGATTTTGTAACTGTTTTCTTTTTTTTTCCAATAAATTAAAAAAAAAAAGGAGAAAAGAGAATTATTGTAGATCTTTCACTCCAGCTTTGGATTTTGTTGCCACCTCACATGCTGTCAGGGATGTGTCATGGATTATTGGTTAAATGAGGAGCAGCATGCATATTGAATGCAGTGTTGTGGCTCTTATATTTCCATAAATTCTAAGATCATTTTGATTTATCTATCAGCATTATTCTACATTTCCAATCCTTTCCTAGCATTTGTTTACCATCCATTTAACTTATCACCAGAGTGTCTTTACCCTGGACTGATGAGAAGTGCTATTCCAAAGGTAAGAAGAAAAAAGGTGCATCCTAGCACCACATCATATGAACTCTCTTAACAACTGCATAATGGAAGATTTTAAATCTGACCATAAGTTTTTTGGTCAACTGCAAGTAGCCATTCTTGATCTCACCCAAAAAATACACACCTTGAGGGACTATTGCAGGCAAGAGTTTGATAAAACCCAGGTGGGTCACTACAAGCTCCATGATAATCAATGGCTCATTGAATGTGAACTCATAAGCACCCAATACGAACAATTGCATCAGTAACAAATGATGATAATGGCTCTTGTTCACTAGTCTTTGTTCCATAGTGGCCCACACCTAAGTCTCAATGGAAGATATCATTCTAGCCATCATCAAAGAGGTTTATGACTTCCTTAACTATCTACAAACTTGCAGTAATGCGGTGGTGGTTCGTGTTGTCTCTGATAATTATGTTCCTAATGTGCCTCAAAATGTCAATGAAATTGCCAACAGCTGCATTCATGGGTAAGGGGTCATGTTTCCTGTGTATAGTATTTCTTATTTAAGAAAAATAGCAAAGGGAGGCAAGAAACACATCCCATTGTGCTGTCTACAACAATACATTAAACCCTCAGTTAAACATCAGTCAGCACCAATTATACTGTAATGATTTTTTTGGATGAAACGCAAGGAGTTTATATCTGCTTCATGTCATTAGGTATTGCCTTTGGAAGGAGGGAAGTTGTCAGTTTTTTGGTCTGGATTATATCCCTGAATTTAAAAATGCAATTATGATATTATCTAATTACTCACAGGAAACAGTTTATGCTCTGATGCTACAACTTTTACTGTTCTTATCCTTTCAAATTTCTGTGATCGTGCAGTGCATTATGGTCTTTGATTTCAAAAACGGTGGGCTTTTGTTTGTAATGAACATAATATTCATCTTCCAGATAAAGGCTTCTCTGGTATGGTGTTGAATGTAGCTCCGATGGTTAGGGAAGATACCTTCTATTATTGTTATCTCCTGAGATCGGTTTGAATGACAGATAATTCCCCCTCTCTGGGAAGCTATATGAATTTTGCTATTTCAAGTAATACAATTGCTCACTATTTGTTGCCAAAAATGGCTTAGCCAATTTCAAATAGAAAACATAGACTTGCACAAAAATTTCAAGATCTCCCAAGTTATAGTCAAAGAGAAGTATCCCCAGCTTCAAAGCCAGCCATTTTAAATGCTGCAGCTTTCCCCATATTGTACAAATAAATTTTTAACGCTGCCATGGGCCATTTTGAACCTTGGTAAGTGGCTTCTATTATTCAACATTGTTATGATAAAATTACTCGTTCATTGGGTTTCCATGACTGGACTTTTCATCTATAAAAATTTGGGCAGGAGAAATTTTTAGTAGGTGTATTATGTAAGGTAGAACATTAATTAAAAAGAAAATCAATTAAAAAAATTTATTTCAATCTCTGATATTTTTATGGGAAATTTACAGAACAGTGATATAAACAACTTTTTAAAAGCAGAACCTAACTCTATATATTCTGAGAACTAGAGGTATTTTTATTATTTAATTCAATTAAATGTTTCATAGAAAGATTTGTGATTGAATCTGCAATAACTCGAGCACTACTTTTCATGTAGCCACCTGATACAAATGTAAGCCTGTTGAGTTAGCTCACCATTTTAAATAACAAAGATATATAAATGGAAACCATTTGCATCATACTCTGGGACTATATTAGCATGAATATGAAGATAACCTGATGTAAGCATGACAATGGGGACTCTCTTCTCCTGAGCAAATGTGAAGACCTTTTCATCTCGCTTAATGACTCCTTCAGGGTTGACCTGTTGAAAGAGAAATTTGGAGGCCATGACATACCAGCACCACAAGAGCTATTAAGCAATAAGGGATCACATTTAAAGCCTCTAGAGCACTTCAAAGACACCCTTCAATTCTTAATTACAATTTAATCCAAATGAAAATTTATTTGTATATTCGATTTGCATTTCATGTATTAGCAAGAGCACTGTCGACTCTACTTTGAACTACAATTAAATGTTGTTGACTGGAATTTATGATAGTTTACCATAAATATTAAATATGTCCAGTTATATTCACTACATTACTTTACTATGTTTCCATATGAATTGTTGGCACCTATAAGTCATCCCCTCGTATGATTGTCACTTGTAACCAGTCCCATGTTGACACTGAGTACTGGTCGTATTTGGAGACATCTGTAAGGCATCCCCTCATAACTTACATATGCAAGTCAGCCAATGAGAATACTTAATTATTGGTTTTTTGGTCGAAACATGAGGTCATCCCATGTTGGTTGAAACTCGTCCCAGAAGTATTCATCCCACAGTGACACCTGTTAGATGTCCCTTTAGAGTGGTCAGGAGCTTTATTGTATGTTTATTTCTCGGCTGTAAAGGAAGACAAATTGGTTGCAGTCCCCAATCAGTAATGCATTCACATTGTAAATGTCAAAGTATACCTGCTACCATCATTGAAACACCCATTGAGTTTACAGTTACTAACTTAATTTGGTTCATGAAGTGTTGCCTTGTATTTTCTTGTGTATTTCACCATCTAGGTGGGAAAATATATGTTCATATTCAATGCTTTGTGAATGAGTGAAAGCTCTACATGTACAGAAATCAACTCACTGTGATATAGGCAGGCAATTTGGGACAATGCTAGGGGGCCATCTTGTAGGGGCCATAACTTCACAACTATAGCTCAAAGCAAACAAAAGTTGAAACAACCAAGTGTCAGAAATATTAGAACATGTACAAAATTATGATATGGTGCACAACTCCATATGAAAAAGTTTGAACATGTGAACTGCACCATAAGGCCCAAAAGCAATTTCGAGACAAAGTAGTCTGTGGCATGGTGCCTCTAGAACTGTGTAGCATTCTCTTAGATCAATCTTGTATGTGGGAATGTCACAAGGTCAACCAATCTCACTGCCATAGTCTCATCACCCTAGCAATCAGTCCGTAGAATACAACAGGTCTTAGCTTCTTCTAAGAAAATACTTCTGATCAAATGTGAATAAGTTGGGAACTTTTTATCAGTACCAAGATGCATATCTGCTTTTGTGTCCCACAATGAGCACCAATTGCTTCTAAAAGAAAATCAACAGCTAAGGAATGGGAGCCAATGGTTGCAGAACAACATTTTTATCATGGAGCAGATTATATAAATTATGCAGAAAAGCATTGAAGGATTCCGATTATGTCAAGCAAAGGTAAGATACAACCAAGCTATGCAAAGGCTCCATGAATAATTGCATGCTAAGGAATATTGATTGATCAACTGATTCCAGTGTTCCTGTGGATACATTCCTAGGGCCTAGACACTGAGGGAATACACCCATTACGTGGGCATCCTTTTTTGTATTCAGCTTTTTATTATTGATCAATGGAAATGGATAACAACTAGGTTTGAAAATAAGTTCGAGTTTGAAGAAGCCTCAACCTCCCCCTTGCTAGGAAGGTTATGATTGTTGAAGCAGAGCACATCTACTATTCTTTAGATTCTTTTTTCTCATTTTCAGGTGACCTATAAGATCATGAAGAAGATGCTCAAAAGCTCTCTTTCGGAAAACAGGGGTGAGCTGAAAGGAATTGTACTAGAAGCATGGGATTCTGCACTTCAACGATTCAAGGGGGGTTTTGAATCTCCTTCAATCAAGGAGCTTTCATTTCCAGAAAGTGGGTAATAAGAAGAGTGGAGAGGGATACAACATTGCCATATCTCCTAGATTATATTATCCTAGATATCCAGCCATAATAGAATATAATAAAAAAGTGTTTGTAATCATAATAAAAATAAAAAATAAAAAGATTAAAGAAATTTAAAAAAGTTAAAACTACAACTACTGCTGCTACTCTTTCTGCATCTTGATCTAACAAACTTTTTGCTAATTTGGATTCTATGAATGAAGCGCAATATAATGATTTATTACATAGTTCTTAAGTTTGAAAATGACTATCGACTATTATCTGATTTTACTATGTCTAACGTCAATTTCTTTTGTTTATTTTATGCATATTTTGTCTACATTTTAGTATTTTTTATTAAAAAAATTACTCATGTACTCGAGCTGTATCATACTCATAGTTCAAAAAAGAAACAGCATATTCCAATACCCGAATCTATACCAATAACTTAGCCTCTCTTTCTTGTAGGGATCCTCCTTGTTGATTCTTAAATGATCAGGGACACAGCTGCAAACTGTTATGGCATACAATCTGGTTGACTGCTATCAAGTTCCTGTGAAAATCCGAGTGTAAAGCTATACTTTTCACATTAGGGGAATTGATGCTTTTAGGATAGAAATTGTGATTCTAGTCAAGGTTAAATTCATGTGTTTCCTTTCTCACACAGGCAAAGGTGCATGTGTCAACTTTTCTAATTTTGCTAGGAAGGGACTTCTCTTTCATCATATTTTTTGGATTGATGTAATTCTTTTATCCCTGAAGTCATTTAAGATGCACTTTTTCTAAAGAAGAAAGGAAAAACAAAGGAACACTGATCAAACTGCCTAGTACAACTAATCAAATGAAAGCAAAATGTTTGTGAATAAAATCATGAAAGAATGTTTTAAAAATAACCATAATTACAACCCAAAGTGCAATTTTTACTACTATTGTTGCCAAAAAAGAGGTTGGTTGACACAAGGATCATCTAGGCAAGGTTGCAAGCATTTTCTTAGCCACCTGAAGAGCATTGAGAATACTAGCAGTATAACTTTATAAGGTGATAAATTAAAGGGTTAACTGACAAAAATTATCATAAAGACATTTTTATATGTACAATAGAATGAAATCAATTCAAAATAAAACAAATGACAGCATTACTTCTACATATCTACCATTGCATGTTTGAACATGCACAGATAATAGAAGGAATTATCCTACACGTGTTCAAGCACATAAAGGCAATTAGGAAACTGGAGAATTACACTAGAGGAAATAAAAAAATGAATCTCTTACATAAATGGTATTTCATGTTAATTTAAAGAGATAACATACCTTTAGTCTGCCCAATGGATCACCACTGAGAATATCAGTTCCCGCATTATAAACAATTAACTCTGGGTCGAAAGCATTCCTAGCAACCTGGGTTCCATCTTGAGTTAGAGATGAGATGAATCTTACAATGGATAAAATGAATACTCTTGTATTTAAGTCACATAAAGTAGTCATTATATTTTCAAGTATAGTTATCATACCATGTCATACCAAACTATGAGCCATCCCTCAACATTACAATGCTGCTATATTAAATTCAAAAGTAGCCATTACAAAGAAAAGGTCCTCTCAATTCGTATTTCAAAGAAGAATACAATAAAGGGACAAGGGACATCCTGCCTTGTTTATTTAATGTTTTCCATCAGATAAGTAAAGGGTTGTCCTTCAAATTTAATTTTCTTTTGGTTGAATATTTTCTCTGAACCATTCCTCATCATTACAATGCTGCTACATTAAATTCAAAAGTAACCATTACAAAAAGAAGGGGGGGGTCCTCTCAATTCATATTTCAATGAAGAATATAGTAAAGGGGCAAGGGACATTATGTCTTATTTATTTAATGTTTTCCATCAGCGATGAAAGGGTTGTCCTGCAAATTTAGTTTTCTTTTGGTTGAAGATTTTCCCTTCAACTTACTGCAACTTTATAACAAATTTGTTTGCCCATGCTTTATTAGTTTTCTTGAAAAAATATCAAATAGTAGAACACTTACAACTGATGACTCTCATGGAGTAAAGACTACAACATAGCACAGAATCTCTCCAGGTAATCCATAACCAATGAATTAAGACTTAAGAAAAGAGATCTCATGTTTACTTCATGATTGATGTATGTATGTGTGTGTATATATAGAGACACACGCACACACACACACCTCCAAGGACGTCTTCTCACCCACCTCCTCGGTCGCTTCTTGGTTTTGTGTTGTTTCAGCTCCCAATTTCGTTAGTCTGTCATATGGAAGACGACTTTCTTTTTGGGGCTACATAGATAATAAAACTAGTTGCTTTGTAATTAATAAGTTAGTTCCCAACAACTGTTGTCAATTGGTAGTTACCAACAGTTGGAGTGCTCAATCACCGTCGGCTATTCTATATATTTCTCATTGTACACATAGTCGGGACAGCATGTATGAACTCCTATATCTATTGCAAATCTTATGAATGAATGAATGGAATGGCATATCTTTCTGGAAACATTTTTGTGAATTATTATTATCTTCTACTATTCTGTTTACTTCCTGACTCACCAAGTAGAGTTAGCGAGTAAACACTTCTAACATAGGATAATTCTCATTCACTATGTTGTCCCCCAGATCTCTTGGGGTTTAGACCATTATACCATGTGATTTAGGTATTCTATTTATTCTTCCTAAGGAAGGTGAGATGCAATGTCACTTGTAATTTGTAAAGACTCGAGAAGAAACTTCTGTTATATAGCTTGTCATAATGTTTGTACTTTGTAGACATCCTAGGTGCACAAGTTTATTCAACAATTTTATTAAGTAAATTTATGCAGATATTGAAAGTGGGACACAAACACATGTTTTGTATCTTTTAGCACAGGTCGGATGAGGTAGTCTTACAATGGCCAGTCCATGTTGTAAGTTTTATTTATGTCAGATGAGCCTCAGATTTCCTGCAAAATAAAATACAAGAATATAAAGTGGCAACAGAAAACTTCGCACCTCAAGCTCTTTGTCCAAGCGATCCAAGTACTCCTTGCTCGAAGTACCACTCTGTAACAGGAGTGTAGAAGCATTAAATAATTAAATGTGTTGTCTCTACAGATATTTGTTATGAAGAGGCAGTCAATCTGAAGGAATGATGACATTTAGATTTGTTAAACTTGCCTATAAAGTGTTTTCAAGATAAAATAAAACATAACTGCTAGAATTGATGACCATGTCTATATACAAGGGGAACATAGATATAATGCAGCAAGTGATTCTCATCACCATGTCACAATCATAAATTGGTTGGTGTATAAGAACTTTCGGATTGAGAAAACAATTTCCCAGGAACGTACCAATATTTCTATCCTTTGTTGAATGTATTGCCTTGCTTCATCATCCTGAAGAAACATAAATAGTAAAAACAAAAGCAGGAAATCAACAAAAAAGCATCCTAGGAATTTTTATGCTAAACCAAAGGATCATTCAACTCAATCTACTATGTAGTTGAAAAATCCATTATTGTATTTAATGCCAGTACAGATAAATCTCACCTGAGGATAGATCTCACTGTTATACATGTCCAGAATGTAGACCCTCTCTGTGCAAGATGAGGTTTCACTTAGAAATTCATTGCAGGTTCACTTAAAAATACAGTTTCAATAAAAAAAATGAATGGCAAAAGCAATGAGGGTTCTACCATCATGAGCAAAGTCCATTTCATGTCCATTTCCTTGATGGGCATCAAGATCAATTATCATCACCCTGTAAGTAAAAATCAAAACAACAGGAAACTTAAGTCCAGGATCCAAAGAATGTCAATAAACAGGTAGGAAATGGGAACTTGAAGGAACAAAGAAGCACACTGGTTCCCTGGTCTAGAAGTGTATTCTATATTACTATTGAGATTGCTGGATGACATTCAAAATGCATACCTTGAGATCTCCATATGAGTAAAGGCAAACTGTATACAAAGAGAAATGTCTGCATATACACAAAATCCACCCCCTCTGTTCCCACTGCAATGATGAAATCCTCCACCAATGTTGATAGCCCAGCCTCTTTCCTTGGCAAGCTTCCCAGCTAGCACAGTACCTCCAACCTACCAGAGGTTTCCAACTTAATTACTCATGGATCCCAAATAAGGAAATAACTTCTTGTAAATAACAATCTGTACCTGCTTACGGAATGGTTGAAGAACTCTCTGCTGCAAAATAAAGTTGGGTAGCAATGCAACAGGAGGAACCTGCAGATCACAACAGGTAGGACTGTCATGACAGAACCTTTCAAATAATAGGAAACTTCAGAAAACCAAAATTTTGCAAAATAATGATAGGTTCACTGCATTCACAACGTTAGACAAGGATAATGCTTATTTTGAGCAACTCCAAATATAAGTAGAAGTTGAATACTAGATACCATCACCAACTTCCTAGAAGAAATGTACCTCAATATGAGGTTGTCAAACATAATCCAGAGAGAGTTAGGGTAGCACGTGGCATAACAGGCCCTAGAAATCATATGGTCCTGGGTTTTAAATGGGGAGTTGCTGTATGTTGAGGTACATGAAACTATTTGAATTGAAAATTGATAAAAGAATTAAAAGGATTCATTGCATGGAGAACTCAAGAGTGACCATAAATTCAAAGAAAGTGAATTCTGCCAATAAACACCTCAGAAGATTAAAGTTGTGTCAATGACATAGTCTTTGAGTTTACTCACATTACAAGAAAATTCAATATGCTAGTGACAGAGGAAACTGGCTGTAGTGAACCTAATTCCTACAATATATTATAAAACATATCACCCACCTTATACTTGAAATTATTATAACGTAGTGTATTTGAAGGTAAGGTTGGATAGGTCATGGTTCTTAGGATTATGTTCCTTGAATATTATAAATACCCATCTACAATTTGGTGTTGATGTCATCCTTCACTCTTTTCTATAATTTGTTTTATTTTGATACTTCATGGGTTTCACAAAATACAGAAATAGACATGTGGTCTACTTCAGTGGTAATCAGAGCAGACCATCTTTGCAGGTTTGTACCCACAATTTGTTACCAAATTTTTGGGGGACATTTTGCTTATTTGCTTAGCTGGCCATATCCATTTAATTGTCAGTGGATATTTTTAACCTGAGGTTCAGGGAGGTACAACACAAGATAGGAAAGAGTGTGAACACATGATTGGAAGGATGCAACACGGTAGTCGGCTGAAAGCAATTGAATATGTTTTAGTCGGCTAAGCAATAAGTAAATAAATAGTTATGTTTTGTATTTACGTTTTAGTCCCCAACGGTTGTTATAGTCGGTTAGTAGTTACCGAGAGTTTGTAGTCTTAACCAACATCGGTTTACTATTTATATGTACTTGTTGTTCATAGTCGGGGACCGTTGTTATGATTTTAATGTACTTATTGCATATCTGTGAATGAATGAGAATCAAGCTATATGTTTCGAAACATGATTGTTATTAATTTATGTTTTGTAATTCTGTTAATTCCATTTACTCTGTAAATCCTTCAAAGTAGAATAAGTGAGTAAACATTTGGTGTCGTTGTCGATACGAACTCACATACACAATACATAGACGAGAATCATGGCGTCATAATGGGTCAGCCAACCGAAAAGTCGGTACAAGCAAACGAAGAAAGAGAAGACGCATTGACAAAAGACCTCATAAACCTATGGGATATCTCACTAAGGGAGCATGTATGGAGGATAATTTGGCTATCAACCCAGAGTACGACCAACTTCTTGACAGACTATCAAGATTGATCACACGTCACTAAATTATACTCCAGGATCTTCAAGCTGACAAAGACAAAGAACAAAGAAAACAAATATTGCAATGATACGAAGAACGAAACAAACGGAAGGAAGAATGTGACACCAGTCACAAATGTACTCCCAAAAATTAATGCACATACGACCAAATAAAGATAGGAACAGAATTCCAAGTGGTCAGGAATCATCAAAAGAATGAGTACAAAGATCTCTAAGAGTAAAAGAACAAGAGGAACGATGAAGAAGATTAAGAAAAATCACCGAAGAAACAAACCAAGACCTTGCCGACCAACCAAGACAATCGTCCGTAGAGATAGTATCAGACAACGAAGAAGAAAGAGACTCTAAAAATGAATTAACCAAAGAACTTGAAAATAACATACGCTGCATCTAAGATCAATCCATATCGGGAGAATAACTGAGAATTGGAGGATTTGAACCGAAAACTCCCAAACGAAGGGAGTGCAAGAACGACCCCTAGGATATCCGGAATGCAGAGGATGCTGAGGGTGGACAAGTGGAGGACTCATACGTGGTCGTGAGTGCAAGACAGGCACTAGAACATACCGAGCAAAACAATTCAAACAAGTCCAATGCACAAAGAGAACATCTGGGAAGGAAGATGGTGACTCCACCAACCAGTTCGAGTGTGGAAAGGTGGAAATTCCCAAAATTTACAAGGAACGGGTTAGAGGATCTGGTGAGACATTGCAAAACTTGTGAGACCATATGGATAGCAAGCAGCCAAGAAGACAAAGATTATTGGCTGAGAGCGTCCCCAACAATTGGTTCACCAAACTGGTAGCAGAAGACACAGCCTCATGGGATGCACTAAGAAAAGCGTTTGAGGCATAATTCAGATTATTACGGGAAGACAATGAGATCGTCGCCGAGATCTATAACACCAAACAAGGGAAGCACGAGAACGTGTAAGCTTGCAATTGTAGGCTCAAAGAATTGCTAGTAAAACTACAGATCGGCCAACAAACGGACTGAAGAAGCATTGGTTCATCGAAGGACTAATCCCCTCGCTACGCAAGAAAATGAAGGTAGTACCTTCGTTGTCGTACGTCGAAGCTTACAATTGGGCGATAGACATCAAGAGTGAAAACAAAACATCCTCTCGAACAAAACGAAAGATGGATAACAATGAGAGTACAAATGACAGTAGTGATGGAGAACCTAAAATTGTTCAAGCCCTCTGATGAGGTATGATGCGCATGATGAAAGAACTGAGGCCGACAAAGAAAACCCAAAAGAAACTAAAGAACTATGGTGCACCGTCTATAAAATAGGTCACAAAAAATAATTGTTCGAAGAAGTCATTCTATGACATTTGTCAGGTACTGGGACATTCCATCAAGGAATGCCCATACAATTTAAAAACAAGAAGCACACAAGTGCTCTTCACCCAGGGGGAATAGTCAACCCCTTCGACCACACCTCCTAAACCACAAAATAATAACAATAATGCATCTCCATGTGGGTACTGCAACAGAAGAGGAAATAATGACCGGTTCAATAATAGTGGGCCAAGAAGCCGAATCCAGTATGATTCTAAAGGACGACCCATGATCCAATGTCGAAAGTGCAATGAATGGGGTCACTTTGCCAAAGAATGCCAGAACAATCAAGGCAAAGGAGGAATGTTATGTAAGTGGTGCGGACCGGGCGATCACGAAGACACTGACTGCCCGAAACAAAAAGGTATAAACATGTTGGAATAGTTATAAGTAGACCAGTTCCTATGTTGGATACTATGTCAGAGGAGGGCCCCAAGTTGTGGTGGACTATGCATGGGCCTAGATCTTTGATTACTACTCTAGCCATTCGTTTGCTGTCCTAGGTTTCTAGTTCTTCTGCTTCTGAGAGGAACCGGTACTTATAACTTCATCTTCTCCATCAAAATATTAATCTTGGAATAGTTTTGATCCAAGATTGTTGTCCTCAATTTAGTCTCCCCCGGTGGCACATATGATTGTCCTGCTCTTATTATCTTTGACACAGCTTCCCTATAATAAGGAGAGCGAGCCACATGGAATGGAATGCCATTGGCAAAGAAGAATTTGCCAATGGCATCATCTGCCTCATCCTTTCTGCTAAAGGTTGTGAAGATGCCATCTTACATTTCCCCCTAGGCTCTGCTGCACTTGAACTGAGCCGATTTGGTGGCCTTTGACTCTACAAAGTAGAAGTAGACACTACTGAAATCTGATCATCCAAACTCTTATGTGGCAATGTAGCAGATGCGGCACTTCATCCTCATTACAACCTCATAATTTTAAAATTTCAGCCCTGTACTTCAAGTTACCTGCCACAACTTTGCATACATCTACACCTTTGCCTCGAATAAGAAGAAAGTGTGCATTAGTTCTTGTAATGCTGCCAAACCATGTAAGTTCACACATGTGACACTTCCATAATCTAGTGCCCCCAGTTGCCCCAAGCTTTGCTACTACCTTGGATGCAAATTGTTTTAAAGGTTTTTTTGGATCAAAAGGGCCCTTGGCCCATTCTTGAAGGATTTCTGAAGAGCAGCTATTATCTTTACTGCCAATGGAACTTGTGGTAGTTTGAGTATTTAAGGTTGAGCCATGTTGTGGAACTTGTGGTTCAACTTCACCCACAGCCTCCCCTCCTATTTGAAAGTCAAGATCATCTGATGAATCATTTTCACTTTGAATTTTTGGTTCATCATCACTTCTGTTGTGTGAACTCATTATGATGATGATGCTGCAAAAACAATGTTAAAAATTTTAAAAATAATCAGACCTACGATGTAAAAAAAAAAATCAGACCTATAAACTGAAACTTAGAAACTTGAAAGTTGAAACTTGAAAGAAATGTGGTCTCATGGATTGCAATATTGCAAGATATGCATAAGAAATGTGGTTTGGTCTACAAAATGTGCAAGCACAGGCAAGGCATGTGAACTGTTTGACTGAATGCATCAAGGTTCACATGCCTTGCTTGTGCTTCCACATTTTGCAAACCATAAAATAATATAAATAAAATCTATTGAAAAACAATTATTAAATTTATTTATTTTCACTGGTGAATTGAACTGTGTCACCGAACTGTTGAAGTTTTGAAAATTTGAACGAATCCCTCAAAGGGATGTCAGCTCATGGAAGAGGCGATGTCGCCTTCCATGAGTTGACATCCCTTTGAGGGATTCATTTAAAAGAATCAAAACTACAACAGTGTCGTTGCCAGTTGCCCTTGCCCGTCGTGGGTATTTCAAATGCAAAAAAAAAATTAAAAATAAAAACCTAAATCATATAAAATGCTGCTAAATAATGCCGCCCTTGAAAATCTTGTGCTCTCCTCTAGTTCAATTCGCACTTCTCAGACTCAAAGGCAATCGCACAGGCACACATAGGTAGAAATGAGAAATAAAAACAAAAAAATTTAATTTACATTTGACTTTAGACTTGAGTGAAGTCTTAAAAATTTAATAATATAATATATTATATTTATATTAAACTTTAAATTTAACTATGTAAATCTTTGTTTTTTTTTTAAAAAAAAAAATCATTATTTTAATAAGGGACGTGGGAAACTTGGAGTCTTGGAAACACCCAAAAGACTCTGAGACGCGACGAAGTCTCCTTTTGAAGGAAACGTTCAAGAGACGGCGGAGGGACAGGGAGATAGCAGGGGGACGTCTCCGCGTCTTAAAAACGTCCCCGTCTCCAAGACAACTCATTTTTCGGGGGGGATGCGTCCCCGTGGAACTATATCGTACAACAATATTGGTAGAGATTGGTGCAACGAGTGATAACTGTATGGACTAGAAGCAGGGTGATCGTATGACAATTTCAACCAATACAAACCATCATCGTATGGTACTTGATCGTACAATGTAAGGGCTTAACCGTAGAATGAGTGGCGAATCAGATTCAGACAAACAAGGTACAACAAAAGGAGAAGTCAAATCGTACAATACAGGAGTGATGATGTCGTACAGGGGCAAGAAGCTAAGGTAACCGTACGGTCCAATGTGCATCGGCTTGTATTCGTACGGTCAAGGGAGGCACAACACTGAAAGGTTTTGTACGACGTACGATCCAACATTCAGATCAGGCTATCGAAGGGAATTGTGCAAGGGAGACATTGGAGAGTACGACAGATTAAAACACAAAGTTGGCGAATTCATTGCTGTAACCATTTTCGGGAAAGATATTGTCTATTTCTGTGTGTCAGAAGTACATTGCCAGCTCCCTTTCTTTATGTTATGATCTTCTTCATCATCACTATTTTCATTTTCTACATATGGACACTTTGCAACAAAATTTCCTAACTTTTCCATAGTTGAAGCATTCAAAGGGTAACTGACCTTTGTATTTACCAGACCCTTTCTTATGCTTTCTCACAAAATGCCCTTCCTTTGCATCTCATTCATTGTTGGAGCTATCGCTTGATTTGGGCTCTTTGTTCTTCATCTTCTTTTAAGCTTTGAAGATTGCTTCTTGCTTTGATGACTTCTCTTTTTCAGTCCCCATTTCATACGCCGTGAGGATCCCATGCAATTCATCCATGTTAATGTATCTAGATCCTTCATTTCTTCAATGGCGAAAACTTTGCAATCAAATCTCAAGGGAGAGACCTTAACACTTTTTGCACAATCATTGAATCTTCAACCTTTTCACCGAGTCTGTAATGTCCCCTTTTTGAAATAGGATTTAATAATAATTAATAATAATAAAATTAAAAAATATTAAAAAAAAAAAGTAAAAATTTAATATAATATAATGAAAATTTAATTAAGTTTAATGAATGGTCAAAAGGCATGAAATGAAGAGTTGTGACTCCCTCAAAAATGAGATATAAAAGGGAGAAGAGTTCATCTGAAAAAGAGGAAGGAAAAAAGATGGGAGCATAGGTATCAAGGAGGGATTAATGGAAGAAGAAAGGAATGGGAAGAAAATAAGGAAGTGACTCTTTCAAAGGGCAGAAATTATGAAGGGTTGTACTCTTTCAAAGGGTGGTAATTGTGAAAGGTTGTGACTCTTGCAAAGGGCAAACATGATGAAGAGGTGTGACTTCTCCCTTACATTGGAAGATATAAAAGGGAGAAGGTTTCATTTGAGGAGGACATGCAAGAGAGATCAATTTGGAAAATAATTTATTATTCTCAAAAAGGCAGCAATGAAGGGTGGTGACTCAATTCAAATATAAAGGAGAAATCATTCCAAGCATTCAAGGATCACTTATCAATAATCACTCACCAATGCATCAAATCAGCACTCATTCAATCATCACCCATGAATCCATCAAATCAATCATCAATTATCAATTCATTCAATCAATCAAACATACAAACATTCATCATTCAAACATCAACTATTCAAGCATCAACCATTCTAGCCTCAAATCATTCAAATATCAATCATTCAGATATCAATCACTAAGACATCAATAAGCAATTGAAAGAATTCAAAAATCAAATTGAAGAATAATTTTAGAATATAAATTAAGAACAGCCATATATATATATATGTATATTGCAACCATGTTTGGAATCAATGTGAAATGTTTGATAGGAAGATGCAGCAATACTAATTCCCTCATCAAGTACGCTAACCCCAAGATGGATGTGCCAATACCTAGGGCCAAGGGGCCGAACGACTCGAAGGCTCATTTTGTGCCCTTGGGCTTGATTGAGGAGGACAGCTCCTAGTGTCCTATCATGCTTTCCCACTGAATTCCTAATATGGTTGGTTGTTGGAAATAAGCTATGAAATGGATCCAAATGTATTTGGGATATTGTTTTTTCAATAGGGATTATCTATGATCATAATACTTGATGTTAATTAATGACAGTTTTCTCTAAGTTCTATTGTAATTGTGTAATTTATTTATAGAATACTCTTTGTAAATAAATTGTATTGTTGGAATTCTTATTTTGGGCAAAAATCAGGTATATCCCCAAAAGGGACATTACAAAGTCCTCTAATGGTGTTGACAATCTCATCCACACAAAGGAGATAGGCTGCACTATTTTCTTCATCTTTCATTTTCAAGCTCTCGAATTTCTTCTATGGGTTTGAAGCTTAGCCTTAGCTTTTTCATCACCTTCATAGATGTTCTTAAGTTTGTCCCAGATTTCTTTTGTCGATTCACAATGCATCACCTTGAAAAAATTTGATTCTAATTGAACACACAAGATAGCATTCATAACTTTTGCATTGCTTTCACTAGCCTTCTTTCCAATCAAATTCGTCGATGGAGATGATGGAGTTGTATAACCATTCACTACTGATTGCCAAATATCAAAGCCAAGGGCCATTTGTAATGTCCCCGATTTAGCCCTACGCTCTACAATTGGATTTAGCCTATTTCCAGAAACTCGTAGGCTAAGCAGAATGGGAACACTTTCTATTTATAGTAAATCATGATACTGCTCAGTTGGCATACAGATGTGGTTTCGGCAAACTTACTATTTATAGCAATATGCTATTTTTGGTAAGTATATTTATAGTAGTATCACTCTAGCAGCAACTCAATCTTTTGCAGTTCAGTTTGGCTTTCTATTGAGTTGAAGTGAACTTACTATTTTTGGCAGTGGCTGTTTTTAGTAAGTCTAATCTTGGCAATATCATCATCTGCAGTTCAGCTCAGGTCATCATGCTATTTGTGGCAATCCTTCAGTTTCAGTATTGGCTTTGGTTTTGGTTATCTCCTTGGACTAAGTGTTATACTTAGTTAATTTCATGATTTTAAGTTGTACCCCCACGCCTAGGAGTAATAACTTCATGTTGTTTTAAAGAGGGGACATTAAGGGGTCATTTTGAGCATTTAATGATTTATTAAATGTTTTATTGTTGCGAAGTAAAATGGACGCCTAAAGGGAAGGGGATAATGTTTTATTATTTCACAATAAAGTGAATGGTTAAAGGTGCGTCTCTTGGGAAGTTGAAGTGATTCGACTTCTTGGAATTCAAAGTGTTTCATTTGCCCATTGAAACTTATATATTGTTGCATTGTGGAGAGCTGATTATGTTATGTTTTGGAAAGCAAAGTTATGCTGCTGGTTTGAAATCCAAAATCCGGCTAAGGGAGAGCTTAGCAATTCTATTCCACTCTTCAGGCCTGAAACTATACTTCCCTAGATGATGGATCGAGAGTATGCTTCATTCAGAAGTGCACATTGAGCCTCAATGTTGAAGATTCAGATGTTATTTCCAGATTTTATTGTTGCTGATTCAGTCATGGCTGTAGGTGAAAATCATTAACAGCTTTAAGGGTAATTCTAATTTGGTTTATGGGTATTTGTTCATCATAATCCTATGCTTGGGGCGACCCTTCCTACCAATTTGCAGATTTTAGTTTAGAGTCTTTGATTTTATATGTCAAAATCACCCCTCAAGGAGGGCCGTACATTTCAGCTTGCATGGGGATTTGTGCCATAAATAAATAAGGGTGTTTTGAGGCTGTTTCTTCATCTCAGCAGGGGCACCTATCTTCTAGTTGATCATTGCACTTGAAATCACGCATTTCGGAGGTATTTTGATTGAGTTGTGAGCAATTTATGAATTTTTGTAGTTCGCTGATCAGAATTAGAATCAATTGTTGTTTTCCATCTCTCTTCTTCTTTTCTCGTTATATTCTGACAGGGCGATAATGTATAACAAGGTGCTTGAATACTGGTGAAATTGACATTGTAAATTGCAGCCTTCTCTTTTGTACAAGCTGCTAACAGTAGTACTGTTTCAGTTTTCTTATTGCTGCTCTATTTAATTAATTTCACACTAAGCACGCCTGGATGGTTTACCGTCAGTGAGAACAATCTATTTTGTAACCTCTTTCATACCCTCTTCAAGTGGAGAATTCTCACGTTTCAGTAGATGTCTGCCGCAGCAGAAGAAGTCTTTAATGTTGTAATCTTTTCCCCCCACTGTTTGGTGGTAGCGTGGAAAGTTCATTGGTTTGTTATCCGTCTTGTTGTTATTTCAATTCAGCAGTAGTACTCCACCATATGTTAGCACCTTGCCTGCAAAAGGATCTTGAGTGCACATCCTTGGTGTCGAGTTTAATATTTCTCTTTCAGTATAATCTCGTACTTGTTGATTCAGTAGATCCTAAGGATCCTCTGACCATATGCTCGCCCCTCCTCCTTAAGTGGTTTTAGGGCGCATTCTTGGTTAGAGTTCTTTAATGTACGTTTTGGTTATGCTAACCTTAACGGGTGATTGATTCTATTGTAAATGTTTGGTTTAAAAATCGAAAAAAATTGAGAGAGAATATTTCACCATTAGATAAGTTTGCATCCTTATGCTCCAGAATGCATAGTTTGTTCCGTCAAACAATGGAGCTCTATTTGAGGAGAAACCTTCTTGACAAGCCATGTGTGCTCTTGAGATCTACCTTCTAGCAGTTAAATTATTTTTTAAGGAGCCTGCTTTGATACCAATTGATGAGCACAAACTTATACTAAGAGGGGAGGGTGAATTAGTATAAGACAATCTTTTACTTATTAATAAAAAACAACAACCACAATAAAGCAATCACATAAGATCTAACAACTAAAAAACACTAGATTTATGTTGAAACCCTTTTAGGAGAAAACCACAAAGATGGACTGCTTGGATCTACTATCCAAATCCAGCCAAAGAAATAAAAATTCTCTTACAAATCTTTGTAGGAACCAACGCACTAGAGACACCAATCCCCGCTACTAAGCACCTGTTAGTTTTTAATGATCAGATATATAAACTGAAGCAATCAGACAATGCAGCACTCAAGACAATAAACACAGCAAGATACCCTGGGAAAACCCTCCAACTTGAGAGAGAAAAACCCAGCCAATATATCTCTTATATATTAATATAATGAGAGCAGCAATCTGCTTACAACTCGGGCATAACACAATGCCAATATTGATACAATGAATAATAGGCACCTCTCTTAGATGCAAATACAAGTGAATATGTTTCTCCTTGAAATCGAACTGCTGCTACAGAAATGACGACCTGTTGCAAGGTGCGAACTTCTCCTGAGAAAATGTGAATTGATGAATGAACTTGATTACCAATGAATGATTCTCATCATGTATATATACACACACCAAGGGAAAGAAGTGACTCTTCATGCTACCAAGTCGGCCCAAAAAAAGACAAGGAGACGTGTCTTTTAAATTAATCATCAAGTCGACCTTACAGAGAAATCGCGACTTCTCAAGAAGTTGAATTAATTAAATATCAATAATATTTAATATTAATTAGAAGCACCTCTTCATAATTCGATGAATAAATTAAATAGCCTTTGGCTACATTTAATTTATTTTTCTTCATAAGAAATCAAGCCTGGAAGGATGAGGCCCGTGGCTGCAATAACATCAACACTCCCTCTCAGCTAGGGAGGAATACTTTCAGCTGTACATAACACATCACCTCATCATGATGTCAACCACCATGACTGCACTCATGAGTGGAAAAAGAGCTTATCACCTCAACGTGATATCAACCATCATGGCTATACCCATGTATGGTATGTACAAGTGTTCATCACTCAATGTGATGTTGTCACCTCATCATGACGTTCACCATGGCTCTCCCAGAGGGTGAAAACACAAGTACAAGAAAATCATCACGGACTCTCTCACGTGATGTTGTCATGGAGTCACACACATGACATCCACCATGGCTCTCCCAAAGGGTGGAAACAAGGGCTTTCACCTCAAATCTCTCTCAAAGAGAAATACATTAACAAGGGCTTGCACCTCAAATCTCTCTCAAGGAGAAATGCATTAAAGAAGATCACTGATACTGAGACTCCTTCTCAGCTAGGGTTTCATTCTCCACCATACCAAGCTTGTCTCGAAAGTACACAAACTTTATCCTAGAGAGAGGCTTGGTGAGAATGTTTGTCGTTTGTTCATCAGTGCTGATATACCTCAACTGAATACCATATCTCTGATATAGTGGTATTTGATCTTAACATGTTTAGTTATGTCATGAAACACAGGATTGACAGAAAGTTTCACTCAGCTTTGATTATCACAATGAATGATAGTCGGCTCCAATGATTGTCCAAACAATCCTACAAGGAGCTTCTGAAGCCACACTACTTCTCTAGCTGCCACACAAACTGCAATATACTCGGCCTTTGCAGTGCTCGGTGCCACTGAAGACTGCTTCCTACTACACCAGGAAATCATCGCAAATTCTTCTAAACCAAGGAAGTAGTGTATGTATCTAAGATCCTTCATTTCAAATTCAGAAGCTAACTCCTTCTTGAGGTGATCTTCTCCAGTAAAATTAAATCACATAAAGAACCAAGATAAACTAGATTACCATTTTCTTCAAGTTCAAAAGGCTCCCTCTAACTCTTCAAGTACTTGCATCAACCTTCTGACCTCTTCGTCCAAGATTGCCTGCAACACTTGCCTTAGATAAATGTTTTCCAGCGCACACCTCTGGTACTGTAGAGAGTTCAGGATTGTCCTTCTCGACCTCATCCCAAATCACACTATTCTGAATAGGTTTGCAGAGCTACCAATATCAAATCCAAATGACTATTTTGTGCAATTCTGATCTCAGTAGCTGAAGAGGTCTTTCAAGGATTTAACACTTGGCCTTGCAACACTGCAACCTTCACTTCTTCTCAGTGAGTCACATAACTCCCTCTTGATCCCTACCTCAGAGATTGCAAAGAAGACTTTTGGAAGTGAACTCCCTCTAGCCACCAACTCAATCCCATGGCTGCAAGTTGTGACTTCACGCTTGATCATTTCTTTGGTCGGCATGACTTCCTCACAAGATGCCTCAAGCTTTTCATCACTAAGCAATCTCTCATCACCTTCTTGCTCTTAGATTTGTCCTGGAAGCATTTTAGAGAGAGATTACTAACAGTTTATAACTATCGAAAGAAATATCAAGGCTAGAATGATACAAGGTTTACTATCTCAGGCTATAGCATGAATGCATAATAATTTATGAACAATATTAAAACATGAATAAATAAATCAACTTAGACGAGAAATATATCAAAAGATCAGAATGAAGGGATAAAGAAACTTATCTTTATTAAATTCTAATATAACTCTTTCTTCCATCTTTTACTCCTCTCGAGAGTGCTAAACTCAACACAACAGAAGACAATCTGAACAACTACAAATTTCTTGAATGCATTATGTAGTTAGCATGAAAAACCTACCCTCTCTAAGAGTCAAGGCTCTATCACAGTTCATGCATTAGAGAATGATATCGATGTGACCAACTTATCATCATCGAAATTGCAATTCTCTTTTTATTTCAGATTCACACTCAGAAATCTTCACAACTAGCATCAAAAATGACTTGCAAATAATAATTTGAATCTTCACATTTCAAGAGAAAACACGAACTCTCTTTACTAATCACACATGATCCAAATAAATGATATAACAAAAATTCAACCTAGAAAGGTGATTTCAACAAAACAAAGAATACTTATCTCTTTAAATATTTTGATGGATGCAATAACTAGACACAGTATGGAATGCTGTTCTTGCGCTCAGATCAATCCACAACCTTCACGGCTTTAACACAGGCCCATGAATTAGAATAGAAATTCTCTTGAATCCTCTTGAGGCGAGATCTCATTCACAACCGCAAATGAAGCATGTTGATTAGGCCTGGTTGGGCAATCCTTTGCATAGTGACCAAACTTGTCGCATCTAAAACATTGAACGCAAGATAGATCCTTCTTCTTCTTGAATGCAGGAGCATCATCTAACCCTTTATCTCTATTCCTCTTGAAGTATCCTTTTTTTCCTCCTTTCCCTTTCTTCTTCGAGGATTGAGCAGAAAGAACATGAATGTCTTCGTTTGTAGAGCTTCGACCAATACCTCTTGCAGCCAACCTAGACTATTCTTGAATACAATCTGCCCTCAAACAATCAAACTTGGGAAGTTTTGATCTCACACTGATTCCTTGAATGTAAGACTCCCAAGATGAAGGAAGACCATTAAGAGCCAACATGGTCAAATCCTTGTCATCAACAATATGACCAATGGTAGAGAGCTGATTTCTCAAATCGAAAATCTTCATGAAGTAAGCGATGACAAATTCTCCTTCTGCCATCTTAACATGATGAAGTTGTTGCTTTAATGCAAGTGCACGGCTTGTATTGTTGATCTCATACATCTCCTCCAAAGACTTAACCATCTCTCTTGCTGTCTTCAACTTAGAGATGATAGGAACAATATGGTCCTTCACGAAATCAACTAATATCTTCTTTGCCTTAGTATCTTTCTTCTTCCATTGAATCTTCTCTTCCTCATCAGTAGGCTCGAGGACTTTGCTCTCCAGGAACTCAGCGAATTCATTTTCCTCCAAGGTGAGCATAATTCTGAATCTCCAAGATGTGAAATTTGTTGCTCCTTCAAGTTTGTCCTCAATCTTGAGTCTATTCACCATCTTGATGAAGTGATAGAAGAGATCAAGAATGTGAAGGAAAATAAAGAGTATCACTGCAAGATCTTCTTCAAACCCGCTCTGATACCATGTTAGTTTTTAATGATCAGATATATAAACTGAAAGCAATCGGACAACGCAGCACTCAAGACAATAAACACAGCAAGATACCCTGGGAAAACCCTCCAACTTGAGGAAGAAAAACCCAGCCAATATATCTCTTATATATTGATATAATGAGAGCAGCAATCTGCTTACAACTCAGGCATAACACAATGCCAATATTGATACAATGAATAATAGGCACCTCTCTTAGATGCAAATACAAGTGAATATGTTTCTCCTTGAAATCGAACTGCTGCTACAGAAATGATGACCTGCTGCAAGGTGCGAACTTCTCTTGAGAAAATGTGAATTGATGAATGAACTTGATTACCAATGAATGATTCTCATCATGTATATATACACACACCAAGGGAAAGACGTGACTCTTCATGCTACCAAGTCGGCCTAGAAAAAGACAAGGAGACGTGTCTTTTAAATTAATCATCAAGTCGGCCTTAGAGAGAAATCGTGACTTCGCAAGAAGTCGAATTAATTAAATATCAATAATATTTAATATTAATTAGAAGCACCTCTTCATAATTCGATAAATAAATTAAATAGCCTTTGGCTACATTTAATTTATTTTTCTTCATAAGAAATCGAGCCTTGAAGGATGAGGCCCGTGGCTGCAATAACATCAACAGCACCAACTTAGCAAGAGACACCAATCTCTTCTATTGATAGGCACCAACCTCCGAATGAACAAAATTTTCTCCTTCTTGAATATTGCTTCTTCAATGGATGATGATCATTTGAATCTCCTTCATAAAATCTACTTGCAACTTCTACACATATATTTTCTCCTTCAAAATCTGCTTGCATTAGAAAGATATTACATTAATTGCTTACTATCTTTTACCCCCACTCATCTTCCTTTTATATCCCGCTTATGCCCCTTCACCCAAGAGTGGTAATCCTTCCAAGGGAGGTGTCTACTCCAAGAGAGGTGATTCCTCAAAGAGTTCGGCCCATATAAATTAATAATAATTTTAATTTATTTTGGACGACTTGGGATGTGAGCTCCAAAATTAGATGAGGATAGATCAGCCAACATGGTCACCAAAAATACATGGGTCCGCCAGCTCATTAAATTCAGATAATTAGATTTAAAAACTCAATGAACATTTTATTTTTCAATTAATCATCCTTGCATTTATTCTCTATATTGATCCTCCTTTGACATCAATAAATCATCTTGATATTAATCTTCCTTTGATATCAATGACAACAATATTTCCAACAGAGAAAATTCTGACAGCAATCACAAAGAATAGCCAGTTCCACTTCTTGTTTATGCAATTGATAATCCGTCTTTTGTTCTCTTTGATGCCATGCAGATTTTTCATCAACTAGGTGGTGTATTCTTGCTTGGACTCTTATTGCTTGTTTGGATGCTCCACCACTCTCAAAGGCCAATTAGGGCGCCATTAATATTGGTCAAGGACAAATGAGCAATGGTTTCAATATGACATTAGTATTCGTCCTATGGATTGTCATCAGCTTTACTTCTAAGTAAAGAGAGACAACTTATTAGCAATGGGGCTGCACAAGCATGTGATAGAGCGAAAATAAAATTGTCAAACACTTACACAATGTATGAGATACCAAATTTGGTCACATGGATATATCACCTGATAAAGAATGTGGGTGACAAGATCAAAGAAGGCTTTCTAGAGTGTCCAAGGTTGAGGTTTTTATTATTAGTTTCCAGTGTTGACGAAGCCCTAAGAATTATTCCTCGACTTGCAAATGGATCTATGGTGGTTAGGGTTCCAATTTACTTCAAAAGCTCTCGTAGTTTTCAAATTGAGAAGTGTTTCAGAATCATGGAAGCCACTTATGTGGAAATTGTTATTTTTAGTGGTGGATAAATTCAGAAGTGGCTATTTCCAATGTTATATTTCTCGATAGTGGATGAGGACCTATTTTAGCCACTTAAATAAGTTTGTATTTTATCAATTATTTTAGAATATATTTTCTTTAAAGTTCCTTTCTTTCCACTTTTTCTACAACTTTGGATAAGATTTCTTCAAAACTTTTCTTTTTGGGATTTTTAATTATTATTCCTAAATCCCTAAAAGCTATTCATTGTAACCCATAAATAAGTGCCTTAGGCACAAGATATTTTGAATGATAGTGGATGCTATGCATATGAAAATAAATCTTATTAAGTCAAGCTTTGTATTGGCAATATTCATCTATCTCTATTGTAGCTTTGCGTGCAACATACCCTTCCAATTCTTGAAATCATGTGTTTTTCAAATCTCATCCGCAACAAATTAATAGTCTAGGTTTCTAGCCAATAGTATGTTGTATTCGTTCATGTTTAGATAATCTTCATTCTTAATATCTGAAAATCTCGTCTACAAGGCTTGATTGATAACAGTTTGACACATGCATTTGAGGCAAAAACATAGGCACTTAAATCATTTTCATTTATTCAAACACCCTCAGTGAACCTTAGTATGGTGTGCATATTTGTGTATCTTGTCTATAGTTTTAGTCTAGGGTTAGTTTTAGGTTTAGTTAGATCTCAAGGAGCTTCCCCTACTAATTTGAAGAACAGTTCTACTTAACCAAAAGACAAATTAAAACACTGATAGGGCTTGAAACAATAAATTAAAAGCTAAAACGGAACTTTTAATTAAGAACTACTTAACCAAAAATTAATATAATTTTGTCTTAAAGCTTTAATGTTGAGACATTTATAAAGTTAAAACTTAAAAAAAATCATGAAATCTTTTATTATTATTTATGGTTGATCATATTTGTTAACCACTCATGGGCAATACAGACCACCACCATTGTCCCCCATCTATAGCTGTAGGTTATGATTCTCGGCATAATAATTATACATTATAAAAGTTTTTATGAAAAAATCTATTATAACTTAACATGGTTATATATTAGAAGGCAGGTTGGATATCCAATAGACCATGACTTGGGATTGCATTCCTTGGATATCATAACTATCCATCTATGATTGTTGTGGATGACTTCCTTCACCCTTTTCTATAATATATTGTCATAGTGTTTTGAATCCATAATAGATTTCACATAACAGGCATTTGGTCTACTCCAGTAACAAAGGTAAAGATATAACTAATCGTTGAATTATGAGGAAAGGGGCAATTAATAAGATAAACCCTCTGGTTGTGGAGTTCCAATCTTTTAGTAAAAGGTTATTATCGATGTATGATGTAATGGTTGATGCTAATCTACACAATTACAGCTCTTAGACCAGCAACAGAATGGGAAGCATGAAAAGGTAGCTAGAGAAATGAGATCTTTGAAGGAATTGCAAAATAACTAGTGGAGGCCTCTTGATACTATCGAGCAGATCTGCAAACAACGTGTGTAATGTCCCACCCTAGTTGGAACAACACCTTTGCGAATTTGCCCGATTTTTTTTCAGTTTGACAATGCAGGTATTTTGTCAAAAAGTTCTCTTGCAACTAAACTGAGTTATTTCCAGCAAGTGTTTGAATAGAATTTGCATACACTAAACTTATCATAGGAAATGCTCTTTCAATGACAATGAATTAGCAATAACGTCTAACCAATACATCACAGAGAATTATAACAGCAGGTTAAGATTGAACATATAATAATATTGTTCAGGTAAGCATCAGCAATTACATATATCTATTTTAAAGAAGCACAGATCTGATTTCCAAGTCTCAACACAAATCATTAAATACAATAAGTATGAAAGCCTTCATGCACCTTATGATTTTCAGTGATCAACAATGAACCCCTCCAACATATGGCAGGCAAATAATGACAGCAAAATAAACTCCTTCCTAGATTCCCATGCACCACTTTGCAGCAGGTGAATAAGCTTCAACTTCTGAAATTGACACTCACGGCTGGCATGAAGGAGGTCAACTATGTAAACAAGTTGTCTGCCCTTCCTCACACTCTTGGATTCACCCCTTCCAACAGCAATAAGGAAGCGCCCAACAATTGTGTTTGGATCACAATACTCGAGAAATATCCCATTATAATTTTTTTGATTTTTGAGCACAAGATTTCACCCGTTAATGTTAGAGAAATGATAAACCAACTAAGAGCAACCCTTCACTTTCTAATCACCCAGATCCCAATGAGGGCAAGGTGAGAGCATATGGTGGAAAGGGGGTCGTTAGATGAAATCCAAACTGAAAGTATAGTACTGAAAATCAACCCTTCACTTTCTGATCACCAAGTTCCTAGTGTGGGCGAGGTGAAAGCATATGGTGGAAAGGGGACCGTTAGCTGAAATATACTGAAAGCTGGAAATACAATATGAAGACAGCTCAGCCGATCAGCTAGAAATGCAATGCAACTCGACCACTTATTCAACGGGAGTGGAAATACAAAGTACTGAAATGGAAATGTCTGGGCGGCTAGCCAGCCCCTTCCGCTTTTCAGCGGACAGTACAAAAAAGTAAAGTGCTAAAATGAAATAGACGACAAGGCCAGTCTCTTCCACTTTTCAGTGGGGATTGAAAGTAAAAAACTGAACTAAAAGAAATAGATGGCAAGGCCTGTCTCTTCCACTAATAGTGGGAATACAAAATGTAAAGTGCAGAAAGTAAAAGAGCTGATCAGTACTACTGATTCAGCATTACAATATGATGAACAATCTGCAAATACAGTGAGATTAAGATATCCAAAGCACTCCAAAATATAAGGAAATGAACTCCAAACTAAAGCAAGCTATCAAACTATGAAAGTAAGCCAAAACTGGAACTTTTTTACCAATCTGGTATGAAGTAGCAGCGCTCAGAAGTCTCAGACCAGCAAGCTCCCAATCTCACAAAAATGCGCACAACTTCACAAGGACACCTCCGAATGATATGAAACAAAATGCAAAGGATGCCTAGAAGAGGGGCGACCAAGTTCAAGCCAAGTAACAGCACCAAGCACCCCAAATCTGATCTGCACACATCCCAAGGCACTCAACGGAGATGGTATTGCCTTCTAGGAGAGGGGCGACCAGCATATAAAATCGACCACTTCACTAAAAATTATGAAAACCATGAGGAAAGGGGTGCCCAGGATAGGAGAACACAAGGAGCCAATACCCATAACCACCAAAATTCACGCCGAGAGCTATCACCAAAAACATGCTTTAGCCAAGCACAACCAGCAGCACCAAGAACACTCCCAAAATCAGAAAACATCAAAGTTCGTCATCTTTAATAAGCTCAATCTACTCTTCAGTGTAAAGAACAGTCACTAATTCAGCTAGGTGTTATCTTGCAAGCACAAAACTGAAAGGGGGCTAGGAGGTATGCGTTCCTCAAATCAAGGGTCTGAAGAAATTTCAACAGCACTTCGTTATGTTTGCAATGGATAGTCTCAAATGAAGGCAAGCTCAAATATTTATAACTTTCTCCTCAAATTCAAAAACCTTTTCCCTCTAATTAGGGCGCCCAAAATGAAATTCACATTCACCATCAAATTTGCATTTGAGTTGCATCTTTGACTCCAAGACTTAGGTGTCCAAAAGCATATGAGGAAATAAACTTTGTCAAAAGAAAATATCATAAGTTGGACGTCCAAATACATTTAAGTGAAATATTTTATATTTATCCAAATATCTCTCCAAAGCTAGGCATCTAATTTTGCCTTAGCAATATTTCACTTAAAACATTGGAGATCAAACTGCACATACTACCCTGCCTGAAATAGCCACTGCATTGAGCCATTGAGCTATTGCTAAAAATAGCACTGCCAAAAATAGAACTTACTCTAAATAGCATACAGCTAAAAATAGTAAGTGACTTCAAATGCATTTTGAGCACAAATCGAGCAGCCGTTGCAACTTACTAAAAATAGCAAGTCCAAAAAAGTCACCTCATGCAGATGCATGTTATACCACTCCGAAGCTCTCTAAAAACCCAGAAAGACCCAAAAGCCACTCTGAAAAACTCCTCCATGCAAACCCCTGAAAACACCAAAGAAACCTCCAAGCAACTAGAAACCCTAATTTCCACTTCCAACTAGCCTATGGGCCTCCGGAATACGCTAACGGTCAGTCAATGAAACTACTGTTGAGAAGGGGATATTATACAGTCAAATAATGACAGAAAAATAAACTCCTTCCTAGATTCCCACACACCACTTTGCAACAGGTGAATAAGCTTCAACTTCTAAAATTGACACTCACGCCTAGCATGAAGGAGGTCAACTATGTAAACAAGTTGTTCGCTGTTCCTCACACTCTTGGATTCACCCCTTCCAACAACAGTAAGGAGGCGCCCAACAATTGTGTCTGGATCACAATACTCAAGAAGGAAATGCCACAATTTCCTTAGTATCACTCCCACGACCAGCAAGAAACATTCACTCACAATGCAATATGGATCGTCCAACTACATTAGGATAATCAACTAGCAGATTTCAATGCACCAATCCAACTCATAAATGGCATCTATTCCTCACGCCTAGGGTATTAAAATACCCATGCCCAGCAAAAGACTTGAAACCTATGATGAATAA
Organism: Sequoiadendron giganteum; assembly: GCA_007115665.2. Taxonomy (NCBI): domain Eukaryota; kingdom Viridiplantae; phylum Streptophyta; class Pinopsida; order Cupressales; family Cupressaceae; genus Sequoiadendron; species Sequoiadendron giganteum. The sequence continues at coordinate 95,106,585 of CM021106.1, forward strand.
TGGCGTCCCAACCTTCCTGCAACTTGTGCAAACAATTACTCCAATAAATTCTTTCGTACTCTCTGTAAATCCCATGCTCTGGAAATGATCAAAATATCCCCAGAGTTCCTGATTAATCCTTCAAAACCCAATTTGAATCTTTTCCTGCAATCATGAAGCACAATGCACAACCCCTGAATGAAGTTGTCAGCTAGCAGCGTTGGGAGATCTTTCACTCCTGTAGCATGATGTTCTTCATGAGGGTTTTTGTCCTCAATGAAGCTAAGATTTTCACTCTCCAATCTACCTACAAAACCCTTATCGAATTTCTACTCCAAGATGATTCTTCAAATGAGCACACAAATGGCTTTTATATTTCCCCAGCCTTGGGAGATCTTTCACTCCTGTAGCATGATGTTCTTCATGAGGGTTTTCGTCCTCAATGAAGCTAAGATTTTCACTCTCCAATCTACCTACAAAACCCTTATCGAATTTCTACTCCAAGATGATTCTTCAAATGAGCACACAAATGGCTTTTATATTTCCCCAAACTCCCACACCCAAGTTGGCTTTTGAAATATATTTTATTTAATTTAAATTCCCGCCTTATATCCCCTTTTTAAATTGGGTGCTCAACTTATATTATAAAATATTCTTTAAAATATCACTTATATCCCCTTTTCATAAAGTCCTTTAAAATATATTAATAACGCATAAAGTTAAATATTTAAATTTAACTTTATTATTGACGTTATTAAAACTTAATACATAGGACCATAATTAAACCAAGATAAATCCAAGATATAAATCCGCCATTAAGCCCAATATATTAATACTGCCAACTGACCATACCAGTGACCCCCTATGACTTATTATAAATAGTAAGTATGGACAAAGTGTCCAGAATAGGCTTCAGAAGGTACACAGTGAAATCCCTGGTAAACATTGAGCAAGGAAAAACCAATAGAGCTCAAAAGGTTGATTGAACAAGTCCGCAAACGCCCCCAACAGACCCCCTAACCACCCTGTTAGTCCACGGGAACCAAGTGATGGACTAACCTTTGGAACTGATCACTGCCTAGGAAAAGGGGACATTGCAACATGCAAAGCAAAGCCATACCATGAATGAGATGACTAAGGAAATTGACAAGCTGTAGCTGAAGATAAACAAATAAAGATATTATATTAATATCCAGAGGTGACAAAAAACAGCAATGTGAGTCAAGAGTATGTTCAGTTACAGTTGGAAAGAATCTCAAGGATTCGGATAAAAATCTTAACGTATATATCAATTGGTTTGTTATCCCATGCTCAATCATTAAAAGGAAAGATATTGTCAGGGATCCTAACCTACACTATAAACTTTTGGGAAGCTCTTTCATCAAGCAATCAATGCATGCAATAAATTCTAAGTTGTATGCTCAACTTTTTAAATTTTTCTATAAGTGGACCTTGTAGATCATTTGTATATGAAGATTTTGCAATCTTGCTGGATTTGAGAGTTTTTGGAAGGCATGCCAGATATCAATACAAAGGTTCATCTAGGGTCTGTACATTCCCAGTTTCAATATTTAGAAACTTTCTCAAAATTAAGTTTAATCCAATGGGAGCTGATAGGAAGCAATTTATTATTTGTCCCTGCAGGCTTTGTTATATCCATAGGTTAAGTCAAAAGGTTTGTGTCCGAGTTCATGTTTGAAAAACATTCACAACAAGTTTATTGGGTAAAAATCAGAAAAAAATCGCAATTTAAGTTTGAAATGTGTAAAATGAAAAAAAAATCTAAAACTTGACAAAATGTCTAAATATAAAAAATAAACCTGAAAATAATAAAATAAAAGATATAAAATACAAATGAAATAGAAAACTAAACATAAAAAACAACAATAAAGTAGGATAAAAATCTAAAACCAAATTAAAGTTTTAATAACAATTAAAACTAATCAAAACCAGCTATTAATAAATTTTAATTACAATACGAATATGGACTCAAGTGTAATCTTAATAATGTAATTAGAGGCGGACAAAAACCTAACGCTAGATGAAATGAAGAAGGAGAATTGCGATCGATGGCCTTTAGCTTTGACAGCAAACAGGTCCAAAATCTTAGCAGCAAAAATTACACTGAAATCTTTGAAACCGGATTGAAGCAGGGCTAGAACTACAGCAACAAATACAGAACAATTTGTCTCTTCTTTGGCACAACCATACAGACACAAGGTAAGTCAAGACAAATCAGCAGAAAACACAGACACAAGAGCTATGAATCTCAATGTAACAAGGCACAGCAGCATGCCATCAACTAAAACAAAAAACCCTAACAGAAACTCTAGCAAATGTGAATGTTTTATATTTTTCAATGAGAATAAAAAACCTACACTCATTTTAACATTTTGTAATGGCAATCATTCTGTAAGAATTTTTCAGGCAATTTTACACCTTTTTCTTATGTTCACCAAATTTCATTATTTTATAGAGAAACTGGGCGAACCCTCTGACAGCCTGTATGTATAGATTGTGTGCAATGTAACATTTGTATTATTAATTTAATGTAATCAAATATTGATGTTTCTATTTAATATAAACTTTTGGGAAGCTCTTTCATCAAGCAATCAATGCATGCAATAAATTCCAAGTTGTATGCTCAACTTTTTAAATTTTTCTATAAGTGGACCTTGTAGACCATTTGTATATGAAGATTTTGCAATCTTGCTGGATTTGAGAGTTTTCGGAAGGCATGCCAGATATCAATACAAAGGTTCATCTAGGGTCTGTACATTCCCAATTTCAATATTTAGAAACTTTCTCAAAATTAAGTTTAATCCAATGGGAGCTGATAGGAAGCAATTTATTATTTGTCCCTGCAGGCTTTGTTATATCCATAGGTTAAGTCAAAAGGTTTGTGTCCGGGTTCATGTTTGAAAAACATTCACAACAAGTTTGTTGGGTAAAAATCAGAAAAAAATCGCAATTTAAGTTTGAAATGTGTAAAATGAAAAAAAAATCTAAAACTTCACAAAATGTCTAAATATAAAAAATAAACCTGAAAATAATAAAATAAAAGATATAAAATACAAATGAAATAGAAAACTAAACATAAAAAACAACAATAAAGTAGGATAAAAATCTAAAACCAAATTAAAGTTTTAATAACAATTAAAACTAATCAAAACCAGCTATTAATAAATTTTAATTACAATACGAATATGGACTCAAGTGTAATCTTAATAATGTAATTAGAGGCGGACAAAAACCTAAAGCTAGATGAAATGAAGAAGGAGAATTGCGATCGATGGCCTTTAGCTTTGACAGCAAACAGGTCCAAAATCTTAGCAGCAAAAATTAAACTGAAATCTTTGAAACCGGATTGAAGCAGGGCTAGAACTACAGCAACAAATACAGAACAATTTGTCTCTTCTTTGGCACAACCATACAGACACAAGGTAAGTCAAGACAAATCAGCAGAAAACACAGACACAAGAGCTATGAATCTCAATGTAACAAGGCACAGCAGCATGCCATCAACTAAAACAAAAAACCCTAACAGAAACTCTAGCAAATGTGAATGTTTTATATTTTTCAATGAGAATAAAAAACCTACACTCATTTTAACATTTTGTAATGGCAATCATTCTGTAAGAATTTTTCAGGCAATTTTACACCTTTTTCTTATGTTCACCAAATTTCATTATTTTATAGAGAAACTGGGCGAACCCTCTGACAGCCTGTATGTATAGATTGTGTGCAATGTAACATTTGTATTATTAATTTAATGTAATCAAATATTGATGTTTCTATTTAATATAAACTTTTGGGAAGCTCTTTCATCAAGCAATCAATGCATGCAATAAATTCCAAGTTGTATGCTCAACTTTTTAAATTTTTCTATAAGTGGACCTTGTAGACCATTTGTATATGAAGATTTTGCAATCTTGCTGGATTTGAGAGTTTTCGGAAGGCATGCCAGATATCAATACAAAGGTTCATCTAGGGTCTGTACATTCCCAATTTCAATATTTAGAAACTTTCTCAAAATTAAGTTTAATCCAATGGGAGCTGATAGGAAGCAATTTATTATTTGTCCCTGCAGGCTTTGTTATATCCATAGGTTAAGTCAAAAGGTTTGTGTCCGGGTTCATGTTTGAAAAACATTCACAACAAGTTTGTTGGGTAAAAATCAGAAAAAAATCGCAATTTAAGTTTGAAATGTGTAAAATGAAAAAAAAATCTAAAACTTAACAAAATGTCTAAATATAAAAAATAAACCTGAAAATAATAAAATAAAAGATATAAAATACAAATGAAATAGAAAACTAAACATAAAAAACAACAATAAAGTAGGATAAAAATCTAAAACCAAATTAAAGTTTTAATAACAATTAAAACTAATCAAAACCAGCTATTAATAAATTTTAATTACAATACGAATATGGACTCAAGTGTAATCTTAATAATGTAATTAGAGGCGGACAAAAACCTAAAGCTAGATGAAATGAAGAAGGAGAATTGCGATCGATGGCCTTTAGCTTTGACAGCAAACAGGTCCAAAATCTTAGCAGCAAAAATTAAACTGAAATCTTTGAAACCGGATTGAAGCAGGGCTAGAACTACAGCAACAAATACAGAACAATTTGTCTCTTCTTTGGCACAACCATACAGACACAAGGTAAGTCAAGACAAATCAGCAGAAAACACAGACACAAGAGCTATGAATCTCAATGTAACAAAGGCACAGCAGCATGCCATCAACTAAAACAAAAAACCCTAACAGAAACTCTAGCAAATGTAAATGTTTTATATTTTTCAATGAGAATAAAAAACCTATACTCATTTTAACATTTTGTAATGGCAATCATTCTGTAAGAATTTTTCAGGCAATTTTACACCTTTTTCTTATGTTCACCAAATTTCATTATTTTATAGAGAAACTGGGCGAACCCTCTGACAGCCTGTATGTATAGGTTGTGTGCAATGTAACATTTGTATTATTAATTTAATTATTAATATAATCAAATATTGATGTTTCTATTTTTGCTGTTGGGAAAAATCAAATTTACCTCAATGATAAAAGCAACATTTGAACTGCTCTTTAGGCTGTCCAAGTAGCGTTCTGAGTGTACCTGTTAGGGGGGCAAAATCAAGAACCAAACAATCTGTTACTTTAAAACAAAAGTTTAAAGTATTTAGTATTGCCAAACATGAAATAAAATAAAATGGTGCATAAACAAATAAATGAAATTGAACAGATTAAAGAAAGATTCTAGATGGAAACTTCCATTTGGATGATGTGATACCTTTGCCAATAAAACTATCAATATAGATTCTTTCGCTAATAACCTATGTAAAAAATTTATCATGATAATACAAAAAATTAGCAGAAGTAGAAGCCATGTAATAGCAAGACCCCATTGTTAGATTTCTAAGCATAAAGAAAAGCCATGTAGTGACACCCTGCTGAACACTATCACATAGGTGGGTGATTGAAAACACACTACCATTCTAAACATAAAGCAATGGTTATTGATAGTGTGTACATTGATAGACATGGAAATACTGAAAATGGGAATGTTCTTATCACTTATAAAGCAACGTACAATATCTCCAATGATCTTCCAATCATAGACATGACAAATGATACATAAACAAGGACATCACACCTCTCTCTGTTATTAGAAAATGGATGCTTAATGAAAAGGAACTCCAACCAAAACCTTAGAATGAACTAATAACCAGTTAATATGTATATCTTACTAACAAAGACATGTGAAAATAAAGTAAATAGAGAGGTAAACTCAAACATATGTTAAAATAATAGATGGAAACACACACACACACAGAGTGATTTCCCTGGAGAAAAAACAACATAGGGTGAAAAACTCCAGCACTAGACAGAAAATACCCTCTGTTCCATTATCAATAGGTTGAATACAGAAGTTTACAACGCCCACATGGCATCAATGAGCCCACATAACAATTCTGAGGCTTCTATTACACCTTCAACACACTCACTTCAGTTCAGACTTGCATTCACACTGGCAACAATCATGGGGATGGACTACCACTCCATACAATGAGAGCCAACCACTTCCCAAACGTGGAAAGGCATCATATGACCTTCCCACAGTCTCCCAGCCTAGCAAAGATGGAAAACCAATTGATAAAATGGAAGAGAAAACACTTAAACTCTTTGTAGATCACTCACTGTTTGCACCATAACAAGTTTTCTGTTTTAGATGCCCCATTCCATCTCTAATCATCTTCAGCCATTATCACAACCCCTTCTTACTAGTACATTGACAAATTCACTCTCCTAGCTCCTCATCAACACTCCAACAAACTCAATCACTATAACTCCAGTAGTCCAATTGATTTTAGAGCCAAGTTTTCAAATCACACCTACCTAACCAAGAGGTTTTTGGTCTCCAAAAGCTCTCAAAACCAAAAATAAGTCAAAGAACTCCTAGGCCCACATACTAAGTTAAGAATCCTTCTCAACATGGCTTGGCAACAACCACTTACTCTGTTCTTCAAGCATATGCAAACCAATCAGGGACACCAACCTACCCCTTAATTGATCCTACTAGCATATCAACAAAACATAAAGAAAAAACACCACTTTCCCTTATACGTGTCAAGCTGACCTCAAGCTTTACCTCTTTCTCGAGATTTACACGTTTGCTTTCTTGTGACAGCCTAAGGTTTGCTGCATATGCTGCCCCTAAGCCTGCTGTTCCAGATGCATCTAAGACTTTTCAACAGTCCTATGAACAACCTCTTCATGCACATGCTGTCACTCTTTCATTGGAGAAATCAACCTTTCAATGGCACTGATTAGGCTCCTAGATTTTGAGGTACATGTAAATGCAATATTTGATCTACCAACACAAGAATTCACAAAGAAGCTCTCATGTACAAATAAGGACTACCAAAAATCACATCACTTACATAATGGCACAACATCAACCATCCCAAAAAGTATGAATGTGGGTGATTCACAACCTCCAAACCCATTTCACTAACCAGCTTGGAAAAAACAAAATTAGTTTGTAACTTTGTGAACATGAGTTGAACAAGGCATTTATCTTCTTACCTTTCACCTATAACTTTGCATGAAAAAATTGGATGAGCTATTCTTCGACATGAGAACTATCACCAATTTTTGAAATTCCCTTTCTAAGCATAGCACATAATAAGGTGGTTATATGCAATAAGTAATGTTAGTTCGGAAGAAAACCAACCAACCACCCAAAACTTCCTATGTTATTAGCATTAATAATAAGGATTAATATTATTGTTAATAATTATTACATTGATGCAATAAACAAATATAAAATATTTATTTATTCTAACAATCCCCCTTTATTACACCATTTTCTCAAGACTGGAAGTCAAGAAGTGTCAAAAAACTTCTATCTTCACTACTACAAGTGATTGGTAAAGATCTCAACACATTCCTCCTACATTGGACAATATTGAAGCTAGATATTCTATTGTTGCACATTATCACAGATGTTCAATGTGTTTAGTGTGCTCATGAATAACTAGATTATGAACAAACTTTAGCACTCCATGATTGTCACAAAATAGAAATGCAGGTTGTTTCTCAAGCAACCCATTCCCATCAAAATGCAAAATAACCATATTGCTTCACAAACAGCTCCACCAACAACACAATATTCTGCTTATGTGGAAGAGCAAGCAATGATTGTTTGCTTTTTACTCCCCCATGATATCAGAGTAGATCCAAAAACAAAACGAAGCCTAAAATAGACTTATTAACATCCAAAGAGCTTACATGGTTCACATCCATGTATCATTGCAAACAAAAATTTCATTCTGTTTATATTTCAGGCCATACTCCACTGAACCATAAATATACCTCAAAACTAGCTTTGTTGCTTTCCAATGTGAAACCTTTGGTTACTAAAGCCTCAAAATATAATTGATAAAATAGCTGATATCCAGCATGATGTAGGTCAAGTAAATGAGACTCCCAATCAACTGGTGATAAAGAGTTGCATTCAACTAAGGTAATGAACCATGTCTGAAAAGTTCCAATCTTGCCTCCATGGGTGTCAACATGGCCTTGCAGTCTTCCATCCTAAATTTATCAAGAAATGTCTTGGTGTATTTCATTTGACATACAAAAATCTAATTCTTCTTTTGTCACACTCCTAGTCCAGACAATAATACTAGAGCCTAAGGTTTTTCATGTCAAACAACTGTTTGAAATCATTTTTGTTGCTTCAATCGTCTTCTAAGAACTCCTATGATGACCAAATCATTGACATAAACAATCAAAATCACAATCTCCCACTTGCTCTTTGAAGTAGAGATTAAGATCATAAAGATTTTAATCCATGATTGAGAAGATGCTCATCAATCTCGATGTAGTGATCTCTAACAGCCTATTTTAAACCATGGAGAGATTTCACAAGTCTGAACACTTGTTGTTGTTGGCCAAGTGCAATATACCCCTTAGGTTGAGTCATATGGACTTCTTTGACATCTCCATTGAAGAGGCACTTTAACATCCATCTAATGAACCTACTATCTGAACTATGAACAATGATGCCATTGCCAAAACCATTCTACTATTCTTAATCTTTGCAGTGGGGGAAAAGGTTTCTTCATAGTCAATGCCTTCTTTCCATGCATAGCCCTTAGCCCCAATTTGGGCTTTGTATATGCTACCATCTACTTTGTATTTTATTTTGAGGACCCATTTGCATCCAATAGCCTTCTTCCTTAGTGGAAGGTCAAAAGTTAGCAAGTGTGTCATGTCCCCGAAATAGCAATACCATAAAGACCAAGTGTTAAAATACAAATAAATTAATAAATAAAATAAATAGCAATATTAATATTAAATATAAAATAATGTGTACCATATCAATATAAATATGAAATAACAAATATAATAATAATATATAGGCAAATTATTGTTATTACATTCTAGTATTAAATAACTTAATATCAAAAATAATAATAATAAATAAATATTATAATCATTACACATCAAAGATTGTAATACATTAGAATAAAATAATAATAAGATATTAGCAAATTGGTTTTATTATTATACTTTAATGTTAAAATATGTTCAATAAAACATCAAAACAAAATAATAAAATAAATATATAATCTGAAATATCATAATTATTAGTAATAATATATTATTTTCAAAAATAGATATTATTGTGATAATAAGCCTTTAAAGGCATCAATTAAATCTAACAAAGGGATATATTTGATGAAAAGTCACCTCTTTCACCAAACAATACATTCCCCCCATGGGTCACCTACCTTGAATGGTATAAATAAAAGGAAGGAAAATCAGGAAGAGGGAGAAACATTGAGAAATATGATCTGCAATTCAGAACAACAGCAACAATGATTGTTATGCATTGGAATATAGAGTTATTTAATATATATATATATATATATATTATTTAATAGGCATACAAGTATATATGCATAGATATAGATAAATTTTATAATGAATAATATGCAATGAATAAAGAATGTATATGAATAAGGAAAGAATAATTATATAAACATATATATATGAATACTAATGGATATAAGTAAAAGAATAATTATTTATATATATACGTACAGGATTATGCAATAATGATACTTATAAGTAATGATGACTCTTTAATATAGACATAAGTAGATTATGTATATTTATGAATTGTCCTCATCCTATGATCAATCCAGTATAAGGTTGAAGGAAGACGATTAAGGAATAAGGAGTCATGGGAAGACATAGCCGATCAGGTGAGATCACTTACTGGCTTTAATATCTGATTTTCTCAATCTGACATAATGATGTTGCATAGACCCTTGACCCAGGCCCCAGACGATATGCGTTCTATTGAATATAATATCCAATCTTTATTCATTGAAATATATATATGTGCTTCTGACGTGTTTTAAAGACCATTCCTTCTTGATAGATCAGAATCTGGAAATAGAGTTCTTCGCATTATTTTTGGGCATTAGATCTAGCAGACTGTGTAGTCGTTGAACGGATATAGACCATTATTGTTTACCTTGTTTAGAGTTGGTTCAAATGATGCTTGATCTACATTTATGTTTGATTGAAGTTTGAACATATAAATATGGGTATTGCTTAATTGAGTTATGCATTATGTTATACCTTTATGCTAATATACATATATTGAATTGTACTAATTTGAATCTGTTGGACTGCATTGATCTATAGAATATGATGAATGATCTATAGACTTGGATCTTGTTATATTTACTCTTGCACTCTGATATATCATCATGCTGTCTTATATACTTATGTTGGACTCTTTTTACAGCATCATAAATGAAGATGCAAGTGAATTGCTAATGACTGAATATCGGGAAATTGTATAGAACTATCTGCAATCTGATTGTAATCCTGCTAGGAGAGGCGAGTCAAGACCTATAAGGTTTGTCTAAAAACCCCATCCAGGTTCTGCCCCGTTGGCCTAAAGCAAGGGTTGGGCAATCTGCCCCATTGGCCCGGTGCAAAAGTTGGGTCATGGAGGGATGGGGGTTCCACCTAGACATTCTGCCCCGTTGGCCCTAGACAAGGGTTGGGCAATAGGAGGTGGTAGACCATTGGCCCTTAGGGATTCTCCTCTCCTAATGGGCTGAGTGACTCTTCTTATGTTTTCAATCTGCAAGTATGATTATGTCTGCATAATTGCATTATGATTATGTCTTATTTTTTATATCTAGATATTAATGCTAATAGATATGTTGTCAATATGGATGAATACAGGATCCCAATCTACAGTTATGGAATTAGGAGAATACCCATTTGGAAGGAAGAAACCCTAATCCTAATCAACAAACGAATTCTAGGGCAAACAAGTGAGTCCTAGGACAAGGTTGGGTAAGGGACATTACAAAGTGTTATTGCTCATCAATGCCTAATAGTTTACATCAATGGCATCTTTCCAAGGTTGTGACTCAAGAGCATGCTTTTTAGTTTCTAGTTCTAAATTCTTGATTACTATGCACATAAGAGCTAGATTCACTTCTTCACGAGACCTGCTATGAATCTTTGGCCCAAAGTTAAACATTGTTGCAATTTTCTTGACTCTTTACATCCTTCACTGTGGTATAATACCACTTACCTATATTCTACAGAAGAGATAAGGTGGAAAATATTCCATTGGAAACAAGCCCTCTTCTCTTGCTTCTTCCCCTAGTTTCTTTGCATGATGAATGCCCTAAAGTTCCTCTTATTCCATCTTTGAAATTCAAGGTGTTTAATTGCTTCCAAGTAATGACAAGGAAGATGTGTTGCAATCTTTTTCGTCATCAAAAACTACATCCTTGTTGATGCACAACTTCCATGTGGCTTGATCCAAAATTCGATATCCCTTCAGCTCTAAGCTATATCCAAAAAAAATGTATATCAAGAATTTTTCGTCCAGGTTTCTCCTCTACACCTTGAGAATGTTTACTCCTTAATGCTACTTGACCGATTAATACAGAGTAAACGAAAATATATAACAGCAGTAATAAAACATATTAATTACTCAAACAATGCACAAAATATATGTCTCGTGTTCTTCATTCATCAGATAAGCAATAAGTACAAAATATAGAATGTGTGCAATCCCTGACTACAAATGCAAACATACAATATATAGCCAACTGATGTTGGTTGAGGACATCAACCCTTGCCACCATTGCACTCGTCGTACGATTACTTGTGTTCACCATCGTACGATACCCTTCACTCTGCACGGTTGTACAATGCACCCTTTTGTGCTTTGTTTTGTCTATTCCTCTGGTCGTACGATTACTTCAACCTTATGCTCTTTGTTTCGTACGATGCAACCTTCTCATACGACGTAGCTTTGCTTTAGTCATACGGCACGATCTTTGTTCCACTATAGGGTCCTTTGCTTCCTACATACAAACCAACTTTCCACGGTCTTACCCCCACATCATATAATCAAGCTCTAGCCTCCTTGCTCAATTTTTTCTTTTAATTTTATTTCTGAGGCATGATCTCATACCTCAGTTATTTCGAGTCTTCTATAATTTACATTTTCATAGTTTGTGCCAAAGTATATAATTTTTGAGGCTAGATGTTGTTTTTGAAATACCCACGGCCTTTTATAACAGTCATTTTCACAACAACTTCCTACATATTCATGATCAAATATTTTTTGTAACGATAGTGGATTTTCCATACCTTTATAACTTTGATTGCCATCAATGTACATTTTCCCTCTTTGCTAGTACCATTTCACTTCTTCCCCTTCGATTGTTGGTGGTCGCTAGATTATGTAACGTGTGCCATAGTCCATTAGAGGTCCACAACAGAGGTGGTTCTATGTTGTGTTCTATTGCCCACTACATTATATCTTCATTGTATCCATCCTGTTATGCAAGAAAGTAATGCTCAGCAATGAATATTGGTTGTAGGTTGGGGCCTTCTTCTTCCTAGTCTTTTGAGTGCTCTCTTGTATGCCATTATTTGCCTATTTTCCTCTCCTACTCTTTGTCTAGCTCATAGGTGGTGTACCCTCTTCTCGCAAATGAATATGGCGCTTTCAAATGCCATTTGTCATCTTGTAACTTTATCCATTCTACAGGTGGTCTAAATAGCACGATTGTTAAGTGCCAATGAATCCTTGGCATTGCCACCCCTTCAAGTCTTTGCAGAATTGGTTTTACCTTTACACCTGCAGGTCCTGGTCTTTCTGGTATTTCCATGGTATGTTTCCCGTCTGCCATCCAATCTACCATGTTTGATTGCGATTGCTCTCTCTTTATATGGCTTCAATTTGGATCCATTGATACAATCTTTCAGTATTCTATCGTCTAGAGTCTCTAGTTTGATAACTCCAGTATCTGAGATTTCCCAGATTTTAAAGGGAGCGAACCATCTCACCTTGAATTTACCAGGTTTCAATTCATTACGGCCATTATATTTGAGAACAAACTATCTTAGCTGGAAGTTCACTTGTCGAAGGTGTTTGTCATGCCAGTATTTCCTTCTTTCTATGTCACCTCCATTGCCCATTGGGCAAGTATTCTCCATTTGTCTAATTTGTTTAATTGGAATAGTCGTTCCTTCAAGCTCTTTGTGTCGCCTAGTCAACTCTTGACAACAATCCTTAAACTTGGCACCATATACTCGGCAAGAGCTACAACTTCCTGACTGTACATCAATTGGAATGTTGTATGGCTTGTCATCACCTTATATGTTGTACAGTAAGCCCATAGTACAGTTGGTACCTTCTCTTCCCAATCAACTTCTTCAATATCACATGACTTGTGAATGATCGAGACAAGCACCTTATTTGTGGATTCTACTTGTCTATTCACTCTAGGGTAGTGTTGTGACCTTTTCACACACCGCCCCATTGCAAATGGGGACCCTAGTAGTTTTCCCTCTGAGTTTTGCCTTTGCGTTTTGGTCTTTTGGTTGGGTACTTAGAATTTGAGTTTTTGAAGGGTCACCCGAGTCAAGAAATGATTTTGAGCCAAAATCAGTGCACGGATGTCATCAAAGTGTTTAGGAGGCCTTGTGGACGAAGATCGACTGTCATTTCAGTCAATTCTGACACTTCCTAAATTTTAGGGTGTCCACCCCAAGCCCCTATTTTTTAGGGACTTTTTTTTGGCATTTTTAGCCCATTCTGGACTTCCTATTTTTTAGGGGCTATTTTTAGAAAGTTTCTATTTTTGGCAATGTTTCTATTTCTAGAAAGTGTGCAAATCAAGGCTTCGTCAACATCAACTTCAAAAGGTCCCAAAGTAGAAATGGGTGAAAACTTTGAAAAAATCTGAAAATTTGTCTAAGGCATGGACAAGCATGTGCTAAATTCGCCCAAGCATGAAGATAGGAAAAAGATCATGGCACAACCATCAAGGAAGTCCGCCCATGAAAAATGGCTAAGTCCAAGCCAAGTCCGCCCCAAGGAAAATGAAAATGCATTGGACACTGATGAAGTCCGCCCAAGACAATGGCATGGAGACTAACCAAGTCCGCTCCAAGATGTTGGGAGATGGCACAGAGAGGTGGCAAGTCCGCCCTAGGAAAAAGATCATGGCCCAACCACCTAGCAAGTCCGCCCTTGGAGAAATGGCTTGAGCAAAGGGCAAGTCCGCCCAACCTAAATCAAAATTGGCACAAGGTATGAGGAAGTCCACCCAGCCTAAGTAAAGATGGCTAAAGACATAAGAAAGTCTGCCATATGCAAAATGGCTTGGACATAGGCAAAGTCCGCCCCAAGAAGGTGGGAGATGGCAAAAGCCATGATGAAGTCCGCTCCAAGAAGCTTGGAAGTGGTAAAAGACATAGAGAAAATCCGCCATATGGTGAATAAAATGGCGAATGGCTAGAGGAAGTCTGCCCTAGGCTTGATAAAATGGAAAAAACACAAGGCAAGTCCGCCTAGGCCATGAATGGCATGAAAATCTCTTGGAGAAATGAAAATTAAAGATTTTTGCCTTGAGAAATAAAAGAATTTAAAATTTTGCCTAAGTCTAGACATTAAAAAATTAAAAAATTAAAAGGCATGTCTAGACAATTCGCCAGAAATAAAAAAAATCATGGCAAAATCACAAGCAAGGTTGACAAAGAAGAAAATTTGCCTTAGGCAGAGGCACGAAGCAATTTGAAAAATAAAATTTAAATTTGCCTTTGGATATTTCAAATAATTAAAATACCATGATTTAATTATTTTTTAACGAACGGGTTGGAAATGACACATAAAATATTTTTTTTAATATTTTATTTTCCAAAGCCATTAAAGTGAGAAAATTCGAATTTTCTCTAGGCAAATTTTAAAAAAGAGAAAGAAAAGAAAAGACTTCACTGAGTTGGCGACGAAATTAGAAACTTTCTTTACAAACTAGTGCTGAGAATTGAAACTGCTATTCGAAAGAGAAGTGCAAGCCAAGTTCAAATTGGATTAATTGGAAACAAGTAAAATTTGCTAAATGGGTCGACTTTTTCAACCTTAAATTGGTTTTGCATTTCATTTCTCAATCATTCTTTCAAAAACGAAGTTGTGAAGAAAAGTTTTATCTTTCAAGAGAAGTTTTGTGAAGAAAGTAATTTTTTCTTTCGAAGTAAATGCTGAGAAGGGTGAATTTATTCAGCAGCAATACAAATTTTTATTGCCAGGCAGATTTACTTTCTCTTTTTCGGCAAAGAATTCTCTTTTCGATTTGATAAAATTCTTCCATTTCCAGCAATGATTATCTTCAAGATTTAATTTATCAAGCTGGCTGGAATATGTTTTCTTTCAAAGTAATGGCATAAATAAATTCTAATTTTTAATAATTTCTTTTGCAGATTTATGCTGGACAAAGAAGAATCTTCGAAGAAAATGAAATTCGCCAGCAAAGGTTTGTAGCCGGAGTCTAAGATCGTCTCCAAATGGAAAAATATTGCGGATACCAACCTTGGCCATGTTGACCTTGATGAATTCAAGAAAATAATGTACGGAAGTGACGAACTCTTGCCTACGCCAATTGCACGGAAAATGATGCGAAACCGCATAGTTCAAGCTGCAGGATTTCTGCCGGCAATCGAATGTCCAGAACTAATTGTGGAGTGTGCATTGCATTACAATGCTGAGGAAAGGCAAATTGAAGTGCCAGATGGTAGAGTGTTGGCATATCTAGGCAAGCTAGCTATACAGGAGGCATTTGGAATTCCAGCTTACCATCAAACATATTACTGGTCAAAAGAAGATGCACAAAAATTGTATGAAGACAAACAAATCCTTTGTGCAACAAACATGAACAAGAATTGGTTGGCAAAGCCTAGACCTTCAGCCAAAAAGGTGCCTAAGAAGTTGCTCAGGCCGGATTTCAAGGAGGATTACGGAGATATGGTCTTGCTGCTGAATAGAATAGTGGGTGATCCTCAAGGTGCACCTTTTGAGACTTGGATGTATTACTTCATTGACGAAGTAACTTTCGAAGCAAAAATGGTTAACTGGTCAAGGATGATCAGTGACAGTATTCATGAGCAATTGGTCAACCTGGAGAAGACCAAAGCTTTTCATATGAATTCCTATATTATATACTTGCTTGCTTGAACCTACCGATATGTCGGTCTAATATGCAAGGGTGTAGTCAGCAATGGCGAAAGAGAGTTCAAGGTTTATAACTGCTATCCTCAATTGCAGTTGAGTGAGAAGTCACACTTCCCACGGGTGCACGATACTTTTCTCATGTATATCACCCGGATACTTCAAGGTGGAACGC
This sequence comes from Sequoiadendron giganteum, assembly GCA_007115665.2. Taxonomy (NCBI): domain Eukaryota; kingdom Viridiplantae; phylum Streptophyta; class Pinopsida; order Cupressales; family Cupressaceae; genus Sequoiadendron; species Sequoiadendron giganteum. The sequence continues at coordinate 95,122,812 of CM021106.1, forward strand.
ATCAAAGGCTCACTCGTGAGGCAAAAAGTTTAGTCAGCAAATTCGGATCCTGGTTTATCTAGTTCCTAGATTCACCTACATCTGAATCCAGGGATTCACGGACTCTCCTTACAAGCTGCCAATCTATCCTACTAATAAAATAATTTTGCTGGAGGTCCTAAGGCAGTTGGAAACATTTCAAAACATCCAAAGGCCAAAACAAAAAGCAGCAGTCATGTTTCCTCTCTTTATTGGAAACATGGTTGAATCTTGTTCGTCAGCACAGGCAGTAGAAAGTGTCTGAGTGGAAATACAATGGTATCCATTCACTTCATACAAATCCAGAAGTGACTTTGATCCACTTAATCACATTGGAGCTGTGGAAGGAAGGAAATATAGGCACAGAATTGACCTTGAGGACTTTTGGGCGAATGCTGCTGATGAATTTGAAGTGAGGAAGAGATTTTGGTCAAGATTGCCTTTAGACATGATCAGGACAACTGAACTCTTTCGTGTGCCTGATCAACTGGATGATGATGAAGTGTAATGTTCCCCTTTTGGCAGTAATCCTGTCAGTGGTTCATCAGCCTATTCCTGAATCCTATAGGCTCATTGAGGTGTTTCAAAGGATTCCAATTCAGGAGGTTTTGTGATCTTTCCTCATTATTTACTATTTATAGTAAATACTATTTTTGGCAGTTAGCAGTTGTCAACCTTCAGTTCATCATGTCTTTGGTAGCAGTATTCAGAACTAAGCCTTGGCCTTTTGGAAATATTATTTTAATGGATTTCTTCATTAATTGAGCAATTGGTTCTAATTCACATTTACCCCTTGGCCTAAGGAACTAACTTCAAGTTGTTTTTAAAAAGGGGGCTTTAAGGGTGGCGCCACATGAAGTTAAAAGGTTTTTATTTAATTCTTCTTTGTCTCAAGTGGGGCGTATTTTTGAGAAGGAATTATTTTTCCTTTTTGGAAATTTGAAAAGGCTTGGCTTTTGGCATACCTTCTTGGAGGATTTGAACAGTCTCCTCTCTTCCTTTAAAATTGAGGCTTGGCTCCAGCATTTGAACATCCATTATTTTGCTAAAGTTATGCAGTCAAAATGATTTATCATTTTATACTTCGAGGAACGCTGACCTCCTAGTTCTTCCTTCAATTTCGTGTTTGCAAGACAACACCTAGTTGAATAATTGTTGCTTCTCATCCAGACTAGCAGATTGTGTTTCAAGGTGAACTTTTGATGTATTTTCCAGTTTTACAGTTGTTGTTTGCATATAGCTGAACATTGTTTTTGTTCATGGTTGAATGTACGAATTTTTTATTGTTCTGGGCATTTGCTAATAAGATTCCTAAGGTCTAGGCGACAATCTCCAATCAATTTCAGATTTTATTATGGAGTGTGGATTTTTATATTGAAAAATCGCCCCTCTCAAGGGCCGTACCTTTCAGCTTGCATTGGGAAATGTGCCATTAAATATTGCAGGTCTCTTGGAGCTGTTTTTGTGTCTTAATTGGGGCGCCTATCTCCCAATTGATCTATGCCTTTGACCTCACGCCATTCGGAGGTATTTTGATCAAGTTATGAGCATTTTATATAATTTTGTAGCTGCTGATTTCCATTTCCAGAATTACAGTTTTCTAAGATAAAGCAATTCATTCACTATTTACATATTCTATCTTCTCTCCTCTCATTCTCTAACTCAGAAAACATTGTATAAAAGTGGTGCTTAGAAATTGGTGTTGAACATTGTAATTTGCAGCTTTTCACTTTGTATGAATTGTTAACAGTAGTACTATTTCAGTTTTACTGTTGCTGCTCTATTTAATTAATTTCACACTAAGCACCCCTGGATGGTTTACAGCCAATGAGGACAATCTGTTTTGTAACCTCTTTCATACCCACTTCAAGTGGAGAATTCCCACATTTCAGTGGATGCCTGCCGCAACAAAAGAAGTCTTAATGTTGTAATCTTTTCCCCCCACTGTTTGGTGGTAGCGTGGAAAGTTCATTGGCTGGTTATCCGCCTTGTTGTTATTTCAATTCAGCAGTAGTACTCCACCATATGTTAGCAACTCACCTGCAAAAGGATCTTGACTGCACATCCTTGGTGTCGAGTTTAATATTTCTCTTTCAATATAATCTTGTACTTGTTGATTCAGTAGATCCTAGGGATCCTCTGACCATATGCTCGCCCCTCCTCCTTAAGTGGTTTTAGGGCGCATTCTTGGTTAGAGTTCTTTCATGTACGTTTTGGTTATGCTAACCTTAACGGGTGATTGACTCTTTTGTAAATGTTTGGTTTAAAAATAAAAAAAATTGAAAGAGAATATTTCATGAAGTGTACCTGCAACCAGGCTTTGATGAAAGACTGTCGCTTCCTCCTGTTAAATGGTTTGAGCCGGAACTTGGTGACCTGACAATTCTTATGAGACATGTGGTTAAGTACTCGCAATGGTGGGTAGACCAGCATGTACAAACTTTGAGGCAACAGAGTATATCATTCACCTATGACTTGATGGGCGAAGTTGAGTCCTGTTCTTCCAATGTCAGCGCTTCTCAGGGAGAGGAGCTAGTTGAGCCTGCCAACCAGAAAAAGAGAAAGGGTAAGGAAAAGGCAATAGGTGAAGAACCAATCCAGAAAAAGTCTAAGCCCCTTCACTCAGCCACATCCAGGAAAGTGGAGCAATTATTGATTATGGACGAAGAATCATGGGGACACATCAAAATTCCTTCGCCAGTTCTTGAAAAGGACATGGAGCCCATGCAGCTTGAAGATGACTTTCATCACTCTCCAACTAGCACGGACATTTGTGAGTCGGATGAGGATTTGGATGTCATGGGAGGCGACTTCCAAGAGGGAATGATTTCAGCCCTCAAGGGAATTCAGGAGGACCCTTCAGTACAGGAAATCCAAGACATCCAAGACGTTCCAGACTATGAGGATGATGGAGTTGAGCAGCCAACAATCCCAGATTGGTTGAAAGAAAGGCTTAAAGTCAAGGTACCGGTCGAGATGCCAGAAGAGGATGATATTGTTGATTTCTTGGCGAGGTTGGAACAAGCTAATACAAAGAAACCGGCCAAGAAATTCTCCACCATTCAAAGAGATGAAACTGGTAATCATACTGTGCAAATTCCAGTGTCGACAGTTGAGAAGCCACAAGATGAAATTACCCCAAGTGAGTATGCCGTTACTGTTATTGACATTGGTCCAACAACGAAAGAACAAGAAGTGGAAGACCTGGATAACTCTGTTTCTACCATTGAATCCAAGTTAGAAAAGGAGACTTTGAAGAAAAAAAAATATAAGATGGAGGTTGAGCGCCTAAAAGAATATATCCGGCATTTGACAAGGCCACTCAACCAAGGTGACCAATCAGCCCCTTTACTCCCAAATGCATCGCAGGAGCCGGCAGAAAATCTTGAGAAGGAATTGACTACTACCAGAGAAACAAAGGAATGGATGGCAGGGAAAGAGGGAGAAGTAATGGCATTCGTGGAGAAGTTGGCACATGCTCATGGGCAAACTTCTTCCTTACTCACAAGAGTTATAAACTTGGCTGAAGCATGGGACGGACTACAGGACCTCCAAGATAGAATCATTCCGTGTCTCCGAGACATAAGGAGAATCCCTAAGCAAAGGCTAGTCGACGAGGAGATTATTGCAGCTGGAGCGGCATACAGCTTCAACAATTGGTATTTTGCATTGGTCTCACGTGTGGAAGTGTTGGAAAGGGTTAAGACGGAAAGTGCTAGAATTGATGAGCAAGTGAAAGGTATTCAGAATAATATTTTCCATATGGCAGTAGACGTGTTGGACAAAGACATTGTTCGGGAAAATGACTTACAGCCAGGCAATATGCAAAAAGAAGCTCAAAAGGTTTTTTCCATCATGTCGATCTTGGGAGAAAATTTGACTAAGGCATTTGACCTCTTGACCGTCCGGAATACCTTTTTGCAACATGAATCAGAGTGGACGGTTGTCTTTGCCGATTGTGCGAACAGTTTAGACCTGCTGGAGTACAAAGTCAATGCCTTGCCGGACATTACCATTGAGGAGGTTGGCACCATTGTGTCCAGATTCATCGGACGGCACATTGCGGAAGCAGATAAGGATGCAACTATCAGTGGATGACTCATCTGCTTGCCAACTGGTTGATATTTTGGCAGCCCTAATTAGGGTTTTCTTGTTAAAAATCTGGGCCATTGATCTTGATTTAATCTTGGCCGTTCATTGTATTCGGGAACTCTATAAGTACCCCTCCACTTTCATTTGAAAGGCATTAGAGACAATATTAAAAATTAGAGGAATTAGAAGTTAGATTAGAGATTTAAAGATAAAATTGTAGAGCATAAAAATAAGAGAGTTTTTTATGAAATTGTTGCAAAAACTATTATGATGATAAAGTTCATTAATGCATGAGATGCTTTGAATCCTTTTATTGTCAAATGGTTGCATGGTTACGTATTTTCTCTTTCTCATAGAATTGTTCTAAATTAGAATTTTACTTGAATATTAGTGGAATGAAAGATTGATAGTAAAGATTGGTGTAACTTAGCTCATACTTTCTTCGAATGGATGCTTTTCATTCGATGCATAAAGTTAGATTGAACCTTTAATGTGGATGCTTTAAAGTTTACTTCAAATGATGTTCTATTGATGGTATTGTTTGTAGTAGAAAATCTTAAGCATAGATCCTAGAAGATTGCACTTGCTTTTGTGTAGTTGTCGTTTTACGTGGCGAAACAAAGCATGGTTTTTATTAGTTTCATTCAATCTTTGCAGTCTCTTAGTTCCATAGGATTAGTATAGGATTTCTTCACCTTTACTCCTTTTTTCATTTTTTATCCAAAATCAGAAAAGTCACAAAAAATTACAACACTGCATTCAATTCCTTGCTTTCAAGTGACTTACTGAAGTAAATTCCCTTGGGTTACCAACAAATCACAACGACCACAGAGCTTATCCGCACCCCAATTTTGAAACATTGGAATTACCTTGTGACCTTTCTTGCAATCTTAGCACAAGAGGTAGTTTTTCAAGAGAGGATAGAGCGTCTATGGATACTTTATTCTAGAGTGTTTGGTGTGTCACAAAACACGCATCAACAGGTAGTACAGGCTTGATAAGTTGTGAAAAAATCTTTAGTCCGTCATCATCAAGCAAATGACATGGTTGACGAAGTGTCCTCCCCTATTGTTGGTGATCTATATTGGGATGCCATACCTTGTGACAATCTGCTCGTATATGAATCTCGTCATACTCATTGTAGTGTTGTCTAGCAGTGCTCGAGCCTCTACCCATTTGGTTAGGTACTTTATGGCAACGACTATGTACCTGCACTGATGTAGTCGGCTAACTTTCAATGAACGGATTAAGTCCAATCCCCACCGCTTGAAAAGTTCTTGAAGTTGAGATGGGAACAGAGGCATGTAGTCTCTTTTCAACAGTTTGCCAACTCTCTGGCAAGTATCACATCCTACCACCCACTCTCGAGCATCGGTGTGCAATGTCAACCACCATAGACCTGCCAACAAGATTTTACATGTAGCATTTGGCCCCATGTGTCCTCCGGCCAGTCCTTCGTGTGCTTACTTAAGTACTCCTGGAATTTCCTCTTCCATGACACATTGCCATAGTACCTGGTCTGAACCCATCTTATATAGTAGTCTATTGATGAACTGAAATGTTTTACTCTTCAATACCAGTTTCCTTCACTCTCCCGGTGGCATCTCCTTTGGAATCGTGGAAGTAGAGAGGTATTCTCCGATGTTTTCGTACCATGGGGTTAGTGTTGCAATTTGTACTAAGTGTGTCAGGAAAATCTTCATTTACTCCCTCTAGAGGTTCACCTGACTTGATCCTTGACAATTGGTTGGAGATGACATGGCTCTTACCCGACCGAGCGATAATTGTGAATGTGAACTCTTGTAGTAGCAGGAGCCATCTACTCACTCTCCCTTGAATTATCAGTTTGTTCACTAGGTACATGAGAGCCTGGTGGTCAACGTAGAATGTGAAGGGTGTAGCCAGTAAGTAGTGTCTAAACTTTTGTACAACATACACTATTCTGAGTGCTTCCCTCTCCGTCGTATTATAATTCTTTTATGCTTTTGACAGTAGCCAACTGGCGAAGAATATTGGGTGGTCTAACCCTTGTAGTCCCCCTTGTGCCAATGTTGCTCCAATCGCGTAGTTCAATTTGTCAACGTGGATGTGAGATTCTTTACTCCAGTCCAGATATGCAAGGATTGGTGAACTTATCAATCATACTTTCAATTCATTGAAGGCCTTCTCTTGGTCTTTTGTCCACATGAATGGTTGACCCTTGTCAGCACGTCCAACGGGTTGGATATCTAGGCAAAGTTTTTGATAAACTTTTTGTATTACCCAACATGACCCAAGAATGACTTTACTCCGATGAGGTTTTGAGGTGGTTCCATCTATACAATAACCCAATTTTTGTCTAGATTGGTCTTCAATCCAGCTTTACAGACTATGTGTCCGAGCAATTTCCTCTGAGGCACCATGAACCGACACTTCTTTGGATGTAATGCCAGTCAAGCTGCTCTGCACCGTTCCATACATTCTCGGAAGACCTTCAAATGTGTGTGATTGTCGTTGTAGATCGACCAATCATCCAAGAATGCCTTAAAATTCTCCACTAACATCTTATCAAATATATGCAAAATGATTCTCTGGAAAGTCATCGGAGCATTTCATAGACCAAACGGCATTCGGTTGTATGTATACACTCCATCTTCAACCATGAACATTGTCTTCAATTTATCCTCCTCAACTATGCTTATCTAATTATAGCCCGAGAATCCATCCATAAATGAATAGATTTTGTGGCCAGCCACCTCTTCCAATATTGAATCGGTGAATGGGATCGGGAAGGGGTCCTTTACAGCTACTGCATTCAGGCTTCGAAAATCCAAATATATCCAAATTTGTTTGGATTCTTTCTTCAGTGATATGACAATTGGTGAAACCCAATTGCTAACTTTGACCTTGAAGATTATTCCGACTTCCAGCATTTTTTTGATTTCCTCTTGCACCTTTGCAGCATAGTTTTTGTTCATTCGATAGGGTCTCTTTTGTACGGGTTGTGCTCCTGGTACCAAAGAGATTTTATGCACACATAGTTTTGGAGGTACGCCTTTCAAGTCTTTGTACGTTCACAAAAAGGCATCCTTGTATTCTGTGAAGATCTTGAATACTATTGCCTTCAACACTGGATTTCAATCGTCTCCAACTAGAATTATTCGAGGGCTATCCTCCTCTCCTAAATTCACCTTCTTTATTCCTAGTTCTTTGTACTTGATCGCCTTGTATCATTCAAAATTATGGGTTGGCATGTCATCCACCTTAGCCACTCCCTCCTTGTATTCTCCATACTTCAAAGGAAACGCTTGACTCATTGAGGCTTTGTCCTCTTCTTCTCCTTCAATCTCCCCGACTTGTAGCATATTGCAATCCCGTTGGAACATTTTGTAGTCCTCCATTTGCTAGTGGAAGAGTCCATTGAGTGAACTTGTTTCGTCCTCCAAGCAATGTTGGAGGTCCAAGATGCCTTCCTCATTTGGTTCCATGAATCTCCTTTCTTCATCTATTCTTGATCCTCCTTCGAACTTTGAGTCGAACAATGCCAATTCTTCACTTCCTACTTGGTTCCTCAAGTCAATCACATACTTTCTCCCTTTTTTTTCTATGAAGAGCGTATTTTGTTTCTAGGTGTGGTCTGCCTTGGCTGTAATCAGTCATCTTCTCCCAAGTAATGCATCGTATGCCTTTTTCTCCAATGGGATGACCACGAAATTCAATAGGAATGATTGGGTATTGATCGTCACCTTCTGTGCCATCAACATTACCGGTGGCTTGATGTCATGTTGGTCAGCACTCACCAATTGGAATGTTGGTAGCTAGAGTGTTGGCTTTTCGAGGCACTTACATGTGTCTTTGGGCAGTACGTTGACTCTCGATCCTTCGTCGACAATCATGTTTGTTAGACTCTTTCCCTAGACCTCCATTTGAACGATGGCTAGTCTCCTTCCTATGTTCACCGTCAACAACATTGGGTCGATGACTAGTTCACCTTCAGGTGGCGGATCCACTACCATTCCTTTTCTTTGATGTTCCTATTGCCGACTTTGCTCGTCACCGACTATGTTTGTTATCGCCTCTCCCAGTTGTGGCATTGTTTGAAGAAGGTTTGTCATTTTAATTGGTACGATTGTTTGTAGCACCTGTCGTACGATGTTCTTTTCAAACTCCGACGGCAATGAGGTACTTGCAGTTCCATGAGAGGTTCTTCGTTATCTTGCCATCACCTGTTCTACTTCGTCTTTGGCTTCTCATTCGTTTTTTTTTTGTATGAGGATCTCGATATATTGCTTTTTTCATTTGTGCTCTAGTAATTGCCAGCACTTCCTCGTCTCATTCCTCCACGTCCAACATGTTGATGCCTTTCTGTTTTGGGCAGTCGATGTCCTCACGGTCACCCGATCCACACCACTTACACAGCATCCCTGTTTGTCTCGGTTACTCTGGCATTCTCTGGCAAAGTGACCCCATTCGTTACATTTTTTGCACTAGATCATCAATCGCCCCTTTGCATCATACTAGATTCTACTCCCTGATCCACTGTTGTTGAACCGATTATTATTTCCTCTTCTATTTTGGTATCCGCCTAGAGATGCATTGGTATTAGTATTCTGTGTTTTTGGCGGTGTGGTCGAAGGGGTTGATTGTTCCCCTTGAGTGAAGAGCACTTATGTGCTTCTTGTTTTCAAATTGTACGAGCATTCCTTGATGTAATGTCCCATTACTTAGCAAATGTCGCAGAATAGCTTCTTCAGACAATTTGTTTTTGTACAACCTCCTCCTTTGCAGTCGGTGCACCACAATTCCTTGCTTTCCCTTGTACTATCCTTCTCAGCCTTCAACTCCTTCATCATTCTCATCATATCCTTTCTCAAGGCTTGGATGATCTTTGATTCACCATCATTGCTATCTTATGTGTTGTCGCCATCATCATCTGTCCTCCTCTTCCCTCAAGAAGATGTTTTATCTTTGCTTTCTATGTCCATTGCCCGATTGTAGGCATTGGCGTATAATGACAAAGGTACAACCATCTTCTTCCTTAATGAAGGAATCAATCCTTCAATGAACCATGTCTTTTTCAATCCACCGACTAGATGGATTTCTAATTTGACCAATAATTCTTTGAGTCTATGATTGTAGGCTCATACGTTTTCGTGCTTTCCTTGTTTTGTGTTGTATATCTCTGCTACAATTTCATTGTCGTCTCTTAGGAGTTTGAATTCTTCCTGGAACCCTCTTCTCAATGCTTCCCATGTGTTCTAATGAGTTGCTTCCGGTTTAGTATACTAGTCAATGGCTATTCCTCTGAAGGTTGTTGAAAATGCCCTCAGCCAATATGTCCTATTGTCCTAACCGTTCGCTACCCAGATTGTCTCACAAGTTTTACAATGTCTTACAAGGTCCTCCAACCCATTTCTGACAAACTTTGGGAGTTTCTATCGCTCCACATTCAAACTTGTTGTGGGAGTCACCATCTTACCTCTCTATTGCACCTTCTATGACGATAACTTGTTTGGAGAGTTTTGATTCATATGTTCCAGTTCCTTCCCTGCACTCTCGAACACGCCACAATCCTCTACTCGTCCCTCTTCAACGTTTGTCACCCTCAAGTTGCCTTCGAGGTCCTTTCGATGCTCCCTTTGTCCTGGTGTTTTCAGGTTCAATCTTCCAATGTTCACTTCTCTCATCAATGTCAAGTTTTCAATCTAGCATATGGTCTTTGTCAGACCATCGATGGGTTTTCTTTGGCCTTCCCCTTCGGTCGATTTTCTTGGTACAAATTGTTCTTGATCGGTCGGGTTGGCAGTTCCCTCCTGGCCTTCCCCTTCATCCGACGATGAACCTTCTTTTTCACTCGGCGATGCTTCTTCATCTATTGGAGATAGTATGTACCCTTCCTTGCTATGACCTCTCTCTCACAAGCGTATTTTGATATGGTCATTTGAATAAATTTGCTTGATCAGCAGTATAATAACATGAATATACATATATACTTATAATTACATGTATATACATATGTGTATTATAATGTTTGCATAAGACGTATTACATGTATAATTTATATATGTATTATATATATACATACTATATATGTAATTATATATATACATGTGTATATATGTATATATATACAAATATTATGTGTATATGTATATATAAATATAATATATATAAGTACTATACATGTATACATATGTATATACATATAATATATAAGTGTATGTATTATGTATCTACATATAATATATATAAGTATTATACATGTATACATCTTTATATATGTATGCATGTGCATGTACATATACATATGTATGTATATAAAAATACATATACACGTATTATATGTATGTAGGTATATGTATATATGCAATACATGTATGTATACATATGTATATATGTATTATATATATAAAAAATTACATATCTATAATATATCACATACATAATATATGTATATTTAGATGTATATTTTATATACATCTATTTGTTTTTATATGTATACATAGTGCGCAAATATGGGTTTGGTAGATCTTGAGACTTAAAAATTAAACAAAAAGTTTAGAAAAAATCAACAAAATTTGATAACATAAAAAAGTACTTAAGACCAAAAAATGGGTGTTCTTCATTCCATTATTGCATTTTTCAGCATTTTAAAAGGCACATTTTCAGCTTACAATCATGTTTTTAGTCTACAATCATGTTTTTGGGCATGTGTTTCAAAATATAGGCATCTTTAGGGCATGTTTTCTAGGGCACACAACGAAGATAGCAAATAAACTACTGCTTTTTAATATTTTTTACTATGTTATCAAATCTGACTATAGACTAGCCAAATCCGGGTTTGGTTTGACCTAGATCTGTGATCTGGTCCAATCTACCTGCAAATACGAGCAAGATGCAAGAAAATGTTGTTAGGTTCATCGAAGACAAACTTGAGAAGGATCCAAGGGAACCCAAGCAAACCTAGGGGTAATTCATCTTCTTTTTTTTGCATTTTTGCATATTTATTTTTTCACCTTTGTGCTTTTGAAGATCTTCATTTGGGCTTGGTGGTGAGGTCTTTGCCTCTTGACCCCTCCCTGTGTCACAACCAAGAACACGTCAGGGGCGTTGCCCCTTGACCCTCACAAAGCTATGGGATATGGATCTCAAGCAAGCTGACTTGGATGCTTCCACTTTTCAACTTGTTGCACTTGAGTCCAAAATTGGTCACACTTTTAATGCAAGTGACAGTGGCACTGCTTAAGGTTCTTCAAATGGGTCCTACATCATGTAATGTCAATGATGATGCTGCTGTTGATGATTTAGAAAGTCCTTATGACACTGAAAATTGATTGTTGAACTTCAAATTATTATTTTAATATTGAACTTGAAGTTTGAACAATGATTATTTTCTAATATTTATCATTTATGTTTTAAATGACATTAGAGTTTATGGTGGCTTTGTTGATAATATTATGTTGTCGTATTTTAAACTTAATTCAAAAAACATTTCCATGTTTTTGTACAGACGAACCCAAAACAAACCCAACGCCAAAAATTTTTTGCTAGATGCATGAACCTAAACCAATATCTATACCAAAACCAATAACTTAAACTTGATGTTTTTTCAATGCTTTGAACATTTTAGCCTTTTTTTCCTACATTTTGATGAGTGATTAGTTACCAGACAAAAACTCAACTAGAAAAAGTTGAAAGTACTCAATGACTCATCAAAAACTCTAGAAAATTGCAAACTATGCATACACACATATATTATATATATACATACATGTATTATATACATATATGTACGTGATATATAATATGTATACATATTATATTAAAGTATATATATGTATTATTAAAGACACATGTGATTTAACAAAATATTTTTTGTAAAATAAATCACAATATATATATAAATTAATATATTTAGTGTTGTGTTATATGCTTTGAATGATATAAATAAAATATGTATTTAATATATATATATATACACATATTATATATGCATTATTAAAAATACAAAGAACAAAGTACTTTTTATAAATTAAAATATAAACCACACTATATATATATATATATATATATACATTTTTAATGTTCAGCTATATGCCTTTAAAATATATATAATTAATTGTTGTAACAAGCCATATCTATATCAAATGGCTTCAAATTATATAAATAAAATATATATTTAATATATGTATATATACACATATTATATAAGCATTATTAAAAACACAAAGAACAAAATATTTTTTTATAAATTAAAATATAAACCACACTATCTATATATATGTATATTTATATATATATTTTTAATGTTCAGTTATATGCCTTCAAAATATATATAATTAATTGTTGTAACAAGCCATATCTATATCAAATGGCCTTGACAAACCGTGATGTCCATATCCGATACTGGATCAGTTTCCATTCAGCTCGCCTTAAAAAGACAACCAGGTAAACAAGCCCTTCAAATGTTAGGCATTGAGTTGTAAAGAGTGAGACCTTGTTCTGTCAATAAGTTCTCTTTTTTCCGTTTGTCTACAAATATACATTTTGAAAGAAATCATTTCTGTGTTGCCCAAACTCTTTTACATAATCCACATGTAAAAATTTGAAGATTCAAATTTCAAAATTTTTATCATTCAAATTGGAAAATAGGAAAGTTAAAAGAAACCAAAGTACCACGAGCAAGTCATCGTTGGTGGCCTCATTGGGCTCTACTAGATCCTTGGGGTCCAAGCTGCCTTCTGAAACGAGAAATTTGCATATGCGACCCCACTTTGAAGAATCAAAGGGATGCCTAAAAAGAGACAAGAAATACCCATGGACGTTAGAATATTACAACAAAAATAAAATAGAAAACAACCATGTACAATTAAATTACAGCAAGCATAGCTAAATTGATGACAAAGAGATCAAAGCTGTAAACACTAAGAGTGTATTCAACAACAGTCTGACCAATATCAATATTGCTTAACCCAATTACAAGATAATTTATGCAATCTATCTGACCAATATCGATATTTGTATAGATATCTTAAGATATCTCAAACATATTTGTTGAAAAAATTCAGTTTTCAATTATTTTGTTTATTTAAAAATTATTTTATAATAATTTTATTTATTATATATATAGGACTAAATAAATTTTAAAAATCAAAATACAAGAAATATATGTTTAAAAAAAATAATAATTTTTAAATAAGTAAAATAAAATAAAGTAACTGTTAGGTAAATAAAAATTATTCTTTAAATAAAAATAAAATAAATAATGTAAATAAAATAAAATAATTTTTAAATAATTCAATTTTAAAATAAAATATATAATGTAAATAAAACAAAATAATTCTTACATAATTGTAAAGTAAAATAAAATCTCTTCACTAAATTTAAGTAAATAAAAATAGTTCTTCAAATAAAAATTAAAAAATGTTTAAACAATAAAATGAAATAAAATAATTTTTAAAATAGTCCTGAAGTGAAATAGAATAACTTTTAATAAATAAGATAACTCAAAATTGATATCTCTAGTTTTTTTATATAGATGTATTTAAGATATCTATAATAGTTTTATCAAATAGTTCTAAAGTGAAATAGAATAACTTTTAATAAATAAGATAACTCAAATTGATATCTACAATTTTTTTACATAGATAAATTTAAGATATTTATAATAGTTTTATCTATATTGTTTACTTTATTTTTATTTGAATAGCTATTTTACTTTTGTTTATATATCTTTTAATTTTACTTTTGAAAAAATCACCTTTCATTCTTTCTATAATTCTTTTATTTTGTTTCAATGGTTTCATTTATAGACATTAATATATATTTTTTTTAAATTAAAATAATAACTTTCTCTATTAAATAAAATTATTAGTTTAATATATATATTTATTTTTATTATTGACAAAAGTAAAACAAAAATATATATTTGTTTTGTTTTATATTTATTTATATGTATATATAGTTACTTTTATAGTTTTAATTTTTTTAAATATATGTCTATATTTTACTTTTTATGTACATGATCATGACATGAGACTTCATAGCTTGCTACCATTGTACCTCATTCTATCAAAAATCCTTTATCTAGGTCCTCTCCTATCAAGTGAGTGTCGTGATGTTATATTATCACATCATGGCTTATATATAAGGGATCTACTATTACATAGAGATAGGAATTGTTGCCTCACCACCCTCTCTTCTTTCTTTCTTTTGGAGAGGGAGCCCCATGCAAGGAACTCTTTCTCTTCATCACCACGTTATAGAGAAGGTGGGGAAAGGGATCTGATTTCTCCTCAAAGAAATTAGATTTGTTTCTTTCAAATAATATAAGTTCACATCATCTTCTTTATTTTGGCAACAAAAATCAAGTCTTGTCATGTACATTCAAAGCAAGCGCCCTTGAATGATAAAATTCCCTACGAAGGGAACGACTGGGATGGAGTCCGTTTGCACTTGCGCTAGGGCACCCGTGCCCTGGCTATGTTCAATCATCTGGTGCATGCGTTTGGGGGAGGATTTCCTGCATCATCGGGGATTTGCGGGTGGGGATAGAGGGGTCCCTTTCTTATCTATTGATTTTCCTTTATCTGCGTTTCCTATTCGGTGGTCACCGTGGGGATTTCTCGTGTTGCGAGGTGAGGGGCTTGTTTTTTTGGTGGATCCAATGGGTGTTGGTTCCCTCTGCTGGTTGTCTTTCGGAGCAGGCTGCCAAGAGGTTGTGTTGTGATTCTCGCAGAGCCTGTAGCAAGGGTTTTATGTTCTGAAGCTTTTCGGTGGGGTTCCTTATTCGTTTTCAATGTGTTTCCCCAAGCTTGGTTTGGGATCTTCGAGGTTTTTGTTTTGGGCCTTGCATGGCTCTGAGAGGGGTTTCATCTGGAGGGATGAGTATGCCTTTTAAGGATGCGATGTTGGGAAGCAGTCCATTAATGCTTTTGCATGAGAACTCGATTTTTAGTGAGCATAGTTCTGGCATGGGAGAACCTTCATCTCAATTTGGAGGTTTTAGGCCTTCAAAGGTAAATGGATGCCTTGCCAAGAGCGACAATAGGCCTGTCCTTGTGATCCAGCTCAAGTCTGTTGTGGATGACATCAACTATCTGTCTAACCATGCTTTGATCTGTAAGTTTTTGGGGATTTGGGTGTCTTTGCCTTTTTTGGAGTCATGGGCTCATCAAACATGGAATCTTGAGGGGGAAATGGATGTAATATTGGTTGCCAATGGCTATTTCCGGGTGGTTTTTACTTGCATGTCAAACAGAAATAAAGTATTTGAAGGGGGGCCCTATTTTTACAATCAAGTTGGCCTTTTCATCAAGCCTTGGCATGTTGGATTCAGTCCTACCGAAGAGCTTCCTTCGCGGGTTCTTGTTTGGGTGAGACTACCATGGTTTCCTTTGGAATTTTGGAGAGAGGACATCTTCAACGTAGTTGCAGTTCAGCTTGGAAAACTAGTTGGTCCTTCAAGACAGGCTATGGAAAAGAAGGTAATTACCTATGCTCGTGTGTGTGTGGAAATTGATTTGAATAAGCCCTTGTCTGAGTCCATGGAAATTCGGTTAGGGTCAAGCTCATGGATTCAACAACTTGACTATGAAACTCTACAATTTCGCTGTCGGATTTGTCATGAATACGGACATCTATAGAGGGTGTGTCCCAAATCTAAACCTACAAGGGACTCTAAAATTGGGCAGACTAGTGCACCTCCCAACCAGGATAAAGGGAAAGCTCCCATGAGGGAGGATAAGGAGGGTTTCATTCCTATTAGAGCTCGTAATAAGGGTCGGGGTCTAAAGAGGGCATTCAAGGATAGGCAGGTGGATGAGGTGTTTAATAGGTTTGAGGCTCTAGATGATCTAGAACAGTTCGATGGAGCTATTGCTAATATGCCTGTTGGCCAAGATCTTTTGGAGGCAGGGGAAATAGGTGGGGATGAGAACAATGCTATTCAAATTAAACCACAAGAGGAAGTGGTACGGGTGCAGATGGTCACAAATACTTCCTCGGGGCCTATGGGTGAGATGGGAGCAAGTGGATGTAAAGAAATGCAGGAGAGTTCAATTCCTATCTACTCAGTGTCTTGTGTTGGGAAGGATGTGCAAGAGGGGAGCATAGGTAAGGGAACCCCTCTTGTTTTAGGAATTCAACAAAAAGCTTTTAAAAAAGGTGGTTCGGAGAAGTCTCTCAAGGTGGGAAGGAAGAAAGACCAAGAAAAGGTGAAGTTAGCTGGTGAGACTTTAGTGGAGTTTGGTTTTGTGAAGACCATTGATTCCCACTTTTCTCAAGCTCATAAATGATTGTTGTCTCATGGAATGTGAGGGGGTTGAATAGCATCCCCAGACAAAAGGCTATTCGGGAGTTGATTAAGTCTTATTCTCCTGATGTGGTTTTTATTCAGGAAACTAAGTTGTTTGTTGATAGTATGTTCAACACTACTGCTAAGATCTAGTCTAGATGTCTCTGTCAATGCATTGGGGCTCAAGGTAGTTCTGGAGGTTTAGCTTTTTTATGGGATCCTCGCAAGCTAGTTCCACTTAGGTGGAACTCTAGCAGGTCTTCTATTTCCTTGGTGGCCACTTGTTGCGAGACTGGTGAGAATCTCCTTTTCACTAATGTTTATGCTCCAACTGATTTCATGGGAAAATCCTTGCTTTGGTCACATATAGGATTTGCTCGTTCTCTTGCACCTTTGTTTCCCTGGATTGTGGCAAGAGATTTTAATGCAGTCTTACGTTTGGAAGAGAAGCGGGGAGGTAACTCCAGGCTTGACCCTTCTGCGGGACTCTTGAGGAGTAATATTGAATTTCTGAAGGTTGTGGATGTTAAACCTTCCAATGGTTTGTTCACCTGGAATAATAGAAGGTGTGGGGCGGAGGCAATAGCAGAAAGATTAGACAGGTTTCTTGTGTCTTGCTTCTAGATGGAGGATAGTTGGACTACGCGTTCGGAGATTTTGGATTTGAGAGGTTTAGATCACTGGCCAATCATTTTGTTTGCTACTAAGTTTCGGATGACAAAAAATCCTTCTTTTGAGTTTCAACTTATGTGGCTGAGGGATGCGTCTCTTCAGGATCATATGCTTGCTTGGTGGAGGGAAGGGAAGCCCGCTTATGGCACTACTATGTTTTCCTTTGTCAAGCAATTGCAGTATGTTAAGTTTAAGCTGAAAAGGTAGAACAAGATGTGCTTTGGCAACCTCTTCGCAACTAAAAGGGATGCTCAGCTGTAGGTTGACACTATTACTCGTCAAATTAGAGAGCGGGGTTTGTCTGATGTTTTATATAGAGAAGAGGGTGCTGCGTTAAGAGAGTTGGAAGAATGGGAGCTCCGAGAAGAGATTTATTGGAACAAAAGGCTCGGATTGATTGGTTCCAGGAAGGTGACAGAAACACTAAGTTTTTCCACAATATTGTAAGGGATAGAAGACATGGGAGTGTCATCAATTCTCTCATTTCGTCAAAAGGGACTTGTTGTGACCTATTTCACACATCACCCCATTGCAAATGGGGACCCCCAGTAGTTTGCTTTTTAGGGTTTCGTCTTAGCATTACAATTTCATAGGTCCGTTTCTTTGAGAGTTTGGAGTTAGGGTTTTTGAGAAATCATCCGAGTCAAATAAGGAATTCGGACTCAAAACAATGTCTAGACATCGTCAAAGTGCTCAGAAGGCTTGGAGGACAAAAAACGCCATTGCTTTGGGTCAATTCTGACACCTTCCTATTTTTGTGGGATTTTGCTTTTTTGATTTTTGGCATTTTGGGACCAATCCAAGAAGCGGCTTTTTTTGGTCTACTTTTTGCTTTTTTTGCTTTTTTTGCTTTTTTTGCTTTTTTTAGCTTTTTTGAAAGTTGACCTAGGATTGGGTCCCTCAAGCCATGGCGACAACGTTCATACCTTCAAAATCAAAAATTTGTGTCTCCGAGTAGAAAAAGCAAGGGAAAATCTTCAAGCAAGGTTTTGTTCCAAATTTTTCAGATAAACATAAGACTGGCGCTAGAATAGATGGCTAGACAAAGGCAAAGTCCGCCTAAGCATGGCAAGCAGAGGTTGAAGTCCGCCCAAGGAAATGGCAAAGGATGTGCCAAGTCCGCCCACACATGAGGATGTCCAAACATGTGCCAAGTCCACCCAACACATGAAGATGTCCGGCCAAGCTTAAAGTCCGCCTAAAGAAAGATGGCCAAACAGAGGCAAAGTCCTCCCAACATGAAGCATGGCAAGGTAAGCATGGCAAGTAGAGCTTGAAGTCCGCCCAAGAAAAATGGCAAAGGCAAGCTCCAAGTCTGCCCAAGCATGTCCAACAAAGAGTAAAGGATGCTCCAAGTCCGCCTAGAGGAAAGTGAAGTGGGCTAGACAAAGGTGAAGTCTGCCCATACCAAACATGGCAAGCCAACCATGAAGTTCGCACTAGCACAAGATGTCCAGCCAAGCACAAAGTCCGCCCAAGGTAGAAGTTGTCATGAAGTTGGCAAAGTCCGCCTAAGAAGGATGATGAGAAATGGCAAGGCAACCATGAAGTCCGCCCTAGGACATGGAGATGTCCAAACAACAGCAAAGTCCGCCCAACTAAGGAGAGAGAGAAAATAACAAGTTTGCCAAGAATAAAATGAAAGTTTGCCATAAGTAAAAGATGATCAAGTTGGAAAAGGTTGGAAAAATGAAACTCAACACTTAGAATATTTTTATATTTTTCAAACATTTAGAAGAAATTTTCAAAATATCCAACACTTAGAATATTTTTATATTTTTCAAACATTTAGAAGAAATTTTCAAAATATCCAACACTTAGGAAAATTTTCGAACTCAAGAAAAATCTATAAGATTTTGTGCCAACTCATTCAAGCAAAAAATATTTTGGCTAAGGGTGGCACCATGGTGAAAATTAGAAACTTTCTCTTAAAGATTTTCAATAAAGATTAAGTTGCCATTTTGAAAGAAATAAAACAAATCCAGGTTCGACGAATCTAAGGAAAAACATGAAGTTGCTAAAATCATTGAACTCTTCAGTTCTATATTAAAGTTTAACTTGTCACTTTCAATTCATTCTCTCCAAAGTTTGATGATGAAAAGGTTTTGTCTCTCTCAGGGTTGCGAAAGATAAATTTTTGAAAGAAGATTTTTTTGAAGAGTACAGTAAAACTTCTGAGTTGAAGGGCGTAATTTCCAGAAAATAAAGTGTTTTTTCTGAGTTAAAGATAGAATTTTCAGAATTAAAGGCAGATTTACAGTCAAAATATATAGTTTCGAAGGTTCAAAATCTGAGTTTGACTGAATTCTTCCATCCTTCTTTTGTCTTATTCACTTTTCTGGCAAATTTTACTAAGTGTTTAGCCAAATTCTTTCATTTTCAGTCTGATTTTTCACAGAATTTAGCTTTTTGGCAGGCTGAAAGTGAAATTTTCAAGCAAAAGGTCCAAAAAAATCAGAATTAAGATCTTAAAAGTAATGTCAATTTTCTTCATGTTTGTTGCAGGTTGATGACCACTAAAGAAGGACCTTCAAGAAAAGCTTAGATGAAGTTCGCCAGTAAGGGATTGCAGCCAAAGTCAAAGATCAATTCCAAGTGGAAAAATGTCACAGACACCAACCTCGGGCATGTGGATTTCAAGGATTTCAAAAGGAGAATGTATGGCCAAGATGGACTCTTGCCAACACCTATTGCTCGCCGGAAGATGAGAAATGGCATTGTCCAAGCGGCTGGATTTCCACCGGCTATGGAGTGCGTTGAGTTGATGATCTAGTGTGCCATATATTACAATGCACAAAAAAGACAGATTATTGCACCAGATGGGTGAGTATTGGCTCGCCTTGGAGAGTTAGCCATTCAAGAAGCATTTGGGATACCAAATTACAACCGGACTTCCTATAAAACTAAAGACGACACCATAAAACTTTATGAGGACCAGCTTGAGCTTTGTGCAACAAATGTCAATAAGTCGTGGTTAGAGAAGCCAAGGCCTTCCCTCAAGAAAGTGCCAAAGAAGTTGCTTCGTACTGACTTCAAAGAGGAATATGGTGATATCATTTTACTGTTAAACAGAGTAATGGGCAACCCTCAGGGTACACCATTTGAAACCTGGATGTACTATTTTATTGATGAGATCACCTCAGTGTTAAAATGTTCAATTGGTCCTGGATAATCAGCGATAACCTCAATGAACAGCTGAAAATTTTGGAAAGGATGAAGTCCTTTTACATGAGCTCCTACATTGTCTACTTGCTGGCTAGAAATTACAGATACATAGGATTGATTTGTAGAGGCGTGGTAGGTAATGGCGAAAATGAGTTTTAAGTCCTATGACTGTTATCCACAACTGCAGCTTAGTGAGAAGACCCGCTTTAGAAGGGTAAATGATGCCTTCTTGATGTACATCACCAGGACATTGCGGGGAGGAACTCATTAGAGGCTAACTCAGGAGGCCAAGAGCTTGATAAGCAAGTATGGATCTTGGTTTATCCCGTATCCAAGATTCGCATATATAAAAGTTCAAGGATTTACCGGACGTCCTTACCGACTTCCGATTTACCCTACCAACAAAATGGTCTTGCTCGAAGTCCTTAGACAATTGGAAATATATCAGGGCTTCCAGAGAACTAAGCAGAAAGCGGCCATTTTCTTTCTATTTTTCATCGGAAATATGTTAAGAGTCTTGCCCAACGACACAGGCAATTGAGAGTGCCAGGTTGGAAATGCAGTGGTATCCATTCACATTCTACCAATCCACGGCTGATTTTGATCCTCACAACCATATTGGGACAGTGAATGGAGAGAAGTACGGACATAGGGTAGACTTGGAGGATTTTTGGGAAAATGCTACGAATGAGTTTGATATCAGGAAAAGACTATGGTCTAGATTGCCAATAAGCTTGATCAGAACAACCAAGCCTTTTCGTGTGCCTGACCAATTGGAGGATGATGGAGAATATGTTCAGCCGCGCTTTGATGAGAATTGACCTCTTCCTCCTGTGAAGTGGTCGGAACCAGAGCTCGCAAATCTATCCACCATGAGGCCAGTTGTTAAGTACTCACAATGGTGGGTTGATCAGCAAGTCCAGGGGCTAAGGCTAAGAAATTTGACCCTCACCTATAACTTGATGGGCGAAATAGAATCATTTTCTTCAAACGCAGGAGCGTCCCAAAGTGTCGGACTAATTGAAAGCGCTAACTCCAAGAAAAGGAAGGAAGCAGTTGATGACTCCACAAGGTCGAAGGGGAAGAAAATTGTAAACGAGGAACCTATTCAGAAGAAGCAGAGATCAGAGCCATCCCATTCTGCCACGTCCAGGAATGTGAACGAGGTATTAACTATTGAGGAGGAGTCATTGGCTGAAATAAGGATTCCTTCTCCAATCCATGAGAAGAATATTGAATCAATCCAACAGGACGATGATGAACCCCCATCTCCTACTAGCACGGAAATACTTGAATCAGAAAATGAGATGGATATTCTAGATGAGGAATTTCAAGAGGGAATGATTTCCGCTCTTAGAGGAGTTCAGGATATTCCATGTGAAGAAAGTAATCAGGAAGAGGAAGGCATTGAGCAGCCTACGATTCCTAATTGATTGAAAGAAAGGTTGAAGATGAAAACACCAGCGGAGATTCAAGAAGAAGATGATACGGTCAATTTCTTAGCCAGATTAGCAAAGGTTACTACAAAGAAGCCAACCAAGAAGTTTTCCACAATCCAGAGAGATGAAGTCGATCGTCGTTCAGTACAAATTGTTGTACCAACAGCAGACAAGGCAAAGGAAGATATTACTCCTCAGCAGTATGCAATCACTACTATCGAATTGGGACCAACTACAAAGGGTCAAGAGGTTGAGGACATAGACAATTCAGTCGCTTCCATGAAGGCAAGATTGGAGAAGGAGGTAGGAAAGAAAATAGAATACAAAAAGGAAATTGAGCGCCTGAAGGAATATATTCAGCACTTGACCAAACCTCTTGATCGAGGCGATTCAGTAGCTCCTCCACTTTTGACTTCTTCGCAGGAAGTAATCAAAGATTTTGAAGAAGAAATAGTAACAGCCAAAGAAACCAAGGAGTGGATGGCTAGCAAAAGTGAAGAAGCGGCCACATTTGTGGAAAGATTAATATTGGCCTATGGACAGATTTCTTCTTTGCTTTCCAGAATTGCAGTCATGGCGAAAGCATGGGATAACCTTCAGGATGTTCAGGACAAAATTATCTTGTGCCTTAGAGTGTTGAATGGAATTCCAACACAAGAATTGATTGATTGAAAAGTAATTACAGCAGGGGCTGCATATGATTTCAACAATTGGTACTGGGCATTGGTTGCATGAAGTCTTAGAAAAGGTGAAGGCCGATGGTATCAGAGTTGAGGAACAGATAAGAGAGATTCAGAATAAGATTTTCCTTGTAGTTGCGGATGTACTTGAGAAGGAGACCATCCGAGAAAAGGATATGCAGCTGGAAATTCTAAAGCTCAAAACTCAGGAGATTTTCTTCGCCATCACTGGACCAGTCCCGAAGCAGAATTTGACTAAGGCATCGAATTTCTTGTCCATCTGGGATGCCTTCCAAAGACAGGAATTGGAATGGGAGATTGCTTTTGTCGTATGTGCAGATGACTTGGACGGATTGGAATTCAAGGTGAATATGCTACCACATGTCACAATGGAGGAGGTCAGCCCAATTGTGTCCAGACTCATTGAACATACTGCCACTCAAGAGGATAAGGATGCGCCTCCTAGAAGATAGCTCCTCGTTGCACTTGTCTTCCATGCACTCGCTATTGATGCTATTTTGGGAAACCCTAATTAGGGTTGTTGTGTCTTGATCTCAGTCGTTAATCTTAGATTGATCTCGGCCTTTCATTTGTTTTTCAATACTCTATATAAACTCCTATTCTCTCATTTCATAGTGTGAAGAGAATTTTATGAAATTGTTGCTTAGAGCTACTTGGGTAATAAAAGTTCATGTTGCAAGTTTGCTTTGAATCCTTCTTGTTATCAAGTGGTTGCATGGTTGCATATCTCCTTCAACATAGAATAAATTTAGAATAGAATTTGATTTGCACGTTTTTTAAATGAATGAAAGATATGATAGTATAGATTGGCGAAACTCTTGTTCATACTTTCTTTGAATGAATGATTTTTGTTCAATGCGAAAAGTTAGCCTGAGCCTATATTGTGGATGCTTTAACTTCTACTTTGAGTAAAATATTGTTCTATTGATGGTATTATTCATGGTATGAAAATCTTGAGCACAACCCTAGAAGATTGCACTTACTTTGCGTAGTTGTCATTTATGTGGCGAAGCAAAGTGTTGTTATTGGTTTCACCTAGTCTTTACCGTCTCTTGAGTTCTTAGAAGTAGCATAGAACTTCTAAACCTTTATCTTTTTCCTTCTTTTTTTTTAGAAATTCCAAACTGAAAAATCAAAAAAAAAAGAAAAAGAGCATTTACCGTCAAATTCGTCTAAGTCCTAACTTGTGAATGATTTTTAAGCGTAAGTCCCCCTTGTATTTCAGCATACATAACCAAGGAAGCTATCCCACATAAAGTCGCCCATTCGCACATATAAACCTTGGAGTTGTTGTGTGGTCTTTCTTGCAATCTTGGCACACGTAGTGATTTTGTTCAAGAGAGGGTAGAATGTCCTTGACATTTTATTCTAAATGTTTGGTGAATGATAAAACGTACACCAACAGGACTCTAGTTTCCTCTCATAGGGAGATTGCTCAGGAGGCCACTAGATTTTTTGGGAACCTATTCACAAAAGATTATGATCCTACTAGTGTTGAGGAGGGGTTGGTGCTTGATTGCATTCCTTCCATCATCACTTCTGAAATGAATGAGGCTCTCATTAAACCCATTTCACTATCTGAGATTGAAGCAGTGGTGTTTGGAATGAAGAAGGGTAAAGCCCCAAGGCCGGATGGTTTTCCTATAGAGTTCTTTCAAGCATTTTGGGATATAATCAAGATGGATCTTTTTGAAGTTGTGCAGGAGTCTTCTAGAAACAAGCAGATGCTTAAGGCCTTGAATGCTACTTTCCTTGCTCTCATTCCAAAAAAGGAAGGAGCTAACTCTCTTAACTCCTTTAGACCTATTGCTTTGTGCAATGTGACTTAAAAAATAATCACAAAATTGATTGTTGAACGGTTAAAGCCATGGCTCAATACATTAATTTCCAAGGAGCAAGGGGGGTTTGTTACTGGAAGACAGATTTTGGATGGGATTATCATAGCTATTGAGGCTATGCATTATATGGCTGTCTAAGGAGAAGGCTATGTTCATAAAGCTGGACATGGCCAAGGTTTATGATAGGGTCAGATGGAGCTTCCTACAAAAAGTTCTCAAGGCCTTTGGTTTTGGAAGTGAGTGGATTAGCTAGGTAATGAGTTGTATTACCTCACCCTCTTTTGCAATCCTAATTAACGGTGAGCCTACACACCTATTTGGTGTGGCTAGAGGCCTTAGACAAAGAGACCTCCTCTCCCCCTACTTATTCATTCTGATGGCTAAAGACTTGGGGAGATTTCTCAAGTCTCAAGTTATGCAAGGTTTGATTCAAGGTTGGAAGTGGGGTCAAGGTATACCTCCTTCCCACCTCCAATTTGTGGATGACACTACGTTGATGGGTGCTGCTAGAATCAAGGAGGCGGCCAATTTCAAAAGAGCTTTGGATATTTATGTGAAAGCATCAAGATAGAAGATTAATGAAGAAAAGTCTCATATCTTTTTCTTCAATACTCCTATTCTCATTCAAGCCAGGATTGCCCGGATTTTAAGGTTTCAAATTGGAACTCTTCCTTTTGTCTACCTTGGAATTCCTCTTTCAGACCATAGACTGCCAGGGGGTTTGTGGCAGGAAATTTTGGATAAGTTTTGGAGTAAGGTGAGTCATTGGACCCATATGTGGCTATCAACTGCTGGTAGAATGACTCTTTTGAAGTTCGTGGTCCAGGCACTTCCTATCTACAAGTGTTTTGTGCAAACAGCCCCTGCAAGCTTTATTAAGGACTTTGATGCTCTTTCTAGGCAGTTTTTATGGGCGTGTAACTTGCTCTCCTCTAAGTGGAGTTTGGTCAAATGAGAAAATGTCTACAGATCAAAGCAGGATGGTGGCCTTGGTTTGCAGAAAACAAGCTTGAATGTTAGTGCTCTAGCTGCTAAGCTCTTTTGGAGATGGTGCATAAATCAGGATCAAGGATGGGCCAAAATCCTCGATGTTAAGCATCTTGGCGGAGTAGAAGGAAAAGATGTTCCATGATATAATTTGATAGGAAGTGGATCCATGATCTGGAATACTTTGAAGAGAGGAGCGCAATTAGTTAAGAAGGGTCTTTTTTGGATTTGTAATAGGGGCTCTAAAGCTTTATTCTGGTTGGATTCTTGGGATGGGTTCCCTCCTATCTTATCTCAGTTTCCTCACCTTCAACCTCTTTGTGATAACTTTCTTGCAGCCGGCTGGAGTAAAGTTGAGGATTTTAAGGTGACATTAAGGGTGGGTCGTGGCGAGGTTGCTATATGGAAAGAACCCCATGAATGGCCTCCAAGGGGTTCGACGGAAGAGAGGGAGGCTCTGGCTAGGATACTAGCAGGTAGAGTGTGTAATTCTCTTAGAGGACCTGATATCCTTGCTTGGGGCCCTAATTCGAAGGGCAAGTTTTTGGTGGCCTTTGGTTATCAAGAGCTGGAAAGAATGTCTTTTGATATGGTGGGCATTTCTTGGTGGAAGCAAGTTTGGAATAAGTCGGCTTGGCCCAAATGTAATTTTTTCTTGTGGCTCATGGTGCAAAATAAATGTCTTACCTGGGACAATCTTCAGAAGAGGGGTTTTCATGGGCCTTCTATCTGTGTTTTATGTAATAAAAGTGAAGAGAATAGCTCGCACCTTTTTTTCCAATGCCCTTTTACCAGAGATATTTGGCATTGGTGGTGGGGAGCTTGGAAGCATGCTTGTGTTCATGCTAGCTCGCTGGTAGAGTTCTGGAATAGTCTTGGCAAACCTCCTACTAAGACTCCCTTTCTTGATGTGGCTTGGGATATTGGTCCAAGCTTTATTATCTAGCAGGTGTGGATGGAAAGAAACCGCAGGATTTTTCAAGATAAGATGAAGATGGTGCAACAAGTGTGGTTGCGAGTTTCAAATATGATTCAGGAGACTCTAGTTGCGAAGTGTGACCTTTCTGTGGACATTGACCCTGGAGACGTGCAGGTGGTTCAAAATTTGAACATTTTTGGTGTGCGCCTTGGTGATGCACTTTGTAAGAAACAACAGGTTAGAAGCAGACAAGCTAAAAGGAAGGTTTGTCGGGATAGCAAGTGGTCTCCTCCTCCTTTGGGGACTCTTAAGATCAATATTGATGAGTCTTCTAGAGGAAATCCCAGGCATGTAGGGGTGGGAGGAGTTGGTAGGGATAGTTTTGGTAAGGTTATCTTATTTTCTGAATATAAGGGCCTACAGACCAATAACTACATGGAGGCTCTTGCTGTCCTCTTGGCCCTTGAAAGAGGTTGTGCTCTTGGTTGGAGCAAGATTATCTGTGAGTCTGACTCCCAAGTTGTGGTGGATATGCTGAACCTGCAGAGAATGGAGGATGTGGATTGGCATTTGGTTGTGGTGGGTAGACAGATTCTTAGTCTGAGTGCTTCCTTGGATGCAGTCTTTTTGCTATGTTCCCCGTGAGTGGAATAAGACTGCTGATTGTTTGGCTAAGTGGGCTTCGGATCGTTTGGAGGGGTGGAAGGTTAGAGATTGGGTTCATTTGCCCCCGGATTATGCTCATGATCTTGAGAGTTTGGTCAAGGAAGACATGGCTGATTAGCTATGACCCTTTCGAGGGCCTCTTTTTGTTGGCTTTTCTAGTGTTGTTTTCTCTTCTGGGCTGGATGCCCCTGCTCTTTGTACTTTGTTGTCTAATTCAATAAAGTTTTACCACTTTTTTTTGAAAAAAACAAAAGCAAGCGCCCTTTCAAAGTTGTAATTCCTCTCCCTACTAATGCAACAATGGTCAATATCTAAAAAAAAAAACGAAAGCAAGCGCCCTTCCAAAGTTGTAATTCCTCTCCCTACTAATGCAACAA
The DNA here is from genome assembly GCA_007115665.2 of Sequoiadendron giganteum. NCBI lineage: Eukaryota > Viridiplantae > Streptophyta > Pinopsida > Cupressales > Cupressaceae > Sequoiadendron > Sequoiadendron giganteum. The sequence goes on from CM021106.1 coordinate 95,149,960, forward strand.
TGGTCAATATCTAAAATTGACCTCCCATATTAGTAGCAACAAAACACTTCCAAATAAGATGCGGCTATCATAAATACAAAAATGCTAACTCATGATTAAGTTATGCACAACAATTTTACCATGCCTATAAATTTTCTTACAGAAGAGGTCGCCAAAAATGATAGCTTTCAAATAAATAAGCTAATAAAGAGATCACAAAATCTCTAGCAAACTTGAAATCTTAAAACAAGATGCTTAACATCCTTTTTCCTTCACATTTTTTTAGATTGCAAATAGTTTACAAATATGCTAGCTCATACGAGTAATTAAGACAAATACATAGCTTTTTTTGAGCAATGCATGAGACCAATACAAGCTCCTTTTGAGTGCTAGTATTAGAAAGCAAATTAGAAATCTGCACTAGAAACCAACAATGGAAGATCAAGACTCACAAGTTAGAAATCCACCTTAGATATTACATCCACATTAAAAACCAACAAGGGAAGACCAAGAGTCACAACTAAGAATTCCACACTAGATGTCCTCATGGAGATTTGGACTTAGGTCTCCACAAAATCCAAAGCTTTAATCAATTGAGCTCAACCCCTTAGAGAACTCTTTCCTTCACATTTGACATGAAGTCCATCTTAAATACCATGTTTGATAAACCTAATCTAGTTTTCTATCCATTGAAAAAGCACATTGAATATGTAGATAATAGCTGAAAAACTTACCTAAAACTCGCAAAACTCATGAGTATTTGCAAGTCAACTCACAATATAACTTCGCAAGTTTTTAGCAAAATTCGACAAGACCTCACAAAGTGCAAAGAAAACTTGGCAAGTTTTTAGCAAAATTCGACAAGACCTCACAAAGTGCAAAGAAAACTTGACCATGTTGCGATAAGTTCATCTACCAAAAAAAAACCTCATTTTTCATACTTTTTCAAATTTGTATTTTCAAGCATTCAATTTGTTTTTTCGAAGTATTTGAGCATGCCCCATGAAGTTCCATGTAGTCTTGAAGGCCTTAATATGGGCTTGGCAACAGGGGCTTCACCTCTCAACCCACCATATATAACAAGGAACATGCCAGGGGTACTAGCCCCAAACCATACAAGCAATGCTACCCCTCAAACTGATTGGGGGCACTGCCCCCAAACCCCCACAAGGGTTGCTACCCCTCAACCCCATTGGGAGGTCTAAACAAAAATCATATCACTCTATGATGTGAATTGAACTTATTTTTTTTATCTATAAAATAATAGAGACCAAGATAGCCACATTATCATTGATAAATCCCCCTCTTTGTGGGAAGGATTTAGCAATAATTAAAAATCATGCCAATTCTAAAGCTACTGTAATTGCTGTGTAAGATGGTTTTATGTTGCTATGAAACAAGTTGCAAAAATGATTTTTCTTCTTTGTGTAACAAGTCTTCAGATGCTGCACAACAATCCTCTCTTGATGCATAACAAGTTTTTCATTGCTGCAAAACAGTCTTCAGTTGTACAATAGTCCTCAGTTGCTGCATAACAAGTTTTCAGTTGCTGCACAATAAATTTCAATTCTTGTTTACCAAGTCAATCATAAACAATAGCTAAAGTTCTCAACACATATAAGCAGTTCTTAGGGGTTTCAAGTTTCAACAATGATGGTTTCTGATGAAGCTATTTTTTTATTCTTCAAATTAAAAAATTATCTTTTATATAATTATATAATAGAAATGGACCCCAGTCAACAATTAACATTTCAAAAAAACACTAGCCTCTGATGTGTACAGAACTCTAATTTTGATCTATATATGAAGAAAATCAGTAATATGTTCACTAACTAATTTTTTAATCTTCAAATTGCCCATTTTCAAGGGTCGACGTTCAAATTACTATTAAAAAAATTATCTTTTATATAATTATATAATAGAAATGGACCGCAGTCAACAATTAACATATCAAAAAAAACACTAGCCTCTGATGTGTACTGAACTCTAATTTTGATCTATATATGAAGGAAATCAGTAATATGTTCATTAAATTCATTAGTATCCATGTTTTTGAAGAATTTTTTTACAAATTTATGTATTTTTTAATGCTTGAAAAATTTGCTGAGTTTTTCCCAAGTTTTTACCAATTCCTGAATGATTGAAAATTTTGGGTCAGCCAAGTTATTGCCAAGTCCAAGTTTTTCAACTATGATGCAGGTATTCTCAATTCCCCTTATATTTGTTTTCATCTTTAAGAAGTCGATAGGCAATCAACTTCATAGTAACATTAGAGCAACATCTTACTAAATTTGAAAAAAAATGAGAAATATAACTGATCAATGACTTGCCACTAGGCTAGATTCTAGCTCTCCACATAGTATCCAAAGTTCAAACCATGAAATCAAATTTATATACATCATTAAAGTCAATCAGATTAATGGATCCATGAAGGAAGATTCATAATTTTTATCACGAAGTAGCTTTCTAGAAATATCTCTACAAGAAAAACAAGTCTTTTATGTGTCCTGAATATCACGCTATTGAGAAGTGCCTCTTCTATTAACATTTCTCCCATAAAGTTGAGGCAGTGAACCAGACGAGCTGCTTAAGTTCTAAAACACAAAATACTGCTGCTGCCAAGGTCCCAACCGTGTTGAAAGCCTGAATGTCCATATCTCAAACAAACAGAACAACCAAACTAAGTTTTCCAGACTCTTCACAAAACCTAGGAACCCCATGAAAAATCCACTGCTCTTAAAAACACATCAGCACAAGAAAATGTTCGTATAGGGCCAAAATTGTCCTGATTCTGTTAGTCCCAGATTTGTCTAATGGGACGGCCAAAGGGATAGGTCTAACAAGGGCCACTCTCTCTTACTTCCCGATAGTGTATGGCTCATTTACATGTAATTGTATTTCTTTGATGCCCTTTAAGTCCTTGCACTCCTTAAATTATTTTATGAATGGAATTCAACATTAATTTGTTATTCCCTAAAGTTGGCATGTTAGTACATTGCTAGGGGATAGTCAACCTACTTACAGCCTTATATGCATGTGTATAATTACATTTTAGACAGGAATGGGAGGCGTAGAATTTGAAGGAATATTTTTCATTTGGCAATGTATGAATATGTGTTGGCCCTTGGGAGTTTTAGATGGTTTATTGTACTCCCTATGTTGGTATGTGTTTACAAAACTATAAGGAATGGCTTAGTTGCTCAGTTTCCAGGTGCTTATATGTGATTACATCCTGCACAGAAGGATTTGGGAATATCCAAAATAATCACAAGCCTAAAGGTGCTTATGTGATTACATTTAGCAGATAAAGGTTTAATATTTCAAATTTATATAGGTGGGAGCTGCCTGTGCAGCAGTTATGGTCTGCTGTGGATTTCTCCTGGTATGATTCTAACGTCAAAAAGGAGGGTCCAAGAATCAGACATGTTCATGGGCCCTCTAGAAATATCAGTTGACTGGTTATAGACGTGAATGCATTACCTATTGGACATGGTAGACATTGGAAAGCAGCCAAAAAGAGATGAAGAAAACGCAAATCTTCAAAAACCCTCAAAATTGCGCCCAAAAAGAGATGAAGAAAACGCGTCCAATCCAGCAAAAAATCGTGGCCAAAAATGTGTCTTGCACCACAAAAAAAACGCACAGAAAAAATGAGGGTCGCACGTCTCAGAGAGGAAAACAAACGCGGCCAGAGATTTCACAAAAGTACGCCAAAAGGAAGATTAAAAACGCGCCAGAGATTGCAGGTGGAAAAACACGTGCAAAGAGATGCTTATCACGCAACCAGAAAACCCTCACAAACGACCAGAAAAAAATTGCACAGGCTCAAAAATACAGTCGTGATTTTTCAAGATAAATGGCGCCAGAAACTTCCTGTGCAGAATCTGCAAGATTGAGACCAGAAATGTGGTGACCACGCGATTCTCAGAGACAAACGATTTTCTCAAAAAAATCTGCCAGATTTCAAAGAGCAGCAAAATTTCAAAAGCCCGGAAAAATTTTAAAATTCTTCCCGCTCGCTGGCTCTGATACCATATTACTAAGCAAGTAATTGGTAAAATAATTTGATATATTCACAATGAAGCGAAAGCTTCAATAAATAATTTACAAGATTTACAAAACTAGAAAGTTTCTAAAAAGAAACTTCAGAAGATCGAAGAATCGATCTTATCAAGAATAATAAACTATATTACATAATTGAGCATTAAATAAATAAATAATAAATATTATTTTAATACATCCTCAGATAGGCGCTCAAAATATAAAGTTATGAAGGTTTCTAGGGAATGCCCAATTGTTCTTTTGCTGGACTCTTCTGCGGATATTGAACATACTTCTCTTTTAAAGTTTGGGGTGTTAGGGTTTCGCAGAGATAGGACGCTGTCAGAATCCAGGATTCAGTCTTGAGCAAATGAGGTTTGGAAAGAGATTTCTCCTTGCCCTTCCTTCATAAAGGGTACTTGAAGGTGAAATTTTTGATTTGGAAGAGGCAAAGAGAAGTTCAGAATGCTGTCAGATTGAAGGGATATGGTTGGATGTATTGATGTAACATTCTTGTTGGATTAATACAGACTTGTCCTCTGTTTGATGGTAGAGTTTTTTTCCCAAAAAGTTTCTCCATGTACATCTAGTGTTGTGTGTTTAATTTTTAATTTTTTTTCGTGCTTGCCAATTTTATATTGCTGATTTGAATTCCTACGTATTTCTCCAAGTTGTATTTCAAATTTAATGATTAATCAAATGTTCATTTAATTGGATTTGTAAACTTCATTTATATCTATCATTGTATTTGTTCATCAATTTCTCAACATTTGGTATCAGAAACTACAGATGTGATTAGAGAGGGGCGCCTTTCTAGAATTGCTGTGAGGTTCTACACATATATGTACTCCACGAAATTGGAAAAATCAAAAAATCAATGACAAGAAGCATACTTGCTACTTGGGAGGTTGCCTTGAGGAGTGGAAGTGAAACACTTGCTGCTGCAGATGATACATTTGTTTCCCAGACTTGTCATCTCAGCATTCAGACATTCTGCCCGAGGCATATTTGATTGACGAAATCTTGAGCTTCCTTCTAAATTGTTCAATTAAATGTACATGAAAAATGTAGTAGTACTCAAAAAATATTGTGAATGCTCTTTTTTGTAGGATGCCGATGCAGTAGTTCACCCTAAGGATGCTACTACTCCAATAGCGATGTTCAGACTAATATTGCAGGGTCTTTCTAAACATTGTGGTACACCTACTCCGATAATGTATTTAGTTTTTGATATACATTATAAATTTTGTAACAATTGGTTTTCTTTGTTACTTAAAGGGGTCTGACTATAGAACTGAAAAGCTTGTCTCTAAAGTTTCATTGTAGGGAGCCTGCTTTGACAGTAGTTGATCTTTGGGTCAAACTATATGGCTTACCATTAGAGTTTTGGGGCTTGGATACTCTAGAAACTATTGGAAAACCTTTAGGCAATCATGTGGAAATTGACCCAGCTTTGCTGGTTCAGTCTCGTGCCAGCTTTGCTTGAATCAAGATTTGTTGGAACCTTGATTGCCATTGCCAAAGAAAATACGTCTTTCTTCCACAGCAAGCCTTTTCTACCAGGAGCTGGACTATGAAAGAGTTCCATTCCAGTGTTTTTCATGCTACAAAGTGAGCCATTTCACAGGCTCTTGCCAGAACCATGAAATTAAGCTTTCTAAAAAACCATTCAGATCCTCTAGTATTGCAGGGAAGGTATGGAAAGAGAAATTGATTTCCAATGCTAGAAAAAATATATATATCTAAAGCACCACCTTGGTTCTATTCTGAGGAGGTTGAACGTCCAAGATAGCATTCTTTCAAATCCTCAGTGGAGACGAAAAATATTTCATTCTCTTGTTGCAGGGATTTCATTTTATTGATGTAGCTGATCCCAAAGGGGTCTGGTTTTCTGGCTTCTGTTTTTACCCATCTCTGCAAAGAGGTAACAATAGTGAATATGATAATGGAAGTGGGCTTTCTGTTTCTACTCAACTTATTATATTTTAGCTTCTGATGAAGAAATTGGTATATCTAAAAACCTGGTGGAGCACGAAGACAGCACTGAAGATGGGCTCCACCTTGGTTCAGCAGAGATGTCTATTATCTTGGAAAATATTTGAGATTCTGCCCAATTGGATTTGGATATCAGCTCCATCTGCCAAATGGTGAAGAAAAAGAGAGAGCAAAAGATGGATCAAACCAGGTTCCAGCTAGAAGCAAAAGAGGAGATTGAAGCAGGTTCACAGCAGACTATGGATGGTGATGTTACAAGGTGGAGGGAGAAGGTCCCTTTTCTAGTGAAATGAAAGTTGTTTCTTGAAATGTTGGATGTCTTAATGCCCCTAACAAAAGGCATTTCATTAAGCGCCAACTAGTGCTTAGTAATCCAGATATGGTGTTTTTGCAGGGAACTAAGCTTTCTTCCAATGATCTTTAGAGGCTGCTTTGTTAGGCGTTGTAATTGATGCTTCAGGGGCATCGGGTGGTTTATGTAATTTTTGGAACCCTAGTAAAGTGTAATTTTCTTTGGTAGCCTCCACTTCTAGCTGGTTTATGTAATCTTTGGAACCCTAGTAAAGTATGAATTTCTTTGGTGGCCTTCACATCTAGCAGGATCACTTTTGAGTTTAAAGCATCTTCTAGCTTTTGTATGAATGTTTACAGACTAAATAGTCCTCTGAGGAAGAAAAGAACTCGGAAGCAGCTTTGTGCTATCTTTATGGTTGGGTAAAACTTTTCCGTCTTGACGGTGACTTTAATGTGATTACTAGACCTAGGGATCTACAAGGTTGGAATTGGATTTCAAAGAGTTTATTGCTAGTTTCTCTCTCTTTGACATAGCTCTGAAACCTAGCAAATTCTCTTGGAATAACTCACAAAAGGGCTTTGGCAATATTGTGGTGTGTTAGATTCTTAGTTTTTCCTGAATAGTTGATTAATCAGTGGATTGCGGAGTCCTCTATTTTAAATGTCTAGGGGTCTGATCATTTTTGCATTTCTCTGCAAGCTAAGTCAACTTCATCTTCTATCAAATGCCCTTTAAGTTTAAATTTGTAGCTTCTACATCCTAATTTATTTGGACCAGTAGAAACTTGATGACCTCAATGTCTAGTTGACAAAGTCTCCAAACATATCATTTTCCTAGGAAATTGTGGTATGTGAAATCGTACCTGCACAAATGGAATAAGAAGATTTTTGGAACATCCTTGCTGATATAAAGAAACTTGAAAGTGAACTTGATGTTATCAACTCTCATACAAAATCAGGTGGGATATTGGCTGTACTTCTTGAAAAGCAAACCAACACCCTCTAGCTTCTGAATGAATGATATGCAAAGTAAGAGATCTTCTGTCATAGAAGACGAGAAAAATGAATTTCAAAAGGGGATAGAAACTCTAAATATTTTCATCAAGCTACAGTAGCTAGATGCATGGCCAATAGGATTTATTCTATTAAGGATTCATTTGGTTCTTTACTTTCAGATCCTTTGGAGATTCATTTGGAAGTGATGCATTATTTCTCTTATCTTCTTTCTGTGGTTGATGTTCAAGGGCAATATGATTTTTCCTCATTTCTCAAGGAAATCCCTTGTATTATCAATAAAGAGCAAAATAGCGGATTATTTGATCCTTTCAGCATGGATAATGTTTATTGCAGTTTTTGGGCTTAAGAAGGATAAAACTCCAGGTCCTAATGGCTTTCAAGCCGATTTCTACCATGCCTTCTGGGAGATTATTGGCAAAAATTGATTGAGGTTGTGTAAGTCTAGAAAATCAAGGAAAGTATTGAGGAGTTCAAATGTACCTTTCTTGCTCTCATTCCAAAGAAAGAGAGGCTGTCATCCACTGCGGACTTCAGACCTTTGCATCATGCAATACAATACAAAAGGTCATATCTAAAGCTGTTGCAGAGAGGTTGAAAACTTTTCTCCTTGATCTAATTTTTCCAAAACAAGGTGGTTTTGTTCATGGAAGGCAGATTCTTGATGGTCTTACTCTAGCTCCCGAGACCCTTCATACCCTCAACTCTAAACATCAAAGTTCCATGGCAATCAAGATAGATACTACAAAAGCTTATGATAGACTGGATTGGTCCTGCCTTGAGGCTGTTCTTTCAGTAGTTGGTTTCTCTTCCCTTTGAACATGGGTGCTTAATGCAGTTACAAAATCACAGTTTTCAATTTTCGTGAATGGAAGTCCAGAAGGGTTTTGTAATACTAGAGGCATCAGACAAGGCAGTCCCCTTTGTCCTAATCTGTTTATCCTTATAGCAGAATCTTTTGATTGTCATCAAAGCCACCTCAAGACAATTGATAATCTCAAAAGCATCAAACGTGCAACAGCTTTAGACTCTATGAGGCATCAGGCAAGGCAGTCCCCTTTGTCCTAATTTGTTTATCCTTATAGCAGAATCTTTTGATTGTCATCAAAGCCACCTCAAGACAATTGATAGTCTCAAAACCATCAAACGTGCAGCAGGTTTGGACTCTATCATTCATCTATAGATTGTGGATGATATGTTTTTGTTTGGGGCAGCTTAAGTTTCAGAAACACATCTTGTAAGCAGGTTTTAGAGAGTTAAGAGGAGATCTCTAAGAAAGGAATCAATTCTGAGAAATCCATTATCTTTTTCATTAATAGAGCTCCCTTGGATGCAAGTTAGGATCAAAGATATCCTTGACTTTGCTTCAGATAGTCTTCTGAGTAGGTATTTAGGCATTCTTTTGTTTACTGGGATGGCAAGACCTGTTGGAGAAAATCTAGAAAAAGCTCTCTGCCTAGAAGAGGCGTTGTCTAGGCATAGCAGGAGGATTACACTTATCAAAGTGGTTATTCAAGCTAAACCCATTTACATGGTTTTAGGTCTTTTGATTCACAGGGTGATATTGAGGCACAAGTTTTTTGTGGCAAGGTAATTCAGAAGAAAAAGAGCTCCCTTTGATGAAGTGAGAGAAAATTTGTTGTAGCACATCCCAACAGGTACTAGGATCGAGGATTTGTTTCTTCACAACAAAGTGTCGCACACCTAGTTGGCTTGGAGATTCCTTCTAAAACAAAATCGCCATTGGTGCAAAATGCTTATAACTTATAAGTAAATATACAGCTTCTTTAGATGCATCTTTTCTCTTCAACTAATCCATGAACTAGAGAAGATTGTGATACTCCTCACCAAGGTCACTAATTACAAAATTTGTAGGAGCTAACTTACGAGAACTATTAAAGACTGAATTCTTAAAACAAGAATATGATATGTAGCAAGAAATCAGAAAAATAGAGATAATACCACAGACAAGAGAGTAACATGGAGAAAACCCCTTGTGGGTAAAAACTTCACCAGAAGTGTGAGATACCTAACTTGGTACTCCAAAAAGGGATCTGTTACAATTGATCACAGTCCTTGGACCCACTCAAGAGCTTGGAAACACCCTTGCAAGACCAAACATGATACTTTTCTGCAATTCTTCAACTCTTTGCTACAAGACAATCATGAGCATGAGCTAAAACACTCCCAAAAAAAGAGATTCAAAACTCAAATCAATCCCACCAATGCATAACACAACTCAAACATGGTATTTATAGAATCTCAGACCATCTGGGAGTTGAAACGACCACCAACGAAGAAGAGTAAATTGAAAATTAAAGTTTCTAGAATGCCAAAAGAGTCACATGGCTATATAGAACAAGTTTGCTGCTTTACAAAAGAAAACGTTTGCCACAATGATGACAAATTCACCAAGTCCAACACACAATTGCCACTTCCATGTCAAGTTTGCCACTTCAACAGCCCTTTTTGACCTAATTTTTCCAGAACTCATAGTTTTTGCATACAGACTCAAAACAAGGTACCATCTTTTTTTATAAATAGCACAACTTTTTGAGAGGAATCCAAATATGCAATCATATTCAACTTTTGATTCCAAATACACACAGATTTAGCACTTGCAACAGAACTGAATTTATGAGGCCAATGGTGAGCAAAATCAAATCCAAAAAGATGTATCTTCTGCCAAAGAATGTTCCAAGATGTCCCATACCATCCCCAACCTTCTTAAGCATCAAAGAAGTAGGAAATTGTCTAGAAACATGCCATGAAGAACAAAAAACAGATTCATTTTCAAATCATCAAGACAAACCTTCTCCCTATAGGCTCCGCAGTTTGGAACTTCCTCTCTTCTTCCAAGGAATTGACAGGGAACTTTTTATCTTGGGATTTAGGTAATGCCAGCAAAGCTAACTTTTGGGAGGATTCAAGGCTGGGACATCCTGTTAGTTTTTAGGATCAGAAAAGAAAGCAATCAGAAAACTGCAACACATTAGACAATGAACACCACAAGATACCCTGGGAAAACCCTCCAACTCGAGGGGAAAAACCCAGCAAATATATCGCTTATATATTTTAAGAGTAAGAGCAGAAATTTGCTTACAACTCAGGCCCAACACAAGGCCGAATTTTATACAATGAATAATAGCACCTCTCCTAGATGCGAAGATACAGAATATGTTTCTCCTTGAGATAGATCTGCTGCTACAGAATGATTTGCTGCTCAATATCATGATCTGCTGCTCAAGATCATGACCAGCTGCACAAGTGCGAACTTCTCGAAGGAGTGTGAATATGGTGAATGAACTTGATGATCAAATGAGAGATCATCACCTTGTATTTATACAAAACAAAGTGTCTCTTCATGTAGGTCAGCCTCCTTAAGGAATAATAATAATAATTAAATGAGTCGGCCACATTAAGGAATTCGGCCATAATAAATAATAAATATTATTTAGGTCGACCCCATTTAATTATTCACAATAATTAAATGTTATATTATATTACCAAGTGAAGCGCCTCTTCATTTTAATTATCTCAATAAAATAAATAGCCGATGGACTATATGCAATTTTATGTCTTCGATTAGGTTGGAAGAATGAACTCGAAGCTGCAATAACTTCAACACTCCCTCTCAGCTAGGGAGGAATACTTCCAGCAGTACAAGACACATCACCTCATTGTGATGTCTACCACTATGGCAACTCCCATATGTGGAAAAGTATCATATCACCTCATCGTGATATTAACCATCATGGTTCTCCCATGTATGGCAAAGGAACATATCACTTCATCGTGATATTAACCATCATGGCTCTCCCATGTATGGCAAATGTACATAAGTGCCCATCACTCAATTGTGATATTGTCACCTCATCGTGACATTCACCATGGCTACTCCAAGAGAGTGAAAAGCACAAGTACAAGAAAATCATCACGGACTCTCTCACGTGATGTTGTCATGGTGTCACACACATGACATCCACCATGGCTCTCCCAGAGGGTGGAAACAAGGGCTTTCACCTTGAAATTCTCTCATAGAGAGAAATGTATTAACAAGGGCTTGCACCTCAAATCTCTCTAACAGAGAGAAATGCATTAAAGCAAATTTGAAGTTCACTGATGCTGAGACTCCTCAGCTAGGGCTTCATTCTCCACAATACCAAGCTTGTCTCGAAACTACACAAACTTTACTCTGGCAAGAGGCTTGGTGAGAATGTTTGTCGTTTGCTCATCAGTGTTGATATACTTCAACTGGATTGCTTTACTCAATACCATATCTCTAATATAGTGGTATTTGATCTCAACATGTTTGGTTCTGTCATAAAACACTGGATTGACAGAAAGCTTCACACAGCTTTGATTATCACAATGAATGATAGTCGGCTCCATCGATTGTCCAAACAATCCTACAAGGAGCTTCCGAAGCCACATTGCTTCTCTAGATGCCACACAAGCTGAAATATACTCGGCCTCTACAGTGCTCAGTGCCACTGAAGACTGCTTCCTGCTACACCAGGAGATCATCGCAGACCCCAAACTGAAACAACATCCAGAGGTGCTCTTCCGATCAATGACACCCTGCCCCATCGGAATCAGTATATATCCATGCAACTTCAAATCTACACCAGAAGAGTACCTCAAGCCATATCCAACTATGCCACACAAGTATCTTAGGATATGCTTTGCTGCAACTAGATGTATTTGCCTTGGTTCACACATGAACTGACTAAGTGCACTCATTGCATAGCAAATATCTGGTCTAGTATTGACTAGATACATCAAATATCCAATCAACTGCTTGTACATAGTAGGATCCACCAGATTTGAACTAGTTGCAGCCTCCTTAAGCTTCTGAAAATTGGTTTCCATAGGTGTAGACATGGATTTGCAATCAATCATACCAAATCTCTTCACGATGTCAATAGTATACTTCCCTTGACTCAGAATAATCCCATCCGGCTTCTGCCAAGCTTCTAAACCAAGGAAGTAGTGCATGAGACCAAGATCCTTCATTTCAAATTCAAAAGCTAGCTCCTTCTTACATTTGATATTGAGGTGATCTTCTCCCGTAAAAATTAGATCATCAACATATAGAACTAAGATCAATGCTTCGCCATCAATTACCTTGAAGTAAAGGTTTGAATCAGCATCATTCTTAGAGAAACCCAACCTCATTAGGTATTAATCAATTCTTTCATACCAAGCACGAGGAGCCTGCTTAAGGCCATACAATGCCTTCTTCAGCCTACAAACATGAGACTCCTTCTCATGAACCTCAAAGCCATCAAGTTGCTCAATATATACCTCTTCCTCAATTACTCCATTTAGAATTGTTGTCTTCACGTCCATCTACTGAATCTTCCATCCCTTAGATGCTGCAAGAGCAATGATGGTCTTGACGGATGTAAAATGAGCAACAGGGGCAAAGGTTACCTCATAGTCTACTCCCTCTTTCTGAGAGAATCCTCTAGCCACAAATCTAGCCTTGTACTTCTCAATGCTCCCATCAGCCGCATGCTTGATCTTGAAGAGCCACTTAGAAGATACAACTAATTTGCCTTCAGGTCTAGGCACGATGTCCCAAACATCATTCATGAGGATGGATTGATACTCCTCAACCATAACATCTTTCCATACTTGAAGACTAGTAGCTTCCTCAACACTGGAAGGTTCAGACTCAAAGATTTGACTCATCAATGTAACATAACTTGGAAACTTCAGAGGTCTTTTGCTTTCTCTAAATGTTCCTCTAGGGGCTGCAAACTTTTTTGCCTCCTGCATTGTTTGCCTAGCCCATAGAGGTCTCTTTCTATCAATAACAATGTCGGTAGGCCCATCAGTAGGTTCCATAGGCTCAACTAAATCACCATCCTCTTTTGGTTCAGTAGACTCCCTCTGAATCTCCAAGTACTTACATCAACCTCCTGACCTCCTCGTCCAAGGTTGCTTCAGACTCCCTCTGAAGGTTAATTCCTCCTCTTCGAAGAAATTGATCACAATGACAACCTGAATAGGTTCTTCCTCTTCGAGAGATGTCTTTAGCTACCAACTCAATCGCATGGCTGCAAGCTATGATTCCATGCTAGACCATTTATCCAGTCGGCATGACTTCCTCACAGGATGCCTCAAGCTCTTCCTCTCTATGCAATCTCTCATCACCTTCTTGCTTCTCGATTCGTCCTGGAAGCATTATAGAGAGAGATTACTAAAATTTCATAGAACTCAACTATCTCGAAGAGAAAAATATGAAAGCTAGAAGCATCCACGATTTACTATCTCAATGTTATAGCATGAATTAATAACTACAAAAAGAAAAATTCATGAATATTATTTAACATGAAATACTTATCTCATCAGAATCTCCTTAAGTGTTGCACTTATCTTTCCTGGGATCTGCTCATTATCTCTCAATAATTTTTCAAATCTTCTTCACATGATTCTTCACAGAAGTAAACTCAAAAACAACACTTCAACTCATGCAAAGAAGTCTCTCACAGCACCTCCATATACAGCATGACACCAAACTTGGAAAACATAAGGTATCATGATAACTTGACTTAACACTGCTTCTACAAATGATTAGACTCAGATTTTAAAAGCAATGTACACTGTCAACACTTACGACTCAAGCAACTCCCACACTCTAAGGCATACAGTAACTCATCCCATGACCAATGCCTTCAAAGTCTGATTACAATGCTTATCATAAGACTGAAATTAAATGCATCAAAGTTCATGAAGTGCTCTAATGACTGCGCCTATACTTCATACTAACAATAATGCATAAGACTCAACATGCCATGAAAGAAACTTGGAATTATATGCTGCAGTAGTCATAAGAATATTTGAAACTTCTTGGAATGGCTGTGTCTAATCTCCAGATGATGCGCCTAGCCCTTATACTACTGTGTGATACAGATAAATATCTATTAATAATTTATCCGACTGTTCTCAATGAAATCGCACCTGTAGCAAGTGCGTCCAGCCTTATATGAGCCTCCAACATGTCTTCTAAACACCAGCAAGGTCAACTCAAACAATGATGAAGAAAGGCATCCTCCAATGCACAAAATCGTCCTTTGCAAGGACTAAGACCATATCACTAGAATTTGCCAAAATCGATTCCCCTAAAATCTGTGGTCTTAGACAAATCTGATTACTTCTTCTCTCAGACCCGCTCTGATACCATGTTAGTTTTTAGGATCAAAAAAGAAAGCAATCAAAAAAATGCAACACATTAGACAATGAACACCACAAGATACCCTGGGAAAACCCTCCAACTCGAGGGGAAAAACCCAGCAAATATATCACTTATATATTTTAGGAGTAAGAGCAGAAATCTGCTTACAACTCAGGCCAACACAAGGCCGAATTTTATACAATGAACAATAGCACCTCTCCTAGATGCGAAGATACAGAATATGTTTCTCCTTGACATCGATCTGCTGCTACAGAAGGATGATCTGCTGTTACAGAATGATGATCTGCTGCTCAAGATCATGACCTGCTGCACAAGTGTGAACTTCTCCAAGGAGTGCAAATATGGTGAATGAACTTGATGATCAAATGAGAGATCATCACCTTGTATTTATACAAAACAAAGTGTCTCTTCATGTAGGTCGGACTCCTTAAGGAATAATAATAATAATTAAATGAGTCGGCCACATTAAGGAATTCGGCCATAATAAATAATAAATATTAATTAGGTCGACCCCATTTAATTATTCACAATAATTAAATGTTATATTATATTACCAAGTGAAGCGCCTCTTCTTTTTAATTATCTCAATAAAATAAATAGCCGATAGACTATATGCAATTTTATGTCTTCGATTAGGCTGGAAGAATGAACCCGAAGCTGCAATAACTTCAACACATCCACCTCTCAGCTCAATTCTAGATTTAGAGGAAGTTAAGTTTTTATTACCTTCTTTTGGGGGGTGTTTGTTAAAGATTGCTGGAAGGAAATTAACAATGAAGGAATTTGGTCTCAGGTTTCAAAGGATGTTACTGACCTCCCCATCTTGGTTTTGAAGAAAGATTTTCTTATTAATTTGTTTTGGCCAATCATGATATCACATCTGTTAAGGGATGGTGTGATATGGACTTGGAATTTGATTGGTTCTTATATGGTCAGATTGAGATACTCAATTATTTGTAATAAAGATCTTTCTACTCCCCAAAATTGACCTGTTGAACTTATTCGGAGCAGTTAAGCCCCACTGAAGAGTGATTCTTTTGTCTGGTTAGCTGGATCTAATAAAATATTAACTTATGATAATTTGAGGAAGCATTGCTTTTATGGGCCCTTAAGGTGTGTGTTGTGCTTAAAAAAAGTGGAACCAGTTGATCATTTATTGCTGTATTGTGAGTATGCAAAAAATATTTGGTTCTCTTTTAAATAAATTGGAGATGGTATGGGCTTTTGCAGCCAATTTGTATCTTTGCCTATGCAGCAGGCCTAAAGGCACTCAGCCGAAATTCCTTTGGAGGATAGCCATATGCTGCTATCTATGGAGCATGTAGCTGGAACGAAACCGGAGAATTTTCAGAGATGTGGCTGCTCCTTAGTGTTGCTGGAATCAAATAATTGTCTCTATATTGATAAAGTAAAACCTCAGTTCTTTTCTTTTGAATTTAAGATTTTGATGCATTCAAAATTTTCCTTCTTCTCCCTGTTAACAGAGCTATAGATAAAAGGATTAAGCAAAAATAAGTTCATTGGACTCCTCTGCAAGAGGGTTTCTTGAAATTGAGTTTTGATGGTGCAGCGATAGGGAATCCTGGCCCGGCTGGGGCTGGAATACTGTTGTGTTCTTCCTCTAACTTGTTCATTAGGGATGCATCCTTCTTTTTGGGATCAAAGTCGAATAACAAAGCCAACACCTAAGTGTTATTTGAAGGTACTAAGTTGGCAAAGTCTTCAAATGGGATTTCAAGATGATTATTTAGAATTGTGAGTGAAAAGATTGAAGGATTGGAAACTTAGAAGTATACAGGAGGAAGTGGAACCTTTTGGTAGAATTTTTACATGTATTTATTATAGTCATTGTTACATGGAGTGTAGCCGCATTGCAGACTGTCTTGCAAACTCAGGTATCCCTGAATTGACTTTTGCAGCAAATTTCAGTGAGGATCCAGAAAAATGGAACATTAAGGCAATTCTAAAAGCTGAAGGTCCTCCTTTGAATGTCCATCCCATTCCTGAGTTCCCTTCTCCTATTATTTGTCAACTACCAACATTATTTTCTGGTAGGCAATAAGCCTGCAGTTTGTCTCACAATCGTGAGTGTTGATTACCCTTCTCACATAGTATCAACAACTGCACAATTGAAAGTATGAACCTAAGTTACATCTTTATTGGTCTGAGCTCTGCAGTAGAAAGCATAGAGCCTCTTTTTAGTTCCTCTGTCTGGAAAGGGTGACAAGTTTTGTCAGATTGAGGCATGGTATGTCTCTGCAGCACCTACCTTGGTCTTTGAAGGTCATCTCTATAGCAGAAGCTGTCCTAGATTATCATTTATTTGAACTCTTTCAGTGCAAATATTGCATCTGTGCATAGAATTATAATAAAAAGTTGTCATCTTTGTAACTTCTGGAGGTATTCTAGCTGACTGCTTCTCTATCAGATTTCCGTTAGTCTTGTTGCAAGCAGCTTCTGATAACATTCAGCAATCCAACTACTGTTGAGCGTGGTTATTTGTGGATAGGTATGGTTATCCAAGTATTCGAGCGTTTATGTATGGTAGAATGCACTAGTTTCCTTCCCTGCTGTTTTATCTTTGAATGCCATAGGCTAAGTGAATGCATGCTTCTTGTATAGTTTTCTGATGCAATGGAAGGTTGTGAGCACTAACAGAGCTGTGCTTGGGAGAGTGGCAGAAATTGGGTTATTGTCCCTTGGTTAGTGGAGGATCTTCTTCTCTCCAACAGTTTGACTTTGACTTATTTGGATGCATCAGTTTGCAGTGCTTGTAAGAATGGTTGTTTTCTGTGCTTGTGGTACTTCTATAGGACCATGGAAAGGTATATGATTGCATAACTGTAAATGCCCATGTATTTTCTTCCCTGTTTTAGTTTCTCCTGATTGGTGTTGCCTTTATAGTGTTACTTTGCATTGTTTTTATTTTCTCAGGTGAGGCTGTACTATCGAACCCTCAACTAACTTATCCAAAAAGAATATATATATCAATTAAGCATTTGGATAAACTTTATTTTGACCTAGCGGCTGATCTAAATGGTTTCTCACAAATTCGAATCATTATGCTGAACAAGGAAACCTTTAGAGATGGAGCCAACACCATTGTCAAGAAGCTCAGGAATGCATGACCTGTACTCTTCTAAAACACCTAAACAATGTTCAAATCATAACAACTGGATTTTGCAATTATGTTCTGATTGCATCAGTGCCCTCAGATTCCCTCTCTGTTGTTGTAAATCTATAATCTGTGTGTGTTATGCATGTTTCTCCCAGCTTGGGGCATGGGCAGTGATTGCTAAAAATTATGCTATACATATCCTAAAGAATTTCTGATTGTCTGATGGTGGATTGCCCTCTATTATCTAATAGACTTTGCAAATTTAAGAATACGAAAGGCCCTTTTTCTTAACCAATACAAGAACCAATTTAAGGCACTGGCTCTCCAGGGAATGATTGTAAGCATTCGACTTTCTTGATTAGTCTTTGTTTTTGCCTTTAACAGGAGTGTCACTCTGCTGAGAACTATATGATTGCCACTCTGTTGAATTCTCTCTCAATTTCATTAGCATAGAATGTTGGGTTTAATTTGTTTATTTATCGTGTATAGCTTCTATGTTTGTGAACTCTGGATCGGGTAAGGCAAACCCTCTTGCAAGGTATATATAGATGAGACATCTGGCATTTTACCAATTACACAGCAGGTGTTTTCCCTACTGTGTATAGATGTAAGTGCTGGACCAGTGGAATCACCTGGCCTCTTGAAACATGTGTATATTCCCTCAATGAAAATTTCTTAACAAGCAAGCTTTCAACTCGGGCATCCTAATCAGACAAGTTTAGCAATCGAGTCCCAAAGCTCGTGCAGCTTAATTTTACTTCTTCTTTTTTATCAAATTCATTATCTATTTGTATTACTATTTAACTATCCTGAAGTAATTTAACGTTCAAGCAGTACTAGATCCTGCAATCTCCACATTGGATTGTTTGTCCCAATGCTGAATTCCTACAAACTTGATGCTGTACATTTGACACTTTTATGGGAATCTGCAACACAAAAAATGCTGCTCAACCTTGTTGGCCATGACATGAATTGTAATTAGGCAAGCTTTATGCTGCAAATATTTGCAGCTGCCCATTAATGCCGTTTACCTTTAGTTGACTTAAATTTCATCCAGAGCTACTATGTTTCATTTCGAGCAAGCCCTTTTGCAGGATACAGCAAATGCGAATATCAGAATTTTACCATCCGTAGGGCTGGGGTGATTCCTTCTGTGATCATGAGCAATCCCAGTGGATCACTCGACCTCCCACATTCTGTGCATACTGCATACCCCTTGCTAAAGAATTCCTCTGCAGCTGAGCTTAGAGCTCCTGCGTCCTGATAATTTGAGCCCTTAACCTCACCATCTCAAATAAAACAACAGGAAGATGGTGTTCCACTGACATAGACCTCTCCAGCGAACATAACAGAGGGATTCAATTGCCTTGAACTACCAATTCAATCCACGGATAAGAAAACAAAACCAGGGTTAACCTACCATCCCTCTTAGAACCCCAGTTGTGGAATCTCATCAAGTTCAGCATTAATTAGAATGCAGCAGAAAGACAAAGGGCAAACGGATGGTAAGTAAATGAAATCAATTTAGTAAACTTACAGTTTTTCGATCCCCATAAACGATATATCGTAAGAAGAAGAGTAGATTAGAGGCACCTAGAATCAAAAAAATTCACCAAATTTAAATAATCTGTATATAGTCTAACCATACAACTGATATAAATAAAACGAAAACAATAAAGTTAGTTACCTTGGATTGGGAGATGTCAAAGTAGAGTTTAGATGACAAAACACGTTCCCTGCGCTTGGCTTCTTGGTCGGTATTAGCCATTGTAGACTCTGAAATTGATCTGGAAAAAATTGTCTTATTTAATTTGATTGATAAAATACAAGACCGCTTCTGCAGAAGGAACCATAAAACCATTCGTCATTGCAAACCCTTGTTCAACTGGTTTATCTCTTTAGTAAAATTAGTATGTTTCACAGTATATGCTCTTCTGCAGAATATTTTATCGCTCCCTGCGAAGAATTAATAACGACAGCCGCAAAGATCCTGGCTAGTAATTTAGAGAAATATTAGTTGGTACTAACACAATTTAATTAAAGTTTTGTGTAAATAAAATAAATTTGAAATTATAATTTGGTCAATAGATCATTGAAATGTAAATTTTTTGGGTAAAAAACTATTTTTCATAATAGCTGTGATTTAGTGAGAAAAGTGAGCATGCTAGAGACTTGTTACGAGCTAGTTAGTAGCACTCTTTTGATTGTATTAGTTTGAGCGATGCTCACTATTGATGTCAATTTATATTAAAATATCAATCACATTTTAGTATATGTCAAAGAGGTCTTAAAGGTGAATTGTTAGGTCCTTAAGTAAATGATGTGTTATGTTCGATGTAGCTTTCCAATGTAAAAAAATGATACATTAACTACAACATGCTAGTGACTTAAGTTCTTCTTTACAAACACCTAGTAATTTGCTTGTTCTAGGGGACAAAATGCTTGAGTTGAATGGTGTTAAGAAGAGGCACGTAGTCTCCAAGATAGGCCTCAAGATGGTATGAGAGACCCAAATTATATATTCTCCCATGGTGGAAAGACTTACAAACAAAGTAAAAGACAATGTAAGACAAACTTAGCAAATGAGAAGATGAGAAGAGTCTAAGAGTAGGAGAAGTGGAGCATTATCACTCCTCTCTTCCACCTTGAGCCCATGTAAATTCCCTGCCATCACTCCCTTCTCAAAACGCTATCCAACGAGGCTCATTACTAAAAATATGTATATTTATTTCTAGCATCCCCACCTTTCTTCATTGTGCCTAAACCATATCTCTCCACCACAACACACACCACACTAGAAACCCACCACGTTATATGATAGTGTACATATGGACCTGAAACACATGATGGCTATCATCGCAATACTAGCCAAAAATATCATGTTGTTTGTCCCAATTATTAATATCTAACCAAGCATGGCAACCAACCCAAATGCATAATACATAAGCAACACAAGGCAATATTAGGAAAAAGTGAGGATGGCATGCCTTGTCACCCTATAGAAGATGTTGAGCCACCTATCACCACCGTCTTCTAGTGATTAGGATATTGATATCACCAACCAAACATATATTAATTAATGAAATGAGGAGCGGCCAAGATCATTTTCATTGTCTTACATTCTTCCTAAGAAATCTCAACCATTAATCTTAGGACTCTTCTCACTCCCTCTCATATAGGTGAATGCCTTCAACATAATGAATGTCAATCCCTATAAGCATACGTTTTCAAACATCAATTGAGCAAACTCTTTTCTCTTTTATATTAATTTATTTATATTGTGCATCCTTAGAAAGGAAAGTCTTGTAATCATTATAATTCTCCATTAAATAAATGCAAATCCTTATACAAGGCTAGACTTTGTGATGGTGGATATGAAGGAAAAGAAGATATGTGTAACAATGGATGTGGATCTTGACTATCTAGACCCCTTAACTCGATAAATTTGGCTTCATAAAGTTGTGGAGTATGGGTCCTATAAAAGGGAAGAAAAAGGAGATTGAAGAGAAGCCTACACAAAAGAAGAATGAAGCAAGAGAATAAGCCTTCAAAGGAGGAGGAGAAAGCATAAGCTCTAAAAATTGAATATAGGCCAATGTTATATCTTTCATGATATTAGACAGAAAAATCATCTCAACAAAAAATTTTTTATCTAAGCAAAATATTGTGACATGTCACTTGTCTCAGTCATGGTACTCACATGTAACTCTCTTGATTTCTATGGTCATATTATGATGTGTATTCTTATATCATATTATTTATAGTGAAGACAAGGGTGTTTAGTAGAACTATGATCATCAATGGGTGTGTTAATATGCTAAAATTAGTGTAAAAATCTTGAGAACAAAGAAGAACAAAGACAAATATTATAACGGGTCCTCTCAAATCTTCACATTATCTATTTAGAATGATTTGTACAAACAACCTACTTCCAATAAAAATATCTTACTAGGATCTTCTCTCGAGATATTAAGGCAATGCCTACCTACCTCTAATTAGGTGAGTCACTCTTTACCATTGTGATCGTTGTAGATACCAAAAATTGGTCTAGGCCTGCGAGTACACATTCCACATAATTTTCTATAGTCCGTGGTCTTGATTAAATAATGTTAATTATTTAATTACCCTTTCTAACACATATTCTCTAGTAATTAAATATCCCTATTTAATTAATTCACTAATTAATTATCCCCCCTTTATCTGTCAATTAAATAATTTATTATTTAATTACCCCCTTTATCATACTTTTCAACTATAATTAAATATCTTTATTTAATTATTCATTTAACCCCCTTTTCAACTATAATTAAATATTTATTATTTAATTATTCAATTCTACCCTCTTCGAAAGTCAAATTAAATAAATTATCTTTATTTATTTAATTAGATCTTTTTTTTCGAATGTTGAATTAAATTAACATTTAATTCAAATTTAATTCATTTATGTCACGTTCCTCTATCAATCAGTTATCTAATTGTCCACTCACCTTCTGACTCAAGATGTTCTTCAGTTATCTCTAAATTCAACACCAGTTTATCTCTGCGAGAAGACTCTCTGTCACAACTAGTCAATTAACTTGTTCTAACTCATATGCATGTATGCATCTATTAATTAAATATCTTTTATCTAATTAATTAATTTAATTATGCATTCAAATTCCTCATCTTCGAGTTATGACTTTGTCTTTGACATTGAAAGTCTATTTCTTCTATTTTCAAAGATTCTTAACTGAAGATTAAGATCTTGTTCTATTTTTAGTCTTTCCTAACTCATGTTCTAACTCATGTTCTATCTAAGACAGAACTCACATCGCATGGCATTCATCTATCTCATCCGTCGATCTCTCTTTCAATCTGAGTCGATCGTTCAAAAACCCAAAATCTATAAAATGGCCTGTCGTAATCATTATTCCTCCTCCCGAAATCATTATACATTTTTGAGAAGAAACAATCTTCAATATTTTGCTTAGACACTCGACAATACTATACTTGCATCAAACATAGAAATATGAGGGCAAGAATACTAAAAAGGCAAAATGGAGAAGAGCAATGCAGATAATTCGAAGGAATGAATGCATATTCGGTGAGATCAATTCAATTTGTTTAGTTTTTATCATGTTTTCATATTCGTTCTTTATTGTTTGATTTTAGATTAGTTTTGATTTAGATTAGGATTAACAATTGTTCATTCTAGTTGCAGATCTTATCCACAGATTTATTCTAATGTTACATTTGGTGAACCTGACGTGAACACGCTTCAAAATCCACACATATTTTCGTCTTTCCGTTTTTTAGTTTTCTGTTCTTTTTTGCAAGTTTTCCATACAGCGCACTGCATCTGTTAAAGGAAATGACGCATCTGTATCCGCAGGCCACATCTGTCAAAAACAGCGACGCATCCGCTATAGAAAACCGCATCTGCGAAGTCACGAACCGCATCCGCCTGTCAACAAATTCGTGAGCCACATCCGCCTGTCAACAATTGAACCGCATATGTGACTCCAAAAGCCGCATCTGGCTAGTAAAACTTTTTTCATTTTTTTATCGATTTTCGTGCATCCATATTTTCACTTTTCATCTTTATTAGCTTGTTTGGGTTTTTGCTAATGTTTGTGTCAGTTGTGTTAAGGTGGAATAATGTAGTGTTTGCAGGACGAAGCATAGAAGACATTTAAAAACCTAAGACAATTTTTTGCAAGACGAAAGCTGAAGAACAATGAACTACTGATGAATTTGCATGCAGGACCTAATGCCTTTGTGTTAAATTCATTTATTTAAGCAAGCTTTGTTTGGAAGATAGATAATCGTCGTGTGGGATTAAAATGAACTTTTTGTTTGATAGATAGAAAATTGTCATTTGGATTAAAAAGAACCATTGTCTTCTTTGCTTGGTGCTTTGCACGTATCTGTAACCCTTACGATTCAGTACACCAAAGTATCCTCGCCCCTTACGCAGTCATGCGATCCTGGGTGTAAGAGAAATGGTTGCTGACTCTAGAACTTGGGCCTGCCTTGGTGGGAAAAAGTACTCACCCTAAGACGACTCAGACCGGTAGCACGCTAAAGCCAAGCGACTTCCAGCCGGTAAATAAAAGAGGATTCTTGGAGAAACCCCACGAATCACGCACACTATTCTGACAAGATGGACAGAAATGGACTCTTGTCGACGTTGGATAGTGTCCCATGAACATAATGCCCTTACTAAACACCTTGTTGTAGAGTTACCAAAATCCTACCTATTTGTTGGTGCAGCAGGGTCGGCCCTGTGAAGCCGTCTTACATATTTACGGTTTATGTGTGGAAATGAAATGTATGCCATGGGAGTTTCATGGATACAGTAGCCTGGCTGCCCCGTATAAGTGAGTGTCGTGGAGGAGAGCTAGTGGGGTCAAGCTACTAGTCATTCGCCATAAATATGCGTAGCTGGAGAAATCCAAGTAAGAATTCAACAAATATTGTCCTAAAAGCCTAGGTTGTACATGTTTTTGAGTCTTAAACAAGTCCTCCCATCACAAAATTGAAAATACATTGATTGCTATGTTTGTTGTTTACTGTATTCGTCAAAATATTCATCAAACAATCAAAGTCACTCAATAAATTTTGAGAAAATTTCAAACAATCGGAAAACAAAGTCGCAATTGTCAATTTAATCGCCACATGTGTCAAAAAGAGTCGCATCTGTTAGGGGAAACACCACATCTGGCTGTCAAAAAAAATTCACTTTTCACATTCTGCATATCACGAGTCGCAACTGTCACATCCTGAGTCGCATGTGTGCATGCAAGCCGCATCTGTCAATTTTAAAACCGCATGTGTCTCAGTAAATCGCATCTGTCAGTTTGTGAACCGCATGTGTCTTAGTAAGCCGCATTTGTCATAGAAAAACCGCAACTATCAAGAAAATTGTATACACTGTCAAAAAAACGCATCTGTGAAATCCTAAACCACAACTGTCTAGTGAACCACATTTGCCTGTCATTAGAAAACATCAAAAACCTCGAGCTGAGTCTGAAACATCATTGTCACTTTTTGCTTTAGGTTTTTAGGGGCAACCTTGGATTAGAAATTGAAAATTTTGCTCAAAACCTTGCACCATTAGGTGTCATATACATCTTAGTTACCATCATTAGGTGTCATATACGTCTTAGTTACCATCATTAGGTGTCATATCCGTCTTAGCTACAGTAAAGGTCTTAGTTACCGTCCTTGTCATACAATCAGGTTCCTTGGTCACAAACAAGTCTTTGCATGTATTTATTCCATTAGGTGGTAGGTTATACTTGTCTTAGACTCATTTATCATCATAATCTACTCGCATTTTGCATATTGTTCATCCTGTCACACGTCATCTTAGTATATGTCTTTTTAGAACCATTTTAGCAACGTCATTTAGTGTCAAAAAATCCAAAAACATAGACATAGGTCATATCAATTTTATACATAGTTTGCATTCCCTATTTTGAGCAACATCTTTCATGGTCCAAACAATATCCCAAAAGAAACAGAAAGCAATGACAGACCCCAACGAATTCATCAATCCGTTCGGAAACCAACTGTCAAGAAGTAAACGACCACACCAGCCTTTGCTAGAAAAACATGTCACTAGAGACACGCATGGTCAGATTTACATAGAAGACATAGATGCAGCAGTTCAAGATCCTGAATTCGCATCCTTTATGGATGAATGTTTGCTAAATGATCCTCAACGCTATCTAGCAAAATTGCTAGCAGACGGTGCTAAACTACCCATAGGATTTGATATTCATACCTTGCAAACACAGTCAACCCAACCATCTCGAACTGTAACATCAATTGTCTCTATTCCCCAAATAACCGCAGCGATACCAACAGGTATACCAACTCAAACATCGTCAATTGTAAACACAATTCCTTTTAACATAACACAAGGTTTACAATTCACTACGGGTGCAACTTCCTCCAACCCCTTTGGCACCAACACGACTGCTAAGAGATCCAAAGTTGGTGGGAATATACCTATACCAAACCAAATCATTCAGACAGGAAGCATCCCTATACCAAATCAGATAATTCAGACAGGAAGCATTCTGATACCAACTCAGACCATTCAGACAGGAAATATCCCTATCCTGAATCATAATATTTTCACATGATATATTCCCTTGCCCAATCATAACCCATCACAAAACATGGCGTATCAGAACACCTTTATTGATCCAAATAACACGAACACCATGTCTTTAACACAAGCTGATGTCCTTCAAAACAAAATGCAAGCTCTTCAACAGCAGATGGACAACATGTCTATGTCCGGAAAATGAACTATCTCAGCACAAGACCTATGTCCATGTCCATTTGATAAAGCACTCTATATGACACCTTTTCCCCATGGATACAATATACCGGTTTTGCCTAAGTATAATGGGAGAAAGAATCCTATAGAACATATTAGAGAGTTCTCTACAGCATGCATGGGCATATCGTATGACCCCACATACTTGATGAGACTATTTCCATGAACCCTTGTCAGGATAGGACTGGAATGGTTCTCTAAACTACCATATGGTATACGATCTTGGGGTGAATTAGCTGAGAAGTTTATCAAACATTTCGCCTTTAACATAGACAATGAGGTAACAATTGCAACCTTGTGCCACACGACACAAGAAGATGGCGAAAATTTTACCGCTTTCTTCCAAAGATGGCGAAGTCTAGCTAGTAGGTGTCTAGTTGAAATACCGAAAAAACAAAAGGTCACAATATTCCTAGAGAACATCAACCCCAAATTGTGAAGTGATCTAAGGGTACATTGTTGTACTTCATTCTCAGACTTAGTACAAAAAGGAATCATCCTTGAGAAAGGCCTTATAGACAAAGGAGAAATGAAAGTACCAAGCAAAAATTAGGTTGTCCAACATCAAAACACGCCAAATGATAGAAATAAATTCTGGTCTAGGAACAAGAATGTTACAAATGACGACATTGTTGATGCTAAACACATACATACAAGACCAGTTATCACCCGTAGGGGTTACAATCCCAATCAAGACACGATGAACAGTCCAGATCAACAAGCTAACTATGTCCAAAATCCACAACAACAAAGACCACAACAAAGGAGATTTCCTACACGTGAATTTACACCTTTGGGACAACCAATCGAGACTATTTTCAAGGAGTTGATTAAACATAATCTTATCAAACCTTTGGAACCAAGAGAATATGATCCTGGACAGTTCAAACCTTCATGGTGGGACGATAACTCTTTTTGTGACTATCATCGAACCAAAGGGCACAACCTCCAACAATGTCGTCAACTCAAGAACATCATACAAGACTTTGTTGAAAACGGTACCATAGAGGTTGGTGGGCAGAAAAACACTAAGAACAGTGATCATAAGGTCTTCACAGACCCGTTACATGACCACACAAAAGGAAAAGCCTCCAGTTCAGGACCCCCAAATAATCCATCTGCCAGCTATAACAATACCAAGTATGACTATGGTAAAGGAACGATCATAAACCATCTCCGAGCCGCAAACGAGAATGTCAATACTTTCACCATTAAGAGGCATCCGGAATGTAATGTAAACACATGTAGAACTAAGATTACTATTCCTGGTCCTTCTTCCGAGCCATCTACCCAACCTTCCAAGTTCAAGTACAACCTTCTCGATTAATTGAGTAAAACCCCCGCGCAAATATCTATCTTGGAATTGTTGACCTTATCCCCTCAGCATCGATCCATTCTTGACAAAGCTCTACAGAACACAATTGTTCCTACAGACTTAGATATCAATCATTTCGAAGAAATGGTGGGATATTTGACCAATTTGCATCATGCAACATTTTCTCAACAGGACTACTCAACTGAAAAGTCAGATCATAATGACCCCTTACATCTTGAAGTCTTAATCCATCAAAACAAAGTCTGACGAGTCTTGGTAGACGGAGGAGCAGGTTTGAACCTGTGTACCCTTAAATTGGTTAAGGCATTAGGATTCTCGGAAGACTGTGTAGATACCTCTAAGAGTATAGTCATCAAGGCTTATGATGATGAGGAAAGATCATCCAAAGGAGCTGTCACACTCCCTATCCGAATTGGCCTAGCAATCATGAACACCAGCTTTCAAGTCTTGGATCTCACCCTTCCATACAACTTATTGTTAGGTAGACCTTGGATACATGCAATGAGAGCCGTCCCTTCAACATACCATCAATGTCTCAAATTCCCCTATAATGGCACAAAGATCACTATTGATGGTGATCCAGATCCATTCCAATATTGTACAAGCTTAAGGGACCTTTCGCAATGACAAGTGCCTGTTAACCAAGAGGCCTCATCATCCATTCTATCCCAATACGTTGACCCATCACGTCTCACTAAGTCCATTTCATTCCAACCACCATCATCCACTCCTAAACTCGAGATCCAAGACAAGGGCTGCGATGAATATAATATAAAGGCATCATACTGCATCACTCAACTAATTCCACCTAAGACATATGGCCTACCCATGGCAGATAGAAGATAGTCAGTGGTCACATTTCATGTCCCCCCTACAATGACATTAACCAAATGGGGAGAGTTAAGTGACGAAGTTGTGGATCAAGGTAATTCCTAGTTATATCAAGAAGAAAACGAATACCCCTCCCTATCTATTCAAATAGCCAAGGACCAGTATGGAAAAGGATTTAAGATAATGCAAAAGGAACGCTATGATGGGCACAATGGGTTAGGATTGTATCAAAATGGAAGGACAAAACTGATTATTGTCTACCCACGACCGAAATATCTAGGGTTAGGGTGTCAACCGCTTAGAATTGGGTGTCCTGGTACTTCGTCATCATTTCAAGAGGAAGTGAGTGAATACGCTGGCATCGAGACATCTCATGAACCACTACCCCCAGTTTTCAACAAACCCCCAATCTACGACAAACCTCCAGTTTATGATGAATCCCCTTACTCTAGCAATGGTGAATGGGAATCCCTTTCATCTACTAGCACCATGAATATCGATGCCCTATTTGGAGAATTGGACCTCAACGTGAAACCTGTACCAAAACAATCTAGTCCTCATCCTAAGAAACACTTGTCAAAGGCAAAATGGCAAGAGAACTATTATTGGGAAACCCTTGATCATTCATCTTGGGCACCTAATCAACCATCTTCTGATGAATCCGCCCTCACTATAGTCCCACATTAGAGCATCCCTACCCCTAGGAGAAAGAACAAGAAGGAGTTGGTCCAAAACTTCTGCGACCATGTCAATCATTCTATACTCACCTTGTCCGTAGCTACCTTTAGGAACTCCGATGATGACATGCCCCTTATCTATCTCGAACGTATCGACTGGGATCAACAAGGTACACCTATCATAGATACATTCGAGAACGACGAAGCAATTGCTGAGTTCATGGGACTTAGAGAAGGTATACTAAGAGGGGATCATAAGGCAGGTTTTACCATAGACTTAGACGATAAAGCGTATTTTGGGGAGTCTATTTACACCTCTAGTCGCAAAAATGAGAATGAAAATAAAAATTATGAGTCCCTAGGTGAAAATCGAAAGGCGCCTTTGGACGATGAAAAAGTTAAAAGAAAGGACGTATATGAGGGCGAAAACCTCTCTGAGGCACCCAAGGATAGAGGTTTAAATAGTCTCCCCTTTGAATAGGAAAAGTCATCGATGCTAGTAGAAGAATCTGTTGAAGTCAACATAGGTACAAAAGAGAATCCTCAGAAGGTATATTTTGCAGCTTCTTTAACAGAGACAGAAAAACATGAGTTTAAAGACTTCTTCACAAAGAGAAATAAACTTTGCATGGTCGTATGCTGACATGCCTAGGCTAGATCCAGACCTAATATTGCATCATCTACCACTACAACCAGGTATCAAACTAGTCAAACAGAAGTTGAGGAAAATGCATCCGCAAATTGCTCTATTGGTCAAGATAGAACTTAAGAAATTTTTGGACGTAGGGTTCATAAGGACAATAGACTATGCAGATTGGATATCAAATCTTGTACCAGTGACTAAGCCAACTGGGGGCATTCGCATTTGCACTGACTTTAGAGACATCAATAAGGCATGGCCTAAGGATGACTTTCCTTTGCCGAATATTGACATGATCATGGATTTGACAGCAGGATACGAGATGCTATCCCTTATGGATGGTTTCTCTGGATACAACCAGATTAAAATAGCACCTGAAGACCAACACAAAACAACTTTCACGTGTCCATGGGACACTTATTGTTGGAATGTTATGTCGTTTGGCCTTAAGAATGCAGGAGCCACCTACCAACGGGCCATGACTATGATTTTCCATGACTTTGTACATACTTTTATGGAAGATTATGTCAATGAAATTATAGCAAAATCATAAATGAGAGAAGATCATTTGAAATTCTTAGACAAGATATTCCAAAGGCTAGAGAATTACAATGTCAGGCTAAATCCGAAGAAATGTGTCTTTGGGGTGAAATCAGGAAAACTGTTAGGTTATATCATCTCTCAAAGAGGCATTGAAGTGGATCCAAAGAAGGTAAGAGCTATCATAGAAATGCCTCCTCCAACCAGCATTGGCCAACTCAAAACTCTACAAGGAAGATTACAGTCCATTAGGCATTTCATAGTACAACTGGCAGATAAAATACATCCATTTCAGCATCTACTCAAGAAAGGAGTACCATTTGTGTGGACATCTAAATGCCAAGAGGCCTTCCAGAAAATCAAGGACTATTTGCTTACTCCACCAGTCTTAATGCCACCTACAGAGGGAAAAGCATTGATACTTTATATATCAGCAACTCAGTCGCCATTAGGGGATCTTCTCGCACAACAAGATGATCAAGGTCATGAGAGAGCGGTTTATTATATCAGTCGTACCTTAGTGGGTTATGAATTGAATTATAGCAACATAGAACGTGCTTGCCTTGCGGTAGTTTTTGCTACCCAAAAACTTCGACACTATATGCTCAATCGACAAACAATGCTAGTTACGAAGATTGATCCCCTTAAATACTCCTAAGTAGGGCAGCTTTAACAGGCTGATTGGCTAAATGGGTTATGATACTTAGCGAGTATGACATTTAGTATGTCGAAAGGAAGGCTATAAAAGGATAGGCGATTGTAGATCAACTAGCTGATGCACCTGTAAAAGCAGACCATCCAGATGAATTTCTCTTCAACATTAACATTTAAACCGAATGGAAACTGTACTTTGATGGATCACATACAAATCGTGGTTCAAGGGCTGGTATCTTATTTGTCCCACCTCAAGGTGATACCATTCCTAAATCATTCAGGATTGCATTCCCTTGTACCAACAATATAGCAGAATACGAAGCCTTGGTGACAGGTTTAAAAATGGCAGCTCAGTGGAACATTAAGAGCCTACATGTCCTTGGCGACTCTCAACTGGTAATCCGATAGGTGAATGATGATTACGAGACTAAGGATGAGAAGCTTGCACCTTACAAAAGGATGGCCGACAGTTTCAAACAATATTTCAATGACATAAGTTTTCAACAAATACCACGTATCCAAAATAGAGTTGCAGATGCCATGGCAACCGTGGGTTCCTTGTTGGATATTCCAAGTAATGTGCCTAAGTTCGAGTTTCTGGTTGAACAACTTTTGATCCCCACTTATGATGTCCCTAATACTGCGATAGTGTGTACCATTGTTGGTCCTACGTCTCCTTGGTATAAAGACATATTCAATTACCTCACTGACCAAACCCTACCTCAAGACTTGTCCAATAACCAACGTCGAACCTTCATCCGAAAGTCAGCTAAGTACACCATCATCGGAGAAACCCTGTATAGACGTACCTTAGATAACGCCCTAATGAGATGTCTCGATGCTGAGGAAGCACAAACAACTTTGCAAGTGGTACACGATGGTATATGCGGATCTCATGCGAGTGGTCCTACTCTAGCCCATAAGATTATGAGACTAGGTTACTATTGGCCTACAATGGAAAAAGATTCATACGTCTTTGTGAAGAAATGTAGACAATGTCAAATACATGGAGACTTGATAAGAGCACCAGCGCAGGAGCTTCGTCCAATCACTTCACCATGGCCCTTCGCCCAATGGGGATTCGACCTCATAGGTAAGATACACCCTTCATCATCCAATGGCCACAAATTCATCATCACCGCCACCAAATACTTCACCAAATGGATCAAAACCATCCCCATGACATACATAACCGGCACACAAATATCTAAGTTTATCCTAAACTATATCATTTGTTGGTATGGTGTACCTCAATCCATAATCACAGATAATGGCCGCCCATTCAAGAACCAAGAAGTACGCCATTTATGTGAAGAATTCCACATCAAACACCATTTCTCCACCCCGTATTACCCACAAGGTAATGGCCAAGCCGAGGCATCTAATAAGACAATTGTTAGAATCCTTAAGAAGACTGTCAATGACACTGGTCGTGACTGGCACCTATAGCTTAATCCTACCTTATGGGCTTACCGCACAAGCATCCGCACTCCCACTGGTGCTACTCCATATTCCCTCGTATTCGGGTCCGAAGCTATCTTACCTATTGAGGTTGAAATACCTTCTCTACGGGTATCCTTGAAGGGTCATATAGACGATGAAGAATACCGTGTCTCTAGGTTACAAGAGCTAGAAATGCTGGATGAGCGAACACAGAAAGCATTAGATCATTTACAAGCATATCAGAATTGTCTTCGTCGTAGTTACAATAGGAAGGTTCTCAATAGACACTTTGACATTGGTGACCTGGTATTAATGGAGAATCCTAAGAATCAAGCTGGAAGAGAGAAACCAGGTAAGTTTGAGCCTAACTGGTTGGGGTCGTACATTGTCACTGAAGCCTTTGGATCAGGAGCATACCAACTCTCTACTCCTGAAGGAGAGCCTCTTTTGTCCCCTATCAACAGTCTGCATCTAAAGAGGTTCTACGCTTAAGTCTTTGAGAATTCGTGTCTTAATCTGGAAAAATACAAAAAAATGGTTACCTTGATGAAAACCTGGCAAATAGGCATCTTTGTAACACCAAAAAAATTGAGAAAATCAAAAAAGTAAAGAGAAATAAATCCGTCCACTAGTGAAAACCGCTTCGGTGGCCCTATGGATAAGTACCATGGTGAAAACCTGGCAAACAGGCACCATGTGTAGTCAAGCTCACTCTTCTATCTACCATCATTCTAATCAAACTTTTTTCACCATCACTCATAATAAATGGTTGTCTCGTCCATTCCTTGGAATGATTGACATCTAGCGTCCATTCCGTCACATTATCCACTCCATTTACCAAACATCTTCCTAACTGGGGGAAAATCTGTGTTTTATGCCCTAACACCTTATACATAACATCACACCATCGGATAATGTCCTGAAAAACCCAAAAACATTAGAAAACTCCAAAAATCCAAAAAAAATAAATCAAAATAGTCAGAAAATCCCAAAAACAGAGTCAATCATGTCATGCCAGTCATGTCTAGTCCATCATGTCAAGTCAATCATGTCTAGTCCATCATTTCAAGTCAGTCATGTTAAGTCAGTCGTAGACTTTACTCGAACAACGTTGCCTCTGCGACTGGGACGTAGGCAAGGCCATCAATCGATGTGCCCCCGAGGCATTAGGTTTGTCAATCTAGGTTTGTCATGTATCACACACATTTAAATCATGACACTTTGTATATTCAAAGTCATTGGTCGTGTCGAACTACGAAGTCTCTGTGTGTACAACATAGGCAAGGCTAATCAATTGATGAGCTCTCGAGACCACACTAGGTCAGTCCAATAGGGTTCATTCACAATCACTATCACACAAGTTGCATATCATAGTTTAGGGTATCATATCATGTCATACACGGTCAACACTGTCTACACACACACACATTTTATCAATCAAGGAATTAAAACAAGCCATGCAACAACAAGGCAACACATCTCAAGGTCATCAAGTCAATATCCAACACATTGTCAAACTGATCAACCTATGTCTTAAACAAGATATATCTTTCTTGTCAACAGATGTCATCAACTTGTCATAGTCTCATGTGGCTTGTCACTTCAACGTCATCAGACTCCAACGTCTTATACAACACATATCTTTCTGAAACCAGGCTTTGTCATGCCTTATACAAAAGTCACCAAGTCGAAACCAGACTCAACGTCTTATGCGGTATGTGTCATTCTCTCACATTACGCTATGTCAAACATCAAATTGTCATAGTCTCATGTGGCTTGTCACATCAACGTCATCAGACTCCAATGTCTTATACGACACGTGTCTTTCTGAAACCAGGCTTTGTCATGCCTTATACAAAAGTCACCAAGTCGAAACTAGACTCAACGTCTTATGCGGTATGTGTCATTCTCTCACATTACGCTATGTCAAACATCAACATCAAACAATCCCACAAGATCAAGTTTTGGCGAATACATTTATTTGGATTTATGACTTTATATCTTATTTTGTCTTATCTTTTTATCGATTTGTGCAAGATCCTGTTACTAGCTTTCTCAAGGATGTCCCTTGAAGGATTTAGAGAAGCAATGATGTCTCAGGATTCTTTTTCTTTGGCTACTGTCTGTCAACTGTCTTTTTAACATTGGTTTTTTTGAGTCATGTTACTAGTTTCCTCAAGGATGTCCCATCAAGGATTTAGAGGAGCAATGACGTCTCATGACCCGTCTTTTATTTGTCTGTTGTCTGTGGTTTGTCTCGACAAAACGACTGGGGCATCTTGTTCTTAGTCTGAGTTAAGACACTCCTTGTCTACGACTGTCTGTTTTTCACAGGTGGATAACTTTGTACACTATGGTCTATCTCATATCATAATGTGTACTATCCATCTGTGTCATGTCTCGCCCAATGATGATAACAAGAAAGTATAGCGTATTTGGCAATATATCAAAGATTATATCTTTTTCTCAATCAATCAATTTTTCATTCTATCTTTTACTCCGTCAATCACACCTGAATTATTTCCTATTAACATTTTGAATTGATTTCATCCTAAAATTTCTCTTCTTTGACATAAAGATAAGGTCTTGTGACACAATAACAACATTAGATCATTTTCATTATCATACATTTCAACATAGAGATAGTCACGTTCATTGCATTTCACATCATTACATAATAGGCATTGCATCATCATAACATACATAAGGTAAACATTGCATGTACATATTGCCATCACATATACATAAGCATCATATAGACATTTGTGTTCATTGTCATAAGTAAATAGAATCATCCATAAACATCATTATAAAATGCATAACTCATAAACATGTAGACACATTTCATTCATAACACATGTATATACATCATCTAGGAAACATAATCAAGTAATAAAGCATCACCTATAACATAGAATTGCATATCATATAGAAGCCACCAAAATCATATATATATATATATATATATATATATATATATATATATATATATATATATATATCGCTCAAATAAGTGTGTCATAGTACAATGTCTGAATGTAACCATAAATACAACATGAGCTCACAGGCTCTTTCATCAAAATACAAATGTCTACATAAGTCCCTGTCATCGTGTCCCGCTACCCTTGCTATCACATGGTGATGGTGGTGGGAAAAGACTCGAAGGTGGCCTCTGTGAGGTGGAAGGCCTATCATATGGACCTGTCCTCGGTGGTCCTACCACCCCCTCTGTACTCTATGTCCTCTAACTCTGAGTATGACTCCTGCCCTGACTACGCACCTCTGAAAATGTAGGATCTCGTCTATCTGCTGGCACTGCTGCCTCATAAAGATCTCTGTAGTACATAGCTCTCTCCACCGCTCTGATCAACTTTTGTACCATGCCATCAGATGAAGACCCACTGCAAAGGCATCTAACCTCTGTGAACTACTGCTCTATCTCATGTCTCTGCGCTATAGCCTGGTCTCTCTCCATGAGAGCACTATCACTCTCTGTACGAGCACTATCCCTCTTTGCATATGCACTGTCCCTCTCTGTGTAGGCATTGTCTAACTCTAATCTCATCGCCTCAAACTCTACAGTCATAAGTTTGAGTCTCTCCTCCAAAGCCTCCTTATCACCATCTCTAGGAGCATCCTCATCCCGTCTCCCCTCCACAATCCGATCTCTAAGCTCTCTCTCCTACTCCTCCATCGGTGCCTCCTCCTCAACATCATCCTCAACATCATCCTCTTTGTATCCTGCCAACACACCTAGAGGGTCTAAGGCCATGTCTGCATCAGAATCCTCTGCAACATCCTCTATGCCAACATCTACCTCTACATGCTCCTCAACCACTACCTCTGCTGCAACATGCTCCCCCCCAACCGGTACATCCACTCTACCTCTGATATCTATCATCGGTACATCAATTGCTGCTGCCTCCTATATAGGTGCATCTCCACCTGCCTGACCCCCTCTTCGTCCTCTCCGTCCTCGTCTCCTGCCTCTACCTCCGCCTCTGCCATCATCTCCATCACCTCTACCACCAACTCTACCCACTCTGGCACCTCCACCTCTACGACATCCTCTACGCCCTGTGCCTCATCTCTCGACTGGTGCTGGCTGGTCAAGGTCTGTATAAGGAATCAAGCGATGAACCACCGACCATGCATTGTATGCAGCTATAGTCCCAGGATCAGCTAATCCACCTCTCCATCCCCACTGTACTGGCTGAAGTGCCTGTATGTCTTCCTCTGCAGTAGCCACTGGAATCATGGGTCCCCATTGTGGAACCTCTCTCGATGACCGAGAAAACTCTGCTCTACTCTAAGGCTCATCCTGAACCTCCCTGAACTGTCTCAGCACTCTGTCTGGCAAATGTCGCTCAATAATATGAACACTCGAAACAGTCCTCCCAATGAGATACTGTGTTTTTCTGCAAAATGGCGAATGTATATCCTCGTCCACCCACTCCTCATAATCCATGTAAGGTCTCCATGTGAACTGATCAAGAATATCCAGGGTGTGTCGCCAGTATCCTATGTCACCCACATGGGTCTGTGTAATCTGCCCTGTATATCGAAACACATATGGGTATCTCTCCTCTCTCTCTACTGTAACTGGAGGACGAAAGACGACTATCCTCTCCCAACCCCATACCATCAAAAGTGTCATCCCACAACTCAACGATCGTGCATCTCTGTAGGCAATGTCATGTAAATGGAAGTACAACATCCCAAACAGACATGGACCCCAGGCATATCTCGTCTCACTCTCCAACATGTCGACAAGCATAGCTCCCCATACTACTGGAAATCCGTGCCCTCGTCTTTCTGGAAGCACTATCCCAACAATCAAGGTACAACAAATACAGTCGATTCGATCGTATCTGTCTACTAGGACTAGCCATCTGATCTCATAATGCTCGATCCCGAGCCTACTGATGTCATCCACCTGATAAAGTTGTGCTAACTTCGTCAATCCTCGCTGGGTATCATACATAACCCACTCACCTCTAATAGGCAATCTTAGAATCCTGTACACATCCTCCAATGTGACAGTAGCCTCCCTAGTCGGTAAATGAAACGATGATGTCTCTGAATGCCATCGCTCGCAAAGTGTCGTCAACATCCCCCTGTTTGCTCGAATGGTAGGCATCGACAAACAGTGACGTAGGCCTAGCTTCTATAGAAGCTGAATCTCTGCAGAGCTCAACCTGTCTCTCAGGTCAAATGTGTCTGGTCGTGACTCCCATGTGTAAATAGGATCTATCACCACCTGCAATTTAACCGTGGTGTCAACATTTTTCAAATTTTCCTTGGAATTTTTTTTTGCACATTTTACCAGTCAAATGCGGCTCACATTTACAAATGCGGTGCATTTTTGCAAATGCATTGCACAAAGCCTCATATGCGGTGCACATTACAGATGCGTTGCATATTTTCCTCACAACCTTTCCGACTACTGCACATGCGGTTCACTAAACCACATGCGACGCATGTTTTCAAATGCAGTGCATTTTTTCAGTCTACTAACCTACAACATATGCGTTTCACAAATGCATATGCGGTACACACATACACATGCGTTTATCCCTAATGCATTTGCGTTGCACAACTACACATGCGGTGCATAATGCAACACATGCGGTCATTCCCTAATCAGCTGAAACTAGCCATGGCGAGTTTTTGCAAATGCATCGTTTCGTAGTTAGATGTGATGATCACGACGGCATATGCGTTGTTTACGACGCACCGCATTTGCTTATTAATATTCTAATGCCTAAAAATGCATGCAAAAATAAATTTGACAAGTTCATTTTCGGGTACATACCAGTGGTCCTGCGTCAGCTGGCCTCCTGAAGGTCCTGATCCGATATCCTCGATGCCCGGTGTACAGAATAGGCGCCATTTTGTCAGTTAGTCAGAGCAAAAACTCAACTTTTTCTATCTCCTCCGAGTGCAAATGAATTGATTTTAGCCCTAATTCTTATTTATAGGTGGGTTAGAAATGGCATTTCTTCAGCCCTACTCTATTGGCCGCTTAGCCTTTCAACTTCCAATGACCCGTATTCGTCCGAAACATCTCCGATTTCACTTCCGTCAACTCCATAGCATTTCTAAATGTCATCTTGACTTATCGGGAATTTTTCCTGATTTTTTTTAAAACTTTTCAAAAAAATGTCAATTTTCCCGAGGGGGCATACCCTAACCTGTTTCATGCTAGGGCATGATCGGGGCATATTTACTTTGACACAACGCTGAAACAACATTGTATCAAAGAGGGGCAAACTGTAGATACCGAAAATTGGTCTAGACCTGCGAGTACACATTCCACATAATTTTCTATAGTCCGTGGTCTTGATTAAATAATGTTAATTATTTAATTACCCTTTCTAACACATATTTCCTCTAGTAATTAAATATCCCTATTTAATTAATTCACTAATTAATTATTCCCCCTTTATCTGTCAATTAAATAATTTATTATTTAATTACCCCCTTTATCATACTTTTCAACTATAATTAAATATCTTTATTTAATTATTCATTTAACCCCCTTTTCAACTATAATTAAATATTTATTATTTAATTATTCAATTCTACCCTCTTCGAAAGTCAAATTAAATAAATTATCTTTATTTATTTAATTAGATATTTTATTTTCGAATGTTGAATTAAATTAACATTTAATTCAAATTTAATTCATTTATGTCACGTTCCTCTATCAATCAGTTATCTAATTGTCCACTCACCTTCTGACTCAAGATGTTCTTCAGTTATCTCTAAATTCAACACCAGTTTATCTTTGCGAGAAGACTCTCTGTCACAACTAGTCAATTAACTTGTTCTAACTCATATGCATGTATGCATCTATTAATTAAATATCTTTTATCTAATTAATTAATTTAATTATACATTCAAATTCCTCATCTTCGAGTTATGACTTTGTCTTTGACATTGAAAGTCTATTTCTTCTATTTTCAAAGATTCTTAACTGAAGATTAAGATCTTGTTCTATTTTTAGTCTTTCCTAACTCGTGTTCTAACTCATGTTCTATCTAAGACAAAACTCACATCGCATGGCATTCATCTATCTCATCCGTCGATCTCTCTTTCAATCTGAGTTGATCGTTCAAAAACCCAAAATCTATAAAATGGCCTGTCGTAATCATTATTCCTCCTCCCGAAATCATTATACATTTTTGAGAAGAAACAATCTTCGATATTTTGCTTAGACACTCGACAATAATATACTTGCATCAAACACATAAATTTGAGGGAAAGAATACTAAAAAGGCAAAATGGAGAAGAGCAATGGAGATAATTCGAAGGAATGAATGCATATTCAGTGAGATCAATTCAGTTTGTTTAGTTTTTATCATGTTTTCATATTTGTTCTTTATTGTTTGATTTTAGATTAGTTTTGATTTATATTAGGATTAACAATTGTTCGTTCTAGTTGCAAATCTTATCCACAGATTTATTATAATGTTACAATCGCTCTACTTGTTTTTTGTTGTGTTATTCTTCTGATATAAAGGTTTTCTTCCTAATCCCCTCTATAGAGATCAATTTAGTCCAAAATTTAAAAACTTGTTTAGCTAGTTTGTGCATTCCATTGTCAACAACATATAAACATCTTAAGCATGGCCTAGAAAGCATTTTCAATTTTGAAGAACACAATAGATGAGAAGGGAAAGAGCTCCAAATAAGAGGCATTTATAATGGAGTACATGATCTATCCTCATGATCACTTGGATCTAAATGGTACAAATTATATTTCTGAACAAATACCAAATAATGTTTGCTTAGATCTTGTTAAGAGTAGAAATATTTGTCCAAATCTCAATTACCCATCTAAAAAAATTCATTCAGGGTTCTTCTTCTTAAATTTATTAATATTTTGTTTTTAGAATTTCCGAGAACAATCCCCAAAGTATCATTTCTTGTATTTCTTATAATTACATTTGAATTATTTTAAGAATAAGGCCCAAAGTCCATAAAGTAGACCAGAAAGTTTGTCTAAAGGAATACCATGTTGATGTGAGAGTCAATATTAAGTTGAACTAGTTGTTTCATAAATTTCTTCATTTAGATGTGGATTGCTTCTTTTTTAGGTTTGTTAATAAACCTATGCGATATCATTTCTTATGATGCTAAATCTGAAAATATTTTATGGTCATCCTCCTAAGAATGCCAAAATGGGTTCTTTTGAATAAGGCATGGAAGATCTATCAAAAATTATTGATAAACATGCTATTGACATTGCTTCTCTAATCTTTGTAAAATGCATAAATCAAACACATGTACATAGTTAAGTGATAGGTATAGATCCAAACTCATATGCCAAAATGGGAGCTTTAGAATGGTGTATACTTATCCCTCAAACTAATATGAAGTGGATTATTGTTAGATGTTGTCATTTATGCCAATATTCATGGGCTTGAGGTCTATAATTTTTTATTTCTATAGTTATATTAACATGAGATATTCATAACTTGGGTTTTGATGGCTAACTAGATTTGATGTGGATTTCAAAGTTATATTAAAATTGTATAAGGTATTTTGCTAGCAATTTTGTGGCTATATTTTATAGCTTTTGGATAAAGTTATAGGAAATGAGGATGTGATAAAATTTCTCAAACAAATTAATTGTTCAAATGACAGGATCTTTTTTCCTCCAATAATGGAGTGTCAAAATGTATCGTGCAAAAAGGAAAAATAAGAAAGATAGAGTGAAATTAGGAAGGGAAACCAATTAAGTTCAAATTTCATTGAAGTGTCTTATATTTTAAAAAGATAATTGTATTGTATTGTAATTTTTTCCTCCCAAGATACCATTTGTTTATGTATTTTTGTATGATGGCCTTAATCTTCATTTTTTTTGCAACAAAACATAAAAGATGAAAGTAGTGAACTATTTAATGTTTCCAAGTAAAATTTCATTAATGCATAATAGATAGGGCAAATTATAAATTCACCATAAGATTGATTTTGATCCTTTAGTGATTTTTTTGGCATTATACTTTGAAACATAACCACCCATGTTGAATTGTTGTGTTTTGGATTGAATTGGAGGGTTGGAGTGATTAAGACCACATAATTGGATACTTATGGTGTGAGTGTGTGTGTGTTTGTTTATTAAAGATGTGGTTGAGGTTCTTAATCATACAACTAGAGATTAGAGGGCTAGTTTTGTGGACTGTGAAGGAATATAGATAATTGAAGTGTAATCTAGGAGGATGAGGAGTAGCCATGAATAATATTCAAGCACCCCAATGTTGGTGTAAATACATGTTTTACCTATCTAGGTCCTATTTACATTGTTAAGTCCACTTAGGTCCTAGTTGCTTTTTCTAGGTCTTAATTGTCTAGATAAGATCTTATCATGTCTTATCTAGTTGGATTTTATTTAATGCATGTGTCCTAGATCATTTAATGTTGATTCATGTCGGAGAAGGAAACTTTCGTTGTTGATCGGGATGGTGTTGCCTACTTTGCTCCTACGTGAGGGGTCGTTGCCTGCATGAGGGCTTTGCCCTCCTTGCATATTTGTTATCTCTCTTTGTTTTTGTTCTTTGTGTTCTGATTCAATAGTGGGTGGGGTTTATCGGTGTTTGGGGGTCTTTGCTTTCTCTCTGTCAGCTTCCTCTCCCTAGTGTGTGGGTTATCTCGGAGGTGGAGGCATTTTCATTTCTTTCTTGCTTGTCTTCGCCTTTTCTCTTATTTGGTGACTGTTTTGGGTGGCATTTTTAGCCTGTTTTCTCTGCTGCGAGCCAGTGTTTGGGTGGTTGTTTGTGGCGTTCGAGGGTGTTGGTGTTTTGTTTGGGGTTGGTTTCTTTGTCGTGTCGTGAGGGCTTTGGATCTAGTCGCCCCCATTTAGCTATGGGCATATCATTGTTGTGGAGTGTGCTTGGTGGTGGGTAAGTTGCTTCTTGCTTCTGCCCATTCTTCCTTGGGTTTGTGGGTGGTGAAGATCCCATGGATGCGAATGATGTTTTGGACAAGAGACCGGGAGATGATGCCAGGATGGAGGCAGGGGACAGGGCTCCCACTCGGTCTTTTCCAAGTTTGGGCGTATCTAGGATTAGTAGATTTAAGGTTCAAAAGGTTAATGGTTGCTTGGAAAGGGCTCAAATACGCCCAATGGTGGTGATTCAAAGGGAAGCAGTTGCGGAGGATGTAGAGTATTACAACCAACATGTCTTAATCTGCAAGTTTTTGGGGACGAAGGTCTCTTTACCCTTCCTTGACCCTTGGATTTGGAAGACATAGAATCCGGAGGGGGATTTTGAGGTTCTGATAGCTGCAAATAATTTCTTCTTGGTGGATTTCTCATGTATCTCTTATAGAAACAAGGATTTTGAGGGTGGTATGTACTTTTATAATCAGGTTGGATTGTTTATCAAACCATGGCATGCGGGTTTTAATTCAGTTAAAGAGATACTGTCCAAGGTCCCAGTGTGGGTACGCCTCCCTCGGCTGCCACTTGAATGTTGGAGGAGTGATATTCTACAGTCTATTTCCATGGCACTGGGAAATCCGATTGGCCCCTCTTAGCAGACCCTAGAGAAGAAGATTTTCTCCTATGCACGTGTTTGTGTGGAGATTGACCTGAGCCAACCTCTGCCTGACTCCATTGATATGACAGTGGGATCTAGTTCATGGATGCAACCACTTGATTATGAAACCTTGTCATTTAGATGTCATTTATGTCGAGAGTATGGTCATCTTCAGAGGAGGTGCCTGCGAGCTACTGGTGCGGGGAAGTCAAGTAATGGGGTGGCTCCTTCAAATCCAAGATCTGAAAAAGGAAAAGGACCCATGTAGGGGGTGATTCCAGATAAGGACGGGTTTGTGCCTGTGAGGCCACGAAATAAAGGTCGAGGGCAGAAGAGGACTTTTTAGGACCATCAGGAGGAGGGGGTTTTCAATAGGTTTAATGAGTTGAATTATTTAGTTCACGAGGAGGGGGTCTCTCCTGACATGCATGTGGATGCTACCGCAATTATTTCTCATAATCCTGAGCCCATGGCTCTTACATCTTCATCTTTTGGACCTATGGAGGGTCCTGGGGAAGTAAAAGACTCTTTTGTTCCTTCCCTTGAAGTAGGGCTTGGGGACCAG
Organism: Sequoiadendron giganteum; assembly: GCA_007115665.2. Lineage (NCBI taxonomy): Eukaryota > Viridiplantae > Streptophyta > Pinopsida > Cupressales > Cupressaceae > Sequoiadendron > Sequoiadendron giganteum. Next base: position 95,193,170 of record CM021106.1, read on the forward strand.
TGTGCGGTGGTTGGTACTTCTTTGGCCTTTGTTGATGTTGGTGCATGCTCTGCTAGGGGTTCGAGTTTGGGAGGCTCTGGCAAGAGTAAATCTTCCACGTACCCCTATAATTTGGGTGTGCATCAAAAGTCCTTAAAAAAGAGTGCTCCCGACAAGCCCCAAAAGGTGGGTAGGAAGAAGGATCAAGAGAAAGTTAAGCTGGTTGGTGAGACATTGGTTGAATCTGGGTCGGTGAAGACCCTGGATACTCATTTCTCTCAACCGTTGTGATGATTGTGTTCTCATGGAATGTGAGGAGTGTGAATAGCATCCCTAGACAAAAGGCTATTCGAGATTTGGTCCGTGCTCATTCTCTGGATTTGGTTTTTCTCCAGGAGACGAAGTTATCTGTTGATAGCATGATGCAAAGTGCTTCTAAGATTTGGAATAGAGGATTATGTTAGTGTGTGGGTGCACGAGGGAGCTCTGGAGGCCTTGCCTGCCTCTGGGATCCTTGGTGGATCTCCCCTGTTCGGTGGTTCTCCAGTAGGTTCTCCATTTCTCTTGTTGCGATGAGTTTGGAGACGAGGGAAAGATTTTTTCTGTCCAATATTTATGCTCCAACGGATGTCCCTGGTAAGATTCTTTTGTGGTCCCATTTAATTTTTTTGAGGTCGTTGGACCCCTTTCTCCCTTGGATTGTGGCAGGTGATTTCAATGCAATTGTCTCTCTTGAGGAGAAAAGGGGGGGGGAGTGCCTCGTCTAGACCCCTCATCTGATCTTCTTAGGGAAAATCTGGCTCGACTTCGACTTGTGGATATCAAACCTTTGAATGGCATGTTTACTTGGAATAACAACATGCTTGGGGATGAAGCTATTTTTGAAAGATTGGACAAGTTTCTTGTGTCCAATTTTTGGGTCAGTGACAAGTGGCTGACAAGCTCTGAAATCTTAGACTGGCGAGGGTCAGATCATTGGCCGATCAAATTCTCTGCTCATCTGGCTAGCAACCTTAAAAAGCAGACTTTGTAATTTCAGCTTATGTGGCTCAAGGAGGAGGGTCTTTTTGACTTAGTTTCTAAATGGTGGGCTGAATTTCGTCCGACTTTTGGTATTGCTATGTACACCTTTATGAAGAGGCTTCAATATGTGAAGTATAAGCTAAAGCTTTGGAATAAGCATCAGTTTGGCAATGTGTTTCAACAGAAAAGGGTTGCCCAGGAGCGCCTGGATTCCATTACTAGGCAAATTAGGGAGCATGGTTTAAATGCAACCTTGAGTAGGTTCGAGGATGATGCAGTCAAAGATCTTGAGGAATGGGAGCTTCACGAGGAAATTTTTTGGAAACAGAAGGCTCGTATTGATTGGCTTCAAGAAGGGGACAAGAATACCTCTTTCTTCCATAACTCAGTAAAGGCAAGAAGATAGGGTAACATTATTTCTTCTCTCCGCTCTCTTGAGGGATATGTTATTTCTTCTTCTTTGGAAATCTCTAATGAGGCGGTTCGTTTCTTCTCTTCTCTGATCTTTTTTTCGAAGATACCCCACTAGCTATTGAGGAGGAAGACTCTATCTTAGCTTGCATCCCTCCCCTGGTAACAGTGGAAATGAATGTCTCTCTTCTCCAGCCTATTTCTTTGAAGGAGTTAGAGGATGTGGTGTTTCGACTAAAAAAGGGGAAGGCTCCTGGTCCTGATGGGTTCCTAGCCGAGTTCTTTCAGGAATTTTGGGAAGTGATCAATCTTGACTTGTTGGAGGTTGTACAGGAGTCTCTAAGGAACAAGCAAATGTTGAGAGCCATGAATGCCATGTTTCTTGCCCTTATTCCAAAGCGTGAGAATGTTGATTCTTTGGATCTCTTTCGACCAATTGCTCTGTGTAATGTGGTGTATAAAATCATCACAAAACTTATTGATGAACGCCTGAAGCCTTAGCTAGATAAGCTAATCTCGGAGGAACAAGGTGGCTTTGTGGTGGGTAGACAGATTCTAGATGGAGTTGTTATTGCGGCAAATACTATTCATTCCATGGCCTCTTCGAGGGAAAATGCTATGTTCATAAAGTTGGACATAACTAAGGCTTTTGACAGAGTTAAGTGGGGTTTTCTGATCAAAATTCTTGGAGCCTTTGGGTTCAGTAGTGAGTGGATTGACTGGGTCATGAGTTGTGTGAAGACGTCCTCCTTTTCAATTCTCATAAATGGAGAGTCCTCTGGTTTGTTTGGTGCTTCTAGAGGTCTTCGGCAGGGGGATCCCTTATCCCCGTATCTTTTCATTTTGACGGATGAAGGTTTGGGGAGGTTCATTAAGTCCCAGGTTGCGGCTGGGCTCATTCATGGATGGAATTGGAACAACTCCCTCTCTCCTCAAACCCATCTTCAGTTTGTGGATGATTCGACCTTAATGGGGGTTGCTAAGGTGGCTGAAGCAATCGCTTTTCGTCAAACTTTGGATTGTTACCTGGCTGCCTCTGGACAAAGCATTAATGAAAGTAAGTCTTGCATTTATTTCTTCAATACTCTCAGGCTTATACAACAACGAATAGCCAGGATCTTAAGGATTTAGGTGGGGAAGCTTCCCCTTACCTTCCTGGGTATTCCTTTGGATGTACGCCCACCTCCCAAGCATTTTTTGCAAGAGGTGATTGATAAATTTCGTGGACTAGTCTGTCACTGGACCTATAGATGGTTATCTACAGTAGGTAGAGTCACACTGCTAAAGTCTGTAGTGTAGGCTCTCCCTATTTACAGATGTTTTGTGATGACTGCTCCCTCAAGCTTTTTCAAAGATTTCTAAGGGCTTTGCAGGCAATTTCTTTCGTTGGGTAATCTCCTCTCGAGGAAGTGGAGTTTAATTAAGTGGGAAGTTGTTTGTCGGTCGAACCAAGATGGTGGCTTGGGATTGCGTAGAGCGGATTGGAATGGGCAAGCTCTGGTGGCTAAGTTGTATTGGAGGTGGTGTTCTCATCAGCATCAGATCTGGGCTAAGATCCTTACCTACAAGTATCTTGGGGAAGTGGATGGTGCTGAGGTTCCTTGCTTTTGTCTTTGGGGAAGGGGCTCTATGATCTGGGAAACTCTCAAGAGGGGAGCTCCATTGGTTAAACAGGGCTTGTTCTAGATCTGTAATAGAGGCTTTGATGCTCATTTTTGGCATGACTCTTGGGATGGCTTCCCAACTATCCTCTCCTCACATCCTCACTTGGGTGACTTAGGTAGGATTTTTGTTCAAGCCGGTAGGAGAAAAGTTATGGACTTCAAAGCCCCTTAGGTTTTGGGGCAAACTATCATTTATCAATGGAAGGATATGCAGGAGTGGCCCTTGGGTGGATCTTTGGAGGATAGGAGAGAGTTGTCCTCCATTTTAGCTGATAGAGTCTGTTGTTCGCTTCCAGAAAGGGACGTGCTGGCTTGGGGTCCTGACCCTAAAGGGAAGTATTCTGTTGCATCAGGGTATCGTGCTTTGGAAAGGCAAACTTTAGGCAGTGTTGAGGCTTCTTGGTGGAAAAACATTTGGAACAATTTCTCCTGGCCAAAATGATTTTTTTTCTCATGGCTTGTGGTGTATGGCAGGTGTTTGACTTGGGACAACCTCTGCAAGCGGGGTTTTCAGGGTCCCTCTTTATGCTTCCTTTGTCTCAAAGATGTTGAGACTGTTTCTCATCTGTTCTTTCAGTGCCCCTTTGCTAGGACTATTTGGCATTTCTGGTGGGGGGCATGGAAGTTGCAATGTAGGCATCCTTCATCTCTTGGTGAGCTCTGGAAAAATATTGGGCCTACTCCGGCAAAGACTTTGTTCTTGCACACGGCCTGGCCTATTGGCCCTAATCTAATTATTAGGCAAATTTGGTTGGAGCGCAACCGCAGGATCTTTCTGGACAGGAAACTTTTGGTGGGCCAAGTTTGGGCTCGCATTCTTAGGGCTTTACAAGAGAATTTGCATGCTAAATGTGATTTTTCAGTACTGGTGGACCTTGGGGATTCTGGATTAATTCAGAATTTGGGGATTTCTGTTGGAAGTACTGGAAGGCCCAAGGTGGGACGGGGCAGGTGCTCTAGAGGGAAGGTGTTCGGGGAGGGCATTGGCTGCTTCCTCCCACTGGGGTTTTGAAAATCAACACTGATGGGTCTGTAAGAGGTAATCCTGGGCACATTGGTGTTGGTGGGGTGGGCAGAGATAGTTCTAGGGTGGTTGTGTTCTTTTTCTCGGAGTATAAGGGGCAACACTCTAATAATCTCATGGAGGCTTTGCCAATTATTTTAGCCTTGAAGAGGGCATATGCTCTCGACTGGAATCAAATTATCTATGAATCTGATTCTCAATTGGTGATAGACCTGATAAATAGATGACATCTTGATGATGCTAGTTGGCAACTTGCGGTAGTGGCGAAACAAATCACTAGCCTTGGAGATTTACTGGATTCAGTCACCTTCTCCCATATCCCTCGTGAATGGAATAAGGTGGCTGATGGGTTGGCTAAATGGGCTTCTGAGAAGAATGGGACTTGGTTGGTGGATGATTGGAACAGCCTGTCAAGGGACCTTGCCCAGGATTTGGAGGGCTGGGTTATCGAGGATGTGAAATGTTGCATTATTGATTCTTGATCTCTTGCTTTTTGTTTCTTGGCCCTTTCGGGTTTTCTTTCGCTTAATGCTCTGTACTTCTCTTGTTGATTAATAAAAGTTTTTACCCCCCCTTTTATTTTATTTAAAAAAAAATTGTTGATTCATGTCATTTAATTATGACACACTCATTTAATGTTGGTACACCATCACACCTTGCCTATATAATCAAGGCTTCATATGTACATTGTAATAATATGAACAACAATCAAGTTCATTATGGCAATCTTGCATCCATAATCATAACATGATATTTCTACCATATCTCTTGTGGAAGTTATTTTGTCATGTAGGTGATCCTAGAGCGTTGAGGAGTTCACCATAAACTTCTACATGGTATCAGGGCTTTAATGTTGCAGACTTCTTCGTAGATCTAAGGGACCAATCTTGGCATTATTTTTTTGTTGCGTGTGATTTTGTGTTTTATGGACCTCGCCGTTGAATCTAGGGCATTAGAGAAAGTCATTTTTGGCTTTTGTTTCATCAAATTTCATCATATATTATTTGATTTACAAGGGTTTCAAGTTGGACAAGGGTTACCAAATCCAAGAGGTAGCTGAATTTTTGAAGAACTTTGGGCCAAAATCACCCCTGTCATTTCATCAGGAAGGTCCAAAACCCCAAGATCGACTATCAAATCCCAAAAATCCAACTTCACTTGGAGCTTGAAGAAAAAAATGCCCTCCTTCGTCGTTCATATGACCGTCATAATTGCAAGCATAGAATATTCATCCAGACATAGAATAAATCCATAGGTTTGGAAAAAATAGGTTTTAAAAAATATTTTTGTGGAAATTTAAAAAAAAATATAAATATTTCTGTCTTTGGGTTTTTCAAAAAATACTTTGCAGGGTACACAATAGGTAGCTTCCCTTCTCGTTGTGCTATGTTGTTGGTCTTTATTAGCCCTTGCGGCTCCACCTTTCACCCTCTGTTTTATTCAATCAATCAATCAAATAAATCGGTGACATAAAAGAATATTCAACTCCGTAAAAAGTATATTCTAGCATCCCTAGCAAATCTCAAAGCAATATTCCATCAAGACTATAGATTTCGTCAACCTGTCGCCTAAGGAATATTTTGTAAGAATATTTTGCCCATGCAAATATTCCATTGATTGGAGAGTATATTCTAGTGTGACGAACCCTTGGTTGTCAAGTTTAGCCTTGTCATTTGTTGGTGTTAGCACTACATCAACAATGACATCAATGACCTTAACTCCTTCATAAGCCTATAACTTAGTCATACAAACTCCTTTTTCAATGCAATATTTTTATTTGGGGTAGAATTTCATGCTTTACATAGTGGTGCAACTAGTTTTTGATTTTGGTGCTTAGTTTTTCCAAAAATTACAAATTTTCATAGGTGTTGTTGAGTTGTTCTCATTTTAGAACTTTTGAGGCTCCATTCTTGCTCCTATGTTAACATTTCTGGGTGAATTCTTTTTGAAAATGCATAATTTTTCGTGTACTTTTCATTGGTGTGATTAAACTTATCTCATATTATGTAAAAAAATCCTTGAGCTTGTGGCCAATTTGGAATTTGTATACACTAAGATAAAGTCCACTTCCTTGTTGTTGGCAAGTGGAACTCTTAATTGCACTAAGCATAAAGTACCACAAATCATATATTGCTTAGGGGGTTTCATGATTGAGTAATTTGGGGGAGGCTAATCTTTTTCTTTTTTGGCTTATGTCTCTTGATTGGTCTATTGTGTGACTAAAATTGAGGAGTTTAATATGGGTATCAAAATGCATCATGTTGTAATCAGGTTAAATAAATGGAACTTTAAGTCTTGGCAAGATAGAATCCTAACACATTGTAGGTGGCTTAATATTTTTCCATATCTCTATGGACTAGTTCTTAAACCTTCATCTAAATTGGAAGAGAGTTATGTGGGATATAAAAATAGAACATATCTTGGGAGTAATTGGTTGTAGTTGTAATATTGACACACAATTGGCCACTGATGGTATTAATATCTCTCATGAGCTTATGACCACACTTTGGGAGATGTATGGAGACTCAAATGAACCTTCATTCCCAAAGGATCATGTTGTAGATTGTCTTAATCCACTTGTTTAATTTCAACCTATTGATGATAACACAGTTGTTGAGCTTGCTCATTGGGAAAGGTATAGTTATTTTGATGACATAGACCATTATCCTTCTCCTTTATCGAGACTTCTATTGAGACTTCAGTTTCTATGGCTCTTAATCTAGATTTAAAGGGTTCATCTTCTTCATTTGTGAGTCAACATATTGAGGTTGAGGACTCTTGTAATCCAACATTGGCAAAATCATCTAGTGTTATTACTTCGTCATATGTTGAGGAAACAATTGGGGATGACAAGTGTAGTTGAATGGCATGCACTAAGATAGCATCTCCTTAATTTATTGTTGTACCAGAGGGTGCTTGTGATTCCATTGCTTTGGCTCCTTGTGATTTAGTGTAGCATGGCATTCATCATCTTCTAGAGATGGATACTTGGGATGAGTACTTGATAGGCACTGCTAGTTTGTTTTGTGAGTCTCGTATTTCCTATTTGGGAGACATCATTGCTTGCACTCATCTTCTCTTTCATGGAGATGATCCTTCTTCAATTTTTGTGAGGGAACACTTTGAACTTCTTGTCCATTCTCTACATGATCATCCTTTGTAGTTTGACATGAGTGTGGACACTTTTGGACAACATTTGGAGGAGGATTCTTTGTCTTCAAAAGAGGTATCTTTTTCATCGGATTGTGTTCTACAATCATTTCTTGGAGATTCTCGATTGTCTTCTTCGATAGTGTGGCCTAGAATGCATGTTTGGAGTGTGACACCTTTTGGCATCGACATGGAGACACTTGAGCATTCTTCAAATACATAACATATAATCTATCTTTCCACATTTTTCCTTTTAGGAATGAAAAGATATCCTACATACCATCTTGGTATTGTTTCTTCCCAAGGGGAGGAACGTTGCTCAATGCTCTTTGATCATCTTCAACATTCATTATTGGACATCTACCATCTTTGTAGGAGACTCTACATTGAGGGGGGCTACATGGTCTCTCTTCTTCTCTCTTATGAGGGGACTCTTTCCTCGAATGGGGTTTTGTCCTTCTCATGCATCATTGAGAGCATTTTATTTTATATCTATCTTTTGGGGAGGATTTTTGTCCCACTAGGTTTTCTCCTTTTCTCCATTTGTGAGAGATTACATTTGAATTTGTACATGGGTACCTAACATGACCTTGTATTCAGGACCCATCTTTGTGTCATTTACATAAGTACTCCCTAAGTTGTACTTAAGAGGGGGTGTTGGTGTAAATAGGTGTTTTACCTATCTAGGTCCTATTTACATTGTTAAGTCCACTTAGGTCCTAGTTTATTTTTTCTAGAAGTCTTAGTTGTCTAGATAAGATCTTGCCATATCTTATCTAGTTGGCTTTTATTTAATGCATGTGTCCTAGGTCATTTAATGTTGAGTCATGTCATTCAATTATGACACTCTCATTTAATGTTAGTACATCATCACACCTTGCTTATATAAGCAAGGCTTCATATGTACATTGTAACAATATGAACAACAATCAAGTTCATTCTAGCAATCTTGCATCCATAATCATAGAATGATATTTATTTCATCTCTCTTGTGGAAGCTATTTTGTGTTGCAGGTGATCTTGGAGTGTTGAGGAGTTCACCATAAAATTCTACACCCAAATAGCAACAATAAGTGTTAAATTCCTTTGCACTATAAGTGTTAGTGTTAGTACCCACAAAATTCATAAATCAAAGCTAAATATGATGATAAAATAATACCAGTTAGTTTTTTTAATAAGTAGCTTGTCCATAAATTTTAATCAAAACTCAATCGAATCTAATGATGTAATACCATTTACTATTTTTATTCCTAAAAGCTATATTTGTTCAAGAATTCCAATCAAAATGTAAAATATGTAATACCCAAGAGTGTTTTTTGTGTAATTATTTTGTTTTATATTTTCGAGCTAAATTCAATTGTGCAACTCACATTGATTTGCACTCTTTGCGTTGTTATATAATTACTAGTATTGCGCATCAGTGCAAGGATGGATAAATAATATATTTTGTTTGTTTCTTTGTCTTTCACTCTAAATCTCAAATATGGAAGTGTGGGTTGCAAGAAGCCAGAGAACAAAAATATAACAATGAAAGGACTTAGCAAGAAAATAGTAGATGAGCTTGTTGGAGATGTTAGAAAACTCAAATTTCTTGGGAGTCCTTAGAGTTTTTATACTAGTTATTTTATTAAAAATTTAAACACTTTTAGTTTTATCCCTTTGTATATTGTTGTCTCACGCTGACTAGTTTATCCAATGTAATCACTTAAGTGCTATAGGTAATTCCCTTGAGATTCATTGTTTCATCAGCTCCTTGTCTTATTATTTTATGTGTGCCTATGTTAATTGCTTGGATTTCTTAACGCTTCCTAGTTGTAAGCATTTTATTAACTTATACAGAGCTCTTACTAGTAAAATATGTTATCTACCTCCACATTGGCATCCAATGTAAAGGTAGGACCAAGATTTTGACACCTTTTGATCAATTTTCATAGCCACAACTATGCATCCATTTAGCTACTACAATTGTTTAGTCTACCATTATGACTTCATTTGAATTGTGTCATTTCAAATCTATACTTCTCAGCCAAATGAAAGAGATCCAATGTCATAATTTATCACACACATTTGTATTATTTTTTGAACCATGACATAGGTTGCCATCAATATAGAGGGTTGATTTGAATTGCAAAATTTTTTGTAGATCTTCACAAGATTTTTAAGTGGTCATTCAATTTTCTATATGTATAAGTCCACATTTCATTCAATATTTTGGTCATCTCCATTTCTACTGGGCTTTAGTGAGTTTCAAGCACTTTTGAGGGTTCTAGCTATACAATGTTAGGTTTTCAAGAGTGAAGTGGGTTTTGAATCATCTAATCCTATCAATGATTATTGTGGATGTCTAGGATAGAATGTCTTTGGGGATGTATGTATGTATTCAAGGAAATTTATAATAGTTTGTATAATTTATCTCTTGTCACACTTATTAGCATGAATGTAAAGAATATTTGATAAATGCCACAATATTTTTTAAGCACTATATACTTTGTAGTAACTATTTATTTATTGCATATGGATTTGTATATCATAACTAGATGATGAAGTATGTTTATTTTCTAATATCTACTCCTTGATGTATTTATGTTTAGATCATCCTTATATGTTAGCATTCACTATTTCGCCCCTATTGTAAATTATGACTCTATTACCCATTTGAATAGACACCAATACCAAGAAATAAATGATTCATTCATGCCTCTAAGCAAACAAAATCATTAACTAATAGTTTGAAGTTAATTTTCATATTTTTGTAATTCATGATTCAATTATAAAAATAGAGGAAATAATGTCTATGAGCATTACCAACAAAATAATTTTGAATCATGTCCTTGTATCATCATGTTGTATTTCCTACAATGATTTTATTGACATATTTATAAGAGGTATATGTGTAATTGGGTAGTATTTAACCTAGTGCCAATTTTGGGGTTGAACTTACCCTGGATACAATTACAAAGTTATTTTATCATTTTACCTTTCAACACTTTCAATCCTATTTAAGATCACCTTTAGGAATACCCTCCTAGGTTTAAGCTAAGAAAAAACTATAGGATATATTATCCACGCTCATTCGTTGGCCTTTAACCCTCCATAATCTATGGATGAATCTTAGTTTTACTTTCATCATGATAACCCTTGGCCTCAAAAGTGAAATCATGTTCTAGGATTTTAGAGAAGTAGTTTTAGGACCCAATAAGGTCCAAGTGTATTACATGGAATGATTCCATTGAAGTGTCATGTGGTACTTTGGTCGTATATAACCATTAAGAGAGTCATAAAGAGCCAAAGACTTTCATTATACACAAATTTTTTGAATTAAAGAAAAAATTGTAAAGTAAATGTTTGGTAATACCAATTTGAAAACCATCTCCAATTGAATTAAAGAGGATAATATAATTCAAGTTACTATGTATGCCATTTCATTTAAATTTATTGTTTATTTACATATTTTCAACAATGTCATGCAAACTTCACTAAAATTACATTGTGATGGAGTAGGCTAAATATGAAGTGAAAACCATGAATGAAATAATTATTTGCATGACTAGCTTCAACTACTTATGCATGACTAAATATTATAGTGAATGATGTTTATAATATAGTAAAATAAGTACAATATTGTGTGAGAGTGTATATGAATTATTCATAATAGAGTTTTATGAAACTAAGTTTAAGTTATTTGAAGGACCTATGATTTATTTTCCACTAGATGTAAAGAATAACTCTTGTAAATAGGCATGTGAGTGAGACCAACATGGTTTCTTGCAACATTCTATCTACACTTTTATGTTTATATGAATAAAAAATAGCTAATTTTGTTTTATTGGTGACTTTGTATTGGAATATGTATTATAATTATTTTTAGACTATGGAGTAAGTAATAAAATAAGAAATATATTGAGTATTTCTTCATTCTCATACTATCAAGATAACCATACAAGAATATATATTTTTTTCCTTTTGTTATCTTTTTTGTACAAGTGATAAAAACAAGGTGAAATTTTACTTTGATAATGTTAAAAAAAGCAAATAATTACACAACCATTCCCTCCAAGTATGTTATATTTTATATCGTGGACTTAAAATCTCTAATGTATCATATTTAGGAATGGTGCTTAAGTGCCTACTCATATTATTTTTCAATGTTTATTAGAGAATAATGAACAAATGACATGGAGAATACATGTACACACAATTTGGCCTAATGATGAATAACTTACACTTTTGAAAGAGATATCACAAGCTTGAATCTTGTAGGAATAGGGTATGTACATGTGCACATGAAAATGTGTTCGAATGTGAATGGAAATTGCAATAAAGCCCAAAAAAAAACACAAAATCAATCAAACACTCGAATTAGGCATGAAAATCTCAAACCATCATAGAATAAAACAAAAATGAACTATGTCGAGGCACCTGTTGAGTAGATTTGACCAAGATTTTCAATTTTTGTGTGTGTTCATTAACAATTTTGACAGCATAACAACGATCTAATAATAAAATGAGTGAGTTTTTTAATAAAATATCTAAATTTTGGATTATATAGATTTGGATTAAATTGGATGAAGGGTGGAGATTGAAATATGGAGATCAAGTGATGGATGGGTTTGGTCCTCTCAAATCATGAGATAGTGACAAGTGTCACCATGTGATGAGTTGAGAGGAGAGATGGTACCATGAAGGCACTTTGAAAGATTTTTCATAAAGGCAAGTCTTGTCCTCACACTCCAAAGTGAAGGGGGTGAAAAAAATAAAGGAATTACAAATTATTTTGATACTTTTGGAAGAAAGATCCATGTGGCCAAGGACATGGGGTCTTTTCCAAAAGGGGGAAATTGATGAGAGAGAGGACAAGGTGGGTGAGGGAAAATTTGACCCCACTTAGTCAAGGATCAAATGTGTGCACATATTTAGGGAGTGGATTAGGTGAGGATTAAGGATTAATAAAAAGGTTGGAGGACGTGACATGATATGAGAGGAAAATAGGAATTAAATTTAATTCCTATTTGGAAGAAAAGGGGATTTGGGAATTAGATAAAATAAATAAAAGTATTTATTCAATTTAATGGATTAATGGGACACCATGGTCTAGGATAGGTAAATAAATTAATTTAAATACCTTAGGATATGATTTGAAAAATAGATGAAAGATAGGTGATATTAATTAAATAACAAACAATGTTTAATTAATACAGGTGGTAGAAATTATTCAAAATAAGGATAAATTGACCAAATGAAACTAGTCAATTTTAGGTGTCTATAGTATGCCTTATGTTTGAAGTATAATTAGATGCCTCCTACATACTAAGACTATAAGGTAGTCCCCTATGTTATGAGTCATTTGCAAACCTAAAAACTAGGTCATTTAACATCATCAAATATAAAAGGACCTTCATTTACCTTAAATTTATTATGAGGAGTTTTTTATTTTTAGACTAATTAAGGAATAAATTAAGTGCATATGAAAATTTGAATTCATAATGTTTAGCTTAAAAAATTTATAAACTCGCAAAAAAAGGCAACTTACATAAATGTAATCAATCATTAGTTAATATTGGATATTATTTTAATTATTTTTCACGTATCTAAATTATTAATTTAAACTCCATTTAAAGCCTTCAAAATTAAATTTATATAAAATATTCTTTAACCAAAATCTTGAGATTTATAATTCAATTAAAAGGAAGAAAGAAGGCCATGTATTTTAATCACTTAAATCCATCGAGAAATGGAAAAATGTCAAATTTCAAATTTCAAAGAAGAATGAAACAACTTGGAATTCCTTTACTTGCAAGAAAACCCTCTAGAAAGCTCCTTCACTCATACCCCATATCTCTAAAAAAAGGTTTTTCATTCGAAGAGTTTGGAATTTTTTTATTTAATTATCTCATTTTTATGGAGGATTTTATATCATCCACAAGTTAATTTTTCTAATTGATACAGGAGCATGGGCCTATGTTGATACCTCTTTGGTTGAGAGCCAAGGACGAAAGGGTGTTTGTTTTGCTAAAGTTTCCTAGGGAATGATCTTGGCCTCATTCCTACCATCATACATTTGGGGGTTTGAACCTTGGTGGATGGTGTAATCAAGGAACATATCATCACCCACCCTCACCAAATGTACTAAAAAAAAATTGAGCTGCAACTCTTTGGTAATTATCTCTTTTCAAAGATTCTCAATGATGACATTGTTGGGAGAGAGCATGGAGGGACGTGACATGCAATACGGCCTACAAGCCCTTAATCTGATGCGCCTCTAGTTTTTTTCCTTTTGTGTATGTTTGTGTGGGTGTTTGGGGGTTGAGTGTGGTGTTGTGTGTTGGAGGAGGTTAGGATATTTCATAGGACAAGAGAGGTTGAGGTGTGGGGGATTTTTGGGAGGAGTTGCAAGGGGTTTTCCCCTCTTTCTTCTTTTATTTTTCATGAAGTCGGCTAGCAGGTCAGGAGAAAAGGAGAATCTATCTTTGGTGATGTGGTTTTAGGGTTTTCTCAATCATCATCTGAGCATGCCAAAGAAAAATCAAACTTAGTTGCAGAAGATGTCAACTATTTGTCAAATCATGTCTTAATCCACAAATTTATAGGAATCGAGGTCTCTCTCTCCTTATTGGACTCATGGGCTCAAAGGACTTGGAACTTAGAGGGTGATATGGAGGTGATGTTGGTAGCCAATACCAATTTCACAGTGGTGTTCTCCTGCTTAGCGTATCATAATAAGGCTTATGAAGGGGGTCCTTATTTTTACAACTAGGTGGGTTTGTTCATTAATCCTCAACATGTTGGTTTTAATCCAGCAAAGGAGCTTTTGTCAAGGGTTTTGGTATGGGTGAAACTTTTGTGGCTCCTTTTAAGTTATAAAGGAATGATATTCTACACATGATTGCTCTATTATTGGGCAAGTTGGTGGGTTCGTTGCAATAGACGCTGGATAAAAAGGTAATTTAGTATCTCGTATTTGTATTGATTTTTTAAAAAATAACCCTCTAATGGATTCTTTATAAATTCACCTTGGATCCACTTCAAGGATTCAACAACTTGAATATGAACCTCTCTCATTTTGGTGCCAAATATACCATGAGTATGAACATTTGTAGAGGAAATTCCCTAAAGTTATCCATGTAGGAGTTTCATCCAATGTAGTTTCATCATATGTGCCTTCTCAAACAATATAGAGGTTGAAAAAATGGAAAGATCCTATAATAGAGGGAGATGTAGATAAGGAGGGTTTTATTCTAGTTAAGCCACATAAGAGGATTGAAGAGAATCCTCAAGAATAGAAAGGGAGAGGGGAACTTTAACAAGTTTAAGGCTCTAGAAGACTTGGATAAGCGAGAGGTGTCTCTAGATGAGTTGATTTTTGGGGTAGGAAAGTTGGGGATGAGCATTTAGTATCCAAGGAGATTTCTAGTTAGAACTATTTGCACGTTAGTTTCACGACATCATTGATGGCCATAGATTAGGTTCATGAGGCTCCTTGTGTGTCAGAACATTTTGAGAGAGATGAAATGATAGAGATATTGACTTTAGATATTAGTGTTCAACCATTAAAATTGAAGGCTTTGGTTCAAGACAAAGGCAATAAAGCACAACCATCTTTAAGGCTACAAAAAATGACAACTAAAATGGGTGGCCTATAAAAGATTCCCAAGGTGGGGCAAAAGAAAGAACAAAATAAAAAAAAGTTAATGGGTGAAAATTTAGTGGAGTCAAGGTCAATTAAGACTATTGATTCCAAATTTTCTAACCCTCAAAGATGAATTTCCTTTCCTATAATGCAAAGGGTTTGAACAACATCCCTAGACAAAAGATTGTTTTGGAATTGATTAGAGATAATTCTTTAGATGTTATGTTTATCCAGGAGTTTAAACTAGTAGTTGAAGGAATGATGAATATTTCCTTTGAATTGTGGTGGAGGGGTTAGTGTCAATGCATTGTTTCTCATGACAGTGCTAGTGGGATTGCCTATTTATGGGATCCACGTAAGATTGGCCCTCTTTGGTGGATTTCTAGTAGGCATTTAATGTCAATGGTGCCTCCAGTTTTGAGTATGGAGAAGTTTTCTTGCTCACCAGTGTGTATGCCCTAACTAATTATTCTAGTAAATATTGTATCTAGACCTACATTCGGTATGTGCATTTCATAGCCCCCTATTTTCCTTGGATCATGGTTGGGAATTTTAATGCTATTACTAGTTTAGAGGAAAAGAGGGGGGAGTAGATAGACTAGATGCTTCGTCTTTGATTTTAAAGCATAATATTTTTTATTTAACTTGGTTGAAAAAAATCCATAAAATAGAGTATATTACTTGGAGCAACAAAATATGTGGTAGAGATTCTATCTCAGAGAGATTGGATTGGTTTTTAGTTTCTAGTTTTTTATTGGAAATAATTGGTTAACCAATTTTGAGATTTTGGAGTGGAGGGGTTTAGATCATTGATCTATCAAATTATCCTTGATTGAGTTTGGTGTCACTAAGAAACCTTCCTTTAAATTCCAATTGATGTGGCTGCATGAGTCTTCATTACAGGATCTTATGGTGGATTGGTGGAGTAATGGTATGCTAGCTCATGGAACGACTATGTATTCCTTCATTAAGAGCCTTCAGTTTATGGAGTATCAGCTTAAGAAGTGGAACATGTGGTGTTTTGAGAATATTTTTTGGCTAAATTGGAATCTCATAATAGATTAGATACCATCACTGGGAAGAATAGAGATCTTGGGATTATTAAGGGATCTCTCAAAGAAGGAGTTGAAGTATTGAAGGAGCTTGCGGAATGGAAATTGTGCGAAGAGATTTATTGGAAAAAAGTCACACGTAGACTCGTTGTAAGAGGGTGATAGGAACATGTCTTTCTTATTCAACTCAATTAAGGATAGAAGGCATGGGAATATGATATCTTCTATTGTGTCTTCTCAAGGATTTCTTTCATCTTCATTCCAAGATATCTTGAAGGAGGTTATTCAGTATTATTCTTCTATGTTCAAGGAACACTCTCCCATTGTGGTGGTTGAGGAGAACCTTATTTTGGATTGTATTCCTTAAATCGTTTCTATTGAGATGAATGAGGAGCTTATCAGGCCCATCACTTTGGATGAATTAGAAGGGGTAGTGTTCCAAATAAAAAGAGAAAACCCCAATCCCAAATAGATTTTTGATAGAGTTCTTTCAAGAATTTTGGGAGATTATCAAATATGGCTTATTAGAGGTTGTGCAAGAGTCTCAAAGAAACAAATAGATTTTGTGAGAAATGTATTCCATATTTCCTATGCTTATCCCCAAAAGAGTAGGGGCTAATTCATTTGATTTGTTCAAGCCAATTTCCCTCTACAACATAGTTTATAAAATCATTTCTAAGTTAATTGTAGAGAGACTCAAGCTATGGCTTGGTAGAGTTATTTTTGAGGAGCAGGGTGGATTTATAATTGGTAGGAAATTTTTGGATGGGGTGGTTATTGCAACTGAAGCCAATAAATATAAGTTCTAAGAGCATTCAAGGAGGCTTCCAGATGCTTCAATTGGCTTAAAGGTTATGGGAAGAGGATAGTTGAAGTGTGTGGGCCTAAGATAATAGAAAAGGAAGTGCCTTAGATAGATAGAGTAAAATCACAGTCATAATGTGAAAGAGGTGAGTGATAAGTTTGTGTTGAAACCCTACTAAAACCAAAGATATTTCTTAAACACCATAAATGTTTGGACAAGAGAATCAAGTGATTGAGTATTTAAAATGGTGATATTCATAATAGGGTGGCATTCAAGCATATAAGGATGATGTTCTAACTATCATGGATGGTAAATTTCAGCATAATGGATTCATTAAAGCCTTGTTGAAAGAAATTTAGATGACAATTTATGAATGCAAGGAAATCAAAAGACCTAGTGTTTCAAACATATGTTTTAAAAGTATTAAAAAGACATCATGCATTGTAACTCAAAAATAATAGTGACAAAAGTTCACTCAAATAAATCCTTACAAACCCATTGCGAGCAGTCCATGAGAGAGTCTTATCAAAAGCACAGTAGAGGACAACATAGATAAGGACAAAAAGCATAATGTTCCATGGAAAAAAGTTACAGTGACTTAGATAGGGGGCAAAGAAGAAGGGATAGAAACCCCTCTTCAAATATCATACAAAGCGAAGTTTTCACAAGTACAATCAAGAGGCTAACATGCCAATGTTTATCTCATGAAAACATGATAGAGGGAAGGGTACTAGATTCAACCCTACATGATAGTGTATTGGTGTGATGAAGAAAAGCACAAGGTGACATGTCAATGATGATTAGCAATGAGAACAAGGATGAAAACATTGTAATAATCATGTGAAGTTTTGTTGGGAAAATGTTGAAAGGTCTACAAGAGGAAGAAGACAGTCATAACACTGTCAAGTTCCAAAAGTGACAGTCTCATAAAATTATAGTCTCCATGATATGATAGTCCAACAATGACATGAAAGGGAATAATCCCTAGTTAATCACCCATTGAGTATACCTTCAACCTATGTGTGTTAGTATGAATGAAAGAGTTAGGCCTATTATAGAAAAATCAAATGATAAATCCTAATGAAAGATGAATGAGAGATCAAAGGACACCTAGTATCCATCATGGAAGGAACAAGACAAGGTGATTGGTTAGGAGTATTAAAGGAAAATTTAAAAATACAAAAGAGGAATCTAATCCTACACCCTATGAGTTGAGATAGTTTTTGGGAGTTAAAGATCACATATCCTATTGTCATGAATTTGATATGTTAAATCATGTAAAGGGTAGTTTAGTAGTCTTTATAAGCAATCAAGGACATCATGCAAGCATCTATGAGAGAATTAACGAGTAGTTTGAGCTTCGTAAGGGTAGTTTGAGAGCATCTAGGAGTAGGTCAAACATATTCCAAAGATCTAGGGGCCACATCACCAGCTAGAGCATATTTCATGGAGCTTGAAGAGACCAAGTCAAACAAGAAACTTCTTGGGCATGCAAAGTAGGGTAGCCTATTTTTAAGCCTTTTAACTTAGTCAAAATTAGTCTTTACATACTCTCCTATGCTTGGGATGAGATATCGAATCCACATGCTACCTTTTTTAGTAGTTCTTTCTTATTATTAAGCTCTAGAAGCAAAAAAGAAGAGCATTATAACTCTATTTTCTCAGTTAAAAGACTGATAAATATACTTTGTAAGCATTTCAAATAAAAAATCAGATCATTTTCAGACTATGTGTGATACTAAAGGCATCTTTATCAATAAAAGGGCAAGATTTCACCATAATTGTGTTAGTTATGTTGTGTGTTGATTGTTTTCATACATTTTTCCTATGTTTTTATATCATAACCTCTACATTGTGCATGCTTAATGTTGGGTAAATATTTTGTAATTCCTTTACATATTACAAAATAGAGATTTTAGCCATAGCTATGATGAGAATGTTCTCTCCTCTCTGAAAGGTGAGGCTCCCTTCTTACTACTTATTGGAACAAACAGTAAACTACACTAAGCTAAAAGTATTTACACTAGCTTTAACCATGTGGGGTGTGTTACATTCACCATTTTCTCTTCTTTTAAAAAAGACGTTTATAATGTTCCATGGTAATATTTTGCAATGCTTTACACCTTTAAATATCTACCTAAGCAGTAATCACCAATATTCTCGATTAAACGTAAGAGTAATAAAAGAGTACCAATATAACTAGATTAAAAGTAACTGGAAGACACACAAAAGCACAAAGTCTTCTTGTTGCCTTCTATGATAGTTTTCGAAGTAACAAATGATACACATTGTAGCACAAAGTCTATCAACCCACTTCACCAATAGATCTACACACAGATTGAATAAATCCAAGCTCAAAGTCTTGATAATATTCACCAAGAAATACTTACATCACACCAATTTCAAGTAAGCAATATAACCCAAAGTTTATATATATTCTATCTTAAACTTCCTTCTAATCATAAGAAAGAATCACCACTTATCCAATTAACAATAAAAGAAACCAACAAGAATGAAGTAAGAACATTCTCACTCATACAAACTTGATTCAAAACAAAGGTTGAAATCAAAATTCACCTCCTTTTATTAACTAAATTTGATCTTACAATTTGAACACAAAGTTTTAAAGTTGAGTCACAATTTGGGCAACACTTCGTTGCATAAGATTAAAAGGTACTAAATACAAAAGAACTCCCTCTTATATATAGAGAAGAGTTGAGAGTTAATAAAGGAAAATAAATAACTACTTTGAATTATTCAAACAAGAGAGTCCAATTTGATTTGGGACTTCTTTATTTTTACATGTAATTACAATTTTGAAAAAGACATGTAAATTATTTGGAACTAATTACAAAAATCATGAAAATGACAAAATCAAATTCAAGGCAAAATTATCCTTCTCCAATGTCCTTCATCAGAAATTCATCGTACTCCTTCATGATGGCATGAACTTCATTGTTATCTGGGCTTGAAGTATGTTTGGAGATGGCGAGGACTCATGTGATTGAGCCCTTCACAGTATTATACGCTTTCTAATGTCTTTCAAGAAAACTTTCAAATTATCCAAAGTAAGTTGAATATCCATCATTTTGTCCATTGAATCTATTGAGAAAGCTTCACCTTCAAATTCCTTTTGAACCATGGATGTATATTCTTGGACAACTAAATTGGTGGGAAGAACTTTTCGGTTATATTTCAAGGCTTTCTTGCTTGATGACAGGCAAGAAATCAATAAAAAATACTCAGGAATCTGGACAAAAGATCGAAATGGCATGCAAGATTAGCTGCAAAAATTTCATGTTTTCTAGTGTTGGCAAAAAAAATAGTGTTTTATGCACTGGTAGGAAAAATTTTGAGTGACTGCATATGCTTTGGCAATTCAGAAGCAAAGGTGGAGAAAAATTGAGCTCTTGCATGGGGTATTACACTTTAGATGTAATGGCTCAATTTTTTTGAGATATTGTATATTGGATGTAAAGGTGGGGAAATTTTGAGTTATTACATGGGCTTGGATGGCTTAGGTGTGATGATGGTGAAAAACAAGGCGAAAGCGGGTGAACTGACAAGTGGAATGCAAGGCGAAATTTTTTCCCAATGTTAGAGTTTTTTTGCAAAATGGACATATGATCACTGAAAAGTAGCGCCTCTAGAAGTGGATGTTGGTGCTTATGTTTAGGCGCTGAAATTTATCACTGTTGCAAGCTAGTATTGAAGTTTGCAATTTTTTTGCAAACTTCACTAAAATTCAGTGACCATGCAAATGAAGGATCACTCTGTTTTTGCACAATCGAAAAAAATCTTTGATCTTGCAACTGGGTAGAACTTAGGTATGTTTTGATGTCAGGTTGGTGAAACTCATCAACCCTACAACTCGTATTTAGTTTTCATGCACAAGTGAATAAAAACCCCAACCATGCAACTTAACATTTGGAAATTCTTTTATATGCACCATCGAAAAAATTTGTCGATAATGCATTTTTAAGTGGGCTAGACTGTTTTGTTCACATAGTGAAAAACACCACAGTTGCAAAAACAAGTTAAAGATAATGCACTTCGTTAGGGAAAAACCCCGACCTTGCCTTTTTGGGTAAAACATGTTACACATGTATTATTGGTGAAAATCACCTATATTAAATGTGTTTGAACTTTGGAAAAATTGTGTCTTGTTCACACAATAAAAATTACATTTACAAAGAAAAACACATCGAAACTTTGCATCATTAGGGAAAATCCACTACTCTACAAAAGACTTGGAAAGGGGTTGAGTTCTTTAATATTTGAGTGGGGTTTTTCTCCACTCAATTATCTGGGATAGTTAAACATATACAGAACATGTGATATCAGTGAAAAACCCTACTATCACATGACATACATCTAGGTTTGGTCGGGCTATATGTTTTGCATGCGTGGTGAAATATTCTGACCCAAATCACAACACAATTTAACCACTTATGTGAAAGTAGTGAAAATAATCGATATAGCATATCATGGAGGTAATAGCTTCATCTGTGTTTGATCGATGAAAAACACCGCTACTACAAGAATGATTAACTCGAGAAAATTCACAAAGAAATGCTCTGTGTAACGCAAGGTATTATACCCACGTTACACAAAAACATGACTCTCCACAATTACATGAATGGAACAAAATTGGAATACATAGAGTTCAAAACAAAAAAAACATGCATGCATGCCGATCATCAATCAAAATACAAGAAAACACAAACCCTAAAATGAGAAATGAAAGAGAAATAAACTAGGGTTTGCAGGTAGAATGAAATACAAAGGGAAAATCGATATACACACAGTAATATATTAAACAAAAAATGATTACAAACAATTTGAAACTACAATAATAAACAAAACTAAAACAAAAACCCTAAACATTTTGAACAAACGAAGAAGGAAAAAGAAAACGACGTACCTAATAAAGAAGATTGTGAAACCTTAGTTGAATTCGATCCGAATCCGACAAGAAACCATGCATGAGTCATTTGAACATGAATGCGCTTGGAGGATTCACATTGGTAGAGGAAAAATGCATGGAATAAAAATAAAATGAGATTTAAAAAGACTGAAAACCATTTTGAAGGACAATAACGCTGCAATTAATGGTAACTCGTGTGAAGTTGGTTTTGTAGGGGTGGGAAAATTTAGTGCTCGCACAACTAAAAATTGAAAGACAAAAATGCAAGGTCATTGAAAATCAACAAGTGCAACCTTTTTTATTTTTGCATTTTAACTTGCAGTGGCCCTAAAAATCAACACTCTTGCAAGTGTAAAAAAACTTTCTAACTCCCGAAAACTAAAATTTCACAACTTGAACCAAAAAGTGAATTTCGACGAATCAACAAAGGTTAATGCTAAAAAATATGTTATGAGGTTGGGGACCACACATGAGATTAAATTTGGATTCACCTCGTTTTGTGTGCTTAGAGTGCATGGGCTACAAAATAGATAAGTTTCATAAGGGTTATCCCACAAATTAAGCATAGCTGAATTCAAGGATAACACTTAAAATACCTACAAAACTCATAGATTCTTCATTATATGTTGGTTACTAGTTAAAATAAAATTACATGAGCTAATGCAATTGTGAAAAACACTCATTTTTCCTCCTAAAACAACAAAGATAGGCCATATTTAAAAAAAATAGCTTAGATCATAAGGTAGAACAATAAGGTTGTGTGACATAAAAACCACTTTTTCTATAAGTATTGTATTCAAACTAGTTTAATCACTTAGTCTTCAAAATTTTGGTGCATCACCCTCATACTTAGATTCATTTCATGCCATCTTTCTACTTCTTTTCATCAGTAGTAGTAGTAGTTTAAGTTAGAATAGGTGAGTACTAAGGGAACCAACCCTCTCTGGAAGTTCTTTTCTACCATAGGTGACCCACAAACCTAGAAAAGTACTCATGTTTTACAAGGTAGTCGAGTTCTACACTCAACAAGGGTGCATATTTTAGTGATAATAATTTCAAGAGATCTATTCAATTCTTCTTTTCTTCCCAATGGGGGTGAGAACTAATAATTTTATGGAGGCATGGGTTGTTCTTAAGGCTGTAAAAAAGGCAAGTGTGCTTGGATGGATGAAGATTGTGTGTGAGATGGATATTTTAATTTTTGTTACCTTTCTGAATAAGGGGAATATGGTAGATGCCTCATGGAGACTTGCTCAAGTAGCCAAGAAAATTCTTTGAGTTTCTTCTAACTTTATTATAATTTATTTTGTTCATATTCCTATAGAATAAAATAAGGTGGTTGATTACCTTTCCAAACGGGCATTTGAGGGGAATGTTAACTGGAATATTATTGATTGAAATGGGTTGTATTAGGTCAAGATTCATCACTTGCTTTAACTTATCCAGGATGACCAAATAGATTTGAAGTAAGTGGTTAGTCAGGAGGAAATATGGTAATGTTAAGAAGTTTTTTCTTGTCCTATTTTGGTTTTAATTGGTATCATGGTATCCATTGTGGGTATCTCATACTTGGTTTGTTATGGTGGATATTGTCATCTAGAAACCTACCTAAAGTGTATCTAATTACATCTATTGATTAATATTTTTTTTACCTAAAAAGAAAAAGAGAATGGGAAGGAATCATAGCTAATAAAGAGGTATTATTCTTATTACTCCAAAAATTTATAGATGATACACTACTATTTATAACATCAAAGAAAAAAGAGGCAAAAATGATCAAGAAAACCTTGAACAAATACATGAGACTCAAGGAAGAAAATCAATACAACCAAATCTAAAATATTTTTCTTTTACATGGAAAGAAAATCATAGAATGAAATCATGAACAATTTAGGATTCAAGCTAGAAAATATTTCAAGAAACTAGATTGATATTCAATTGTTTATAGGGTTTATTCAACTAAACTATAGGGCCCATTATTAAAAACTTGCTCAAAAAGAATGTATTCATGGAAAGAAAGGTGGTTATCATAGAAAAACATGATTTTAGTGCTAAAGTAGCCATATCAACAATCCAAAATTTTCTACTGTCTTTCCTTCACATTCTCTTACAAACCTATCAAAAACTAGACCAGGATATGAGAAAGTTCTTTTGGAAAGGCACACTAAAAGAGAGGAAGATACCATTTATTTCTTGGGATTATATATGTAAACCAAATGATAGAAGGGGAGTTGGATTAGGAAACCAAATTACTCAAAATAAAGCCTCGAGAGATAAATTGGCTTGGAATATATACTCTAAACCAAAATTGAAATGAGTAAAAATACTTCAAAATAAATATATGGAGTAAAACACCTAACTAAAGTCTTAATTACTGTAGATCCAACTAAGATATTGAGTATTTGAAACTTTATTTTGACATATAGATCCATAATAACAAAACATATCACTTGGAAAATAAGGAATGGAAGAAGTGCCAACTTTTAGGGAGATTCTTGGAATGGTCTCTAGGCAATAAAAATAAATCATGATTTCAACTTAATAAAACTCTCTTTATTAGCAATCTTGGGAAGGAAATTAGCAAATTATTTGATTCCTATGGTTAAGCAAGGAATAAAATAATGAGAATAGAAAGAAATTAAAGGTTTAAACTTACCAAAATTTGCATTATCAATTTTATAGGAGATATTGGAAAAAATGAAGATATGGTTCACATAGGGAGATGATACTATTAGATGGAATTGATCTAAAGAAAATATTAATAGTAGAAATATTCCAAAAAATAGGATATAGTGGTTCATCAAGGTGTATATTATGCAAACAAAATTAAGAAATAGTAGACCATTTGTTAATAAACTACCAATTTTCACAAAATTGCTAGTAGTAAATGTATTCTAGATCTGGATGGAAAAATGCTTTGCCACATGACATACCTAGACTCTTTCAATTATGTCCAATCCTGAAGAAACAATCAATTTTATTTAGTCTATAGATAATTAGCCCATTGATAATGATTTGAGAGGTTTGGTAATAAAGAAATAGAAGAATATTTCAAGATAAATAATTACTAGAGTTAAACTTCTTTAACAAATTGAAAATAGTGGTGGTTGAGGTTGTAAGCAACAAAATCTTGTGGTAGTCATTAAAATGAATTCATTCACTACATGGGATAATGAAATGATAAGAAACTGACATGTACTTAAAGTCCCCATGTTAATGAGGATGGAATAATTGACTCTTTAAATCTCAAAAATAAGTGAAGTGGATATATCCCCTCATTTTGGTCTAAAATGAATTTTGATAGAGCATTGAAAGGGAATAAAAAAACATCTAGTACATGATGCGTTATTATAAATGAATATGGGAAAATGATTATAGTAGCTTTAAAGAGACTAAAAGATGGAACCAACAATGTATCTAAACTCAAATCCCTCATCCTTGTGCTTTAAGTATGTAATGTTTACAATTTCAAAAGAGTTGAAATTGAAGGTGACACAATGATGATCATCAACATGTAAAAAAGAAAGAATCACCAAACTAGAAAATTAACAACATTATTTTACAAGTTTAGCCTCTTTTGGATAAGCTAGAGTGTTGAACTATTAATCATATTTATAGGGAGATCAATGAAGAAGTTTCAATATTCTTTCCAACTGTACAATAAACATGAAAAAATATTGTATAATTGATTCAAATATCAATCCTTAGCCAAGACTAAAACATAAAATAAATACATGGTCAAAGATCAAAAGGAAAAAAGACAAAGGCTAAACCCCAAGCATATATTAATGTAACTAATCATCATTAAGATAGTCATAAAAATTCTGTCACACCCCATCTTTTTATTACTGATTTTCTTTTTCCTTCACAGGTAAATAGGATGGTAAATGCAATCATGATTTTGATATAAGAATGGAATACTGAAATAGGTATTATGAGAAAGTGTTGATAAATTCTTAATGTTGCTTTGAAATAGTAAATATGTTTACATACATTGTTATATGAATATGCAAAATTTTATGATTCATATGGATTTATTATGAACGTCTAACTACCATTGCATATGTGCTAAGCTAGTTGCAGGGATAGGTTCAATCCTCTGAAGGGAGGGGAAGTATCACTTAAGATAAGTGATTGGCCGAATAACCCTAAATGAAACCTATTTGAGCTCACACACACTCATAATAGAATAGTTGAGCCAAGTTATTATGTTGGGAATTGGTAAGTCATCCTTAGTATGTTGGACTTGCATTAGTAAGGGTTTTGATTACTATTGAGTGCATTCTTGGTTGATGTTTATCTATTGGAGCTTATGAATTCTCTCTTTTGTGTTTTAATCAATGATTATATATATATATATATATATATATATATATATATATATATATAAACATGTGTGCAAGTATAAATGATAACCCATGCACGTGCGTATGTCGTTGCATAAGGAAATCGGGTGGACGTATACCATACACATATGTATGTATATATATATATATATATATATATATATTCGATATATAAATCGGTCGGTGAAAATATAGTTACTATGTATTTGTATATACTTATGAACGTGAAAATATATATGTGTATAAGTGAATGTATACACACCTGTATTGTTTATAAGAATGATAACATGGATGTATGCATTCAAGATATCGAATGATGTGTATTCATTATCATTTGAGTCTATATATATATATATATATATTATATGTTGCTAATATAAATAGCTTTGGTTATGCTTTTGAATGCATAATTTACCTTTAGTATAAGGCACAATATATATTTATGAAAGAATATATAGTTAAGCCACCAAGTTAGAAGACCAAACAAGGATTTAGGCGTAGCTTATGGAAGATAGGTATATTCATAGGATGCCTCATATTAGAGGTTGCATGTAGAATTCATTAAAGCAATAGTTGATGCCAAGGCATGAATCATAGCTATGCAAATTTTATGGGTCGATTTATATATATGAAACATAGGTTGATTTGTATATAAGATATACAAAGTATTTAAAGGTTGAATAATACATATGTTGACATTGGATAAAGGTTGAACCATATGCAAAGTATTACGCAGCAATAAAGGTCGATATAGAGGAAAACAATAGTTAATACTATTGGAAATGCATCTTTAAAGTATAAACAATGAATTACTCCAAACTTGGATGCTTTTATACAAAGCGATGGAATATTTATAAGTTGCAGTATAAAGTGTAAAATGCATGATATTAGGAGAAATATACAACAAGATATAAAATGGTCAAAGCACATTTTTAAATGCTATTTTTAAGGGTGAATCATTTATCATCTATTGCTCAGTAAAACTATGACCAAGTCGACATGGTATAGGTGTTTCTTGTAAACAAAGGAGTGTTTCAGTAAGAGAAACCACACCAAGAGATAAGGGAGTTGGCTAATACTTGGCGCCAACATATAGGAAATCTTAAGTCTGTAGAATTTTATCTTGGTTGCAATTCGACTGTCACCATTTAAGCATGTGCACATTTCAATTAGTCTCTTGCTGCTGTTAAATAGAAGGGTCGATTTGTAGCATTTTATGCCAAGTTTACACTTAGTTTGCTGCCACCTTTTAGCCATGTGTTATGAGTTGAATTGCATGAAGAAAGCTATTCTATAGGCTACAAAGTCTCCATTTCCTGTATAAATAGAGAGGCTAGTACTCTCATTTGGACACACTTTTAATTTGCAAACTTATTCTACAAATTTACTCTACTACATTAGATTGTGAGAGATGAGAGTTATTCTGTGAGAGCTACAAATTACTATGTGAGAGCCTTGCATTATTTGAGTAAGTGGTTATAGAGAGTAATTTCTTTGGGTTGCTAAAGTAAAGCTAGGAAGCTGCTATTGGAAGGTTATGCATCAAGTTTGTCAATTGGGTTAAGCGTATTATAGGCATGGGGATCTAGTCTTCTCTTATTTTGTCTTTATTTACGAAAGGAGAATTGAATGCTTTATTTGAACTTCTTGAGATTACTTGCATTAGGCAGTCATAGCATTTGCTTTGGAAAGGAAAAAAGAAGTTGTTTAATGCTTTTCTATGAAAGTGCTTGTATTTACTCCATAATAGGAGTGTTTGTTTATCAGTGGTATTATATATCTGGAATGATGAAATACGATTAAAGGAAGTGTCTTAATACTCCTATATACCCTATACGGGAATTAGATATTGATGTTCTATACATAGATAGTTTAGACTATGTGTATAATGTGAAATGTATCAACGTCATGAAGTGACTTAACACTATAGCTTATTATGCTTGGGAACCTTGGGAATGATAGAGTTAGCATTACAAAAGTAAAGGTATGGAAGATATGTGACACTATGTAAACCACATCAATTATCTTTACTAGAATGATCACTTGATCATGCATCACTCTCAAATGAAATCCTAGGTTTGGTATAACCTAATGAGTTGAGAAGTTTATTTGTGGAAACCCTAGGTTTAGATTTACCTACTAGGTTGAGAAAAGTACTTGTATACCATTGGAACCTATAGGTTGGGATTAATCTACATGGTTAGGTGGATTAATTGGTCTTGTTTGAAATATATAGGTTAGATTAACCAATACGAACAAACTAGTCATTGAATGATGTCTTTATCCTTGGATTGGGGTATACTAAGGTTGAAACTCACCTATGTGATTAAGTTAATCACTTGGTTTATGGGATACTATATGTATAGAGACATAGGTGAAATTACCTATTGAGTTAGAGTTGCTACTTGGTTAGTTGCTTTATACTCTTAATAAGAAGTCATAATGTTGACACGATTCTACTCTTTGAATAATCCTTTTTACTAAGGAGGTTGCACTCTCGAATGAAATCCTCTATGATATGATTATTCTTTGATTGAGGTCATTCATGGAAGAGACTACTCTCTTGAGAAGAATCATGTAACAACGTGAAGTATTACTGAATGGAGTCAGTTATTAATCCATGATTAGATGAAGCTTATGAAGCTAAAATTTAGATTATAAAGTTATACTTGGGACTAGCTTATCTTTTGAAGTGAATAGATTGTCTATGCAAAGTTAATTTGTAGACTAGGAAAGCTCATATGTTATACCTAGGATGGGAATATCCATTGAAGGGGGGGTAACTTATGCTTTATTGGTAGAGATACCATTGTGTTTTGGGCAAAGGAAATAGGTTATTTCTAAGGTTAATGATTACCTATGGAAGGAAATTACCTATGCATAGTATATGAATGCTCATAATCCAAAATGAGCTATGGTAGTGTATGTGAATGGGATGAATGTCACTCAAAGTACTGGGTGAGAATACTTTGGCCAAAGTAGTGTATGTAGCCACTATTTACACTGTCAGTTCACTGTGTTCCTTTTATGCATCCTAGTTCAGGATTTTCATACTTGTAGGGGAAATGAACGTATGATTGGGCTTTGGTTTGTAGGACACAACACTAAGTTCAGATAGGCATTTGTTATGAGGTTTACCAACCAATCTCTTCATCGAAGGGTAGGGCCATCTTGTCATATGTGATAGATATGTAGGGGATCACATTTGAGTTCGTGGGTGGTGGAAAAGTGCTTGAGTGATGCTTCTCCTCATTAGTTGGTGGTTGAGGTTTGCAAATGTTTGTGCCAACATTGGGGATAGCTGGAGTGCATGCACCAGTGGGCGAGGACATCCAAAAGGTACGCACCATTGCAGCGGTATTAGGATCAGTTTATATATCTATTGCCAGATGAAGCTCAAAAGAGCTATGTATGTATCATGGACCCATTTATATGGAAGGATGTAATCTTGAATGATAACTTGAGTTTATTCAATATGAAATCTATGATATGAAAAGATTTGTGAAATTACAATGGAATGCAATAGAAGTTTGAAATAGCGTTTATTTCAAATGTGCATGTAATTTACATTATGGAAAAGACAAAATTTTATTGCTATGTTATAACATCATGGTTTATTCACTTGAGGTGAAAACATTGAAAATTTTATGGGTAGAACACCGGGGTTGTTACAAATTCTCAAGGATGTAATCTCTATCCATCATCAAAGAGTAAAGTTTTTACTCATACTAAAACATGACAATCTCCTAATTTATAATACAATGGGAATGGTCCCCAAGACTATGATTTACTGGTACAAAAAACATAATTATATATATAACATGTAATTTTTAAAATACAGTAATATCTAAATTAACCTATAAAAAATCTAACTTAACTACCTTTAAGAGAAAGATGAAATGAGAAACAAAGTTAGAACAAAGGAGAGGAATGGAGAGGGAAAAACATATAGAGAAGAAAAAAAGAAACAAAGAGAGGGAGATAGAAAGAAGCGGGATAGAGAAAAATATAATTATATTTACTATTTATATATATTTATCACTCAAATATATTTATAATATATAAAATATAAGATATAATAATGTATTATTATATCATATACTTTATATAATATAAACAACTAAATATAACTATAAAATTATACTAATTTAATTATCTTTATTTTGTATACACATCTATATTATAGTTATATATCATTTATTAGATTCAATATAATCTCGATTACTAGATATAAATATAAGTAACAAAGACATGGTGCAAATATTTTCTTCATGAAGAAAACAAAAGTTTTTTGTTCTAACTTTCTTGTTAGGAAGTAACATTGAACTTCTTTTGTTGCTCTAGAAGAATGAGTCTTTGATCCTTTGGATTTGGTAGAGAGGTAGAGAGATATGAAGATAATTAAAGAGTAATTTAATTAATTTTTTATTTGATTAATATGATAATTTATACGACAAAATTTTAAATATTAAATAATAAATAAAATTAATGCAAGTAAATGAACAATCAATCAATACTGCAGCATGTCTATCCATACACACAATATTTTTGGGTTAACAAACTACCAAATGATATAACATACTGTAAAATTATATGTTAAAAAAGAAAAAAATGCTAATTAACCTTCTACAATTCTTTAAAATACCCATTACAGACCAAAATACGAATTCTAAAAATACAGGCCACAAACCGTCAATTTCAATAGATCGTTACCAATATGACCTTCCCATTCTACATTAATATTTGTACCGGGGATATAGAGCAGCATCTATAGTATATACTTCCATTACCTGTATTTTAAGCATCTTTATTCCCCCAGACCTGCGTTTGATGGTGTAAGAGGAAGGAAAACGCCACAAATAGTTTCGTAACGAGGAACGATTTGACAGATAGGTATGAATTCAGTTATTATTATTTTTTTTGAATAAAATAAAAAATCACAGAATTCAATATCTGCTGCACAGCCTTCTGGAACGTTCAAATTTTTAATCCCCTAGAACTTAAAATGATTTTAAATATTTCAACACAGGCCTATAATTTTTGCCTTATTTTGTCAAGAGTTTCTGGAATAGAGCAATTAGGTCATGACTGATATGAAAGAGGTCACTGGTTGAATTCCCACGGAGTCATCAAGAACAGAAACGGGTTTGGCTGTAGGGGCATACAAGATTAAATCAGTTCTTAATGATATCATTTTTTCCTTAACGATTTGTCAATCCTGGGCGAGGCTATATGTTGCCTTTATTGCTGTGTAACACAAGCTTGAATTTTGATCTGGCTCCCGATGGAACCTATCTATGTTTGTTGCAAAGGTTACGGGCTGCCTTATTTCTGTGAGGATAATTGAACCTAGGCGATATTTTAACAAAGTTTTCATTACCATTCCACTACAATCCTTTGATTATCTAATAATAATACTATTAGGAATTTGCAGCAAGTAATTTCCATGCGTGTCAATCTGTTGTAATAGGTAACCCTGTCAATAGCTGTGTAATGCAATTGTAAAGGTCATTTGCTTGTTCCTTGATTGCTAGGGAAGGCGAATGGCATTTAGTGTGCCGGTGCTTCTTCTTGCCCTTAGACTACAATAATTGTGCAGGTGATGAGATGGCCTAGATATTGGGTTGGAAGTATGGACCACCCAATTGGTAGGTGGATCAAGTTCCAGCGAAGGTATGAGTGCAGCAAACTGCCTTTCTGCTAGGACGAGGACCTCTGGGCACTCTACTGACGAATGAGAGCGAGGACTTTTTTGAACTGTGGATCAAGTGCCCAACGGCCTCGGTCAGAATCTTTATGTCGTTGCTTTTGCATGTCTAACTGTAGGCATGGCTCTTTAAAGATAGTAAAAGGCTATTGTGAATATTTCAGGTGACTTTAGACGATAGTAGAATACGATTTAGATGATATGTAAATTGAATTCAATTGCTTGTGTTTAAAACAGAAAAACACAAGAAAAACCTGGCAAACTAAAAAATGATGAAATATTTGTAAAAATAGGAAAAGAAAGTTTTATTAATATTTCATGCCAAATACAGTGCGTAGCAATAGAAACGAACATAAGACATAAAAATAGAATTTGTTCACTGTTGACAAGCATAAAATGTAAATTTTGTCTCGAGCCTAGACTCACAAAGTCTTAATGAGTCGAGAATTCTCAATCAAGTACAACTTAGATTACAAAACAACACTTGGAAGTGCAATTAGCCTGTGAAGCTATGAGGCTACAGGAAGCCAATGGTCGCTCTCCCTTTGATTGTGGTCAGGAATCAGGATTATGAAATACCTCCTCCAAGATTTCCAAATTCTCATTATCAAATGATAGCTTCTTATTTGCTGCAATCTATTATGATTTGAGATCAGTCTCGTCAAGGTCAATTGGTTGACCATCTTTGGCCCTAATTATTTGATGCCCTAAATGATGTTGTCTTGAGGTTTGCTCTAATTATCTGATGCAACAATTCTTTGAATCATTCTGCAAGTTCGGAAGTGCACCCGTGCTTTGTAAAATTCTGATTCTAGAGTGTAAAATAGAAAAACTGAATCAAAACTGAAAAGACTAGTATTTACAAGTTGAAAGGAAACAGATTTTAACTTTTTTTGAGAAACACACCAATAGACTCTCATATTTTGAATAGTTTGAAGGTTATTGGTGGATTAAAAAAAAAATTGTTAGCTTTTCAACCAAAAGACCAGTTTTAACAAAAAATTAGCCCAGCAGTTCAACTGGATACGTTTTGTTGCCAGCTGGTGATTAACTGTGGGTTTTTTGGTTCCTGCTACTATGGTCTAAACTTTAGGCCATACCACCTAGAGATGTGCATATGGGTATAGGAACAGGGACGGGGGCCTCAATCTGAAATAGGGTATAGAACTTCACACTTTGTACAACGTTTTTGATCCTGGAAGTGCACTGACCAAGGGGCAGGTGTGTAACAAGAGTAAAGAGCATATACATCTGTTTGCAGCAATGGAAACATTTAGAAAGTTATTGCTTCTTTGGGATAGCCAGCCCATCCGAGCATCAAAACAATCTCATCAGTCTTGGACTCTGAAGAATTAAAAAAGGAGTTATTTAGAAATGTTTAAATTGTGAAAAGCAGAGGCACAAAGTTTGGGACTGTAAAGTGTAGGCTGCAGATTAGCTTCAAAAGAAAGAATAATAGGCTTCTCAACCACATTCTGTAACTTGAGGAAGTTATGTGTTTAGGAGTTTTTTCGTTTGCCCCCCAAACAGTGTGAATGTTTTTTGGGGTGCTCAAAGCTTTTACTAAGGTAGGTTTGCAATTTGGAAAAACGTTAAAAACTGTAAAGTGTGGCACACATCACTGGGAGAGGTTGTATGTCTTTTGTAAATGCATTGTTGGTCTTGGCTGGAGGAGGAGGTGCAAGCAGTTTGTTTTCCTTTAACTGTAAAATGCATTGTATGTCTTTTGTAAACTGTAAAGTGTGGCACACATCACTGGGAGAGGTTGTATGTCTTTTGTAAATGCATTGTTGGTCTTGGCTGGAGGAGGAGGTGCAAGCGGTTTGTTTTCCTTTAACTGTAAATGCATTGTATGTCTTTTGTAAACTGTAAAGTTTGGCACACATCACTGGGAGAGGTTTGTATGTCTTTTGTAAATGCATTGTTGGTCTTGGCTGGAGGAGGAGGTGCAAGCGGTTTGTTTTCCTTTAGCTGTTGCAGCTTTATCAGTTTGATTATTGATATATTGATGGTTAAATGCATAGTTAAAAAACTCAGACCTGTGTAAAAATCAGCAGCCCAAAATTTGACTTGGACTTGACTCTATGAAAAACTTGAAACATAAAATAAAATAAATTAATACATAAAATAAACATAAATAATGCACAAGAAGTATAAAGAATGAATATACAAAATACATAAGTCTGTTTTGATTATCAATTTGTCTTGAATAAATGATTGCATGTCATATGATGTATCCCTTAAAGACCCAACATTCAAATATTGTACAACTATAGTCTTCAAATTCTTCCCCCTCCTAGCAGTAGTCAGCTTTGGATTGGAAGGTAAATCTGAATCATCATCATTACGAATTTATGAGTGAATGAATAATCAAATATGTCATCTCCTAGTGCTTCTGTTGCTTCTGCTTCTGCTATTACTACTGCTTACCCCTCCAATTCAGTGAAATATTCATTAATGAACCACATCCTTGCCAATCCAATTTGAATATGGATCGATGCCATCAAGCCAATGGAATCGTGGGACTCCTTCTGAACTTTTTTGGTGTGAAAGCTGTTAGTGTTTTAATTTATCTATTGCCAGAAAACTCAAACCAGAATAGTAGGTATGGTAGAATCTCCATTCAAATTATAAAGGGAAGCTCCTTGAGACCTAACTAAACTTAAAAACTCAAAGCTATTGATAATAATTATAAATATGCACATTATACAAGATTTCAATGGAGTTTGTATCAAATATAAATATCTAATTGACTATGTTTTTGTCCTAGATGCAAGCACCAGATTGTCAATGGTCAAGCTCTATAGTGAGATTTTCAGATTCAAAGGAGAATAAACTATCAAGCATGAATGATAAACTCAACTTTCTATTGGCTAAAGTAGAGACTAATATTCAGCTGTAAGCAAAGGTTTGCTGGAATAACATTGGCGTAATGTTGACTACTGGCTAAATCAAAAGCTAGTAAATCTACATCAGCAGGAAATGGTTGAACACATGAATATTACATGATTACAAAAATTAAATTGCTAAGTGATATGCAAAGTTATTACTTTAATGACTGATGCGCATCGATGCAAAGTTTGACAAAGCCTACTAAATTCAATCTAATTAACAGAATTACAAACACAAGATCAATAACCTCAATATAAGTTTCTCCAACATAGGCTTAACATCAACTGACATTCATTCACTACACAAAAACATAATAACTTGATTTTGAAGTTTGAATGGAGATTTTGCAGCATAAGTCTGACATGAATTCTCTTTGACCTATCATGTGCTCAAGGCACCTATTCATAAGCTTTCAAGAGGTAGCTTCAAGGGATAGAAAAATAATAAAATATTCCTAAAAAATATTGCTTTAAAGCAATCCTATCCCTATCTATTGAAAAGAGGAAATAAAACATTTTAAATCAAATTAATTCTGAAACAATTAATAAAATAAAGGCCTAATAATCGGCTCATCTCTATCTCCCTAAAACAATCACTGTTAACGATGACATATCTCACATGTGGCTGTGTTGGAAAAACAGAAACTTTTTTCACTAAAGTGACTTTTGAAAGTCTAAACTTTGACTTGAAAACTTGTCAAATCTTTAGAAATACAGTGTACTTTTCCCTAGAGCCTCTTAAAGTTGTTGAAACTTCATGAATATAAAATTGATGTAGACATCTCCCATGCCATCTTGATGCCCTGAAACTAAAAACCTCATCCTCAGCAATACTAAGATTGATTCTTCCACTTTGATGACATAGTGAACAACATGGCAATTTGGAGCACTTAGGAAACAAGACATGAACATTCCTTAGGGTTTTGACAAAATACGCAGCACACATATCCCTTATTACTGTGAGTTTACCAGCTCAATATGGCATCAAATCTGTTGATTTCTTTGATGCAATGAAAAACCCTCAACCAACATAATTTAGGAACTTGTAAAGATTTTCAAAAAAACCTTCCTACCTACTGTTTGGAGAGGCTGAAAACCTTCATCCCTGGTAGCACTTTGGTTGAATTTTCCTTCTTAGAGATGACAAACAGCACTTGGAAGTGAGAGAGTTAAGACATAACAGAAGTACAATATGATGAGAATATGAAAGTCAAAAAGGCTGATTATGTTGAAAAACCCCTCATCAACGACAGCAAACCTCAAAATCCATCCACTATGGTGCTGGAATCTTCTTGACACATCTGAAAAAATCTGCTGAATGCACCTTGTTTACGCTATGATCATTGATCGCCATATGAAACTATTTTGTAAAGTCCCAAAAGAATGACAACCTTGATATAGGTATTGCATACTCTTTCCCTACTTTTATCATTGCCTTAAAGAATGGTGTAGAAAGCAAGTACTTGAACCTCTAAAAATGTATGCTTGGAGGAAACATGTGATGGCAAAGTCATCACAAAATCATGCCCAATTTTAAACACCTTTAAATGCTGACTCACACACTTTTCATGAGGTTAAGTCATCTAAATTATGTGCCAGGCAGAAGTTTTGCTTGGTTATGCCATTGTCTTTGTGCGCCAATATTTGGTTTCAAAGTCTCTTGTTTTTAGGTGCACCTTAGAAGCTGCTTGCCACTTTTTGCTAGATGCAGATTTATGAACTTATTGCCATTTGTTATTAGAGCTGAGTGGAACTTCCCTTGTGGCTTTGCCACTCCAAAATAGGGCTCAAATTTTATGTACATTTTCTCCCTTTACCTCCCAAGAATGGTTTCATAATGTTTTTGCCACCTAAGTTGCCATTTCCCTATGGTATGGCCACTTAAATTGTGTACCATTCTCATACTTAGATTAACTTCTTTCCTTTTGCATTAGGTGCACTTTGCTAAGCCCATTGCCACACTTTTGGTGTGCTTTTCCTATGGCATTGCCATTTACTTAGTGTGCCAAATATTGGTAATTCGGATACTTTAAGTTTTGGGTGGAATTTCATAATGCATTTGCCATTTGAAGGAGTCTTTGCGGAGTTTTGTGGTGCTCTTGCCACTTAAAAAGTGTGCCACTCTAAAACTTGCCTTTGCCATTCTTCCTTGGTGTGGATCCATGTTAGTACCGCCAAGCCAAAAGTGCATTGGAGGAGTTTCCTTAGGCATTTGCCAATCTTAGACAATTTTAGACTCAAGCTTTTGTCATTTCCTTCTCTTTCTTCTCATTGCCTAAGCCACCATCGATCAAGAACTTCTTCATCTTTCGCCTAGCATGGTGCAACCTCAAACAATATACAAGAATTGTTAGTTAAAACACTCTTTGCAAACTGACTGGGAAGACAACAACTGACTTGGATTTGAATGCAAACTTGGGGATTAGTTGACAATTGATAGACAAAAAGAGGCATGAAAATGGAGTTTTGTAGGATACCAACAAAGGCAAAGGTTGTATTAGACGAAAACAAGGTCATTGAGGTGCTGTTGAGGAAACATTTTCCTCTTGGTGTGAATGCTCTCAAATAGTGCCAACTTTATCTTACACCTAGAAGCATTAATATTTTAGCACAAAACATGGATGGCGCTTCTGAACATTTAGGGTTTAAGCACCATATTTTTCCTTTCACAAATCTACAAATAATACACTTATAAAACTATAGGTATTAAGTAAAACTTTGTGATGTTAATGCTAAAATTACATTAATTAGAAAGGATTCAAAATTTTCTTACTTGGCTACTGGATTGCTATCCTTTGAATGCATAGAGTGTAAATGGTAAAAGCATTCTTCTATCAACAGAAAAAAAAAAAGATTACATTAAATAGAAGTGGAAGCCTACTGTAGATATTAAATATCTACCTACTATCTACCTACTATCTACCTACTGACTACTGTAGAAACTACAGTAGATAAGTGACCATTAAAACAAAGAATATAAACATTCTAACACCCTCCCTTAATGGTCAATCGGTCAAAAACACCAAGTTGCCCCCTGGATTTGACAAATTTATCCAGGCTCAGAGACTTGGTGAGAATATCTGCAGTCTGATCCGCGGTTGGAACATACTGCAGTTGAACTGATCTGTCTTCTACTAGCTTGCAGATGTAATGACAATGAAGCTCGACATGCTTGGTACGTTCATGGAAGACTGGATTTTTGGCGAGTTTGAGCACCCCTTGATTATCAGTGTACAAGGGAGAAGGACCTGCTTGTGACATGTGCATGTCAGAAAGCATCCTGCGGAGCCAAATTGCCTCACATGCTGCTTTAACTATTCCTCGATATTCTGCTTCAATCGAGGAAAGAGCCACTGCCTGTTGCTTCTTGCTGGTCCATGTTACAACACCTGTACCCAAATTGAATACATACCCAAAAGTAGATTTTCTGTCATCCGTTGAACCTGCCCAATCTAAATCTGTATAACCAATCAGCTTTGGATCCTTGCATCTGCCATACAAAATGCCATAATCGGAAGTGCCCTTAACATATCTCAGCACTCGCTTCGCTGCGAGCCAATGATCAACTTTTAGAGCTATCATGAAGCGAGAAATGTAGCTCACTGCAAAACTGATGTTAGGTCTAGTGCCAGTGAGGTAGATGAGACTGCCCACTAATTGCCTGAATGTCGTTTCATCGACCGGAGGTGAATCAGAGTTGGTTGATAACTTCAGCCCCTTCTCCATAGGTGTGTGAAACCTCGAGCGACTAATCTTGCCTTGTATTTATCCAGAGTACCATCTGCATGATACTTGACCTTATAAACCCATTTGCAATTGATAGGTTTCTTCCCAGGAGGAAGATCAGAGAGAACCCAAGTGTGATTCTTCAGAAGACTATGGTATTCTATCTCCATAGCCTTTTCCCACTCTGGAATTCCTTTAGCCTTTGAATATGTTTGAGGCTCATAGATGCTATGTATGTTGGCCATAAGAGAAAAATTGATTGTGTTTTGCTGCTTGCTCTTTCTGCGAGCTGATCTACCCTCAATGAGTTCATCATTATGAAGATCTCCGATAGTCTTGAGCCACCACTTAGGCCAACGAGTAAAAGTACCAACATCTGGAGTAGGAGAAATAGCATCTTCTAGGATTTCTGGAATAAAGTCATTTGGACATGAATCTTGAGGAAGATCAGGTGGTGCTAGATCATGACTGGTAGACTCCTCATCTTCAGAGTTGGAATGCTTTGAAGCCCTCCCATCATGGGAACCAAGAGGAAGACGAACACCATCATCAGGAACCTTCATAGGCTGATCCGCAGGGCTGGTAGTAGGAACAAATGAACCAGTAGTCTCATCAATCACAACATCATGACTGAATATGAGACGATTTGTCTCCACATCAATCAACCTGTATGCTTTGTGATTGTCGTTGTAACCAGTAAACATAAGTTTCTAGCTCTTGGAGTCCAACTTGGCATGCTTGGCTTCTGGAATCCATACATGAGCGGTAGAACCAAAGACTTTCAGATGGCCCACTTTAGGCTTACGTCCTGACTAGGCTTCTTCAGGAGTCATCTTCTTAACGGCCTGTGTAGGTGACCGATTCAGGAGGTAGACTGCAGTTTAGACTGCTTCAGTCCAGTATTTCTTGGGGACATTGCGGTACTCCATTATAGAACGAGCCATTTCAGTAATGGTGTGATTCCTACGTTCAACGACACCATTTTGCTGAGGGGTGTATGGTGTGGTGAGTTGTCGTTTAATGTCATGTTGAGCACAAAAAGTGGAGAAGTCAGCTGAACAGAACTCCCCCCCATTATCTAACCTTAGAGTAACAATGTGAGAACCTGATTCCTTCTCAACTAAGGCCTTATACTGCTGAAATGTACTGAACACATCTGATTTATGTTTCAAAAAGTACACCCACATTTTGCGATTGAAATCATCAACAAATAATAAAAAGTACCTGGACCTAGTAACAAATGGAGTGTTCATTGGTCCACATACATCAACGTGAACCAATTGAAGTACCTTGGAGGCACGCCAAGAATCACCATCCGAGAACGGTGTCCGATGCTACTTTCTAGCTTGATAGGCTCCACAAATTCCATGATTTTGAGTTTGGATCTCAGGTAGACCAACGACCAAACCCTCGCGAGACAGTTGAGAGAGGTAGTGCAATTCAAGTGCCCATAATGCTGATGCCAAAGTTTGCTGATGGAAGTACTCCTAGTTGCCAGAGTGTGCTCCTGAGAATCACCGAAATCAACAAGTCTATACAGACCATGATCCTCAAGTCCCATAGCGATCATAGTACGTGTCGCCTTATCAACAATGCTGCAAGTGGACGAACTGAAAATAACATCCAATTGGGGAGAATGCTTCTTGATTTGGTTGACAGAGAGAAGATTATGTTCCATGCCTGGAACATAGTAGACATCAAGAAAGAGTAAATTTCTTCCTCTAGAGTGAATCCGAACATTGCCCTTACTAGCAAGTGTGTACTCTTCGCTGCCTCCAAAGATCACTAAATCAGTGAATGGTTCATATTTGGTGAACCAATCTCGACGATGAGTAAAATGTCGAGAAGCCCCTGAATCAATATACCAGGCAGAAGATTTGACTGGATCTGTAGTTCTCTTGGCCATAAAAGCATAGAATGCAGACTTTTTTTTCTTAGTGTGCTCTACAACAGGTGCCTTTTGTTGAGACCCTCCCTGCTTCTTTTGTTCAAAAGCCATCTGAATGCGACAATCAACCTTCATGTGACCATATTTATGGCAATAATTGCATTGAACGTTCTTGTTCTTCTTGCTGTCCTGAGGAGAACCAAAACCTTTCGGCTGAGAAGATTGAGCCTTCCCTTTGTTCTTAGCTGAAGATTTGGCAGAGAACGCTTGCTTTGTGGAGGTGGAACTGGTACTGCTTCCAAACTGCTGTCGCCATCGATCCTGCTGCAAGAGCTTGTTGCAAAGATCTTCAAATTTGAGATCAACATTGGTGGAGGTGATATTCAGCATCTCGATGAAATGCTCATACGAACGCGGAAGACTCTTCAGAGTAATGACGACCATGTCTTCTTCCTCCATTGTTCGACCATCTAACTGATCACTAATGTCCTTAATCTTTGTGAGATGTTCTTGTAAGGACATTTTCTGATCCATTATGATGGAAAAGAGCATGTTCTTGAGAAAGAATGCTCTGCTCTTGTTGGAGGTTTCATGAAGGGCCTTCAAATGATCTCAAATTTCCGAAGCAGTTTTGCCAAACGGTACTTGAGGTAGTTGCTTATCTGTGACTGAGAGTTTGATGAGCATGACGGCTTCCCGGTTGTGTTCATCCCATTTGTCTTGGTCCTTTCCGACTATAGTGGGACGAGGCGAGTTCCCCAAAACGATCTGATCAAGGGAACGATATTCGAAGATCGTAATCATGCGCTGTTTCCAGGCGTTGTAATTCTTCCCGTTGAACTTCTGGCTGCTTTCTAGCATGATATTTGTCAGAGATGCCATCATGTACACTGAGGTCTAACTGGTGAAGGCAAAACGAAAACAGAGATAGCACCAATTCAAAGATGAAACCCTAGCACGGATTTTGAGGCACTTTGAAGACAAAACCCATAAGATTTGAAGAGTACCCAGAAAATGATGCTAAAAACCTAGAAAATTTCATCAACACCCACTTGCATAAATTTTGAGGCACAAAAAACGATGCACCTAGAAAAATTCAAGACCAACCCAGTTGAGCCCTCGAAAAACCCACCAAGAAGACATAATCGAAAAAAAATTTGAGTTGGAAATACAAGGCAAAACCCTAGACGAGTTTGCAGAACCCTAGGTCGTCATTAAAACTCTGAAAAAAATGCAGAAATGAAGGTAAATCTGCACTAAGGAGAAACTGGAAATCTCAGGCAAAAAAACTGTCCAAGAATGGTCGCCAAACTACAGGAAATCGTGCCAAAAAAAGAGAAAATGTGTGCCTAGGAAGGGAAGCAAAACATGTCCACTAAAAAGTCACGAAATCGCAACCATGAGTTGTGCAAATTGCACCCAAATGCCACAAAAAAACGCGGACGAAGGAGAGTAAAAAACCACGCCCAAAAGACAAGTAGAAATCACGCCCAAAAAGAGTGGAAAATGTGGGCAAATACTTGCAAAAGTGTGATAAAACACGCCTAGAAGGAGTTGCGCGA
Source organism: Sequoiadendron giganteum (assembly GCA_007115665.2). NCBI lineage: Eukaryota > Viridiplantae > Streptophyta > Pinopsida > Cupressales > Cupressaceae > Sequoiadendron > Sequoiadendron giganteum. Next base: position 95,234,952 of record CM021106.1, read on the forward strand.
CCAAGACACACATATGCGTCCAAAAGGGTTCTGAAGTCATGTTCTAATGAAGCAGAAAAACGCGACTAAAAGCCACACGAATTCTCTGAAGAAAACGCAGCCAGAAAACAAAGAAAAACGCAGATTAAAAACCACAAAATTTCTCAAACCCTTGCAGCAAAAAGACGTGCCCTTGAACACACAGAAATGTGCATGATTTTTCCAAGAAGTGGAGCATGAATTTTTTCAGATAAAAATTAAAAAAAAAATAAAAAATGTGATTTTCTGACTTTTCCAGACCCTTGATTTTCACCTTAGAAAAAAAACGCGATTTTAGGGTTTTTTTTTTCTATGGCTCTGATACCATGTAAATAGTAAAAGCATTCTTCTATCAACAGAAAAAAGAAGAAGATTACATTAAATAGAAGTGGAAGCCTACTGTAGATATTAAATATCTACCTACTGACTACTGTAGAAACTACAGTAGATAAGTGACCATTAAAGCAAAGAATATAAACATTCTAACATAGAGGTGATGAAGATAGCTTCCCCTCCACAACTTTGTAGACTTGCAATTCATCTACAATTTAGATTTTAAGGCTTTTGTTATGTATCATGCTTTCTATGCATGCGGTGTGGCCTGCCGTAAGTTGTTCATCAATTTTAAAGGAATTGGAGAAGAAAAAAATTGGAGCTGCTGAATTTTGCTAAGTCACAGAGTCAAATTTGAACCTTACAAATTATTTAGAGTCACAGGTATTTAAATTACAGTCTATGCAAATAATATGGTTTTATTAGCAAGAGAGAAGATCTATCTAGAAAGGCCCTCGCATTTGTTCAGCAGATTCTGCAGGTATTTGATATAAAGGTTAATCCAAAGTCATTGATACTTGGGATATTGTTATATTCATCACATTCAATGGTCAAAAAATGGGAATAGTTTCTTTCAAGAGGCATTCAGGTCTTGGATTTGATTCTATATATAACTGAAACTCTTGTTGAATATAGTGTTACAGGTGGCACAAAAGCTCTATGTTTTTCTTTCTTTAGATATTGTCCAAGGTTTTTTTGAGAGCAAGCCTCAGCCCTTCATTTTCTTGAAGTTCCATTTGGTGCCAAATCCATAATCAATGGCAAAACAATTCTTCAACTCCAGACCTCAATTAAACATTTATGTTTGCATTAAATTCATCTTTGGTGCCAAACACAACTTTTACTCCAAGTATAGCATTGATGCCAAATTTGTGCCAACTCGGCTGTGTGAAAGTTAGCTTTTGTGCCAATATTGATGGTGCCAAACTTGACATTTATATGAATCTTGAATTTTATAATTAATGTTAAATATCAATCCCAAGATTGAATTGAAAACCCTTAATGAACATGAGTGAGATTTAAGAAAGAGATTATAAAGCTATAGCCTATAGGTGATAGCAATTATATAGAAATGAACAAATGAGTGATTGAAATTGATGGTCTTATGAAGAGTGAAGCAAGATATAACAACATACGAATGGCAGTCAATGATTACATTATTGGCATTAAGAGCTACTATGTAGTACATCAAATGGCTCCTATAAAAAGGCAATGGCCAATAGAGGGAATACCCTCCCCCAACCTAGTCAAGGTGACTCGACCACAGCCTAACAGCCTAAGTTCAACACACACACAATCTAACTGAGGAAGATTTTGTTTAATTATTCGTAGATCACTTTATAATTGCTAATAAATCTTACAAAAAGTATCTAACATCCCCCTTCAAGGTTTATTCTTGATCTGAAAAGGATCTGATTTGTGTACTTCATGGTATGTTTTGGGATGGTGAACAACTTCTTAAATGCTGGAGAATGTCCAAGGTGTCATGGGAAATCTATATGCAAACAATGAGCGAAACCTCCACTTGGCATCAAGTTTCAAAAACTCCACTTGGTGTTGAGTTCCAAAAGCTCCACTTGGCATTGAGTTCGAAAAGTTACATTTGGTGTTAATGAACCAAAGTTCTACCAAAAAGCAACATGGGCACCTAAGCTCCACCAAGCACCAAAATAGTCAAAAGTGGCACTCAAGTTAGCCTCTAGTTCCAAGTCAAGGATGAAAGGCAAATAAAGCGAAATAAAGGAGACAAATTAATGAATCTAAGCGTGTCTTTCAATGACCCCCAAGATGAGAAGGATAAGATGGAAAGAATGTGCTAGAAACTCATTTTTATATTATTTTTGAAGGGATGAAGATTGAATAGCTTTGCTTTAAGGTTATTAATTTATTATTTTTGAAGCTTAAAGAAGTTACAGCTAAAAAACTATAAATATGTCATTTACCAAATTGTAATGATAGTTGAAGACAAACTTATGTTGCAGAGATTGTCACTCAAGTTCGAAGTCAAGTTAATGTGTTAAATCTTTTGCATGTAATGAATGTGAAGTCGAAGCTTGCGTACGTTGTCAAGATTTCCATTCAAGTCAAGATTCAAGTGTTGTAAGTTGTAACTATGCAAGTGGAAGAATAAGTGACAAACAAGTTTTATGTTAACTTTGCGTGGCATTTACTTTCAAGCTAATGGAGCAACTTTGTACATTTCATAGTGTTTGCTTATCCTTTGTTGTTATGTTATTTTATGTATGAATCAGTCAAATTGTGGATGTGATGATAACGATCTCTGATTTAATCATCATATAACATTACTGTTAAATCATGTTGTAGTTTAGTATTGCAAAAACAAAAAAACTCGATTGTGAGATGGGAGGTTTTCAGGTCTTGTGCTCTTAACTTTTGAGATAGAAGTGGATAGGTCAAGTTTGCTTTAGGTATTTCATCTTTATGCAAAACCTTGAAGAACAAACCGTGGAGTGTTTATAGTAGCGGACTTGTTTATTGTTTTAGCTCAGGAGTAGATTAAATTAGGGAGCTTCCCCTACAAATTTGAAGAGAGGTTTTCCTCATCCATTGTTCTGTTTTGTGTTGTCAGGAAAGTGACAACTTAAAGTACCAACAAATTGAAACTGTTATGAATATCCATGACCAATGTGGAGCTTTTTCCAACTCCAGTAGAATACTTAAACATGACAAAATTTAAATGGCTAAAGGTTTATTGAAGATGTCTATGATTTTGTCATCTGCCCTACAAAAGGTTAGTTGCTCTATGTGCTTGAAAAAATGCATATTGTATCTCCTAATGCTTGGTGTAGGGGTTTCCACTAGATTTTTGGGCAACTTAATGGCACTCTGCCTATCATAGGCCAAGGGTGCTGTTTGCTCCTAAGAAAAGACAACCTCTTAAGCCTATCTCATCCAAAAATTATATTGTAGCCCCTGGCTTTGCTTCCGTACTAGAGAGAGTCAGAATAGGCTGCTTCTTGTTAAGCCAAGAAATGGTTTGAGATGCATCCATTGCAGATGCAGGTTGATGTTCAGTTGCCCTTGATAAACAAAGAAATGTATGAGTGGTTTTGGGCTGGATGGATATGAGATGCTTAGACTCTGTAATTGCAGATGCCTCATTGGCAATGAATGCCTATGGATACTTGTCTGTGGCTTTGGTCTGGTGATGGTTTTAATCTATCCTTATATCTATTCAACCTTAAATGAATGTGTGTGGTTTATGTGCAGGTACTAGCATAGTTAGCATTGTTTTGTGTTTTACCATTGTGTGCAAGTATCTTTGTGGGACAATCTGTAACAGGCAGATGGTCCCCACAGCCTTTTTTCTCCTATGTTATGTAGGGACTGAAGAGCGCACAGGAAATACTGAGAGGGGGAGGAGGGGGGGTGAATTAGTATTTCAAAACTTTAAAACTTAAAACCATATAACTCAGAAATCAAAACATTATCAGCAACATAAAACACCATGAACAATTATGAACACCAGGATTACGTAGAAAACCTTTTCAGGTAAAAAAACCACGGCAAAATATTGCTTTTATTACTCCAAAGGGCACCAACCTTGTTTACGCAAGTGAGCACCAACCCACTAAGAGCACCAACTCCGAACCAACTGAAGCACCAACTCCAGTGTTGCTGAAGCACTAACTCCAGTGTTGCTGAAGCACCAACTTCAGACTTCAAGAATTCTTGAAACTGAACACAAAATTTCTTCCACCTGCACTTAATCACTTCAAACAATTCGATTCACAAGATGCCAAAAAGCCACTGAAACACACTTCCCAAATACAATGATTCAAACATGAATACAAGCTGCTTAAAACATCACTTTACTGAGAGACTGCACATCAGATTTCTGAACAAAAATTCATCCTTGTACTGACATTCCACACACAACTCATTTTGCAACTTGACTTCAAGAAATGCATGTTCTAAAAACTGATCACGTCTTCCAGCATATTCGGCCTTCTACACTAACTGCAATATAAACTCTCACTTAGCTCCAGAACTCAATATAAGCTCCTCATGAATCAATTCTATTCACGATTCCTTAGCTCTGAAACTGTGTGCTTCTACACAACCATATATTTGTTCGACTCCCAACACTAGCCAAAAGGATGGTAATCATCACCCAAAAAAAAGAACACAATGCAGGCCCAGAATGTGAAAACCAGGTATTAATGGGCTGACTCCTTAATACATAGTTTGAAGATATCCAATGAACATACAAAGTATATTGCGTAGACAAGACAAAAACCATCTTTGTTTTAGAAATAACTGCTGGAGAGAATACCATTAAAGCCACTACACCCTGCTTTTAGACTCCACATTGGCTTATCTATTTTCAACGCTAAGGCACGATATCTTGCTAATGTGATGGCATAAAAGACTACCACTCCCATTCCGCTATACTCACTAGCTAATCACCATAACTCAATATAAAAATAGCGACTAATTTTTTTTAATTACTATGGCATGGCAAAAAGATGTATCAATAAAAAACCCGACAGAAGCAACCAATACTCCAAGTCGCCAAAGGCCATTTGAAACGATTCTTGACACATGAAAATGCTAATTAAAAAACTGAAGCCACCTTCTTCGAAAACGTCGTTGGCAGAGAATGACAGAAATAAATAAATTTTATTTTAATACAGCCAATGCCAACATTAAATGGTCCACGATAATGCCAAATACACAATATGCTGCACGACTTCAACTAGAAAATGAATGACCTCCAACATAAAGACCCACTCCAGGAATAAAAGAAACAACTCCTAAATATGCATCAAAAGATTTTTCTTGGCTAATAATTTCCTCCGCACAAGTTTAAGACACTGGATTCACATAAAAATGGTACACTTGACAATAACATCCCATCGTGCCTTCTGCAGAAGTTAGAAAATAAAGCCAACTTAAAAACACCATGCCACACAAAAATAAGGAGACAATAGCACATTTGATTTAAAATCCATGTCCTCCAGAAATATTCGTATTAGGCAAGAGAATATAGTCATCATCCTCTTTGAAAAACGTATTTCTATATGATTGAGCAATAAATTAATTTCCAAGCCGCCATCTCTATTATCACTTCCAGAGAAAAGATGCAAACTCTTCTAGGAAAAAAAAAATGCATTATGAACTGAATTTGTGATAGTGAAGAGTGTATTTGAGCCGCCCCACTAATATTTGTACCGATTAAAATCATAAAGGAATCACCCGAAATTAGAGAATCAAGCCGTTCTTAAAATCGTTTTCTTCAAGAATAAAATAGCCGCCACCAAAAATAAACATTAGTCATGCTCTTAAAGAAGCCGTCGAAGCATAGACTCTTTGACCCAAGTCCTTTAAAAACTTAAGCTGATGTGGCACAACAGCTGATTAGGCATAAGACTTCAAATGCACAGATGATTTGGCATTATGCTGACATTAACCAAGTAGACAAAGAGCTGAACTAGACAAGCAACCAGCTGAAGCAAACACCCAAGTAGCTCAAGCAAGCAGCCAAGTAGCTCAAGCAAGTAGCTCACACCTTGACATCAATGACAAAATATTCTAATAGGGACATGTTCCCACACTCCAGTTCCTCATCTTTGGTTCTATTCCCATGCTATTTTCCTTTCCAAATCTTGTTTTTAGGGTCCTTGTTTTTTCCTATGTTCTGCAGGGACATGTTCCCACCCCTAGTCCCTCATCTTTGGCTTTGTTCCCATGCTATTTTCCTTTTCAAATCTTGTTTCTAGGATTTTGGAGGTATTGTAGTACTCAAATACTAGGTTAGGGACACAAGTAAGGTGAATTTCTTTTGGGCTTGCTAAGAGAAACAAATTTATGCCTGATAAAATTGCTTGATGGGAGAGTGTTGCTGTCATGTCCCCAATTTGATTTGAAATTCAAAATTTGCGAAGGCGGTAAAAAGGTGTTTTTGAACACTAGTTTTCATATTTTAATTAAATATAATAATGATTGATGAAAAGGGATATCCAATCCTCATTCACATACAGCAATATGAAAATGCATCTCGTAATTGGTTTGAAACAACACAAAAATCTGCAAGAAGTATTCTTCTTGGTTTATTCACAATCTCCTTCAATTTCATAACAACAAAGTGTAGTCGGCCGTGAGTCGACGTAGTCGGCCGTTTGGTCAGTTGTGAGCCATAAGTAAATAAGACATTAGTTAATATTAATAATCCATGTACTTATGTTATGTATGGGTCATGTTAGTTAGTTGTCTCGGGAACAGTTCATGATGAAGTAATTAGTTATAATGAAGGGACGCAACGGTTGGTACCTTACCCACCGCCAGGGTACTATATGTACTTAAGTCATGTAGTCGGGAAAAAGGATGGTTCTACTATGCTATGCTATGTTCTGTTTGGAGACAATATGATGTAATTGCCGAATACTTAATAAAGAAGCATATCTATGTTCTGTGCGATTTCCATGTGATTATTATATGCTGTCAATGTTATTTTATATCTCTGTTTACTCCGTACGTCAGTGTACCCGTAGCGAGTAAACACAAAGCATTTCTGAAAATACATTGTATTGAAGCCATATGAGCTGATGAAAAACATTACAAATCTGATATCAAACTGAAATATGACAGCAAAAATCAAATACAAAATAGATTCCCTCAATCTCTCTTCTTTCACCCAATTCTAGCTTCTTCAACCTGCAATCTTCATTAGAAATCATTGCTGCAATCAAACCAAGAAATCATCAATCTTCTTGCTGTAGTACACCTTCAAACCTGCAACAAAAATGCCTTCTTGGTTTCTTTCGAACTTCTTTCATCTGAAGCTCTCAAGCTCCCTTCACACGAACTTCACTAGCTCACTATCTCCCAAAATGTGAAGCTCACTAGCTCCCAAAAACATGGGCTTCTATGCAAATAGAAATATGCAACAATGGAGTCTTCAAATCTTCACTTCAATCCAACATCTCCCCATCTCACCTACAAAAACTCCCAAAGCCCTCACAAGGCATGAATATATAGATTTGTGAATGAGAAAAACCACTATGGTTTTCCAAAACCACAAGAAAAACACCTCCTTGGAAAACCCACGCCCCATTTGGAGAAATAATCATAAAATAATTAAATTACTCAATGTTCACATGGCCTTCACATGGGCACCTTAACCATGGCCAATCAAATTTGGTCAATTATGACACCTCTGATTCTCGATGGCTTTGACGGCTCCAAATACGGTCATGCAACAAAATGCAAAGCTTGTGGCACAAACATGCAAATACATGCAAGAAATGTAGTTGAACATGCAAGCACATTCACCCCAAGTGGTCCCCACCAAGAATGGGTCGCCCAAGAAATCTAAAGTGCACAAATCTAGGGCAGAAACCAGAAATTTAATTCCAAAAATTTTAGGGAAAATTCCATTGGTGATATTACAATGGTATTAGAGCAGGTTGTCTTGCTAGCCTACGGGTTTGATTTTCTGAATACAGATCTACAATGGACACATGAGTGAAAGGGAACCTTGGAGAAAGAACATGGATTGGCGACCTACATTCTTACCAAAGAAAGAATACATAGATCTTAAACAGCAACTCTTGGAGCAATATTGTAGCAGCCTTAGAACTCTAAATGCATGCAGCAAAACACAAGAAGATGATCCCGTTCGAAGGGTAGTAGAGGATCAGCTAGAAAGAGATGAGTGCAAGCTTACTACCTACTATAAATATGAACAAGAGTTTGCTACTTATAAATCCAATGTCACCTATGAAGAGTACTTGAAGATATTCAAAGAAAATAGAAGAAGAAAAAAGAATAAATTGATGAAGGAAGAATCAAAATCACAAGGAGATGCTGAGGAAGAAATCAGATAGCATGAGGAACCAATCATTGAGTGTGGGCAGGAAAGAGGTGTCCAACAAAGAGAAGAGGTATGGATAGATCTCCATGTTGTAGCACAAAAGGGAGAATTCCATTCAGATATAGAAGATAAGGTAGAGATGGAACACTTTCCAGAAGAAGAGTCAATATTGTGTGTTGAAGATGTGCCAATAGTTGCAAATGATGGCCAGGGAACATCCACCCACTTTTTAGGTATGGAAGTAATCAAACCCTATGATGATAATCTGCAATGTTCGGAAAAGTTTGATGATTTACAAGATAAGGGTTATGCTATTGGGAAGAGTGGTAAATCAACAGTCATTGATCAACCTATAGGTGAACAAGGTTCTAGAACAACCATTGAAGAAAAGCATATTGAAATTGTCCAAGTGATAAAAGAAGAATTGCTTCCTTGTAATCAACCGCATGAAGATATGGATATTACTAATGAGCCATCTCTTGAGCATAGCATTACCACATTATCTATACATCATAGTGGCAAGGAATTTGATGAGCAAAATGACTTGGGCATAGTGGATCATAGCCCTTTTGCATGGCATGATAGAGAAGTTCAATTTAGGGTTGAGAAAGATGATGTGGAAAAGAACATTAGTTTCAAGGAGTTGGCTTGTTATGATGCAGCTCTAGCTTCAAAATAGAAATTAGATGAAGATGTCAAATCAGAAAAAGTCATCTATGGCTGTCACACCTATGAGGTGGTTTTCAAATGAAAATGCAGATTTCAGTTATGAGATGGATGATACAACTTTTGGAATAGTCAATGAGGGCATGCATGAAAGGATGTTGATGGGACAAAGCTACATACAAGGTATGTCGTTCCCTAGTAAGTTCGATGGTCCTTGTTTCATGCACATGATCACATTTGATACTACCTATTGGAGTTGTATGAGAAACATTTTGTTGAAGAGCTGATCATAAAGACTAAGGGATGGCCTAGTAAGAAGATCCTACAGTTTGATAATGTATGGTTTGTCATGGATATTACACCTTGAAGTTGGTTTGAAACTATGGGATTCACATATAAGGATGAACCAATGATGTTGAGAGCTAGTGATAAGAATGCAACACCTAAAGAAGATGAAGTTGGTCTCACATGCTTTCAGCAGGATGAGAATTCACTTCTTACATCAACTCATAAGGAGTACATGTGTCTTCATAGTGACCACAAGGAAGAAGGGAATGCTGTCACAGGATGTGCCAAATTAGTGATGATTGATCATATTTATGAAGGTGATGTTGAAGACAAATAAAAAATGTTGCATGGAGATTTTGGGTCTCATAAGTCACATCAGTTGGAAGGGCAATTGAAACTGAATGATAGATTGTGGCAGCCCTAACTCACTTTGATAATATTTATAAGATGATGGCAGATTTGTGTTGGAAGGTGCTAAGTGAACATGAAGGACTTGAAGGAGGTATGTCTTTTGATGACTTGCACAAACTCAAGGAGGCTTTGGTGGTAGTAAAGTCAAACTACCCACACCTGCTGACAGAGATCGTCTCCTCATACTTGGTGAGATATATTCAGATGCTTTGAGAAGAAAAGAAGAGTTGAACAAGCTCACCCTTGAGTTTGAGGATGTCGTGGATTCCTCGAGGAGCACTCAAAGGGCTCTTCAAGAATCAAAAGATCATGAGGATAAGCTTTGTTGGAAGATGACAAAGGGTGGAGACATGGAAGGAGGACATAGAGGATCCCATGATGAAGTCATGAAGACAAAAGAGATCTATACACACGAAGTTTTAGCTTGCAGCCACAGGACAAAAGTTAGGGCACATAACACATGATTTTCCATGGGAAACATCCCTTGGACCAGCACTAATTGATAAGCACTCATCCATGGGAGAAGAAGAGGCAAGGACTGATTGTTTGTGTAACGACAATCCCCTACCTTCACAATATCATGACATGGCAGCCAAAGGGATAGAGGTCTGATTTAGATTGGATGCAAGTGATTTTCGGTTAGAACCACCTTATAGGTCTGCATTTGTAAGAGAACATGAAGTCAAGGAAGAGGATGCGATTGAGGAGCTAGAGGATGGCTTGATAAGATATAACAGCAGGTCTGATTTTCTGATTCATGACAACAGTTCTATTCCTTCATTCATAACAGCCATTGCACATGAAGAGAATGAGGTAGAAGAATCTTACAAGATTGGCACTCGTGATTTGGGTGTGGAACATAAGGAAGGTATTGAAATTTCAAGCCACAAGAAGTCTGTGAATTTTCTCTTCATACCTTGGAGGATGTCAAAGGAACTCAAGACTTGTGTAAGGTTGGCTACAAAGAACAAAGGAGGCTAAGTTTGGCTGCCCAAGCAAGACATCACCTACAGGAGGTCACAGAACGTTGCAATCATCTAGATCATGCAAGGCAACAAAGGGAATCAGATCTTAGATGACTATTTCTTCCAAAGGAAGAATGTGTAAAGGTTGAGCATGCAAGGGAGGAGCCTCCTAAGGTTAGCAAAGAAGCAGAACATTTATTGGGTGAAAATGAAAAGAGGTATGATTCAAAAAATTATACATCATGAGGATCATGAGTTACCTCTTTTAGAGAGCCCGTTGAAGGCTCAAATCATAGATGTGGATGGGATAGCTGAGCATACACCTTTTGGACCAATCAACGATGTGATGTATACATGTATAGGTGGAGACATTGGTGGTTCAGATTTGGTTGAGCCTTTGGTCATTCATGGAGAACTTGAGAAGTTTACTTGTGATGAGATACAATCCCATCATATTGATGACTCTTTGGTGAAGCATGAGGCTGCCCTACTTTCGGGACTTATGGCACACATCATGGATGCATTTGCTTTTGATTGGCACACACTTGGAGGAATGAAGTTCCATCTGATCTATGATCCAAGGTATGGAGGTATTGTCATGGAGACACTTGGCTTTGAGTTTGTAATGCTTGTGTTCCAGCTGGACTATGTCATAGGGATTGGAAGAAAGCATGAAGATCTTGGCATTCCTGCCCTAGTTCATGAGGATTTTCTCCATACTTTGCTAGGAGATGGCAGTTCTATTTTATGGTGCATGGATTTCCTACAAAGTTCTTGGAGGACAGCAGCTGTTTAGGAGGTTGGATTATCTTATCGTCCTTGGAGAGTAGCATAGGGATGATACTCTATCATCCTACGTCATTGGAGATACTATTTGCTCCCACATAGATCTGTTTTTCAGTTATGGGGTTGCTGTTCTGTTCCATATCAGCAACTTAGAAGGGGTTGTTATGCATTTCCTTGCACCTATGTTGGGTATTCCTCACATTCATTGGAAATCTACAAGAATTGGAGGGCTGATTTGTGTTGATAGCACTTTGAGATGCTTCCATCTCCTCATGTTTGTTGGATGCAAGGATGCGGTGATTTGGGATCTAGGTGGTGGCATCATTGACACACTTTTTAATTGGGATCTTGATGAGTTGCTTCACAAATCACCAGGCATTGATGATTGTATTAGAGTGGAGTAGCGGAAGCTTGAAGACTTGTGGCTGTTTTTCAGAGTTCATATTCTTCATCACTTGTTGACAAGCATGGTTTTTTTCAGGGCTTCGGATTGGTCTAGTGTTTGGTCCTTGATGGATTTCGCATTCTTGGAGGATGGAGCCTTTGGAGATTTGGAGGATGCGGGTTTGTTATTGCTTGAGGATAAGCAATCTTGAGAAGGGAGGACTGTCATGTCCCCAATTTGATTTGAAATTAAATTTTGCAAAGGCAAAAAAAAGGTGTTTTTGAACACTAGTTTTCATATATTAATTAAATATAATAATAATATTTTAAATAAATAAATAGTAAATAAAATAAAATAAGAATTATTTTTGGGTCGGCCAAGATTGGAGGAAAAAAAAGGGAAATAATAAATTATAAAGGTAATTTGGCCTTGGCTGGCCAACATTTGAAAAAGGTGAAAATCAAGTATAAATATAAGATCTTCTGGGCATTTCAAGGGATCATTCGGACAATTCATTTTCAACAAACTTCTCCTTAGGAGCAGATTTAGCATATGCTTTAGGACAAAAACCCTATTGCAAAAAAGAGAGTTTGACAAAAACCTAACTCATCTTGTGGAAGACTTCATAATGGAGGTCTACTTGCATTTCATTGGAGGATTTCGTGTTTTGGAGCAGAATTTGCATAGCATTTTTGGAGCAGAATTATTGTGGCATTTTATAAGTAGATTGCATTAGGGTTTTGCCCTAATATAGAGTGCCACTTGGATCAAACCTGAGCTCCCACCTTCGGAGGGCGATTTTGCATATTTGGAGCAGCAAATCCTAAGCACTTACCAAGGAGGAATTTCGCCCATCTAGGGTTTGATATTTGAAGACTATTTTGCATATTTTTGATATGTATAATCATAGTTTCAGATCTGATTTGTAGAGCAGAAATCTGGGCATATGTTTGGTATGTTTGAGCCCTCAAGTTCTTTGTAAAGTCAGTCCAGAATATTCAGTTTTGTAACAGCAAAACGTATCTAGAGAAAATCAGATCTGTATGTGCATTTGGATGCCCTATCTTGTGTTTTTCATGGTGGATTTCATGTTTGATATGAATATCAGTTGGTAGCATCATTTGGCATGTTTATTTGTCATGTTTGGGCACTTGTATGTTCACTGTGATATTTTGTTTAAGAGCAGAAAATAAAATCAGAAATTAGGGTTTTGAGTAAAAATCTGAAGTGCAGAAATTTATGGCAGAAATCAGAAATTTTAGGGCAGATCCCATTGGGGATATTACAGTTGCACTATTAAAACATTTTGATAAATTTTTCAAATGTTTTAACTAGCAAAGTATACCTTTAGGTGTTAACCATTTCATGAACAATGGTATATCAAGGAATTTTTTTGGAATAATCTTTTCTCAGAGGTGAATATGGATGCTATTATCAAATATAGCATTCCATGAAATAATTAGAGTTCTAAGACCTCAAAGCCATTGCAGCTATCTTTTGCTGCTGATGTTGTAACAGACTATCAGTTTTTCTGTTTTGGATGGGTCCAGGCTTCTGAAGATATGAAGCAGTTCATTGTAGAATCCAGTAATTCACTTAAAAGAGAAATGGCAGTTGTTAAGCACCCTTGCAATACAAGAAATTTGTTTAAAATTTAATTATAATATTGTAGTGTAATAGACAACTGTCTGCATGAATGTAATCACCTGGAGGACTTAGGTAGAGTTGATGTCTAACACTGATACTAGGACTTTGGCTGAAGCTCTGAATTATAGGTTGTGTGCCAAATGACAATCTTGTTCAGGTTTTGAGGCGCTTTTCATTTATCTGAGGAGGCTGATTGGATTGCTCCCACTTCACCTAAAATGGCAGAATTATTTCCTCAAGATCATTGATACTCATAAAATATAGATCAGCATTTTGTGCTTCTCTTTGTCGATGTCTTATTGTATGTACTGATATAATTTATAACTATAGCCATCCACTCATATCATTTGTTTCTCCTGTGCAATTTTGATGAAGGCCTTACACCTGAATTTTAGTGGATAAATTCCTTCAAATTGAAATAAAAAAGGTCTGTTGAGAAATAAAAGATGACAGTTGGCATCTTTACTGGATTGGGGTCCAAGGATATGGCTTGTAGTAGGAAAGCTTTTGGAAGGTAAGACATGATTAGATATTGGAACCATATGACTCGGTTAAAGGTCCATATTTAGAATAGAGGAATTCACCTCAACTCTATGAGCCGTGTTTAAATGTCAAACATGCAATGAATATGTCAGAGACAAGGTGAATATCATAGACAACATAGTATTCTCCATTTATTAGTACCCAGATTTTCTTTGCTATTAGATGATGCATCTCTAACAATGAGGAATTTATTGTTTTGATCCTCGATGTCTGCCATGGAATTGGATAAGAGCATATTGAATAGTGTCCAAAATGTAGCTTTATTAAAAAAATCCAAGTTAGTCTTGCAAAAATTTGACTAATAACTGCTTGATCAAACACCAATGCCTTACGAGAAGATAGTTAAAATGATAAAACTAAATTACATGCTCTTGGAAGATGATCTATAGAAAGAAAAATGTTTAATCTTTAGCGTTTGTGAGTGGTTTGAAGTAGAAGAGATTGAACTAAATTTTTAAAAGCTTGGCTCAAGGAAGACAGTTTTCTTTGAACCTGAAACTGTTTTGACTAATTGGTTGGTATGAATGTGGACTAATATCAACTATGAGGCAATGAATTAGAGTTGTAGGTCATAGTTTATTATTTGATGTGATGCTTGGTCCACAGAGAGCCTACCTATGTCGCACTGCATTAAAGATAGAAATTAATGAAATTTTCTATGCTTTTGCACAGAAAGATGGTTTAGCTTTAGCAGCTCATTGTGAATTTATAGTTTGTGGAAAATAGGATGGCTTTGCAATCAGTTTGAAATCTTAACTTTGGTGCCGAAATTTCTGAATCTGAGATGCATGCCATGTAAATTTCGAAACTAGTTGAAATTTGAATGCCTCTTGACAGTAATTTTTTGATAAGAATCCTACCCTCAATACTTCTGCCACCTTTTCATTGTGAATGATCTTTCTCTATGGTATTGGCTTTGGAATGTGATTCTTCCGATCAGCTCTTTGCACATATGGTTCCCTATGTGCGTTTTGACAAGTTTGAAGGATAGATGCAAGTTTGCTTACTTTAAGTTTGAAATCATACTAACCTTATTCAACCCTGAATTTCATTCAGCGGTTAAATATGAATCATGCTTGAGGTTCGTTTTGTTCCTTTTGGCATTACCCTTTAGACAAAAATACATTGCCTCTCTTCCTATTTTGTTCTTAGTTTTTTTCCTTAAAAATTTTTGGTCAACCCTTGAGTAATATTATCATATTTCTTGTTATTCACATTACTATTACTGTTGCAGATTCTAAAATGGATATAAAGCCAACTGTTGCATTTAGGGCAGCAATTGCAGCTGGTATAGCTGCTTGTGCGAAATTTGCAGGTGTAGTGAAGGCTGCAGGTGGTGTAAAGTTGGGAGCAGCAGCTGCAGCAATGACTGCAGCTGCTACTGCAGCTGTTTCTGGGCCAAAGAAAGAATCTCATTGATGCTGCATGCTTTCTTTCAACAATTTTATTTGATAAGAGCAGGAAGAACCCCTTAGAAGCCTAGCGGAAGAAATTTATTTTAGTCAATTAGTACAGTAACCATGAATGTCCGGATCATAAAAATATCTATGGACAAACTTTAATGGAAATAGGAAGGCGTTAGGAATTAACCATTGTTTCAAAAGTTTTTAATATAACATATAAATAGGCTGCAGTCAATTATAAACTTTTTTTTTCCAATACGTTTATCTGCAGTATATATTTTGTTGTTCTTAACAAGAAAGGAAAAAATGAATAAAAAGTTTGAAAATGTGTTAGTTACATGAAGAAAATAAAACATTTAATGTCAAGTTCTCATTGAAATAGATATTTCTTTTCTTGAAGATGAAAGTACAACTTTATGATTATTGTTCTCTTTCCTGTTTACTTGCAAACGAAAGATGTCCTCAATAAAAATGCTTCAGAAATAAATGTAACAATGACAATCCTAGCATATATGAGTTTTGACAAACAACTCTTGAAGATGGATAATTTTAACATCGAACCTAGTTGTAGAAAAGCTCAAGAGACAACATGATAGTGCTGATATTGCTCCGCTTGATACAAACTTCTTTGTATTCACCAGGAGTAATATTAACAATATCATGTTGTTTCTTGAGCTTTTTGATTAAATCTTCTTGAGTGCAAAGAAGTGGCCTTTGGTCTAGCTTTACAATTAATATCAGTATTATCATGTTGCTTTGAGTTTCTCTGATTAAGTCTTGTTGAGTGCAAAGGTCCAATGCTTTAAGGAATGTGACCATGATTGTGCCCTGGGTAAATTTGGCAGAATGGGTTTGGCCATTGGTCTAGCTTCATATTCACTGGGGGTGATATCAAGGAGGAGCTGAAAGATTAAATAGGCAACATTATCAACTCCAGACGGGAATCATTCAACTCCTCATAATGAACGACTGATTCGGTTGGATCATATCTTTGACAACATGAATGGGCCCAATCTAGCAGTGTACTAGCAAATTGACTTGCTCTTAACTCCAACCCAAATCTCTTTTACCCCCACTAGATCTTACACATATTAATAATCACATGCAAAACAAAGTCACAAATATCTATAATAAGCACATGCAAAACAATAAAATTCTTTAAATTTCATGTATTCTTGGGTTTTCAAGTTTTAGGGGGACTTAAGGACTGGAACTAGATACAAAGGTTCATGGAAAACCCATCATCCTGAAAAGAAATAATTTCAACATTATATACATGGGAAATGAAAAAATTAGAGGGAAGTGGAACCTTGGAACTAGGAGAAACTTGGGATCTTTGAAATTTCAAAGGTTACACATGAAACCCCAGCTTCAGTTTCAATGTTGTTATCTACAAAGTTAAAGAACATGAAAATTCGAGATAAAAGGTTACAAGTTCTCACATACCTCCAAACTCCAAAATTTCAAAACACTTTATACTCTTTAGGATTTCAGGGTGCATGTGAACTTAAGGATTCAAAACCTAAAGTTTGAGGTTCTAAGAAATGTAAAAATTCCAAAATTCGAAGGTATGTTTTTATTCTTCATAAGATTTGAGAATCGGGAGAAGATAGGAACTAGATAATGGGTGAAAAGTGTAAAATATTCACTTATTCCACAATCTTTGCAAATTAGGTTGTGGGTTTGTGAGGATTGGAAGGACATGAAGATCAAAGATCATTTAAATGGTATGAAACTAGGGTAAAAAATTCCACAAACACATAAATGTATTAAGTTCAAATAGATTTTCACTAGAATTTCACTAAGGCATGAATTATAAGAGCATGAAAAAGGATTTAACCTCTAGCCAATCAAAGCATGACGAGAGGAAAACCTATAATCAAATCCTAAAATGGGATTGTGAATGGGAAACTCTAAACTTGATGCTAAAATATAAAATAATGGTAAAAACTAAATGAGAAATCATCAAAACAAAAGAAAAAAACATGGAAATTTAAAAAAAACAATAAAATACAAAAACAAAAAAACCTTCCTAGAAAATGATCAAAAAGAGAAGAACAATGCATGGGAGAAAAATGGTTCCCCACACCCTATGAACCCCATGGCTAAATCCAAGCAACAAATGTGGCAAAAAATCTCAAATTCACTCTAAGATGTGAAAATATCTCCTTTTGATCACCCAAAGCTCAAGAATGCAAAGTGTGGAATTTAGGAAAAAAAAAAAAATATAGGCAAAACCTACCTTGCATGTATGCCATTAATAATGCTTAGGTAAGGCAGGAATATGAGAGTTTAGAGATTTTGGAACAACCAAATTCATAAGTACTTGAGTTCCCCAAACTTTTGAAAGTAGAAAAAGGAAAAAAAGAAGACAAGCATACATATAAACTTGAGAAGTGGGAGGATATAGGAACTTTGAACTAGGTTATGAAGTCCATGAAAACCTTGAAAGTTTGAATCTTTTGTAAGACTATGAGGGGCAATATTTTGAAGGAACCCAAGAATAGATCTGATTTCCATGAAAAATTAGGAACTTAACAAGAAAAAATATACAAGGAAAATACCCAAATTCAAAAATAAAAACAAGACAAATTAAATTTGGAAAAGGCGAATGTAGAGCTTCTAAGGTGAATCTACTTTGCAAACGAGTGAACTTGCTACTACTTGAGCGGATATGTTGAAGACCATTGTTTGACCATAAAAAGTCGAATCCAACATACAAATGGGCAAATGTGATTTGCTCTTGGGTGAATCTGAAAGCCTCGATAGTTGAAGATTGGCAAAATAAATAACTAAAGAATTTGTTGCAGGTTTGTGGCCAAAGATTTGTCTTTCACACTAATCTAGGAATACTTCAATTTCTAAAAGGTTCAATACACTTGTTTGTCATGTTTGGGGTCCTTTATTGATCTTTTCTCTCCCCTTACACCTTTCGATAAGCTTGGGGATAAAAAAATATGGAACAACCTAAGTCTTGTTGTGTACATCCTAGGAGTGTTAGCTATGTGTATGCTCTCTCCTTGCACTTCGTGTAAGCTTGTATATCAAAAACATCTAATAAGTCCTTCCCTTTGGGAGGCCTACTTGGGGATTTCATCTTCCCAATGTATTACCTCAACCATGTGAATTAGCAGGTTATATAAATGGGGGAGAACGAAATTTGTACCCCAATCTAGTCACATTAAGTTTACAAAGCTTTGATATTGCTCTAAGAGTGCAAGGTTGGTTGAAATGGCTTAGCTCACATGTCTACACACACTTGTGATGGGCTAGTGTTCGCGGATGTGCCTCGCGTACCCACCTATTATTTAGAGGATGCATTAGATATCCAATATCAATCTAGCTTAAGACCATTCGCTCGTTGGTCAGTGTGGTGCAAGGGATGTGTATTGTACCTTGAAGTTACTCATGATGTACCTTTGTATATTGATATAGATATTACTGAGGCATTGATCATTTGGTTGCCATCACTAAGAGGTCTTTCAGCCTTGTGGATCATGATCTATAGCTATCTAGCCACTGGTATATGGTCTTTGCGCTTATGTTGCGATCCTACACTGATTGTCACACCTAATTGATTAATTTAGGCTTGTGTTTATCTAACGTGTCTTCTTGTAATTTCCCATGCATGTATTAGTCCATCAGTTCAGTGTCATCTATGTGTTCTTTTGTTGCAACTTCAAGTCCTTTTGTCATCAATCTTATCTTGCCACTTGGGTGAATCCACTATGTTCTTGGGTGAATCCACCTATTCTTGGGTGAATCTACCTTGTCGATAGGTGAATGTTTGTCTCTTGTTTGTCTTTTGTTCTCCTATTCATTATCAGGAAAATTTGTCTTGTCAATGGTTGAATTTGTCATCTCTCAGGTGAATATGCTTTGTCCTTGAGCGAATCTATCAAGTGCAAATTTAGTCTAACCCCTCATAAGGTCAAAGAAATAGGTTAGGCGAAAGTTCTCTATATTCAGGTGAATTCAATTTCACTTGGGTGAATATGCTTTGTATCAAAAATTGCATGTAGCCACATCATCAAAAGCTATCACAAAACCTGTTTGGGCAAGTGTAGTTCCTCTTAAATGAATCCACTTTATTCATAAGCGAATTTATGTTGTTGATAGGCAAATCCACCCTATGTTGGGAAAATCTATTTTCCCATACAAAAAATAGAGACAAAATCCTTCACACCACAGGTAGTCAGTGTTCCTCTATGCCTAAAACTATAATTTAAATTTATTTCTCATCTATATAGCTCCCACATCGATCATTTTTGTCATTCCATGCTTCAAAAACTTAGTAAAAAATCCATCTTCTTAGAGCAAGGACCTTGTTAAATATCCCTAATTGTCATCTAATCCATCCACACCCACTTAATCAACCTCAAAGAATTAACCGAGACTCGTAAATCTTAAATAAAACAACCATCTTAACACTTTCTTGGGAACTTAACCTATCCCAAGTCAGTTATTCATTGCTTAATCTATTTTACCCTAAGCCAAGGGTATAGTTTGCATCGACATTGCCTTTGCTTGAGAACATAGCCTATCTCCATTAGAGAATCCCCTCATCAATCTTAAACATAGGATCTTGATTGTAGTTACAAGGATTTTATAACCATCCATCTAAGCAATCATCTCATCACTTTAACAATGCCCTTGAGCTAGAGTCATCCCATTAAATCAACCTTTAACCATGCATCATCCCATAGATAATTTCATGCATGTTGCTAATTTTTAGTAAAGAAATAAATGGAGCAACAAGGATTCTCTTGGACTATAGGAATGCCTCCTTAGGACACTCTTGCCCCTTTGACCTTGTTTGAGGAGTCGTCTAGTATACAAGTACCCCAAACACAACAAACACATGAATTAGAAATGGTTGATCAACTAGAGCTTTCCCCATGACTTTAATAATTTATGAATGACTGTCGAAAAATGGATATGATGAACCAACTCATTGAACAAAGAAAGGAAACCATCTTCAAAAACCTCCTTAAACAAGGTGCTATGTTCCCCTTTGATTTTGATATCTCCAAGATAACTTATTCACCCAAACTGCCTCTCAGAACTAGTGAGATAACTTATTCATGATGGGGAGCGGTGTGTCAATGTAGGTTCCACATAATTTCAACCCCACTTCACAACTCTTGCTAAACATACTATTCGCTCCATCTCACCCTCTCACACCACAAGCCATGACTAATGTCTAGGGTCCTATCCCTTCCATTACATCATTTGTCCCTTTATCAACGACCTCTCTCCCATATTCAACTCCATCACTACCTTCTCAACTCGCTTCATCACATTTCTCACCATCATCATTCCATATACCTCAACCATCCTCATATCCTTCACAACTATCATATTCACATGTCACTCAACTCCTATGTCATACTTATCCCCTTCATATGCTCCTCAACCACCTTCATCCATGAACATTGTTGGTAGGAAAGAGCAACATAGCAAATACCACTGGGAAAATCCTATCGCATCTTGTTGCAAAGATCTTGTGGACTTTAAGACTGAAAAGATACCATCTAAGATTGGGTTAGAATAGA
Organism: Sequoiadendron giganteum; assembly: GCA_007115665.2. Classification (NCBI taxonomy): domain Eukaryota; kingdom Viridiplantae; phylum Streptophyta; class Pinopsida; order Cupressales; family Cupressaceae; genus Sequoiadendron; species Sequoiadendron giganteum. The sequence goes on from CM021106.1 coordinate 95,255,789, forward strand.
TGGGTCACGTCCCATCCCATAGATAGATGTGTGTAAGGAGAATGTATGTAGAAACTGATATATGAAATGTATGTAAGATATAAGTATAAGATGATTGTATAAAAGGTTATATATAAGGAAAGGAAAGAGATGTGTAGAGTATAGGGGAAGATATATAAATGTACTCTTTTGATGGGATTAATACAATGATTACCAAAATTTTATCTTTCAATAAATATATATTTAATTAGTTAATCCTTTGTCTGGATCAAATTGGTGTTTCCTTTATATGACTAAGTTCGAAGTATAAACTACAACATTCAGAAAGTACTTGGGGCTTAGAACTTCGGTTTGTGTTTCCCTAGTTTTCTTGCTAACATCGGTTTCGTTGTTGAGACCCTAGTTAGGTGATATAAAGGGTAGCAACACACACAATTTTAAATTTTAATCAAACACATGGAAAGAAGAGATAATTAATGAAGGGATGAAATTCTACTCACCTATCCTCTTGGTGCCTACCTTGTGAGAAGGGGGTTAGGCACCAAAGTGATGGAGAATGAAAAGGGGGGATCTGAAAGGGATCCTTGAAAAGATGTGACCCATAAAGAAAACCACTAAATAACTACCATAAGAAATAATAAAAGGACTAATGTAATCCCAAATAAAAAACACCCATGAAAAAGGGGGACAAGACAACCATAAGAAAAATTAGAAAAAAATTTGAATTGGCAAGAAAAGTGAACATGGCAAGCCTGAATGGAGAAGAGAGAAGAAAACAACAGATTGTTGAGGGAGAAGAAAGACGCAAAGAAGAATGAAAATTATGGAGAAAATAAGAAGTGAGCATGTCATTGGGGGTGTTGTTGAGTGCACCAAAGGAGGTGTTCTCAAAGGAAAAGGAAAAGAGGATGAAGGAGAAGAATGAAAGACTCCAGAGAAATCCATAACTATGTTGGGAAAAATTGGGACAACTTATAACTAGTATAAAGAAGAATATTAATGATTATGGAGAATCTAGAAGATTGCTATGAGGTCCCTACAATAATACAAAGACTCCATTACCACTATGACCTTCAGTAAGTCCAACAATTAGACCACTGTCAAACCTAACAATTAATCTAGATGATAGATTTATGGAATTTTTGAAAACTTCGGAGAAGACTCCATCAATTCAAGCGGAATATTTAAAAGAGTTGGTTAATATAAGTATAAGGAAAATAAAAGAATAAATAAGAAAAAGAAAAGAGAGTAAATTGAATTTGGGTAAATAAGTATGTTCACCGACAAGCAAAATGTCAATAACAAATAAGAAAGTGAAAAGACATCTCGAAGCATCACAACCCCTCAACCAATACTAATCCCCTTAGCCCTATAAAAGAGAATTTTGAAAGAAGAGATACCTCAAAGTGAAAAAACAAGAGATAAATAAGGAGAAGAAGTAAATTGGGAAGTGATACTTATAAAAAAATACATTGATATCGTTGAACAAGACAATTGAGAGTGGGGGTGAATCAGTTGTAGCAATTTTAAACTTCAAAAACCTCAACAAAAGTTAAATATACAACCATTCATACAACCTTTGCACTACAAGTGTGATTAATCATTAAAAGCAATAACAAAGACTGGAAGCAACAAGATCATACACACAAGAACACCAAATTTACGTGGAAAACCCAATGAGGGAAAAACCACGGTGAGTATTAGCTCACAATATAAAGAATTCCATAATCGAATATAAATTCTCACTGCCAGAAAGGCTCAATGCCAAGATAGGACACATTGTCCAATGAGGGCTCATTGCCACATAATTACAAAGAAGATAGAAGAGAGCTGTTACAAAGAGAAAACTATCTCAATGCAACAAAGATTCCACCATAATTTGCTCAAACTCTTGCAAACATGCTTGAAAGATAGAGCACACCTTCAACTCACTGCCTTCAAGAACTCTAACACTTTGAAATTCACACTGATCTGCTCAAACTCACATCACACAACACTATCTCACATATCTCTATCTCTCTTACACACATCTCAACTCATACTCATACCGTCTTCAACCTTGAAACCTTTCCAAGGTCAACCATACATAATTTGTATTTACAAATTCAAATTAGGTTGGCACCAAAGCATTCACGCGGTGGAAGAGAATGAGGATGACCTATACATATTCTTAATGAGGACCTAAATGAGTTCCAACACGCCTCAACACGCTTCCATGAAATTCACAAGTAATGTTTAACACAAGGTCAACCAACACCTGTGCAAACACATAAAACAATTAAGCACACACATCCTTAACTCAGTCCAATATTTTTGGACAATAAACTTCACTTGAACACGGTTTGGAGTATGTAATGAACACATGAAAATTCATCCAGAAGCTTCGCAACAAACTTCACTTGAAAAGCATTATCATTTTGTACATTTGAATAACCTTGTCAGCCACTATAATACATTGTAGCTCAAAAACTCATCAACAACAACACCAAATCTCAAATCCTCTTGAACCAAGCAAGGGAGCAACCTTATCAACATATTCTCAAAACCACAAGTCTTGAAACCAAAATGTGGAGAAATGCAAAGCAAATACATTTCTCCTAGACCACAACTAGACACACTGAAATGCACAATTCACATATTGGTGAAAATATCTTGCATTGTACGATGATCCAGAAGCCCAAATTTTGGATACAACAACTACCAATAGTCATGAACAATACCTCAGATCCACACAGGCATAACATCAACCCAGAAGAAACACAAAGCACATCTCAGAGCATACATTGAATACCTACATGACACTGTTTTCTATATTTATCAAGTTTTCTCAAAAGCACTTGGAAACCAAGTACCAGAGACAACATTGTTGCACATACTTCACTCTAAACACCTCCAAACATAGCAACATAAGGATAAATCCATGTACTCATAGCACTTCTTCAACATCTTAGCTATACATGCACAACTTGCAAACCTTCTTTATTACAATTTTCTCAATATCCTCAACATATACAACCAATAACCAACTTCCATACACATAGTTGACATCAATGAAAACAACAACCAATTGACATCAATAACAACTACTTCATACTTGCAACAGATATAAAGTTAGCAAGCGATAAGGGGAGAGAGTAGAAACCCTATACTATTAGGAAAGTAGTGAAGGAAAAGGAAGAAAAGCTTAGTCCACAAATCTAAAAATTTAGAGTAGGAAGTAGCAAAAACAATATGGAATCCTCAATCAAGATCCCAACATTTGGAAGAGACACAAAAAATTATGTGAAACACATATTCTTGTTGAAATCTCTATGGGAAAGATATGACATTGATGAAGACAAACCAAAACTATTAGACATTGTATTATCACTAAGGAAGGAAGTACTAGAATGGTATAAAAAGAGTTTTGAAATGTGAGAAAAGTTGGAATGAGGTAGAGCAAGAATTTTTGGCAAACTTTGACGCTTCGGATATCCCTACAAAAAGTATTAGAAAAATGAGGGATCTCATAGAAGGGGTGGAAGAATTAGTGAAAGAATGTAATAAAATATTTAAAGAGGTCTATCACAAATTAGAGGAACCCCTAAGTGAATGAAAAAATATTGAATGGTTCATCTTCAAACTACAAAATGACATAAGAGCAACCTTAGATAGAAGAATATTCAATTCTTATATAGATATGATCATAATGGCCTACCGCATAGAAGCCCAAACATGGTGTAGACCTCAAAAGGATGATATAAATGAGAACCTAGAGAAATTGTAATTGGTAGTAGTGCAATTAACCATACAAAATGGAATTTTGGAAAGAGGAGAAGCAAAGAAAGGTAAAAAAATTTGGTGCATATATTGTTCAAGGGAAGGCTACCTCCAAAATTATTTCCCTAAAGCCCAAGGAGAAAGAACTGCAACCACACTACATGTAGAATTGAAAGCAATACCTGCTAAAATGAACACATTATACTTCAAAACTTGCCAAGAATGGGATAGTCACCTCATAGCAGATTTTCCTACAAACCAATTTTAAATCTAGAACACAATGAATCATTGTAATACGATATGCCCTATGAACTACAATTGTGACATAGACATAGATAGAAAAATGGCATATGTTAAGGGACTTATAGAAGGACCTCTATATGATGTAGGTTACAAACAACCACCATGGAGAGATACTAGAGGTTCTTATGCATTGCAAAATAATCCACTACAAGATTATATGGGAGATAACCAACAATCCAACTATAGATGAGGAAGATGAAACAATAGAAACAACTACCAAAGAAGTGATGCCACGTGCTATAACCACAGAAAGATAAGCCATTATGCTATTGAATGGTGGGTAGAAAAGAAAAGAAAATTTCCCTTTTGTGGAGATGATTCTCACAATATATTCAAATGTGATAAAGCACAAAAATATTATCAAAATACAACACAATCAAAAAGTGATGATTTGTAAGACTACAAAGGATCCAAAGTAATTAGAAGAATACTACAATGAGTTAAAACCTGTCAAACAAGTGATAACTGGTCAACATATACATCAAATGAAGAATATTCTAGAGAAGAACAACAATTGCATATTAAAAAAAGAAACCTAGAACAAAGAAAAACAAAGTTATAGTGTTGAATAGACAAGGAATAGATACCGGTAAGAATAGACAAAGGGAGATTGAAGAAATCAATTAAGAATTAGTGTCGGATGAAGAAGAATATGATTACTTATGACCAAGTAAGCAACAACATGATTAGATAGTAGAAAAAGCAAAGCAACAAATCATACAACAACAAAAAGGATGACATAACATGTTTTTCAAAGGAATAAATAATGATGCTAAAGAGTTTAGTTTCTTTATCCCAACAAAAGGACCTATTAGTCAAGTTAAAATAGTTGAGAAAATATTGGAACAAACAAAAACAACAACAAATTCATCAAATTACAAAAGTCTGAAATTGGAAAAATGGTCCTGTTACCAATTTTCACTACAACTCAATTGGTAGAGCTAATTAAATTTTGTTATATCTTAAAGTGGAAGTTCAGTTATTTTCTGCTTGTGCAGTAAATGATGTTTGCACTATTTTTATCAAGTATCAGTTATGCGTTGTTTGTGAGAACAAAGTTTCAGAAGTATTACTTAATGTTTTGTAGAACAAATGAACTATATAACTGAATGTACAAATGATTAAGCATAATGATGCTTTCATTTATTGATGCTATTCACATTACAAATTTCATTTGATAGCAAGAATACAAATGATCGTACAAATTTGCATTTTTGATGCATTTTCTTTTCAGAATATGAAAAGCAAGAAGAGAAGTTAAGGAATCCACACAAGCTGTGGAGGTAACTGTTACAATGCATCACAAGGAGCATTCTACACTACTAAAGATGCAAGAAAAGGAAAACACATAAGTATGGACATAATCATCATTGCCTGTTCTTGATTGCCGATGCAAAATTGGTGCACCATCTTTCATCCTCGAGTTCCGATCGACCTATAAAAGAAGAAAGGGGTTGTTAGAGCTCTGACTATGAACATACCTACATGAACCACCAACAATAATGTAGAATGTTGCTGACAATGCACTGAAACAATCAAGAAGAGTGCAAAAATCAGAGCTGACAGTGTAAACATCATGATAATATATTGTTTTTGCTAACATTGTTTATTTCCTGTGCAGGTATAGGAAAAGTCATGTAGCTGATCATCTATGAAGACAATAAAAACATGTGGAGTAAAACAGGCTCCCACAATGGTAGAGCTCAACATGCTGCCCCTTAAACTTACAAGTGGGCCAAGTAAAACAATACAATTATCATGCTCATCTGAGCCATTCATGGAGGAGTAAAACGGTTTCAACCATCAAAGCATTAAGTTTATTGTTCATTTATAACAATCAAGTCTGAGTAATGAAATGAAGATTATAGATGGACAATAAACTTAACGAATTCAATCCAGCTGAAGTCCATCATTTTCATTCTGGAAAGTTAAATATTGCTGTCATATTAATTACATTTTGCTGCCTTGTGTTCTGTTCACATTCATTCATGTTGTTTCATGGTGTTTTTCTAAATCAAAAGGTGTTTTATGTCATAATGACGATAGTGAACAGGCATACATATAAAATTCATGAAATCAAGCTATAAAATTGGAGAATTGAAAGCTATTTACAATAGCTTCATTTGATCATAAAATGTATGAGGAATGCTGAAGCACAAGTAGATTGGCATTGTTCAGTCATTTGAATGCAAGTGTCAAGGAAATTCTGGGTGTATTTAAAACCAACTTGCATATATAAGATAGCATAATGGAAAACAACTAAGTGAGTAGGTAAATGCAATATGCAAGTAGGTCAGATAAGCTAAATCTAAATATGATTAGAAGCATGAAAAGTAAATATTGCTTTATCTTATGAAGTTTTGATCCAAGAATGCATGTTTCTGAAGCATTCAAGTAACAAAAGGAATGGTAGTAAACATTAAAGCAACCTACAAAGCATTAATGTTGCTACAGTAGGTATAAGCAAAAGGAAAGGGTGTTGTCCCAGATTTACTCCAGCAGGAAAACAATGTCAGGTGTGTCATGCTAGCTGAGTGCCTTTTTCAAGACAAGCAAAATAAGGTGCTTTTGAGAGAAAATGGAGTTTCTGTGTGATTTTGAGTGTATACAAAGGTAAACAGTGAGGAGTTTTAGCTTGTCTGATTAAGTCTTTTTCTATTAAGGTGAATTTTGCATTCTAATGAGCAAGTAATGTGAAGCACAAGTGAGAGAGGAGTTCTCTTGTTTAGTTCAATGGAGGAAAAGTAAGGAGGTTATGAATCTGCAAGAAAAGGAATGAAAAGATGTCTGAGATCACCTACAATCTTAGAGTTAACAAAGTGTAGTAACTAGTGTAACTTTGAGTTCTTTTGCCTTTTGAAAATAGAACACCCATGCTGGGTTATCAACTCAAAATGCTCAATACAATTAGAAAGTGGCGTTCATTTCAAAACTGTCATAATTTACAAGTGCAATGCTGCTATAGGATAACAAAGAGTTTTTCTTGCATTTTCCCAAATACCCACATGGGGGTTTTACATAAAATATAGAAATAAGTCATTTTCTTTCAAAATTCTGAGAACCCACATGGAGTTTTGGATCAAAATGCAGATTTTTCACTATTTTCAGCATACCCATGTAGGGGTTTTTACAAAAATGCAAAATACATGAAATTCCATCATGGGTCGAGCCCAAGCTTGGAGAAAATGCAAAGTAAACAAATTTCTTCAAAATACAAATACCCACATGGGGTTTTAGCTGAGAATGACAAACATAATAGGTGCGGCCATAAAGTTCTATAAATTCATGAGTAATACAAAAATACATGGAGAGCTTCTCTTCTTTGGGAAAAATGAATACACATGTAAGGGTTTGAATTAAGAAATGTAAGCATGGAAAAGGAAAGTCATTTTGAAGTTTGAATACAACATTGGAACTCATTAAAAATACAGATTTGAATCCATTCATGGCGCGGTCTGCAATGGGCCTTCATCATCTTTTAGAAAACAACAATCATTCTCTTGCATTTTTAGCTTTTAAAATCTTTTTGATTGAGGGAAAAATACAAAAAAACAATGGAGTAAGAACTTACTATTCTATGACTGTGGAGGAATAGAGAGGCCGCGACCAAGCTCATAAGAGTTTCCATATCAAAGCTCGAACCCACTCAATGGCGGCCAAGGAGATTTTAGATAGAGCACAGAAGAAGGGAAACCAAAATTTTTTTAGAGATAAAGCATGCATAAGCCACGACCTTATGGCCATTATTGCCCTTCAAATATAATGGAGAAATCCATAATAATGTCAGAAATTAGCTTACCATTGTCACAGAGAAGAGAATCGATCATTTGGAGGAAGAAATTCATGAGTCTCCAAGCATTCCAATCTGAAAACCCTAAGCACATGGCAACACCCTTCTCAACCGAGTTCATTCTCAAAGTTGCAAGTGTAAAATGAGGTGATTTTAGGGTTTGGCTCAAGTTTTGTCTATCCCTTATGCTCTAATTCGAAAATGGGCTTTTTCATTAAGATTAATGCCTTAAGTTTTATCCATTGATGCTAAATACATGCCCTAGGTCGAGCATTATGGGAGGTCTTCACATAATTTTATGCCTAAGTCTTAGGCTTGTGTTGATAGAATATTTCATGGCCTTTAGACTTTAGGTATTTGTGATCTTATGCCTTAGTCAAAATAGAGAGTGGTTAAGTGCCTTAGTGTTTTTTAATTGATTTTGATAATCAATTAAAATTTAAATGTTGACCAAATATGTCTTAGGCATTTATTTTCAATTGTTTTGGTGAGAAATCGATTAAAATATGATGTGAAATTACTTATGCCTTAGGTAAAAAAACTAGGCCTTAGGCTTTGTTTTTAAACTGATTTTGTAGAAATCAGATAAGTCTTGGAGAGATTTTGCCTTAGATTTATTTTCAAATTGATTTTTAAGAAATCAATTAAATGTAATAATGGAGATGGCCTTATTATTTTTATTGATTTTTTCTAAGAAAAATCAAATTTGTATTGGAGAGATAAGGTATTATGTTTTGCAAAGATTTTTCTAATCTTATTGCAAAAATAAATCAGGTTGTAAAAATTGCATGTTGTAAAGCAAAAGTTAAAACACTGATTTATAAATTGTTTTTTCTTTCTTGCTATTTTGAGCAGTTTGTAAGCAAAGTTAAGTTTGACTTTTCCTTGGTTGGATTTGAGCTGCATGGAGAAGAGATGAAGTGTTTTATTTTCTTTTAAAGCAAATTTCATCTATTTTTAGGAGCCTTATGGCATGCACATGCAAAAAAGTGTGAGTTTTCCACTTTTATGCCACATTTTGGAGCAATTTTAGATACTTTTCCTTGAGCTTTCTTCTTGAGCTCGGATTAGGGTTTTGAGATATATCTTGAAGAAAAACTTAGAGTTTTAGTTAGTTCAAATTATTGTTTCTTTCTCTCATGCAAAAATAGAGAGTTTTGTAAAGCAAAAATTTGTACTCAGACTTTGATACTCCTTTAGTTAATAAAAATAGTATTCATATTTCCTAAATTTTGTGTCTCTTGCAGTTTTAGTTTGATGTGATAGTGTGATTTCTGTTCACAGGATCCTTGTTATGTCTTGAAGTTGCAGTTTATGCAAAAAGTTCATAAAATACAGGTTGCATGTTGTATTCAAAACCTGAATCTTCATGCAAATCATTTATGTGTTGAGTGTTCATGAGAGATTGTGAGATATTGTTGTTTTTTGAGAGCAATTTTTGGGTAGAAAAAATAGAGTGAGCATTAATCATCATTAAGTTCTTAATTCATAAGTTTAATTTTAGTTCATATTTCTAACTCTGTCCCTCAAAATCATTTAGAATAGATTTATCATTCGGAGAACCAACTCACTCTAGAGATTCCTTCTTCGTTCAAATCACCCACATTTGAAGAAGGTTTCCATGTGTCAACAAATGGTTATATTTCTGCAAATTTAACATAGGGTGCATATTTGATTGATAACATGTCCTCTCTTAATTATTGCACACCTTAGTAACAATAAAGTCAAAACACCAATAAATATCAGTTTGGAAGATGGCTATGGCATGAAGACCTTAGGGATATAGAAAAATGTGGAAGTAAACATAAAAGGACACATAAATTGTTGACTTTGAGGTAGTTGAGATGAAGGAACCATTTAATACCTTTAGAGCATTGTTAGGACTGAAATGGTTTATAAATTCTAATGGGATAGTAGACTCTAGAATGAAAGAGATTTGTTAGGCAAATGATAATAGGATAGTCCATATTCAACTAGGAGAAAGAGAAGATAGAACATATGTAGAAGAAGTTGAAAAAGATAAGCAGAAGAAGAAGACCCCAATAGCTTTTGAGAAATTGAACTTGACAGTGATAATGATAGTATTGATAGTGAAAATGTTTTCAATGCATGGATGCAAGGAGAATTGGAATTAACTTCCCAAAAGGTGTATGGATTTCGTAGAGCATTTATGGTACACAGGAAACCCATCAAACCTCTGCAAACTATTACAAACACAATAAAGATATTGCAAATGAACAAAATCATCACACAAACACTACACCAACATCCTATAGAATTATCCCAACATAAATAAAAAATCTCCATACGCCAAAAATTAATAACCTCCAAAAAACAACAAGGCTATCTAAGATATACATATGAAACTTGAAAAACAATAACACATAAAATGATCAATCATAACATGATAATTACAACTTCATGAATTAGGTTTCATTATCTATCAATGATGGGTAGGCGTGACTTTGAAATGTCAATTTCCTTGACCCAACTCTAAAAGGATAAAATAAGGGATTGGAGAAGATTATTATATAACCACACTAACCTAGCTCAAATAAAGATATCACACAGTGTACTATAGTCTTTTCATACATTAGAAGATATAAATAACTCACTGGAAAATAGATCCATAGGAAAATAATAGGTAGAAAAACACAAGAAGATGAGAAAATGACTAGATCGTTTATTACACTCACCTCACAAGAAAATTGTAAATACACTATTCATTTTACCATTCTCATTCTCTATGCATTCTATTCTTGTTAAGGTTGTGCATCCAAGCTACTTCATGTTGAACCCTAAGCAATTTACCAGTCCACTACATAATTTTAGCTCATAAAAATGGCCGCACTGACCCTCATTGATATTTCTCAAAAGACTAGGCCAAAGTATGAAAGGTACCCATGAATGTTTTATATATATATAATAACTGAAAATACATCCATGCACACCCCTCACGAAGATTGATCATACTAAGTTTGAAGTTTTGAGGCACACTCTCTTGAAACCAGGCACACACAATATCTATCATAGTATAAAAACATTGCAAAGAAGCATTTGGATGTTTGGAAAGAGTTTCCAAAATTCATGGTGCAGAAAGATTGGGTTCATATCACACTAAGCCAGTTCCATGATGAATAGCTCTACTTGGATTAGTCCTATATTATTGCTAAGGATGCAATCAAAATCATAATAGGCCTATGGGCATAGGAAGAAGTTCTGCCAAAGAAGGATATCAACAATGCAGGAGTTAGATGGCTAACCAAAGTGACATACAATGGTTGAAACCTCAATGCCACTAAAATAACCAATATGGAGGTCAAGTATGCCACCATGGGCACATCTTACAAGGTGTACACAAATTGAGAGGATTCAACTACCACCACCATAATTCATGCAACCTATCAAATGGTCATGGAGGGGAAGGATATCGACCTATGCATGGTCTTGTAGTAGGAGCTCCTAGAAAATATTCATAGGAATAAACAAGCTCACTATCAATTTAGGTATGGGTCATTGTTAATCTACCTTAATTTTTATTTCATGCAACAACACTTGGCCTTTACGAGAATTTTTTTGGATACCACCCAACTGGTTGTGGCCCAAATTCAAGACCATGTCAAACATTTCCAAGCTACCAAATCCTACACTACAACCTATTGGGGATTATTCAAATCCTTACAAAATAATTTACAAGCTAGGGATCACATCTCTTATGAGGTGGTCCAATAGTACATCAAAGACATCATCTTCCTAGTCGACAAGGATTGTACATTTATGAAAGTGATTGAACCTAGAACATCCTGGATACTGTAACTCTTGTATGAGGTAATAGATGCAAAGATTCACAATTATGCCTCCACACTCCTTAGCTTCCTCAAGAATATGCAAGCGGAGAAATTCACAACTTATCAAGACTATTTGGAAATTATAGCTAAAAAGAAGTTAGAAGAACATGTTGAGAAAAACCAAGAGAAACTACATGAGAAATGGGGTTTACCAAAGCAAGAGATAAAGGAGCAAAGTACCTCCACTCCTCAGAGGTCTGGAAGGATTCACATTGGCACCCCACTTATAGAGCCTTCACAAGGTGAAAGTAGGAGGTCGAGGAAGAGATGACTCGCCACCACACCTCTCAAAAAAGAACAATCAAAAGAGGAAGCCACAAAGGCTCTCTTACAAATGAGTGTGGAGAATAAACCCAAGCGAAGGAAGGAGAAGGCACACTAGGTGGTCTCCCCTCAAATAGTAGACATAGAGGAGGAACAAGCAATACCGAAGGACACCTCTTTCCTGGAAGATGCAACTATCCCCAAGGTGTCACCACTAGTCAATGAAGATCAACTATACAGTGGTCTATTTTGCAAAGAGGTGTTGGACATGACCCTCCAATAATATCCAAACATGGCAGTTCCAAATCAATTAATCACAAAGAGGGAAATAATCAAGGACATAGCAACATACAACATATTGTTGGAAGACTTGATGGATTAATTCCTAGGCTCCTTAACCACCACACTAAAAAGGAGAATGGAAAAAACAAATAAAGAAGAGGAGAGATTGAAGGACTTAGCCATTGGAGAATTGACTGCTACAATTACACCTTTGCAAAACAAAAAGATAGCAAAAGCTCATACCAAAGAGCTTCAATCAAAGAAGAGGTTAGACAAATTAATGATAGAGAAATTGAAAATCACTCAAGCAATCCAAAAGGAGATAAAGGAGGCTACAAGAAAAGCCTATCAAAATTTGTGTGAGGAAGAAGCAAAATATAAAGTAGCCAGCTCAAAGGAAGATAATTCTTCTCCTCCTCCATAGTCAAAGAAACCATCCTCCTCTGTAAAATCCTCTATACAATCCATCAAGGGCTTCTTGGCCAGAAAAAAGCAGATCCAATTGGTGGCATCTCCCCAAATACTCCAAATTCTGCTTGTAGGCTCACAGGTGAATATTGAGAGCATTTCAGTCTTGCACAAATTCCAATTAGGGGATATTTTATACCAAACAAAAAGGGAAGAAATATTAAAGAGTCATGTGGAGAACTCAAACCCGTTGGAGGAGATCATAAAAGACATAAAAGTTCCCACATCTCCAAGGGGATTCATTCCAACCTTTGGATATCCGGCTAGGAAGTTTAGTAGATGGGATGATCAAGAACACCCAATTATAAAAGAAAACAATGAGGAAAAAACTTTAGAGAGAATATAAGAAGGTGAAATTAGATGAAGAAAGGAAGAAAGGTGCTACAAGACATTCTGTCTTAGAGTCTCAAATTAACACTCTAAAGAATACGAAATGAGACCTTAATGCATTGTACCAGTTTTGTCTACAATGGCCAATAATAAAAGCTTAGGATAAAGCTCAAATGACCAAATAGAAATCCAAATAATTTAAAGAGCCGCCACATATATTTCCCTTCAAGATACAAATGACTAATCTAGGGTGCAAATAGAAGCACTACATGCATAATTCCAACAACTGAAAGATCAAAGAGACAAATACAACAATCAATTCCACTAGTTAAGGGAAGTAGTCAGTTTAAGGCTTGCACATATCACAAGAGTCCTATAGGAAACTCAATAGTTAGCACAAAGGATACATATTCCCTAAACACTTCTAGAAGCAAATAATCTACTACTGCAGATCTAATAAGACTCAACAACTACATTTGGCTAAAAAATAGTGGGACAATGCATTCACTAAACTCAAAGAGATATAAAAGGATATCCTTCTAGCAGAGTAGTGTTGAATTGAGGACAAGTCAAAATTTTGAAAGGGGGGATGATGTTGGTAGGAGAGAGCGACAAGGTAGATGTATCATCAGGAAAATCCTATCGCATCTTGATGCAAAGATCTTGCAGACCTTAAGACTAAAAATATACCATCTAGGATAGAGGTATGATAGATGGTTCATGTCCCATCCCATAGATATATGCATATAAAAAGATATGAATAACAATGTGTAGATGTGTGTAAGGAGAATGTATGTAGAAACTAGTATATGAAGTGTATGTAAGATATAAGAATGATTGTATAAAAGGTTATATGTAAGGAAAGGAAAGAGATGTGCAAAGTATATGGGAAGATATATGAATGTACTGTTTTGATGAGATTAATACAATGATTACTAGAATTCTGATGAAGAAACCAACCCTCATTCACATAGTCACAATAATCTAAAAAATTAAACTTAGAAATAGTTTGAAACAACACAAAAATCTGTAAGAAGTATTCTTCTTTGTTCATTCAAATTCTTCTTCAATTACAACAACAAAACATTTTTTGTAAATACAATGTTTTGCAGGTATATGGGCTGATAAAAAACATTATAAATTTGATATGAGATTGAAACATGACAACAAAAAATACAAAATGGTTTCACTCAATCTCTCTTATTTTACCCGATTCTAGCTCCTTCAACCTGCAATCTTCATTAGAAACCATTGCTGCAATCAAACCATGAAATCATTAATCTTCTTGTTTTTGTATAGAACCTTCAAACCTGCAACAAAAATTTCTTCTTGGTCTCTTTGAACCCTTCTTCTGCTAAAGCTCTCAAGCTCCCTTCACATGGACTTCACTAGTTCATTATCTTCCAAAATGTGGAGCTCACTAGCTCCCTAAAACATGGGCTTCTATGCAAATAGAAAACTGTAACAATGGAGTCTTCAAATCCTCTCTTCAATCTAGTAGCATCTCTCCATCTCACTTATAAAAATTCCAAAATCTATCTTTCCAAATGACAAGGCATGAATATATAGATAAATGTGAATGAGAAAAACCACTATGGTTTTCCGAAACCACAAGAAAAAAACCTCCTTGGAAAACCCACACCCCATTTGGAGAAACAATCATAAAATAATTAAATTATTCAGCACTCACATGACCTTTACATGGGAACCTAAACTATGGCCAATCAAATTTGGTCAACAATGACACCTCCATTGATTGTCGATGACTTTGACAGCTCCAAATATAAACATGCAACAACATGCAAAGATGGTGACCAACATGCAAGAACATTCATACCAAGTGATCCCCACCTAGAATTGGATGCCCCAAATGGAATATTCTAATTTAAATGCCTTTGAAACTTTTATTGAAGCATATTTCCTCAAAAAAATTCATTTACATATCACCACAAGGGAAAATAACATTATTTCAGATTAAAATATTTATTTTCCACACACCTTAACCCTTATTGTAAACAAAAAAATAAAATAGCAATATTTTTGGTGATGCAAGATCGCTAGTACCCCTAGATGCTCCTGCATCAGACACCCGAGTAGGAAATATTTTGTGAATATGGATTCACAAAATGGAGTTGAGTGGTAGTACCACCTTTTCAAATTGCAAACAATCCTCAACAAACTCCATCACTGAATTTGGTACCTATAATTGATCCTTCTTTCTCCTCTTCCAACAATTAGTTGGAACAAGCAACCTCCTCCTCTGAAAACTCTGCAGCCCATTCTTTTCTCCTCTTGTGGACTTGTATCCACCATGTACCATCCTCCTTCGCCATATCTCTTCTTTCCTCCCTTCCTTCTTCATGGGATCTAACACACCACAAATCGACCACCTCCACCAAGTTCCTCCTGCACCATCATCTACAAATTCTACATGCAAATATATATTATCCAAACAACAATCAAAGTCTATTACATCCTTATACAAATCTGCAATTACTACATGGAAATTAAAAATTTCCATCTGCATGCTATCTTTTTGCATGAAATCCTCTTCTAATCTCACCAAAGAAGGTATAAAATCATCACAAATAAATTCAAAATTAAAATTTACCTCATTCTTGTTCGTTGTCACAACATCCTTTTCCTCATTCTTCACTGCAACATCCATCTTCTCACCTCTAATGACAAGTTTTCCAAACTCTTTTTCGTGTTTTTCCATCAATTCTCCTTCCAACAAATTTTTGATTCTTTCCATCTCTTCTTTTAACAAGAAATCATTTTCATCTTAACCAATTTGTTCATCAAATTTTACACCACTATTTTTCACAATTTCATATTACAAACTCTCTTCATTTACTGGATTTGATTTACTACATCCACTTGCTAGTACTACAACCTATGCCTCATTATCCTCTTCACTTGTGTGATTTTACCCCACATGTTCATCCTTACATTCAATCCCTACCAAAGGGATGTGACATTCTTTATTTTTTCTCTTCTTTTCATTGTCCTCTTTCAAAAGAACTTTCTTCTTCCCATATTTCTCTTCTCGTATTCCTACTTCCTCCTTAACATCTTTTTCAATACATCTACTTCACCCTGAATATTTTCAAATTCTTCATGGTACTTCCTATTTTCCACTTCTTCCCAATATTGTTCCCAAAATAAAATTCTTGTGTGCCTCCACAAGACCCATCACATCCTCTCAACTATTGCAATTTCCTCAACTCACATCACATGCTATGCAATCTGCAAAGACATTTCCTTTGCAGCTTGCTAGCTCTCAATTGCTCAAGGATTCTCTCCTACTTGCAATAATCCTTTATATCTTTCTACAACAGCTTCCTCTTCTCTACCTATAGGTCTTGGTGTAGACTACCTCATGTTCGACGATCTATCCATGCATTCAGGATCACTCGCTTGTATACATCTAATGAAACAGGAAACCAACCCTCATTCACATACTTACAATAATCTAAAAATTCAACTTAGAAATGGTTCGAAACAACACAAAAATCTGCAAGAAGTATTCTTCTTTGTTCATTCAAAATCTTCTTCAATTACATAACAACAAAGCATTTTTGTAAATACAATGTTTTGCAGCCATATGTGCCGATGAAAAACATTAAAAATATGATATGAGATTGAAACATGACAAAAAAAAAAGAAGGTTTCACTCAATCTCTCTTCTTTCACCCAATCCTAGCTCCTTTAGCCTGAAATCTTCATTAGAAATCACTACCGCAATCAAACCATGAAATCACTAATCTTCGTACTTCTGTACAAACACCTTCAAAATTGCAACAATTTTTTTTTTGGTCTCTTTCAACCCTTCTTCTGCTGAATCCCTCAAGCTCCCTTCACATGGACTTCATTAGCTTATTATCTTTCAAAATGTGGAGCTCACTAGCTCCCTAAAACATGGGATTCTATGCAAATAGAAATTTGCTACAATGGAGTCTTCAAATCCTCTCTTCAATCTAGTAGCACTACCCATCTCACCTGTAATAACTCCAAAATCCATCTTCCCAAATGACAAGGCCTGAATATATAGATTTGTGAATGAGAAAAACCACTATGGTTTTCCAAAACCACAAGAAAAATGCCTCCTTGGAAAACTCACACCCCATTTGGAGAAATAATCACAAAATAATAAAATTATTCAATGCTCACATGGAAACCTAAACTATGGCCAATCAAATTTTGTCAACAATGACACCTCCATTGATTCTCGACGGCTTCAATGGCTCCAAATACAAACATGTAAAGATGGTGACCCCAACATTAAAATTCATACAAAGCATGCAATTGAACATGCAAGAACATGCATACCAAGTTGTCCCCACCTAGAATTGGATGCCCCAAATGGAATATTCTAATTTAAATGCCTTTGAAACTTTTACTGAAGCATATTTCCTCCAAAAAATGAATTTATATATCACCACAAGGGAATATCACATTAATGCAAATTAAAATATTTATTTTCCACACACCTTAGCCCTTATTAAAAACAACAAAAATAAAATAACAATATTTTTGGTGATGCAAGATTTCTAGTACCCCTAGATTCTCCTGCATCAAATCCTATTTGACGTTATCTATCATTTAATTAATATATATTTAATTAGTAGTGTTTCCTTTATATGATTGAGTTTGGAGTATAAACTACAACACTTAGATAGTGCTTGGGGCTCAAAACTCTGGTCTGCGTTTCCATAATTTTCTTGCTAACACACATCCCTCAACCCTAAAATTATTACATCTCCAAACCTCAACCATCATATTTTTCCCAAGCTACCACCTCTCACCTCTCTCAATCCACCCATATTCCTCAACCTTCATATAAACCAAAAAAAATCGTGTCTTATTTTCCACAAGTATCACATATTCCTACTACCTCAATTCTTACCTTACCACACAACCCCAATCATCCTTATACCTTGGATTCTTCCAATTCCACCCACCAAATAATCCATTCTATGCCAATCCACCATCTAATCCCTCTCATCCCTCCTATATAAACCCTCTATGCAACTATCATATCTCATTCCATCTTCTCACTAACAAATTGTCAACCTGTAACTTGATTTGCATTACACTACTCCTCCCACGCTATCTCTCATTGACATGATGGGAGATTCGGGTAATAATTCCCCTATGATCAAGTGGGATAAATGAAACAAATGATCAAAAACTACAAGCAGGTACAACCAAGAAAAACTATAAATTTTAGAAATTATGTCCTGTTGTGTACTTTTTGAACGCACATCGCACTGAAAGTAGGGACCCTCTTTTTCTCTCTTTTTGCTTTCGCTCTTGGTCTTTTTGGCCCTTTGTATTTTGGGGGTTTTCTTGCTTGGGCATGTGCTTTGATGTTTATCTTGCCTGCTAGAATGGTCCATCCATGATACATAGTGAAAATTGGACTCATTCCAGGTTTTTTACCGTACTCGGGAAAATCCACTCCTGCCGGATTGTCCCGGATTCCTTTCGAGTCCGATGGTTGCTTCTTTTCATTGGAAATCCAAAGATTCTGGTCCTTCGTGGGATTTCATTGGGACCAGATTCCTTCGAATTGCCGTGACCTTATCGGATTCCAAGATTCTGGGTTGACCCATTTGACTGCATTGATTGTGCGATTTCTGAAGGTGGGTTTTAAGTCGAATTTGGGGGAAGTTTTGTGCCATTTAAGTTTTATCATTTGCTTCCTCTTTCTTTTGAGGTGCTTGAGTTTGAGTGTTGCTATTGAATTGGGCATTGGGATTTGGAGTTGATTGTTGTAGTTGGATTTTCTGGAGGCCGTTTGCACTTTGCTTGGTTGTATTGCCAACTTATGTTATTTTGATTCTTCTTTCTTCATGGTATGTGCACAATGCCCTCCCTTATTTGATAAATGAATCAAATTTCTTTGTGGTGTGCACGTTTGTACTATGAGTCAAAGTGTCGGTGTGGTAGGGTTTGGTCATTTTGCCTGCATTTATGGTTTTGTGTCATTTTGGGGTTTGAATTCTTGTGTGATTATATGGTTGAGTGTCTCGTGGTTTGGGTTTTCCCATTTCGTGAGGATGTTTACCCCAAGTGAGTCAGTGCGAACCAGTTGTTAACCTTTCCTTCATGAGGGTCAAGCTCATGCTTGTCCTGTGCATTCATGGCAATAATTTAGGGTTTTGTGCTTGGGGCATCATCGCCACTCCCTCTCATTTCCCTCGGGTGAGTTTCATATTCAAACTTGGTTTGTAGGGGGTTAGGTCGCACCATTTTAGGCTCCGGATTCTCAAATTCGTGATCGTTTGATCGATTTGTGGGAGGTCATAGAAAACGTGAATATTCGAGTTTTCAACGTCGTCGTGAAATTCCTGAACTACTGGAATTTCCCGACCTTTCAGTTTTCAGTCTATCTCCCGAAGTATGCAATGATCCAGGGATTTTGGCCTTTCGTGGAATTCCGTTAGGGCCGGATTTCCCCGATTTGTCCATTCCCTTGCCAATTTCTCGAAAGTTGAGTTAAGTGGAGAAAGTTGCATTAGTTTCACTGGAATCTGTGACTTCAGGATTTTCCCGAAAGTTCTTCGCTTCTTCATTTTCCCGAAGTTTGTGAGTTGTTTCCATTCTTGTGGATTTCCGTCCCTGACAGATTTTCCCAAGATTTTGTTGAAAATGGAGAGTGAGGAATCACATGAAGTTTTCTTAATGATTATGCATTTGATGGTTGACTTAGCCTTGTTTTAAGATGCTTCATGGTGCTTTGTAGTTGGTAAAAATTGATTGAGTGATTATTGAATGCTTGTGTTCTTGCTTCGCTGGAATCCGCCTGGCTGGGAATTTCTTGAAATTCCTCTCTGGCCTGGATTCCGCGAAAGGGCTGAAAACCTGAACTTTGAAATGATTAAATTTTATGTAGTTTTGAGCATTTGGCTTATCATGAGATTTATGTTAAGGATGCACTTATCTTTGTAATGGATTAACTTGTGTTCCATGTGTCTTTACTTTGGTTTCTTGTCAAATTTAGGCTGAATTAGGTAAAACAATGACAATTGGAGCTAAGGGTAAGGTAGTGGACTAGGGTGCAGAGGGGTCTTCCATTTCCGAGGTAGAAAGAATAAAGCTAGATATCAAGAGTAGAATTCCAGAAAGAAAGCTCTCCTCTATTTGGTCAGGGGTGACTGACACCAATGTTGGACTATGGGAATATGAGGAGATGAAGACCAGGATGGCAGCACAAGACCGTCCTTTGTTGGCTAAGAGAATAGTGGAATCAGGATTGGTCCATGTGGCTTGATTTCCCCATACAATGCAGTGCTATGAACTAGTACTTGAATGTGCAAGGAACTATGACATAACTACACAGAGGATAATTGGTCCCCAAGGTAGGATTGTAGAAAATTTGGATCCGATGTTCGTAGCCCAAACCTTTGACATGCCTGACATGTCTCTTGTGGTGGCATTTGACATGGATGTGGCAAGGAAGTTCAATGAGGAGGATGTTGTCAAATCCCAATAGGTTATCAATTCTTGGTTGGAGAAGCCTAAGTCCCATTTCTCCAAGTTTCCCAAGTAGTTGGTCAGACTCGAGTTTAAAAAGGAGTATTATGATGCTATTACCCTTCTCATTAGGGTGGTAGGATTGAAGAATGCAAGAATGTTCAAGAATTGGATGCTCCATGTTATTGCTAGGATGGAACATGGTACAAATTAGCACTGGGAAAGCATTACAAGTGCTAAAATTCATGAGCAGATGTGCAATGTCCTACAGACCAAGAGTTTCACAATGACCTCTTACCTGTTCTATGCTTTGGCTAGGTTTCATCCTATAAGGGATTGAGCACAAGGGGTATATTTGCACAAGATGTAATTTATTAAGTTTACCCACAACTACACCTCGGTAACTCAAGATACAAGAGGGTGAATGATGCATTTACCATGTATATCACCAGGTTGCTCCAAGGTGTAGAGCATGTCTGGATTTCAGACAACCAAAGAATTGATTAAAAGGTTTGGAGCTTGGTTCATCCAGTTCCCCACATTTTCTTACATAAGAATTGATGGTTGTCAAAGGGCTCCATATAGGCTCCCTTGATACCCTATTGATCATGTTGTGCTCGTAAGGTACAGTCAAAATCCACTGTTCCAGGCTGGTTAGATAAAGAGTTGAAGAGTAAGCAGATAGTAGTGGATGCCACTCCTCCCAATTGGGATGACCTACTGGAAAATATCGGAAAGGGAAAGACAAAGAAATAAGATAGATTCATTTCCAAGATTGAGAGGGATGATGCAAATAAAAGGGTAGTCCACATTGCTATCCCTGCTCCTGAAAAAAATATAGATGATGTGACTGGGAAGGATTATAGTGTGCAAAATATCAACCTAGGGCATGCTTCCATGGAACAAGACATTGAAGAATATGAAGGCTCCAGTGCTGTGATCCTTGGTCGATTAAGGAAAGAGGCACAAACTAAATCCAAATTAGAGAAATAAAATGAAAAACTCAAGAGATATTTGCAAGAGTTGATGAAACCCTTGCAATCCATTGGTGCTTCCTCATTTGCTGCAAGTTTTCTACCCTAGGAGACAATATCAGAACTAGAAAGGATGAAGAGCACCACACACGCTACAACCGGTTGTTTGCAGGGAGTGCAAAGCAAGGGAGATAATGCCATCAAGGACATCCTATTGATTGGAGGGGATACAATGGGATCTTTGGATTGGCTCAAAGGTGTGTTGAATCAAGATAAGGAAGACACAGATCTACTGCTGCAAAAGACAAAGACTATCATAGAACACACCGAGGATCAATTGGTAAAGGATTTAATTCTTCCTTCCTCAAGAATTGCAAAGCCTTGGGAATGGTTTGAAAGTAGATGAGGCAAAAGGCCTTGAAGAAGATATACAAATAGGGAAGACAAATTGATGACACTTTGAATGATATTTACAATAGCTGTATCTCTTTCTTTGAAGTAATGACAAGGAGAAAGATGTTTGCTCTGAAGCATCTTAGCTTGGAGCAGTTAAGAAAATGGTGGTGAGATGTCTATTCTCCAATCAATGAAGGCCCTATTACCGAACATCAGCTAGATGATGCTACAACTTACATTGTAGTCATTGATAGGTATCAAGAAAATAAGGTGGATTGAGATAATATAGTGAGGCAGTTAAGGGATGACATCAAGTGCCTTGAGAGGAGAGTTAGGGTTTTTCCTGTGCCACCTATTTTTGACTTGGACAGGGTGTTATTGTTGGTGCATGATAAAGTGGAGCGTGCTAAAGACAAAGGGGGAAGTAGTTAATGCAAGGCTACATCACAATTTATGCTTCCCCATTATTTTCTCCTCTTCCTTTGGATGCATTGGATCGAGTTTTTGGAGACCCCATACCGACTTGGATGAAATTGGTGCAAATTGCACATTTCATATTATTTTCGAGTATCTTTTTGGCTGACCTGTTGTGTGGCATTTATCATTGTAAACCCTAATTGGGCTGACCTATCTTGGGGGGTTCTCTATAAGTTTGGTGTTATGCCTCATTTGTAAAGGGTAGAAGTTAGAAGAATTTCACATTAGAGCAAATTGTAAGAAGCAAGAATTAGAGTTAGGGTTAGTTTATCTTTTCAAGCAAGTGTTGTAACAAAAGACTGGAATTGTTGCCACTTTGGGTGATTTAATACAAACAAAGACATTGTGAGTTTCTTGTGTTGAGTTTTATCTGGCATGGTTCTTGATGTTCTATCTTTAAAATTGCTTAAGTTTAGTTGATGTTAGATGGTTTGATGATGCTTAGGGTTCATGCTTGAAATGTTTGCAGCAATCTCTAGTCCATACTTTTTGTAGTTAGCTGATTGTTAATTTCTTTGTAAAGTTAACCTGGACTAAAAACTGTGCTTAGTTCAATTATGAATGTTTGTTCATTTCAATTGCAAAAGGGTTGTCTTGAATGAATATGCATGATTTGAAAATATTTAACACCTTAGAAGATTGCACTATTTCTGTAAGATTGCAGGTTTATCTGGGTTAAACAAGAATTAGTTTATGAGGGATTGGTCCATTTCGGGCATCTTATCTTTTGCATTGTTAATCCTAGGGTTAGAATTAGTCTTAGAAATACCTCTGAAACCCTTATCTTTTGCTATTTCTTTTATTATCTAGATTAGTTTTAGGTTTTGAAGTATCAATATATTGCTAGATCTGATAAATCTGAGTCCAACATTTGCTTATAGTAAGGTCCCTTTGTGATTACCAACATTTTCACATTATCTCTGAGTTGTTTTATTTGCATTGTCAAGACCTGACATTAGAGACCTTGGGGTTATCTCTTTTCCCATAGAGATTTACCTTTCAAGAGAGATAGGATATCATATTCTGTCTAAGTTGTTTCCATGTAGAAAACACCATCAACATGTCCCTACTCATACGATAGGTGCATTTCAATGGTCCCTTTTTCTTAACACTTCAAATTTGTAAATTTGGACAAGTATAAGGGAAAGAGTGACCCTCATGACCATGTCAAGGAGTTCTTCATGGCATGACAAGAGGTAGCTTATAAGGAT
The DNA here is from genome assembly GCA_007115665.2 of Sequoiadendron giganteum. NCBI lineage: Eukaryota > Viridiplantae > Streptophyta > Pinopsida > Cupressales > Cupressaceae > Sequoiadendron > Sequoiadendron giganteum. The sequence continues at coordinate 95,279,352 of CM021106.1, forward strand.
CAATACCTTCTTCGATTGTTCCCTCTTAGTTTGTATGGACAAGCATTAGAATGGTTCATACACCCCCCTATGGATATACTTCTACTTTCATCGAGTTATTGGAAAATTTTGTACATTTCTCCAATAATGTAGAGCATAAGATCACCATGTTGGATCTTTGTAATGTTAAACAATGCAATGAGGAAAGTTTTGCAGCCTTTTAATAAAGATGGAGAGGAATTTCTATTAGACTTCTATGGTTGGTGGCTAAGAAACAACTTGTTAATATATTCATCCAAAACTTAAACCAAGAGATGTCTTTCCATTTGTAAATCCATTGCGCATCCAATTTTGAGGAAATCATTGAAAATGGAGTAACCATTTAAAAATTCCTCATTGCAAAAGGGTTAGGTAAAATTTACAAAGGGTCCAATGATAAAAAATCCAATGAGAAACCTATATTTTAGACCAGGAATAAAAACATTACTATTGATGGTGTTACTGACACTAAACATCTTCAAACTACTAGTGTGTTAGACCTCAAGCCAAACATGAACACTCCCAAAGACACAAATATTATTCCACTTCCTTAACGACAACCCAAACAAAATACACAAAACAATCCTAAACAAAATTTTACAAGCCTTGGGGAACCTATGAAGGCAGTATTTAAGAATCTTGATCAATAAAATATGATAATGTTTCCTATGGCCCAACCAGTCAATGAGTCTAAAATGAGACCATCCTAGAATAATCTAAGTATTGTAGGGTCAAAGGTCATGCCACTAATAAATGTATGAAGCTTAAGAATTACATTCAAAAAATTATTGATAAGGGTGAGATCAACATAGTGGGAGTATCTCCCACTTCACCAAATAATCAATTATGGATTTATCAAAATTCCTTTCCTAAACATTCTCAAGGCCAAACCACCCTTTCATCTACTCCTAGTCAAGGCAGCGTTGAAGGTAATCGTTCAAACAAGATTGGCTATATATAAAAGTCTCGTTTAACTATGATAATGTTGTAGGATGCATTACCCAAGTCCACACGCAAGTTAACATGGTTATAATGAAGCCCAAGGATCCTGATTATGTTGTCATAACTCAACATGGCAATATCACCATCCAAAGACCACTAAATCCACCTATCCAAAGCTCACAATGCAATCTATTGGATCATAATGGGAAGAATCCAACACAAATATCAATCTTAGAACTTATTAAATCATCTACCATCCATAGGGAGATATTAGAGTGAGCTTTAAATGAGTCACATGTCTGTAACAACATTGATCCTACATAGTTCTGAGCTATGGATGGGCATCTTTATTCCACCTATCAACTTGTGTTTGACCAAAATGATATTTCTCCCCTCACTCCATCCCATAATAGATCATTTCACATTGAGGTCCTTATTTCCAATCATAAGGTGAAGAGATTCTTGTTGGATAATGGTTCAACTTTAAATATATGTACACCGAAATTCATCAAACAAGTAAGATATACAACCCTAAATTTAGAGCAATAAAATATCACAATAAAAACCTATGATAATGCAAAAAGGAACTCATAAGGAAAAATTTAGGCCTCTTGATTGAAGTGGGTCTTGCACTCCAATACACTACTTGTCATGTCAAGGATCTTGATCCCCCTTACAATATTTTTCTCTGGCATATATGGCTCCATGTCATGCAAGTCGTCCCCTCCATATACCATCAATTCTTAAATTCCCCCATAATGGCATAAGTCACCATTCATGTTGATACTCACCCATTTGAATATTACCAAGCATTGGAAGCAACCTTCCAAAATTTTCATCATTGCCTAAGTGTTGAAGTTGCGCCTTTCAACGCAATTCCATCATCTTCCTACTTCGATCTGACTATATTGGCCTCATCATCCACTTTATCCACCATCCCCAAATTTGATACATTTAAGATCAAGGTTGATGATAATGGATGTTGAGAATATGAATTGCTTAATGCCTTCAACATTGGCTATATGCCCATCTCTCCACACTCTTATGTTAAACCCACTAAAAAAGGCTCTCGAAGTGTATCCAATTTAAATGCAAGTGTACCACTCATGAAGAGTTATAGATCCAGTATCAATCAATCATCAAGCACTTTAGAGGAAGAACATATTGTTAGGGTTCAGGAAGATTTGAGCAATAAACATTAACAATTATATGTAGATTAAATAACACAAAAATAACAATGAAGAATAACACAAAAGAGATCAACACAAAATTTTAACGTGATTCACCCAATATGGGCTACATCCACAAAAACTTAGCCACCCAATGATTTTATTATCTAGTGCTAAACATATTACAATCTTGTGAATCACATTGGTGCAACATACATCCCAACCTCTTGTAACAAGCTTTTTGGAACCTGTTAGAACTGTAAAATTTTGGATTTTTATAGTCTGTTGCATTCAAGAATTTCCAACATTAAATCCTTATCATAAGCATAAAATCCCTTCTTTCTATTGTCTTGCTTATTATTTGTCATGTTACTCATTAGAATCCATCTAGCTCTTTGTATTTCATTGAAAGTCCCATATCGACAAGACATAGTAAAAGTCTCCCCGACCTATATTTTTAACTGACAATTATTGTTGCAGACAATCGACAAGACTTTTCTTTTGTTTCGGCGAATGAAAAGATTCATAGCGACAAAATAGGCATTTCGGGGTAACATTATAGCGAAGTATTTTTCTTGCTGACCAGCATATAGAAAAGGTATATCGGCATATGCTGGGGCGTCGTTGTAGTGTCACAGCGAATTCAGCTGGTCTTGCCGACTAACATGTGGAGGGATCGTTTTGGCTAAGTTGATGGGTATCGGTATGAAGTCATAACGAAATCATTTCGTCTTACCGATTGGCTTGCAAGCAAATGTTTCGGTAAGACTTATGTGCGTCGGGGAAGGTCTTGGCGAAGTGATTATTGTCTTGCTGAACTTAATGCGAGGGGATTCAAAAAGCTATTGGAGAAAGTATTGGGGTCTTGCCGATTTAAAAGATATGTCGATAGAGATATGCATCGCCAGGAGAAGATCTTTTTGACATAAGTTTCACCGAAGGTTGAATGTTATACCGACAAGTAGTTCGGGGTGAGTTTCACCAAATAGGGGTAGTCTGGAGGAGTGATTTTGGTAAGACATTTGGCATCGATATAAGTCTTCCCGAAGGTTTATTGTCTTACCGAAGGTATTATTTCATTGGTGGGGATTATTTCTTCGGTGAGAAAACTTGGTGGATACGTCGAAATGAGAGTTCATCGGTGAAAGGGTGATTTTGTCTCAGTGACTATGACTTGAAGAAAGCATATTGATATGACACAATGAAGTCTATGTAGCATCTCCCTGACTCAGAATTGTTATAGCGACATAAAAAAGGGAGTGACAACCAAAATTTTTTGGATCCCAAGTGTCGGTAAGACCACATTATGTCTTGGCGAGAGTTGTAATAGATGTTACAAAAAGTTTTGCCCCAGATTTGAAAGTCTCTCATCGAGAGGACATTTGATGCGACAATGCCAGTTTCAAATTGGTTATCATTCGTGCTTCATTAATGATGTGACGGGATATAGCAGTAAAGTTTGTATCAATTCTTCAGTTCTGAATTGATTGCAGGTGAATTGGCGTGTTGAACAGAGAACCGGGACGTTTTTCAGTCTGAGGAGCTCGAGCAGAATACTGTAAGTGATTGTTTCTTGGTTTTTTACATTTTCATTCTGTAAGCTTGAGAATGGAGTCTTCTGGTTCTGGAAAGGGTAAGGGTAGAAAGCCTAGTGAGAGTGGTATGTCAAAAGGAAAGAAACAAAAGGTTGATACAGAGCATGAGGGCACTGAAAGGAGGTTGAACCAAGACCTTATTGATCAATTACCTAGCTCGGGGCCTAAGGCTAGAAGGTCCGCAGAACTTAGGGCAGAAGTTGATAAATTAGATGACAAGTGCAGGTTCATAGGTGATGTCTGACTGCCATAAGAGGGTATGAGCTATTCAATTTCCATTACCACAAAAGAAGTCGCTTTGAACTAGTCTATAACCCATGGAAGTTGAATGTAGGGAAACTGGTGTGCCCTAATATTTTTGTAAATGAAAAATTAGTAAAATTGCTTGTAGATAATTATGATCCAAAGCATAAGGCTATATATGACCCATCTGGAAAACCACAAATATATGTGTATAAAGAAGCAATAGGTGAGGTTTTCAAATTGGAAGGGTTTTGCAATGAGGAGATCAATCGTGAAGAGTTGGAAAAGGAATTTTCAAGAATGGATACAATCTATAAGGGTTGGAGGTTGCCTATCCATAGAATTAAACAGGGTAACAAGTCAGAACCTCTGCAAGATAGTGAGGGGCCTCCTTATCATGTAGATTTGTTTGAGCCTTATATAAAGTACACATATTTCTCAGTGTGTCAAGTGTTGGGGATGGATGCCCCGGAACTCATGTCAATTGTGCCAATGATTATCACAACAGATATTCAGTATCACAACTCCAGGCCATTTGATTATGCTTCATACATTTCTAGGGAGCTTGATTCAGGATTGGTGGCTATAAAGGGTGGAGCTTCTATTGTTCATCTCAGGCAGTATTCATTGTTAATGCACTTGGTGCTGTATTTTGGACAGGAGTTGGGAGTATGGCCTCTAGAGATGAGAGTTTCTCAAATTGGTAAGGAGGGTGAAGCATTACCTGTTCAGTTGTGGACAACTGTTTGGGACAATAGGTTTGCTAATTCTAGTTTCATCCATTTTAAAGAATATTTTGTGAAAACTTTGTACAAATTGTATAAATACCCTTGTAATTATTCATTGACTGATGAGATTAAAAGATTTCTTTGGCCAAAAGATTTTAGTGGGCCAGTTGATCATAATTGGGGTGACTGGTATTGTTTGGAAGGAGCTACAATGATCAGAGTGTATGGATTTGAAGGTACTCCTTTTATTCTACCAAGGACAGTTCCAAATAGAATTTTATATTTGGAAATTGTTAGACAAATGGATTACAACAGTGTGATGATTTTTAGTTCTTATGGGAAGCAGGCTTTTATGCCTAGTACATTATGCTTTGGTGATTTCACTGTGTTGGCTAAGGAGGGATATAATTCGATCCATGATAGATTGTTGCATTATAATATGAAAATGGGACCACCTAGGAAAAACTTTGACCCTAAAGGATATATCAATTTAGCCAAAGTAAGGATTAACTTTGGAAGGTATCAACATGTACCTTATCCTTTTGATGATATGATCAGGAATTTGGATGAAGAGGAAGCAGAGGTGGTGGTTGAAAGCTATAACCAAGGGTTGTAGGATATAGGAATATTGTCTTCTGGGAGTGAGGAAACCCCAATGGATAAAGTGCCATATTGCATAACAAAGAGAGTATCTAGGTTAAGGACTCAGAGGTATGTTTGCCCTACTAGAGAACAGAGTATTGAAAGTGGTGATGTTGATGCAAGGCATATGGAATATAGGTCTTTTGTTTCAGATGATGAGTTTATAAATTCTCCAAAATTCAAAGCATTCTTGTACAAATAGAAGGGGAAGGAAATAAGAGAAAATGTTGGTGTTGTCACTTCGGGGAATGAGGAGCAATTATTGGGTCAATTGAGAAAATGTGTGGATGATGAAATGACAAATATGACTCCTGAAAAGGGGAGGAAAATGTTGGAGAATGCTGGTGTTATGATTTTTCCTGGACTTGATTTGAACTCTGCTTTAGTTTTTGATAGTTTCTTAAGGGATAGTAATACTGCACACAAACTTGATAAGGAAAAGGTTACAGAGGTGTATGCAGGCTCTAAGTATAATACTGATGAGGGATCATTGATGATATGGGATTTGTACCCACCCCATAGGAAATCAGTAGTAATTGATACAAAGAAGGCATTTGGCCATGTTATGACCCTGAAGGTTGGAGAGGCTGATCTTGTGGTTACTGCAGAGATTGGGATAGATATTGCAAAATTGAATAAAGCACAGATCCAGGCACTGATAAGAGAAAGAGAAATGTATAAGGCAAATAATGAGAGAATGTTAAGAGAAAATGATAGATTGAAAGATTTGGTTGGTAGTCCAATAGATCCAGCCAAAATGCTCACTCAAGGAGAAATCTCTCAGGCAAAAGATCATTGGATAGGGTCAAGTGCTTATAATTAGGGAAAGTATGATGCAATTTTAGCAATTGTTAAGAGGAGGCAGGACAATTTGACATCTTGGTTAAATCAATTGTGGGGAAAGTATTCTTGTACTCTAGATGCGTTGAAGGAGCATGAAAGGATGAATGAGCGGGTTATGGATAAGTTTCATGAATTGGTCCCATGTGATGAGGCTAACAGTATTGCACTTGATGCTGCAAATCATATTATCAGTCACCATCAAAAATTCTATGAGGAATTGCAGGGGGATAAACAAGGATTAATTGAAGCTGCCAACAACACTGTGATCGCATTCTCTGATAGTAAAGGGGAGTTGAAAGATGCCACTAGGTGGAAGAATGGGTGTGACACAGTGCTGAAGGAAATCATGAAGACATCTTCTGCAGAGGATACAACATTAGAGGAAGTGAGCGAGCAATATGAGGAAATGGTCAAAATGGAAATCATGATCCGGAATGTTGTCGAAGATGCGGATACGTATAAGTGCCAGGATTATTTGGACCACCTCGCTAAAACTCACTTATGGCTAACTAGAGCCTAATTATTCTCTATCTTTGTTTTGAGTTTTGTCTTTTCCTATTTCTGAAAGGACGCGTCCTTTCATTTTCTCAATGTATAAATGTTCATTTTGAAAACAATATAGAAGGTAGATTTAGATAGAGATAGGGAACATACAGAAATATAGATTTTTTGGGCAAAGATGAGACTGGTTGCATATGTAAAATCATGGAGATATCAATGAAAATCTGATATGATGGTGCAATGTTTTCTGCTATCATTTGTTTATGATATTTTCGAAGAATATTATTGAAGTTGTCTCCGTAATGGTGTTTTCTGGTTGTTCGAATTAGTGTAAATAAGTTTATACCTAGTTCGTCAATGCACATTTGCTGCATATGTATGGTCAATTAATTGTTTCTTTCCAGTAAAGATTAAATTTTCTTAAATGATCATAATAATTAGGGAATATCAATTGGATTATTAAGAACTCAATAATCACAATTTTGCATGTTTATACAAGCTGTAAACCAAATAAAATGCTAAACAACTTGAATGTTTGCTAGAACAAATAAACTCATTTCAGATTTCTCTTGACTCCGTGAACCCTATAAGGCACTGGTCTTTTCGTTTTCATTCTTTGGTTTCTCTCACTTTTTTTACATCTAGTATCTGAGCATATTAGGGTTTAGTTTTGAGTATTGATGTGTAATTTGTACTATTTTTGTTTTATTTTGTCCATTTCAAATCACCATCTTGGACAAGTAAGGGTAATAGGAAAAGATCAAAAGTCAAATTTGCTTAATTCAGTTAGGTACACCCACCTAGGTCTAGCAACACCTAAAAGAGTAGAAGGTTTAATTGTTTCAAGCCTTGTTCTGTTACCCTAAAGCGTTGTGAAATCTTGGCAACCTTTCATGGTTCAAACCTACATTTTTGAGAGCTAACAAAACCTCTTAGAATTAGGGTTTTATAAGGTTGTTTTTCATTTGACATGTTAACAAAAAAACCTTGACATGCCAATGAAAAAAAACCTTGACTTGTCAACAAGAAAACCTTGATTTGATACGTTAGGAGTGTATAGTATTTACATGATCAGTCGCCACATACCAACACATATTGATGACATCAACTCATGGTTGCATACATATGACAAATATGTCGATCAATCCATCATGGATCAACTACAACATGATATCCTATTGCTTTTGTCTTACTCAAGAGATACATTATCAAGGTAAAATTTTGCATCGATATGAGCAAGGAATTGTGCATCCTATTTCTCTCCCTAAGAATGAGAACAATCGATGTCTTGGATATGGAGCACCACAACCATAATCTTTGATATTGTCAAATAATTTCAAATATTTAGAGGTTTCTTCCAATGTTGTGGATACTATTTTAGCTAGAATTATCTTAACCTCGTGACGATGAAATGGATTTTGAAATTGATTCACATTCTCCAAGAAAGGGACTATCAATAGTTTTTCTGGTACTAAAGCCATTAAAATGATACCTAATAATTTATTAGGTACTATACGAAGTATTTGAAATACGAGTGACTTGGATATCTCCCCCTATTCACTGATCATATCATTTTAACCATTGACCTTCCCCTTCACATTCCCAAACTTGTCTCATGGGACCCAAAAAACTTTGCACCTCTCAATGTCTTTCAAAATGATGAGGAATTCATTGAGTTCATAGGGCTTCATGAGGAAATGACTATTGGGGATCATCAATCCAAATTTATCTACGAGCTTGATTGCATACTTTGAAGATGATGAATCCCTTAGTCACAAAATTAAACATAAAAGGAAAAATAAAGAATCCCTTATTGAAAACCACTTTGAGGCACTTTTGAATTTGTCAAAAGTAAAAAGAAAAGGTGTATCTTCTAGTGAAACCTCTTTGAAGAACTAGAGATGAGGATATCCATCTTCCCCTAATGGATTTAAAAATGCTTGAAAGGTCCACCATCCTAATCGAAGACACCAAGAAAATAAATTTAGACTTCAAGGAAAAAATTATGACCACTTATCTAGTAATATCTGTCCAGCTTGAAGAGCATTAGAATGTGTTAACTATCCTAAAAAATTCATCCACAAGTGGTCTTATTCAGATATGCCAAGATTAGACCCATCTCTAGTCATACATCACTTGGTGGTACATACTGATGATAAATTAGTTAAGAAAAAGCTAAGTAAAATTCACCCTCAAATAGTCTTATTTTTCAAATTAAAACTAGAATAAATCCTTGAAGTGAAATTTATTTAGCCAATCAACTATCCTGAATGGATATCCAACATAGTTCATGTTTCTAAGCCCACTAGGGGCATTCATATATGCACGGATTTTGGAGACCTAAATAAAGATTTCTTGAAGGATGACTTCCCATTGTCTAACATTGACATGATTATTTATCTTACTGTGGAACATGCTATGTTATCCCTCATGGATGGCTTTTCTAGATACAATCAAATCCATATTGCAGATGAAGATCAACATAAGACCACCTTCACCACCCCATAGGGTACCTTCTTCTATTAGGTAATGTCATTTGGTTTGAAAAATGTCAGAGCTACCTATCAACTATCTATGGCCATTATCTTCCATGACCTCCTATATATCATTATGGAGGACTATTTGGATGATTTACTTGGTAAATCTACAACAAGGGAAGATCATCCTCAGGTCCTAGAAAAAATCTTTAATCACCTTGAGAAATATCAATTGAAACTTAATCCTAAGAAGTGTGTATTTTATGTCACTTCAAGTAAACTCTCGGGGTTTATAGTTTTCAAAAGAGGCATTGAGGTTGATCCCACCAAAATAAAAGCTAACATGGACATGCCTCAACCAAGGACACTTAAAAAACTTAGAAGTCTTCAAGGTAAGTTACAATCTATCAGGAGGTTCATTACTCAACTTGCAAATAAGTGCCAACAATTCACTCATATATTTGTAAAGATGCCACTTTCAAATGGGATGAGGCATATCAACAAGGATTTAAAAAAATCAAGGAAAACCTAGCTAATTTTCCAGTCCTTATGCCTCCAATCCAAGGCAAGCACCTTTGTTTATATATATCAACAACTATAATGAAATTGGGGGCACTCCTTGTACAACAAAATGAAACAAGAAAAGATAGGGCCATCTATTATATTAGTCGCACTTTGGTTGACTAAGAGATTAATTATACCCCCATAGAAAAGGCATGTTTAGCTATATTATTTAGGTCCTAAGAACTACAAAACTACATGCAAATTCATCAAAGTAAGCTCATTTCTAAGGTGGATCCTTTGAAATATATTTTATCAAGGACATCTTTCACAAGATACATGGCTAAATGGGTTATGCTACTTAACAAATTTGATATTAAGTATATGAATCACAAAGCTATCAAAGGCCAAGATCTCACCGATCAACTACTTGCAGCACCACTAGTGGACTCTCACCCCTTGATCACATATTTTCCTAATGAGTTATCTTCATGGTCATAGAAGAATCCATATGGAAATTATATTTTCATGGTTCCTATAATCAACATGGCTTAGGATATGGTATCCTCTTTATCACCCCACAAGGGGACTTCATTCCTAAGGCCTTCAAATTGGAATTTATGTGTACAAATAACATATCTAAATATGAATCTTTAATCACTGGATTCGAAATGGTTGTGCAACAAGAAATCACCCAAATTCGAGTTTATAGGATCATAAAATAGGTAAATAATGAGTATCAAAATAAGGATGATAAGCTCTTCCCCTACAAATTCATGGTTGAAAAATTCAAGGAATATTTTGCAAAACTCCAATTTGAATATGTGCCTTGATTAAACAATAGAGTTATAGATGCAATGGCCACCATTGGGTCATTACTCGATATGCCTCTTAACAATCATTGGTGTGAATTTCTTGTGAAGAAACTGCTAGTCCCAGCATATGATGTTCCTAATACTAAGATGGTTTTTGAAATTATTGGTCTTGAATCTCCTTGGTACCATGACATCTACATGTACCTCCATGAAAAAACCCTCCCACCTAACCTTATATGCAACCAATCTAATTCATTTATCCAATGATTATCTTGTTATACTAGTGCAGGAGATAAACTTTATCAAAGAGTCTTTGATGGTCTCTTACTATGATTTTTAAACGTTGCAAAAGCTAATCTTGCATTTCATGAGGTACAAGATGGTATCTATGGTACCTATACTAGCAACATGGTCTTAGAAAATAAATTTGGTCTCTTACTACGATTTTTAAACATTGCAAAAGTTAATCTTGAATTTCAAGAGGTACAAGATGGTATCTATGGTGCTTATACTAGCAACATGGTATTAGAAAATAAATTCATCAAAACATGATACTGCTGGCCTATGATGGAACTATAAAAAGCCCAATGTTTTACCTATTGTTTTCACTTAAGTTTTAACCCATATGTGAATAGTTTAAGTTTACCAACACATTGTAATAATTTTTTTTCCAATTCAATAATATAGATGCATATTTGAAATAAAACCATTCCAAATTACATTGCATGATAAAGTAACATTACATAATCCCATGTAATGAATTCGAATTTCAAATACAATTTACATAAAGATGCAAGATCATGATTGGATAACATAGCTTACAAGAGCTTACATGGCTTCCAAGAGCTGAATGTATCAAGAATACAATTGGTCTAGATGTCCCCTACTGGAGCATGCATCCTCAAATCTTGAGTGCCGACTGCATGAGGGAGAGTATCACCCAACCTCTTTTCCTCCAACCATAGACTTATTGTTGGAAACAGGTGCCTCAACTTCTAGATTGGAACCTCTGTTTAAGACTCGGTGAATTTCCTTCATTTCTAGCCTTTACTGCTCTACTGCTGGGGGCATCCCTTGGAGGCATGGTTGCACAGTTTACCACCTTACCGCGAGCCTCTTTCTTTCAGTCTATGGTTGGGTAGTGTTACCTCCATACCGTGGAGTCACTCTCCTTCCCTGGCGGTGACATGGTGGACTGGGCATTCGGTTGGATCTCTTACCTCTCTACTGCAAGGGTTGCTCGGAGAAGGCGCAACGGTGTGGTAGACTGTGATAGTCGGAAAGAATGTTTACCACCATACTACGATGGCCTTTTGGCCATGTCATGATGGCATGGTAAGCCATGGCAATCGATGGAGAAGCTTACCTCCTTACCACGAAGGTCTTGTGGTCAAGGCACGACAACGCGGTGGACTTGATGGTCAGAATAGGCAGGTTACCTCCCTACTATGGAGGGTTGCACAAGGCTCAGCGGTGGTGCGGTGAAGGTGGTAGAATGGTGATTGAGTGCCTACTGCCATACCACAGTGGTCTCATCGCTTGATCACGGTGGTGCAGTGTATATACCACCAGACTGCGAAGGCCTTGATGGAGTGGGGTGGTAGTGTCGTACACCGCACTACCACGAGGATCGATCGACTAGCATGCGGTGGGACGATAAGAGAAGCTCAGTGCTTGGATGGAAGGCATGACTCATGGTCAAAGTGATGGACGAGTAACATTATGACACATGACACGATAAAACTTGTTGATTCTACATTGTTGTTGTGAATCAACAATTCATTGGTCAATTTCTTAAAGAAATGAAAGTATTAACTGCTAGATCCGATTATAGGAAGTAGAATTAAATGCAGGACGACCTGATGCGTGATTGTAGGGCGAATTGGACAGGAAGTGATCAGATTTTTCTGTCAGTGAGAAGGTGTATAATTAAGACACTCGATTGGTTGGTTGAAAAGATAAGGAGAGTTTGAACAAACAAAAAAAAAATGTGGGCATAGAGGCTATGCGTATTCATTGTATGTTGTAATAGAATTGTAACAATGAGAGTATTCAAATTGAAGTTTGCTAATGTGAGCTAACTATTAGAGAGTGAGGTCTGTGAACTTTGTATGTAATTTGTTTATTGTACTACAAAGTGACTTCTTTTGGTGCGGAGGGTTTTTCTCTCAAAAGGTTTTTCCCACGTATATCTGGTGTTATATTTGTGTATATTTTATTTTTGTCTTTCCTGTTATACTATGTTTGTGCATCTTAAATGCAAGAAAGTTGTAAATGATGGTTTTTGCACTTCTCCTCTGAGGTTTTAGCATTAGGAAAGCTTATTTCACACCTCTAATTTTCCTTTCAAGTGGTATCAGATCCTGACCAGTTGTGTTATCCTTGTTAGTAGGGTTGGTTTTTTGTGCTAATCTTGTTTTAGTGGGAGTCTTGCAATGTGAGAACTATTTTCTATTTGAGATGGTGAGTACTTTAGGAAGGGTAGAAATTGAAAAATTAAATGGCGACAATTTTGAGTTGTGGAAACTCAAAATGGAAGACTTGTTGGTGGATAGAGACCTCTGGATTGATGTGTCAGGAACTATGCCACAAAATATGAAACAAGAAGATTGGGATCTTACAGATTGAAAAGCTAGAGGATTGATTTAAGAATTAGTTTGGCCGATTATGTACCCCTGAATGTTCATGAGGAGAAGTCTACAACTTCATTATGGAAGAAGCTTGGTGACATTTATCAGGGAAAGTCTCTGGTGAATAAGCTATTCCTAAGGAAGAAGTTGTACTCCTTGAAGATGGAAGAAGGAGAATTTGTTGTAGACTATCTGACCTCATTTAATATGAGTATTGCTTAGTTGGCATCTGTGGGTGTGAAGATAGAGGAGGAGGATCACTACATGCTTTTTTTGTGTTCATTACCTGACACCTGGGATCATCTGGTAATGACAATTGGAAGTAAAACAACTACTTTCAAGATGGAAGACGTAGTTTCTTCGCTGCTATCAAAAGAAATGCAGAGGAAGTCTTCAGAGATGGCTAAAGAGGCCCTTGTTGTTCAGGGTAGATTGAAGGAGAAAGGCAAGAAGAAGGACAAGAAGTCTAAATCCAAATCCAAATCTAAAGGGAGATCAAAGTATCCTATTAAAAAGTCCAAGGTGAAATGTTGGAACTATGGGTAGTCTGGTCATATCCGAAAGGATTGTAAGGAGGAGAAGAAGAAGAAGAATAACTCTTCAGACAATGACTCTTCTTAGAGTGATGCAGATGCCTTCATTGCAGCCTTGGCGACTCAGGCATCAGCTGATGTCTGGCTGGTGCATCTTTCCACATGACGTCTCATAAAGAGTGGTTCATTAAGTATAACAAGTATGATAGTGGAAAGGTGTACCTGGAAAGTGATTTAACACTAGATATTGTTGGTCATGGAAGAGTAAAAATACAATTCCCTGATGGAAGAATCAAAGGGATTGGTGATGTACTACACATACTAGGTTTGGCTCGTAACTTACTTTATGTGAGTAAGCTAAATGATGCTAGTGTGGAAGTTTCTTTCTTGAGTAAAGGATGTAAGATGGCTAGAGGCGTAATGGTGTTGGCTAAGGGGGTACACACTGGCACTCTATACAAGTTGGATGCATGTCTTGTTCAATGTAACAATGTCTCTGTAAAGTCAGGCAAATTTTCTCGTGAAGAGAAGAAGAATGACACTCTCCTGGATGCAAATTCCGTGGAGATGAAATTCCCAGTAGAGAAGACCATGTTGTGGCATCATAGACTCGGTCACATAGGCGAGAAAGGTTTAAAAATCTTGAAAAATAAAAATCTTGTTGAAGGGCTTGTTGATTGTAATCTTGAGTTCAATTTTTTTGAACAGTGCATTTATGGAAAGCAACATCGCGTTTCATTTTATTCGAGTCCTAATAAATCTTTTGGTGTACTGGATTATGTTCATTCTGATGTGTTTGGTCTAGTGAATATTCATCTGTTATCGAAGTCTAGATATTATGTTTATTTTATTGATGATTATTCGAGAAGGGCATTTGTATACTTCCTTAAAAGTAAATTAGAAGTGTTCAGTCATTTTAAAGAGTTTACAAAATTGGTAGAGAATCGGACTGGAACGAAAATTAAATTTTTGAGGATGGATAATGGCGATGAGTTTTTTTCTGTAGATTTTGAAAGATATTGCAAAGAGCATGGGATTAAAATGCATAAAACTACACCTTACACTCCACATCAGAATGGATTTGTTGAAAGGTTGAACAAGATGCTAATGGAAAGGGCAAGGAGTATGTTGAGCAGTGCTAGTATAGAGCAGAAGTTTTGGGCTGAGGTTGTAGCTACAACATGTTACCGGGTAAATCGTTCACCTTGCTCTGCTCTTATTGATAAGACACCTTTGGAAGCGTGGTCTGGTAAGAAGCCCTCTTTGAGACATATTAATATCTTTGGCTGTGAGGCATATGCATATGTGTCAAATGAGAAAAGATCTAAGTTGGAGAACAAGGGTGTTAAATAAATCTTCATCGGCTATGGCATTGGTGTGAAGGGATACAAGCTTTGGAATCCTAATACTGAGAAGGTTTTGTATAAAAAAAGAGTAATATTTTGTGAGTTGAAACCTTCAACAACTGATCCACAATTAGAGACATATCAAAAAGAAAAGAAGAATGATGTAACTAAAATTCCTCAAACTCTAGAAAATGAGGAACTGCATGGTTTACCTAAAACTGAGGAGAGTTCAAGCAGCTCCGAGATCTCTGAAGATGAAGAACCACAACCTCAACCAGTAAGAAGGTCTACACATGAAAGACATCAACCAGATAGGTATGGTTTCTCTATATTGGATTTGAACTATGCCTATCCTTTGATTACTAGCATTGATGAGCGTAGGACTGTGAAAGAAGCAATTAATATGTCTAATTCAAATTCCTGGTTGGAATCCATGAATGAAGAAATGGAATCATTGAAGAAAAATGATACCTGGGATTTGGTACCTTTGTCTAAAGGGAGAAATCATGTTGGTTGTAAATGGGTATTTAAGAAGAAGACTGTTCTAGATGGCAGTGTTGAAAAGTATAAAGTGAGGTTGGTTGCAAAGGGATATTCCTAGGTAGAGGGAATTGATTATGGATAAAAATTCTCTCTTGTAGCTAAGCTAACATCTATTAGATTTCTATTGTCACTTGTAGTTGAGTATGACTTATAGATTGAACAAATAGATGTGAAAACAACGTTTCTCCATGGAGAGTTGGAAGAAGAAATTTATATGTCCTAGCTTGAGCACTTCATTGAGAAAGGTAAAGAAAGATTGGTCTACAAGTTAATGAAATATTTGTATGGTTTGAAACAATCGCCTAGAATGTGGTACCGAAAGTTTGACACTTTTGTGTTGTCTATGAGATTTGTGAGATAAAAATCTGATCATTATGTGTATTACAAATCTGAAAATGATAGTGTACTTATTATTACCCTGTACGTGGATGATATGTTCATAGGAAATAGTAAGACTATGATATCTCATCTTAAGTCTCAGTTATCTGTAAAGTTCGAAATGAAAGATCTAGGTGCAACAAGGTATATTCTAGGTATGGAAATAACCAAGGACATAACGAGTAGAAAAAATTGGGTTAGCCAAAGTAAGTATGTTAACACTGTTCTTAAGAGATTCGGTATGAATGATTGCAAGCAGCTAGTTGTTCCAATTTTGCAAGGAACGAAGCTATCTATTGAAGATTGTCCAAAATATGCTACTGAGATGGAGGACATGACCAAGGTGCCCTATGCAAGTGTTGCTGGAAGTTTAATGTATGCAATGGTCTGTACAAGGCCAGACATTGCCCAAGCAATGGGAGTACTTAGCTAATTTATGGAAAATCTAGGAAGGACACATTGGGATGTTGTGAAAAGAGTGTTTAGATATTTAAAAGGAACTTCAAAATATGCTTTGTATTACCATGGAAATTTGGTTGGATTATAGAGGACTCTCAACATTCATGGATATGTAGATTCTAATTGGGTAGGGGACATTGGCAACAGAAGATCCACCAGTGGATATACTTTCATGTTGAATGGTGGTGCAATTAGCTGGATGAGAAAGCAACAAGTTGTAGTCGCTTTATCCACAACAGAAGTAGAATACATGCCTACAAAGAAGTTGTTTGGCTGAGTCATTTGTGTTATGATATTGGTTTTGATGCAGGGTAGATTACTATTTTTTGTGACAATCAAAGTGCCATTTGCTTGGCAAAAAATCCAACGTTCCATGCTAGGACGAAGCATATCGATGTGCAGTATCACTTTGTGAGAGATATGGTGGAGGATGGAAATGTCAGTTTAGAAAAGGTAGATACTTTGAAGAATTTTGCAAATGCATTGACAAATCCAATGAGCACGGACAAGTTCAGATGGTGTGCAGATTCAATGGGCCTTGGGGCCTATGATTGTCAGTAAATTCAGAGTCTAGAGGAAGCCAGTAAGTCTTCGTCAAGTGGGAGCTTGTTGGAAACATGTGCCTAAAATTTTGGCTTGGAACCTCTATTTAAGACTTGATGAATTTCCTTCATTTTTGGCCTTTACCACTCTACTGCTAGGGGCATCCCTTGGAGGTGCGGTTGCATGATTTACCGCCTTATCGTGAGCCTCTTTCTTTCGGTCTGTGGTTGGGTGGTGTTACTGCCATACCACAAAGTAACTCTCCTTCCTTAGCGGTGATGTGGTGGACTGGGTGTTCAATCAAATCTCTTACCTCCCTACCGTGCGGGTTGCTCAGAGAAGGCGTGGTGGCACAGTAGACTGTGACAGTCAGCAAGAACATTTACTGCCATATCACGATGGCCTTTTGGCCATGTCGTGGTGGCATGGTAAGCTGTGGTGGTCGGTGGAGAATCTTACCTCCTTATCACAAAGGTCTCGTGGTCAAGGCACGATAGTGCGGTGGACTTGACGGTCATAATAGGCAGGTTACCTCCCTACAATGGAGGGTTGCACAAGGATTAGCAGTTGTATTTTGAAGGTGGCAGACTAGTGGTTGAGTGCCTACCTCCATACCGTGGTGGTCTCATCGCTCGATTGTGGTGGTGTGGTGTATATAATACCAGACTGTGAAGGCCTTGACAGAGCGGGGCGGTAGCGCGGTACACCGCACTACCACGAGGATTGATCGACTAGCATGCGGTGGCATAGTAAGAGAAGCTCGATGCTTGGATGGTAGGTATGACTCACGATCAAAGCAATGGACGAGTAACGTTATGACATGTGGCATGATAACACTCGTTGATTCTACATCCTTTTTTTGAATCAACAACTGATTGGTCAATTGCTTAAAGTAGTGAAAGAATTAACTGCTAGACCTGATTCGACGAGTGACAAGATCCGATTATAGGAAGCATAATTAAATGCAGGATGACCTGATGCATGATTGCAGGGCGACTTGGACAAGAAGTGATCGGATTTGTTTGTTAGTGAGAAGGTGTATAATTAAGACACCCGATTGGTTGGTTGAAAAGATAAGGAGAGTTTGAATAGAAAAAAAAAGGTGGGCATAGAGGCTATGCGTATTCATTGTATGTTGTAATAGCATTGTAATAGTGAGAGTATTCAAACTGAAGTCTGTTGTTGTGAGCTAACTATCAGAGAGTGAGGTTTGTGAAATTTGTATGTAATCTGTTTACTATAATACAAAGTGACTTCTCTTGGTGTGATGGGTTTTTCTCCCGAAAGGGTTTTCCCATGTATATCTGGTGTTATCTTTGTGTATGTTTTATTTTTGTCTTTCCTGTTATACTGTGTTTGTGCATCTTAAATGCAAGAAAGTTTTAAATGATGGTTTTTGCACTTCTCCTCTGATATTTTAGCTTTAGGAAAGCATATTCTGCACCTCTTCTTTTCCTTTCACTTATTGTAGTCCCCCGCGCATCTACCTGACTGGTAAGATGGCCCTCCCTTCAACAAAGATATTAGTCTAGTAACCCTCATAATATAGCCTACTCGAGTATGGTTGTGTGTCCTACATAACTAGTGTTTCCATACAATGGATAAAAACCTACATGAATGGCATTCCCAACCTAGTTATGCAATCTTGGCTCACAGTGAACCGAGAAGTGTACGCAGTAGCAACTTACACTTACTTTGGATAAAGATTTGATAATATATATCAAACTCACTTTCTTAAAAGTGGATGTCATATTTTCACCCATCCCCTTGCTCAATTTGGTAAATAACATGATCATAATAACTCTTGACGAGATTATTCCACATACATCATAACATGATTCCATCATAAAAGATAATGTACATTCAAGTGATCTAACTAACCATTTAGGTTATTCCCAACCTTGGCTTATCCTAATCCCAAGAACAAACCTCATTACATACACAAGTTTACAAAGCATCACAAATTGACAATCTCAACATAAGACGTATATGTCATACCTTTTCCCAACATTACAATTCATGCAAGCATACATTTGGCTTTTGAAATCCTATATATTATGATAATACCCTGTAGTTATCACTATTTCACTATTACCATCGAATGTTGCAACATGTATTTCAAACTAATTTGATTTCTCTCATCAACATGCCCTTTTTATTATCCTCCATTTCTCATTGTTCTTTCCTAGTTATCTTATAAGGTTTCTATGTTTTCATGTTCATAAAAAAACAAAAAATAAATTTCTCAATATGACTCATATACTCACATGTTTACAATGTTCACTAACTCATATCCAATCTAGAGGACATTATCATCTTGAGAGGAGTTTGTGCTTTTGCACCTTATAGTTTCCTCACAATATGGCTTTGGGTTGTCGAGACGTAAAGTCCTCTTCTTTAAGACTAGAATATCATGAAAAGGTATAGACTCTTGGTCAAGTATAAGGTAATAGCATAATCAGAATATATATATATATATATTTCACTAATACGTTTTTCAACTCTATTGTTGAATATCATTATAATTATATTAAAGTGTATACCCTAACCCTAGAGAATAGAATTTTCTTCTACTTTCAAGGAAATATGAGTAACTATTCAAGGATAAACTACATGATTTTCATAACATCATAACCTATCAATGATGAAATATATAACATGTTATCATTCTCATTGCAGTATTAACATCGTAATTCATGTAAGCATATAAGCAATATGCAATAACCTAGGTATCATATGTATACCTTCTATAAGTTTCACATAATAACACCATACATTTATGACAATCATAGTAACTATATATGTATCATACTAATAGGATTTCACATTATAACCTATATCCAATCTAGCTATATGCATAAACTTGATTCAATAACTATGATAAACAAACAATAATCTGCATAGGCACTTACAAACAAAAGCAAACACAACATCAAAGTAGAAAAGATTAATGGATAAGAATGACTAGCATGCTTGGAAATATAGCTTCCAAAAAAGAAATTTCCCTCAAAGCTTAATTGCAAAAACTCTGCTTGTTGATCCTTCCACTTTCAACTTATCTCTAGGTCTAACCTCTTTCCCAACACTCCAAAAACTCAAATACAAATAGTTCATAAAAACTCAAAAGAAATCTCTCTCACTTATCACTACTTCCACTCATCAATACTTTGCATAAAGGAAAATGGAAACAAATGAATTCCATTGAATGCCAAAGACTAAGAGGCTACCCACTATTTATAAGAAATATTGAGAAACTCAATTCTATAGTTTAGCTCCCACATTTGTCGCCTTATTCATCCTATTTCCACCTCTAAAATTGAAAACACAAATACAAAACCAACTCTACCTCTAAACAAGTCGACTAAGCAAAACTAGGTGAAATATGGCAGCTAAAAGAATCAAAATTTTAACACATATACAGTCCATGTAAAATATGTTTCTAATACATAGTTGATTCACCTTATTTCAAACATCTCGTGGTGATTTAGCTAAGTCAAACATCTGATATGGTTTCCTTATAACTTTATACTACTCAACGTGGCTCTTTTCATGCCAAGTTTCTACTCAAGGCACCTAGAATGGAGGTTGCCAATTTAATATAAATCAAACTCTCTTTGCCTTCTACCAACTCATGGTTTTGACTAAGTCCAACACCTTTATTTGTTGTGTGTGGATTTTCTAACACTCAACAACTTTAACATTTAAATGCATTTTCATTCCCTTTTACATGGCACATCAACTTAAGTGCTTATACTATAGTTTTAGAACGAATGTTGTTTATAGTTGTTAGCTCATACGATTTATATTGAGCGTTAATAATGCAACTAAACAATATTTATTCTATCGAATATATATATATATTATATATATAATATATATATATGTTATATATATATTATTTCTATATGGACAACATTTAAACTTTAAGCATTACTTGCTTTACTTTGTGTTACATATGTGTAGTATTGTTTGTTTAAAATTTGCTTAAATGTGCTCACTTTACATAAGCATTGATATCGTATCAACATTTATTATATATAACATTATATATATAATATTTTTTTATCATTATAATATTTATATGTATTAACATATATATATATATATAATATTTATTCATATATAAATATACACCTATATTAATATATACGTATGTATGTATGTATATATCATTAAATACATACATGTATACATATATATCATTATTATAACACTTTATAATAAACACACACACACACACACACACATATATATATATATTTATTGATAAGTATATATACAAAGTGTGTATATATATATAAAAATTCCCAATCGATTTCTCATGTATATGATGTATCCACGTATGAGTATACGTAAGTATTTCTACCTACGTATGTGGACACATGTATATGCTCATATGTATGAGTTATCACACATATACATATATACATTTAATATATACATACCAATTAATATATATATATATATATATATATTTAATACACAAAGTAGAACATATACCAAATACAAAGATTTAGTCACTTAATTCAAACCAAAGAAACAACCAAAGGAAATCAAATACAATTAAACATGAATTCCAATCATCCCAAAAGCTATGACCAAGGGTTTACTTACTGACACATATCCAATACTAACTTGAATTAACTTGTATAAACTAGCTTGTGAGTGTGTGATAGCTCAAGTAGGTACACTAGTGGTTACCATACAAAACTCCTCTCCTGGGTGATACTCTCCTCTCCTCACTAGAGGGCTTGATTCTTTCTTGCATCCAACTTAGTGCATCATAAACGTAGTTAGTCGATCACATGAAAATATTATCCATCATATATCATTTGCATCATTAAAGCATTAAAAATCACTAACATAATAATACATATTCATGTATTTAATTCACCTATTGAACATATTAAAGTCATGATTTTTCATTTAATATAATATTTACTCATAAAGATAAAAGTAATATGGTAACTGAGAAACGAGATGTAATATACTTCCCCCCTTATGAATCATCGTCCCTGATTATTTTGAAGTATCAAAACATGTAGATGAATAATAATGGTTTTACTTTCAATTTTCTAAATCATGCAAGAAATAGGTAAATTTCTATTAACAACAAAATAATCTTCCCTTGTACCACTACCCTTTGCAATCTTGTCCTTCCTAGACCTTGCACTGAGTGACCCTACTAACGCATTGGAAGAACTTGCATGCTTCAAGTAAACTTTCTTTCTAGAGAACTATACATCATAATTACATTGAATCATATGTACATCTTAAGTACAATAGTTACTTTATCCTACACGACACCTATACCATAGTGATTGAAAAAAAACATTCACATTGGATAACACACAATTTCCCTTAGTGCAACTCAAGTTGAAAAGGAATGTTGGTGCATTATGCACTGCACTGTGGGTCCCATCCTTTCTTTGGTCTTTACACCGCCAAACAATTCAAAAGTCGAGAGTTTCCATCACTAATAATCATATTTATCTTGAGCATAATAGTACTGCCCCTTGACTACTATCCATCTTGAGCATAATACTACGCTTAGACACCTATCAATTTTTGAGCATAATAGTACTACTTCTTGACTCATGCTTTGTATCAACATAACTTTCCTTGATCATCCTAATCTATTCTTACATTTATGACAACATTTTTGGTCTAAGACCAATCCTATTTCCTAGCTTATCTAGCTTATAGGAATTTAGCACTTCCTTCCGTATAATGTTTTCAAATGGATCAAATTTTATTGAGGAAAGATAGATATTATTGTAATAAAAGTACTCTACAAATCCATCAAGACTTGGTTTATCCTTTTTTCTTGACTAATTATCTCAAGGCAATAAGTTGAGCATACATTCAATTAAATTTTCAATAAGGTGATTATGGTTTACTCAAAACCTTAATGTTATTTGTGTGTCCCCTTTTCGAGATAACCTTCTCAATAACACCATGCAATCAAAACACTACTTCACATAAATTTACAGTTATGACTATTACCCTACAAATCAAACTTTCTAATAATAAAATGGCCACCTTGGTGAGTTTGTCCACCATTAACATCGATAGATAAAAACTATTAGAATGATCTACCACTTCCTCTCTGGAATTTCATGAGAATATACAAGTCCTACTAGTGATGACATCATGTCTTCACTCTCTGAAATTTTGGACAACTTGCTACATACCTTGCAGTATCTCACTTTTTCCTCCCAAAATATGGCAGTTTCACATCAGTCAATAATTTTGTCATTCCATTTTTTCTTGAATAGGGCATCAATTTACCACACCTCATTCCTTAACTCTTTGAAATTTGGTACTTAGATTTTTCCTTTGATTTATAATAGTCCATTAAAATGAAATAAAACATCTTCCTTGGAATTATACCACATTTGATTTTTGAAAATATAATGATTAGATATTGTTGAGAAGATATAACTCCATCTCAAGGCATCCATATTTCGGATTTTGCTTTTACCTTTTAAATAATTGATTCCAAATTCATAGTCCAATTCCACCTATCTCTTCTTATGAGCATTTATATTGATTGAGTAACAATTCTTGTGAGATCATGCTAGTTTGATATTATCTCCTAAAAGATGTCCAAACAATTATGCATAAATAGTTACCAAGCATGAACATTTTTTTAGCTCAAATTATGTGGAGTACGGTTTCATTCATAATTCTTCCCTTTCCTATTTCATAGGTAACAATATTGCCTTTCTCGAATAAGCATACTAATTAACCTTTTTCCAAAGTATCAATAATAATCACACATTGGTCTTCCGATACAAGAATTATAAAATTGATTTGTAATTACTTCTCTCTCATTTGGTCAAAAGTCTCTAAACTTTCTTGACCATTCCAAATCTTTCACTAATAGTTCTGATACCTTAACCTTCAACTTCAACAACCTTGTTGTGGTCATTGAGTACGAGACTTCAGATATAGGGTTTTTAAACCATGTCTTGTGGAGAAGTCAAAAGTTCTCTCAGACTGAGAATACATCATTAAATTTTTTTGAGTAGGGTACTTGTAGACATGGAAAATATACAAGTTGATCCTACACACCTGATCCTGATCTTACTAACATCGTTTCTTCCTGAATCATCCCCTTTACTAATTAATTTAATTGAATAATCTTTATTTGATTAAATTCATCACCTTTCATCCCTTAATTAAATAAATTATTATTTATCTAATTAATTCATTCTCTCCTATTAATTAAATTAATCAATCTGATTTAATTAAACCTATGTCTCTATTTAATTAAATATTTCATTTTATTTAATTAAATCTCTAAAGTCATCCTATTAAATTGAATAAATTAAACTTTATTTGATTTAATCTAACATCATCCTCTTTAATTAAATAAATAAATCCTTATTTAATTAAATCTAAAAACACTATTCCTCTCATTTTGATTTATTTAAATCCTGAAATCCAAGTCAAAATGGTCAAATCAGCTAATCCCCCTCTTAATTAATCTAGTCCTAATCACTTCAACCCTCTAGATTTTGAAACTTGCACAATAAATCAATTTATTTGATTTATTAAATCATCAATTTCCATTCAAAAGGGCATCTTTTGTGGAATATTCCTCCAATTCAAAATCCCTCCAAAAGGGGATGGGTACTTCCAACAAGGAATTTAATGCCTCTTACATGTCCTTAGCCTTGAGCCAAGTGACATTAACTCCATTCTTCTCTCCCTCCAACATGTCACTTTCAAATTTCAAATTTGAATCTCATAGCATTTATCATGCACATTGACCAAAATGTGCACAATCTTCACCCATTCACATCTTGTGGCACTTGGCCATTGGATGTTGAATGATCCCACATTGCTCAATCTTGCTCATTCTTCCAATTTGGAAATCTATAAATGAGAGACTCTTCCTCTCATTCTATCATCCATAACTTAGAGAAAAGTTACTCTCCTCACATTGAGAGCTAATTTTATCCATTTTATATCAAGTGTTCATCATTTTATAGTTTCATAGCTAGGTTATGCCAAAATTTCATCAAGAATCTTCAACCATCATCAAATCATCAAAGAGCTTACAAAGGAGTTGGGAAAGGGCCAATTTCTACAATAATTGGCACCAATTCCCCCATGGGATCAAGAGTTTGCATTTCTTAAATAGATTTGATTTAGTTTCTTGTATTGTTCTTCACTTCATTTCTATTATTGAACATTGCAAATGGATTTCATGGGGAATCTTGATTCTCACTTGCATATGAACCTAACAATGTGTTTGTTTCTTGTGTTTGTGCACGTATAGGATTGGGGTTCATAGTACTTATCTATACCCATATACTTTCCTTCTTCCCCTCCTTGGTGTTTCAAAACATTAGATCATCTCAAAAGTTGAACTCTTAATAATCATCTATTTTCTCCAAATTGATCGAATGATTTAACATTTTTCCTTGTTGGCTTTTGATAGTTGAATGACTATTACTCACCTTACTTACCTTCACTAGGTATACCTTGTATATACTTTTTGTTCCCAAATTATTCCTTTGATTTGACAACATAGTCTTCTTCAATATCAATCTTTGGATCATATTCAAATGATCTATAAAGGAACTAAACATAAATCTACTTTTGTTGATGAACTTGTAAGTTCCATTTGACCTTCAACCCAACTATGATCTATCTGAGCCCTTATCTAAATAGTTTGTTTTTCTATCCAATCCTTTTGCCTTGCAAATATCTTTCTAGGAATTTTTTGTCCGAATTCTTGGTGAATTAATTTTTATCATAACCTTAGGCACTTCAATTGTTGTTTGGTCTCATTTTTAAATCTGAACTCCAACTTGACCAAGCCCATTCTAGTTGGTGGAATCAGGTCAGCATTCATCTTCACCTTTGTGAATTTTTTATTTTTTTGACCCATTTAGGTCTCTGGTCTAAACTCTAAGGTACCAAATCTTCACTCTTGGTTTCAATTATCATAGCAAAATTTTAATCTTGTTTGAATCAGTATTGTCAAAAGGTTATCTTGCCTCCTGGATACCTCTTTAGTTGGTTTTGAGTCACAATATGTTGACTTTTCTACTTCAATCAAGTTTCTAGTTTATGCTAACAATTAGTTTCTCCAATTAAACATTTGTACAAATATACATAAACCATATTCATAGATTCATAGTATCCTTATTTTATACATAATCTTTGACTCTTTACAACTACAGGTTGCTATTAGAAAGGGGGATCACTTAAGTTCTTTCTCACCCTCAGAGTCATTTAAATTATTTTAAACGATGGAGGTACTAATAGGTAATCCTCCATAACCTTCGTACTGAACCCAGTTGCATAAATTCTACAATCTAAGGGCATCTCTCTATTAGTTGTTGTTTTGGAAATTTCAACCTCCGGGGACAATTCTTTCCTAGTCCCAAATTTAAACAAGTTTTAGGAAAATTAACTTTCTTACTATTTCCCTTGTTCTTCTCCTTACCATTTTGTCATAAGAACTTATTAACCACTGATACTATTTGTAGGTTACTTACATAATGAGCTTATAGGTTCCAATGTTGAACCTGGTAGTTCTAATACCACGTATAACAAGCCCAATATTTTACCTATTGTTTTCACTTAATTTTTAACCCATATGCGAACAATTTAAGTTTACCAACACATAGTAATAAAACAAATCCAATTCAATAACATAGATGCATATTTGAAATAAACCCATTCCAAGTTACATTGCATGAATAAAGTAACATTACATAATCCCATGTAATGGATTCAACTTTAAAATACAATTTACATAAAGATGCAAGATCATAATTGCATAACATAGCTTGCATGGCTTCCAAGAGCTGAATGGATCAATAATACAATTCGTCAAGATGTCCCCTGCTAGAGCATACATCCTCAAATATCAATTGTTGATAGCATGAGAGAGTATCACCCAAGTGATTTTCCTCCAACCATGGACTTATTCCGATCCCCTGCACATCTACCTAACTGGGAAGATGGACCTCCCTTCAATGAAGATATTGGTCTAGTAACCCTCATAATATAGCCTGCATGAGAATGGTGTTGTGTCCTACATAACTAGTGCTAACATATAGTGGATACCCGCCTACATGCATGACATTCCCAACTTAGTTATGAAATCCTTGCTTGCGGTGAATCAAGAAGTGTACGCAATGGAAACTTACACTTAATTTGGCAAAATATTTGATAATATATATCAAACTCACTTTCTAAGAAGTGGAGTCTCACTTCTATGAAGTGCATGTCGTATGCTCACCTACCCCCTTGCTCAATTTGGTAAATAACATGACCATAAAAACTCTTGACACCTTATCCACCTTTTTTCGCGAGATCATCCAAAAATTTAAAACTTTCGTTCGATCTCTCGAGGGGGCAATATCCAGCAATATCCTTCCATTGGGACAGCAGTGGGGCATCTAAAAAAATTGAGACATTTTTGAACTTTTGATCATAGCAGTTTATTTCTTTGAATCAATGCAACAAGTACATTGCTTCAAAGAGGGGCAAAATGTAGACATGGAAAAATGTACATTTCCGGTTCGGCACACTTGATCCTAATTACTAACATCATTTCCTCTGAGATCATATCCTCGGCATTTCATCATATTTTGTCTCTTAAGTTAATGAATCATTATTCATTTAATTAAGTCTTCCTCCTCCAGTGATTAAATTAATCACTTTAATTTGATTAATCTTACATCTTTGTTTAAATAAATCATTTTATTTGATTAAAATCTCTAAAGTCCTCTTATTAAATTAAATAAATTAAACCTTATTTGATTTAATCTAACATATTCCTCCTTAGTTAAATAAATAAAATCATTTATTTAATTAATCTTTTCCTCTCAATTTTGATAAAAAATTAATTCATCTATTTGAGTCAAAATTATCAAATCATCAAATCTCCTATTAAATTAATCAAAATTTTGATTAAGTTAATCCCTCTCACTAAAATCCTCTAGAGAATTCAACTTTCACAATAAATCAATTACTTTGATTTATTTAATTCTCTATTTTCCCTCACATGGCATAAAAAGGGAATATTCCCTCAATTTGAATTCAAAAAGTCCAAGTGGACTTGGTCCTTCCAACAAGGCATTTAAGGCCTCTTACATGTCCTTGGCATTGAGCCAAGTGACATTAACTTCATTTCCCTTCCCCCTTCAACAAGTCATTTCACAAATTCAAATTCAAACTAATTGCATTTATTGGCACTTTGGTCAAAATGTGCACAACCATCAACCATTCACATGGTGACATGCGACATTCAACCATTGGATTGAAAGTTAGTCCCACATTGCTCAAAACTTGCTCATTCTTCCAAATTCAAATCTATAAATTGGAGGCTTCTCTCCTCATTTTTCATCCACAATCTCATGCAAAGTTACTCTCTTCACATTGAGAGCTAATTTTTCCCATTTCCACTCAATCATTCACCATTTTCACAAATTGTAGCAAGGTTATACTCAAATCTCTTTGGGAGATTTGACCATTTCACAATCACTCACATCGCAACTTAAGAGTTGGGAAAGGGCCAATTTCAACATTCAATTGGAACCAATTCCCCCATGGGATCTTAATTCTATTTGCTTAATTAGGATTTATATGCTTTTCCATATTGTGTTCTTCATTTTCCTAGTTTGAGTTAAATAGATGGATTTCATGGGGAATATCTCATGCTTGTATGCATTTGATCTAACAATCTAACCTTGTTTGTTGTTCTTGTGCATTTGCAGGTTTAGGGGTTCACATTTTGGCACTAGAGAAATCTCGAGTTCTAATCACGTTTTTCTTGAAAATTCCGTGTTTTTTTTTTCTTTTTTGCAGGTCATAGAAAAATTGCACCGCACACAGGTCCGTGGCACTATACCACACTGCTTTTAGAAAAGCGGTTCAATATTGCACCGCTCAGCTTCCAAACTGTGTCGCTCTGCTTTCTCGCCTGTTAGATTTTTAAAATCTCTAAATGCACCACACACAAGTCCACGGCGCTATATCGCACTGCTTTTAGAAAAGCGGCTCAATATTGCACCGCTCCATTTCCCAAATTGTGCCGCTTTATTCCCGCTTTAGAAAAATTTAAAATTTCAAACCTGGCCACTTCACAAACTACGCTGCTTGACCATATTGCACCGCTTTTATGGTCTCTTTGCCTATAGAGCACCGCTCACAATCAAATGTGCGGCGCTATATAGCGCTGCTTTTGTCCAAACTACATCGCTTTTACAAATTGCGCCACGAAAAAACAGTCAGGTTTAAAATTTGACATAACTTTTTGATCTTTTGATTTTCTCATTCTTGACCTTGTTTTTTGTTGTTGTGCTCTCTAGTTTTCTATCATTTTTCAGGTTGGAGCAAGGAAACAAGCAAGGTAGAAGGTTCATCATGGCATCATGTTCATTATGCACAAAGTGTTTTTAATCACTAAAGTGTTGTTCAACACTCTTTGAGGATCTTTAAATTTTATTTTTTTTATTAGACTATAGGAATTGGGTAGCACGACCCCCTATAAACTGCAATGCGTCTGGTAAACTTTTTAACGTGACCGACGACGCTGGCATGACACGCCCTCTGAAACCACGGGCGTGGGGGTGACTAGACCTCGTGACCAACCTCTTGCAACAAGAAAGATTTAGCCAACCGAGCTAGGGAGGATCTTTAAAATTTTGTTTGAAAGAAATTTGTTAATTTCATTTGCCTTAGAAACAACTAAATTTCTTTTGGGTTTTAAAATAAACAATCAAATTTCTTTTCCAAAGTTGCAAAAAAGGCTAAAAAGAACCTTAGGAACAACATACTAGATTTTTTTTTAAAAGTTCAAAAAAATTGAACAAGGCAATCTCACATTTCCTTTGGTGCTTAAAAAGAACTCATTATTGCTTTGAGGGATTTAAAATGAACATGTGTTTTTTGTGCATTGTAATCTTTTTTGCAAAGTAGTATCATTTTAAAAGGCGTATGCGCTTCTCTCATGTTTCACGGCGATCTTGAGAATCAAAAGTCTTTTTGGTGACACCAAGTTGCATAAAGGATTGCCTCCACATTTCATTTTTGGATTTAAAATTGAACCAAACATGTGAGTTTGAGTAAACTTATTGCCAGTGTTCTCCCTTTGTTTCTAAACGAAGGTTGATCGAACTACGGATAAGTTTATTCGCTTTTGTTTATCTTAGAGGGTCTGCCTTGTGGGAAAAAGTACTCACCCAAGGGAACAACTCAACCAGTAACACACTAAAGCCAAGTGTATTTACAACCAGGATATAAAAGTGGGTACTAGAACAAAAGTCAGTAGCACGCGGTTGGATACAACGAGAAGGGTAGCAATGGTCTCTCGCCGCATGGGTCAGCCTCCACGAACGAAAAGCCTGAATTAAAACCCTTGTTTATAAAGGCCAAATCCTTATCTATTTTGTTGGTGCAAAAGGTCATGTCCTTTGAATCCGCCCCACATTATACATGCGGTTTTTTTGTAGAGATGGAAAGTATGCCATGAGAGATTCATGGGTACTGATGCTTGGCTAACCCGAGAAGTGTGTGTCGTAGAGGGGAGCCAGTGTGGTCAAGCATCTAGCCATCTGCACAAAATATGTGCAGCTGGATTCGTCCAAGTGAGAACCCAACAAAATATTGTCTCATCATCCTAGGGTTGTAAAATGTGCTTGGAAGTGAAAAATACATTGCTTGGTCCTCAAAACATTTGAAAAAATGAACATTCACAAAGACCTCCAAATTTCAAACCCCTTTGAGGAAACAAATACCTTTGATGAATTTAAGCACTCTTGCTTTCCCTAGGGATCATATCCTTATAGGTTTCTAAGTGCTTGGATTCTATCATCATTTGTTTTCAATAAGGTTAAACATATGAAACTTTTTCCCTATTTTCCTTGATTTCCACATAATGGACCTTGTGGGATGAAAAAGAAAGTAGGACATTAGACATGTAGTTGGAAACATAATCAAGCAAATGTTTTTGGTAAAAAGAAACCCACTAAGCCAAGATAAAAAGACAAATTGAACCTCATATGTGTTGCTCCAAATGATTTCCCGAAAGGTCAAGATCCCAAAACCAAGGTTCAAAAGGATAAGTCTAAAAGCCCATGAATGACGCCTTGAAATGCTCCTTGAAGTTAGAGAAAGACTAGTGTACAACTTCTATAAAAAGGCTTCAATAAGTAATCCAACTTTGTATGCATTCTACTATCAACAAAATTCTGAGCTCTTTGAAAGGTTTACTTTCCTCACATAGGAAGTCTAGCATGTTCTTCAACACCAAAGTTTTGTAAAGAGAGTTGTGTCTAGGTTCAAGTCTAGGATCAAACTCGTCATCCTCATCTGTCTTTCCATCAATCAAATCTCATCCCATCAACAAAATTTTGAGAACTTTTGAAAAACCACTCATTCTAAACTTAAAAGGCTAAATCAAACATCATCCTATCTTGGCTTAAAGCACCTATCCAAAATAGTCAAATCTCTTGGATGAATTTACCTCTAGGATAATACAACTTCCTGAGGTCTACTAGTTCACAATCACCTTGGTTGGCTTAACACACCTAGCCAATTCATTCTCTTGTGCAAGTTCCCCTAAGATAACACAACTTCCTAGGGTCTACAACTTCACTACAATCTTGTTTGACTTAATACACCTAGTCAAACCATCATCATCAATCTAAGTCCTACAAGTTTAGCATAACCCTTCAAAATTTCTTCAAAAGTTTCACTCATCCACTTCATCCATTTATCCCATCATCACTACCACCCTCTTTGATCTTTTGACTTCCCTAGCTCTTCTCTTTTGGGCTTGAAAGATTAAGATCAAAGGATCTCTATTTTTTCTGGTCCGAACAAGATCACAATACAAGAAGAACATGGAAAACATCAATGACATATCAACTTTCGGTGACTTAGGTCTGGTAATCACCAAAGAAAACCTTGCAAAATCCAACAATCCCCCAAGTAGCTCTTCTCTACCATCACAAAATCCTCAAGGGGAAGTCTATGAAGAGGATATGATCAATGAAGACTTGGGAATGACACAGAGGGAAATAACTAAAATGATTTGAAATCTAGAGAATCATAGAATTGTCAATGTCGTGCTTAAACTTAACCCTTCTCTATACTTGCGCACGTTAATGGAAGGAGGGGTCCAGTTCCCTTCCGACCTTGATGTAGGCACTAGTATGGAAAGGCCTCTTATGAGCATTCCCCCATTGTCAATCCCTAACATCATCCAAGAAACTCCCATAATCACATTAACTATCACACCAACCTCACCAATTGCAAGCAAAGGAAGTGCTATGTTTCATGAGTTACAACAACATCATCTTATAAACAACAAAGAGGTGAGTATCAACACCATACCGAAAAAATTTGTTCCAGTAAATCCATCACACCCATATGTCCCACTAATTTCCATAATTCTATCGATTCATCCTCGTTCCATGCTACACCCACCTATCCGCTAAACATAAAAACTTTTCTACAGCAAGGAGAAGGTGTTTTGTTTGGAACCACATGATTCACTGACCTGCTATCCTCTCAAGGGAACTTACCACCCTTTCCCTCATTATCGCTCACATCCACATCACCTATGATGGTGCTTCTTCCCCCTTACCCGCATCTAGTTTCTTAAATCCAGGCAATCCGAGGATCACAACGAATTCTCTCTTTTTGCCTGCAACATCACAACAACAAGTGGCAACCATTCAAGCCACTACAGTAAACACATCAATCAATCCTCAAATCTCCCAAGGCATGCCTTCTCAAGGACCAAGCATCTCGACCACACCACCAACGACCCAAATCTCGACCACCAACACCACTAGCTCGCCTGACATCATTCTCAATCCACCACCAATCCCACCAAGAGCTAATGGGATGAATTCATTCATCACCATTATCCAAGCCATCCAAAAAGCTAATCATTAGAGGGTACTAAAACAAAACCAACAAGCTACACTAGTTGCACAAGCCGCACAAGCCGCACAAGCCGCACAAGTCGTACAAGCTGCACAAGTTGCACAAGCTGCCCAAAAAGCTCAAGCACAAGCACAAGCCCTAGCTCAAGCGCAACAACAGGCACAAGCACAATACCAAGTGCAAATGAAAGCAATCCATCGACAAGCATACCAACAAGTCCTGCAAGGCTTTCAGGCAAAACAACAAGCCAAACAACAAGCTTTGTTGGCACAACAACATCTCAAACAACAACAAGCTTTGTTGGCGCAAACATTAGCTAGACCAACAACAAGCTTTATTAGCGCAACAACAGCTGGACCAACAACAGGCTTTATGGGAACAACAACTGATAGACCAACAACAAGCGTTGTTGGAACAACAACAAGCGTTGTTGGAACAACAACAACAACAAGATCAACAACAAACTTTGTTGACACAAATGCAGGCATATCAGCAGGCCTTGAACGCACAACAAAGCTTGTAGAAAACTCCCACTAGTACTCCTCCCACCAATCAAACACCTCAAAACACATTCATTCGACCTCCCAATCCAAGCAACGATGTCGTAACACAAATCAAATTTCTCTCGCAGCAAGTGTTGGAACTACAAGCAGGAAAAACAACAAGAATGTTGGGAAACTTGTGCCCTTATCCTTTCGAGAAGAGTCTCACCATGGTACCGTTCCCAAAAGGATTTGAGATCCCCAAATTTGACAAGTATAATGGAAAGGGTAACCCTGAAAACCACGTCAGGGAATTTCAGGTGCATTGCATGGAGGTTGCATATGATGACACATATCTAATGCCACTCTTCCCCCGAAGTCTGACTTGTCCAACCATGGAATGGTTTTCTCGCCTACCCACAAGCATTAAAACATTCGAGGAGATTGTGGAAGCATTCCAAAAAAAATTTGCCTTCAACATGGGTGCAAATGTTAGTTTGGAAGAACTATCAACGCTCAAACAAAGAAAAGGAGAGCTATTTGCATCCTTCTTGCAAAGATGGCAATCCAAGGCTAATCAGAGCAAGTGGACCATGCCAGAAGAACAACAAGTTTGCACCATCATATCCAATCTAGATGAAAACTTGGAGTTCTACTTAAAAATGCAATGCATCACATTATACGATAAACTGATCCTCAAGGTGCTCAACATCGAAAGGGCCCTTACCGTGCGAGGAGGCACCTCAACATTCACTCCACCACAGGATAACATCTCATCTAACAATTATAATGATAAACCTCAAACATGGTCGAGGAACAAAAATATCACAAATGATGACATGGTCGATGCTAAAGTGGTCATAAACACTCCCAAACCAAATATCCAAACTCATCATCAACCGCAAAATCATAATCGC
Organism: Sequoiadendron giganteum; assembly: GCA_007115665.2. Classification (NCBI taxonomy): domain Eukaryota; kingdom Viridiplantae; phylum Streptophyta; class Pinopsida; order Cupressales; family Cupressaceae; genus Sequoiadendron; species Sequoiadendron giganteum. The sequence goes on from CM021106.1 coordinate 95,313,584, forward strand.
AATAATGTGCAGACTAATATAGTAGTAGCACAACAACAACCACTTCCCGCCAACCAAATCAATAACTTGGGTAATCAAGGAGGACCACCTCCCCGAGGCAAATATCCTCCCAAGCGGAAGTTCACAACCCTTGGGGAATCCATTGTCCATAATGAAAAAATTGGTCAAAGAGAATCTAATCAAAGTCTCGAACTCCGAGCAATACGCGGAACCGATGACCAAACCTCCATGGTATAATGAAAATCTCCTTTGTGACTTTCACAAAATCAAAGGACATACAACCGCTAATTGCATGAGACTAAAGAACATCATCCAAGATCTAATCGAGGACAAGATTATCAATGTCAAACGACCAGTCGAAAATCAAGATCTGAAGATATACACAAATCCGATGCCAAACCATAATCAAGGAAACAATCAAGGGAACAACAAAGGCAAGCAAAAATATGCTAGTGCTAATCTAGTATATGAAGAGATAGTCGCATGTGTCTATGAAATGGTCATGGTCATTAATGTCAAGGGCGCCAACACTGATTGTGGAGTCACCACATGTGCCAGAAAGGTCACCATTGTAGGGGCACCATCTAAGACCCCCACTTTAAATACAAAAGCCATTCCTTATGACTATAATGTCATCGACCAACTGAAGAGAACCCCTGCACAAATCTCTATCATGGAGCTGTTAAAAATTTTCACTGCCCATAGGCAAATTCTTGATGAAGCGTTAGCAACATGCACTGTCTTCGCCGCCCTTGACACAAAGCAGTTTCAAGCTATGTTTGGTAACATCATTACCCCAAATCTCCTTACATTCTCTGATCAAGACTTCCCCCCGCAGTCACCTCATAATCACGCACTTCACTTGTAAGTGTTGGTCCATAAAAAGAAATTTAAGAGGGTCCTGGTGGATGGAGGTGTTGGCCTTAATATTTGCTCCCTCAAACTTATAAAGAACTTGGGATTTGTTGAGGATTCCATCAATAAAAACAAGAGCATCACAATAGGGGCATATGATGATCAAGAAAGAGTGTCTCAGGGCACTATTAAAATCCCCATCCAAGTGGGACCAACAACCATGGAGACTACTTGTCAAGTCCTTGACCTCGAATTACCATATAAAATACTCCTTGGACATCTATGGATCCACGGAATGAAAGTAGTGGCCTCGACATACCACCAATGTATCAAATTCTTGCACCAAAATGAGGAGGTCACTATACACGAGGATCCTGAACCATTTTCTTACTGCAAAAACTTGGAAGCCAAGTTTTATAAAATCCCCCAAGTACCAAAAAATGATGAAGGCCCATCCACTTCATACATCGACCCAACCAACCTCGCCTCCACTTCTGCGACAGAGACACCTGCCATCCCTGACATATCCGACATCAAAAACATGATCCAGGAAAATGGATGCAGTGACTACAAAATGAGAAGGAATGCATTTGTTGTAGGAGAGTTACCATAATCTCCTAGGTCGCATGGCCAACCTCGACCAACCGAAACATCCGTCCACACCCTTAGGACCAACCCCGTTGGATTCTGCCGTTGGGGAGATCTAAGTCGGGAAAGTGTTGGTGAGGAGGATATTTCAAGAATAATATACCACGATGCAGAACCTGCACCCACATTACCCATGGATGAGGCCAACAGAGGGCTACAAATAATGCTTGGCATGGGCTACAATAGAAATGAAAGCCTTGGAAGGAATAGCAATGGATGCTTGGAGCCCATCATTGCAGAAAGAAGAATGCAAAACCTTGGCCTAGGATGTACTCCTCTGAGTATAATCGTACGTGGCAGAGGTACTCCCAGTAGGGTAGTTAGGAACTCTCCTCAAGTATCAACAACTACCCTTAGACCACCCATTTGCTTAGGTATCCCATTGGACAACTTCACCTTTGATGTCACTGATGTTTACGCTACTAGTGACAATGATGACACCGTAGCAGGCCTTCCCAGGATCTTTGAGGATTTCAACCTACTAATGGTTAGTGCCTCACCAGCTGAGTCAAACCAACAAACCCACCAAATCACCTTAGTACACCCTCAACTCATCGATCACGACCAAGGAGGACCGCCAATTCTGGACTCATTCGAAAATGATGAGGCTCTCTGAAAATTCATGGGACTAAGGGATACAATTCCATGTGGGGATCACAAAGTAGGTTTTGACATAACATTAGACACTCAGGCATATTATGGGGAGATGATTGAGACCTTCAGTCTCAAAAGAAAAATATCGAGAAGAAGCTTGGAGTTATTGCGTGAAAACCACGCTGTGGCACTCTCTAACCAAAAAATAGTAAAAATAAAGGACACATCCAATGGTGAAAACCTATTTGAGGCACCGAAGGATGAAGGATTCAATATCCCCTGTACTACACTACATCAAGAAAAATCAGCAGTCCTGGTAGAGTAGTGTAATCCTGTTAACTTGGGAACAGAGACAAAACCACAAATGACATTTTATCCTCAATCACTTCTGATAGAAGAACAAGAATTGTTGGCTACATTCTTAAGATAAAGAAAGGTAAACTTTGCATGGACCTATCCTAACATGCCAGGTTTGGATCCTGAAATAGTGGTTCATCATTTGACCATTCACCCTGGAGCGAAGCCGGTTAGATAGAAGTTAAGAAAGATGCACCCACAGAATGATTTTCTCATAAAGGTAGAATTGCAGAAACTCTTAGACGTTGGCTTCATACGCTTGATTGACTATCTAGAATGGGTATCCAACCTCGTACCAATCTCAAAACGAAATGGGGGCATCCGCATCTGCACAGACTTTAGAGACCTAAACAAAGCATTTCCTAAGGATGATTTTCCACTACCCAACATTGATATGATAGTGTACATGACAACCGAAAATGAGATGCTATCCCTAATGGATGGCTTCTCAAGGTACAATCAAATAATGATCACAAAAGAAGACCAGCATAAGACAACCTTTACATGTCCTTGGGGCACCTACTCCTGGAATGTGATGCCATTTGTGTTAAAGAATGTAGAAGCTACATATCGAAGAGCCATGACACTGATCTTCCATGACATGATCCACAAAACAGTCCAATATTATGTGGATGGCATATTGGCTAAATCAAAGAAGAGCCAAGACCACATAGCGACCTTAAGTTCAATTTTTGACTAACTGGAAAAATACAAGGTTAGGCTCAACCTAAAGAAATGTGTCTTTAGGGTACAATCTAGAAAAATTTTGGGCTACATAGTATCAATGAGAGGGATAGAAGTGGATCTGGAAAAAGTAAAAGAAATCCTTGATATAGAAGCACCCAAAATACTGAAGCAACTCAGAGGACTACAAGGAAAACTCTAGTCCATCCGGAGGTTCATAACACAGCTAGCAGATAAACAGATTGCCTATTCACATCTACTCCACAAGGGAGTAGTGTATAGGTGGGACGAAAAATGTGAGCAAGCATTCAAAAAGATCAAGGAATACCTACTTACGCCACTAGTGCTAATGCCATCGATCATAGGGAAACCATTGATTCTATACATCTTAGCAATGACGACCGCCCTTGGTGCCCTTTTAGCCCAACATGATGAAAAGGGAACCGAGCGGGCAATTTACTGTATTAGCAGAACAATGGTAGGGCATGAGCTCAATTACACATCAATAGAAAAAGCTTACCTAGCAGTGGTGTTTGCAGCCCAAAAATTTAGACACTACATGCTAGCTCATCAAATTAAGCTAATTGCTAAGATAGACCCCCTCAAGTATCTATTGTCAAAAGCAATGCTTACAGGTAGAATGGCTAAATGGGTTATGATACTATCTGAGCATAATATTGAGTATGTAGAGTGAAAAGAAATCAAGGGAAAATTCATTGTGGATCAGCTAGCAAAGGCTCCAATATATTTAGACAACCCCCTCATATCAGAGTTTCCAGACGAATCCCTTTTCAATCTCGGTGCAGCCGATCATTGGAAACTATGCTTTGACGGTTCCCACACACAACATGGATCAGGAGTCAGTGTGTTCTTCATCACCCCCAGGGGGACTGTATATTGAGATCCTACAAGTTAGAATTCCCCTGTACCAACAATATTGCAGAGTATGAGAATTTAACCATAGGTCTGAAGATTGCAGCATAGTGGTGAATCATGGCATTAAAGGTTTATGGAGACTCACAACTTATCATCAACCAAGTCAACGGTGAATACCAAACTAAGGATGATAAACTTTCACCATACAAGAAGGTGGTAGAAATCCTCAAGGAATCATTTATTGACATCACCTTTGAGCAGATACTGAGGGCAAACAACAGAGCTGCTGATGTAATGGCAATGATTGGATCCTTGCTAGATATCCCTCACAATGTCTCGAAACACGAATTCCTGGTAGAGCAGCTTCTTGTACCCACTTTTGAGGTACCAAAGTCAGAATATGCATGTGAACTCATTGGTATAATGACATCTACACCTACCTAAGATTAGGAATCCTCCCAGTCGACATTACCCTGAACCTCAAGCGAACCTTTGTCAAAAGGTTCTTACGATTTTCCATCCTAGGAGAAACCCACTTCCGTAAAAGCATCGATGGAACCTTGTTACATTGCTTAAAACCTGAGGAAGCCCCGAATTCTTTGACTAAGGTACACAATGGCACTTGTGGTTCACATTCAAGTGGTATGACCTTGGCTAAGAAGTTGCTAAGAACTGGATACTACTGGCCGACAATGGAGAGAGAGGCACACGACTTTGTCAGAAGGTGTCTACAGTGCCAACAACATGGAGATCTCATTCATGCACCAACTCAAGAATTACATCCCATTATTACACTTTGGCCCTTTTCCCAATGAGGGATCGATCTCATAGGTAAAATCTCACCCACCTCATCTAACGGCCACAAGTTCATCATCATAGCCACTGAATATTTCACAAAGTGGGTTGAAGCAATTCTGATGACCTACATCACTGGAAAACAAATATCCAAGTTAATCCTGAGCTACATCATTTGTCGATACAGTGTTCCCAATCCATTATCTCTGATAACGAGACACCTTTCAAGAATCAGGATGTTTGTGACTTATGTGAAAAATTCAAAATTCAGCACGGTTTTTCCACCCCATACTACCCACAAGGCAATGGCCAAGCAAAAGCCACCAACAAAACCATCCTGAAGATCCTTAATAAAATAGTTAATAACTTTGGTCATGACTGGTATCTGCAGTTAAATCCTGCCTTATGGGCCTACCGCACTAGCATCTGCATGCCAACAGACGCCACCCCATTCTCCTTGGTCTACGGATCAAAAGCCATTCTCCCTATCGAGATCGAGCTCCCGTCCCTGAGAATATCTTTGCAAAACCTCATCATAGATGAGGAATACAGGGTCACAAGGATGAATGAGCTAGAATTGCTAGATGAATGATGCATGGACACCCTAAATCACTTACAAGTCTACCAAAACCACCTGAAAAGAAGCTACAACAAGAAGATCAGGCAACACACCTTCCAAGTCAGTGAACTTGTGATGAAAGAGAACCAAAAGAATGTGCCAAATCCAGAGAGAAAGGGAAAATTTGAGCCCAACTGGCTGGGACCTTTCGTCATCATAGCCAGCTATAAATCGGGAGCATATCAATTAGCAACACCAGAAGGCGAGCCTCTGCATGAGCCTCTGAACAACTCTCACCTCAAAAAGTTTTATTCCTAAGAACTTGTAAGGTATAGAACCAAAAATACAAAAATAATCAGAAAAAGTCTTGAAAAAATGGTTACCTTGATGAAAACCTAGCAAACAGACGTCTTGGTAGCAACAAAAAAATACAAAAATACAAAAATCCAAAAAAAATAAAAAATCAGAAAAAGGATTGAAAATAGTAAAGAAAAAGGCATCCTCTAGTGAAAACCACTTCGGTGGTGCTTTGGAGAAGTACCTTGGTGAAAACCTGGCAAATAGGCACCAAGTGTAAATAAAGCACTCTCTATCCATTAGGATTTGCATGACTCACTCATCCATTCCATAACATTTCATTAATCATCCATCCACCCATCCGCTCGCATCCATACCATAGCCTAAGTTGATGCCCATATCATATCCTACCATAGTACTACTTGGCATATTCCTAAGGTCAGTTTGTCCTGCACTCATCTAAGTAGTCTATCACACCATGCTGGGCGCATGTTCCTATACCTACATCGGATCAGATTCATGTATATTCTCATGATCTTCCTAAACATCAAAAAAATAAAATAAAATCCAAATCATCAAAAATCCAAAAATATGTCAAAATATCAAAAAATCTTCAAAATTCATCATTGAGTCTTATCAATCTTTCACCTTGTTGAACTACATCATCTCTGAGCTTGAACATAGGCAAGGTTGATCTTTGATCATCCCCCGAGATAGTTAGGTCAGTCCTTTAGATGTTTGTCGCAATAAAATGACAATTTCTTTGCCCATCTATCTCATCATTGACTCAAGTCTGTCGTCAGTCAAACTACGTGGTCTCTACATGTGTAACGTAGGCAAGGCTAATCTACAAATCAGCTCCTGAGACCCCTAGGATAGTCTTTAAGTTATTCCTCTCGTCACAAATCTTGAAAATACCAAAAACATTGAAAAATGTGAAAATACCAAAAAAATTGTAAAACATCTCAAAATACCAAAAATAGCCTCAAAATATCTGAAAAACCCAAAATGGTGCATCCATCTCATGTTGCTTTCACCCGTGACTTTTATCACTCATAATAAAATCAATCATCACCTTCAACCTTTGGTAAGTCAGTAAGAAGCAAGTCTAGCAAGTTCCAAAGCGAACACTCTAATCGTCAGAGTCTTGAAAGTCTAGGTCAGTAAGCAAGAAAGTTGGTCAACTCGGAGTATCAATAGACTATCATCCAAATCAGTCCCATCAAAACCCTGATCACAACATGTCCTAGGATGAAGCTTTCCTGCGATGGACATAAGCATCAGGTACCCCGTAGTAGTTTATTCTTGGCTAGTGGTATGAAGAACATTAGCTTGTTTGGTTTGCTTTATTTGGTCTTTTATTGACTTATCTTATTTTGTGCTCATCACAAGGACCTCTTGATGATGCCTAGACAAATAAGGTTTAGAGAGAAAGGAATGGGACAATGATTATAATCTTTTTTATCTGTTGTACTTGTTGGATACTCTTGTAAAATAACTTAGTTATGCGTGCTTTGTTTGGTTTGTAGGGAGGGTGTTTTAGGTATCTTGTTGACCACATAGGAAGGCTTGTTTTTCTATGTTTTGGTCTGAGATGTTTAGAATATCTGAACTACATCGTGAATAAGGTTATGTATGCTAAGTGTGAACAACGATACTCCCATTTGATTGTCGAGTCAAAGTCCATCACACTAGGTACAACGCCATCGTGGTCATTTATACCTTGATGCATCGTACCTATGTGCATTATCAAACATAATGAAATTGGTCCCTTTGAAAATCCCAACTCCTACAAAAGCAAAATCATCATCATCCTAACTAACTCATTGATTCTAAAATTCTTTTATCTTCCTTCCACACTAACATGGTATCATGACAGTAATCAAAACATCGCCAATGCATACACTCTACATCAACATGATCATTAGCATAAAACTCACATTGCATCATATCATTATTTTAAGCTATGAGGAATAATGTAATTTTTTTATTCTAAACATCTTAAGAAAGCATTGCATCATGAATAGCATTCATTACCATTTGCATCCATTCGCACCTTCATTACCACACATTACGTTCATAAGATCATCATTAAAATGCATGAAAAAGATATAAAAAGAAATGCATTCATACATCATAAGAAATAGAAACATCTCATATCATCATCATAAAAAAATTAGACTACATATCATACATTTGTAAAACATCTCATAAAAGGCGAATCATCTCATATATCATCAAAAAATACACTGTTATGATACAAATCGGATCAAGTGTACATCGAAACACATGGTACAATAGGGGCAACAATATGGCCCATAAAATCAAAAGTGCAAAGCTGTCTGTAATCAAAAGGGCTAGCATTGTTGGTTGTTGTTCTCCCCCACCTACCTCTCACCGTGATCCTCCAGTGGCCGCATCCTTGTCTGCTGAGAGAAAGTTGGCACTCAGCCTGCTTCTGGCACTACCTACAGGTAATGATGCCAATAGTACTCGACCTTTCTGATGGCCTCTCTGTATGCTTGAAGATCAACTGATCGGCCCCGAGATGTGGAGGTTGTGCTCTCTAGCTGTCTCCACTGACCAATCTCTTGATCCTTCTTGGATCATGTTTGATCTCTCTCAGCAGTGACTATAATAACATGTTGATGGGCCTAATCTCTCTCTATTGTCAGGACCTATACCTAGCCCTGCAGCTATTGAATCAATGCATCCCGAGGATTTGGCTGTGCTGCTGGCTGATGTTGTGTGACCACCTGAGACTGCCCATCCTATCCTACTGCCTATTGTGCTTGGTCTCTCGGGGGTGTCTATTGATGAGGTGGTACACCTCCTCCTCGCTGACCTTTGCCTACTACCCTACCCCTGGCCCTCTAACGAGGGATCGCTGCCCCGAGAACTGTCAATCTCAGTGGAGGTCGGAACCATGCCCTACATGCTAGAGTGACCCCTGCATTTGCTGGTCCCTTATCATATGGCCATGGTTGGGCCAATAATTGTCTAAATGATGACATTGCCTCATCTACTAGAATGGGCTGCCCCCATGCTGTCTCCTTTGGGGTACAGGCAAAGATGGCCATGTATTGATTATCGGGCCTATCCTGCATCTCGCCAAACTGTTTGGCTACCCTATCAGGAAGGTACCTCTCTACCATAGTGTGCTCTCGGTCCTACATGAACCTATACTGACATGCAAAGAAAACTTGTTGTACATCATTGTACCACGGGCCTATACCCATCCACGACCTCCAGATGAACTCTATCATCTCATCCAAAGCCTTCTGCCAGTAAGCCAAACCAACTGTGCCCATATGCATAAAGTGAATCTCTGCCTCACCATATCACCACACAACAAGATCATCAATATATGTAACAACTGGTGTCACATCTGGGCGAAGCACTTGGATCCGCTCCCATGCCCAAATGTGTAAAAGGGTAACTCCAACCCCGAGAGCTCGGTTGTCCAGGTGGATGAACTCGTGCAAATCTCTGTACAAAGAGGCCAACAATACTGGTCCTCAGGCAAAGCACTCTCAACGAATGCACATATGTTGCCATGCCAATCCCCAACCTGGACTAAAATATCGATCACGCCGATCAGGAGCTACAAGACCCAAAATAATGGCAACCACAATTAATTTGTAAGTAGGAGCCCTACCCCGATATCGCTCCAAGTCTATCTGACCATGGCAAAGGATAAGCTCATCAATGCCCATAACATCAAAGCAGGCTTCCCTACCCTCCTCCAGATCATAGATCACTCAGGCTCCACAGATGGGTAATCGGAGGATGTACCAGACATCCTCGAGCGTAATGGTGGCCTCGCCAGTAGGAAGTTGGAAGGATGATGTCTCACTATGCCACCGCTCGGCTAGGGCAGTCATCATACCCAAGTGTGCCCAAACAGGAGAGACATATGCAACATACCATAACCCAAGAATCCCAAGCTGCTCCTAGAGATATACGTACATACCCTGTAGTCTCCTGAGTGTTGGCCACTGGTGCTCCCTCGAATGGAGTACCTCAAGATGCTCCTACACAAGGGAAGGTACCGCGTCAGTTTCCCTAAAGAAAATCTGCTACCCGTGTCGTATTTCACTTTTGGAATAGCAAAAGCGGCGCAGTTTGTAATGTTCCAAACTGCATCGCGCGGTAGACTTTGGCACCCCCTCTTGACAAACTACGTCACATGGCGCTACTTGTGTGCATGATCAGGTTTGGAGCTGAAACCCTAATTCCCCAAACAACGTCGTGCGACACTCTAAGAATAAGTGGTTCTATATAGGACCGCGCGGCCCCAACTTGGCATTTTCTACGGTGCTATATAGCGCTGTGCTGCCTAAAACAAATCTAAACCCTATTTAATGCACGAATAGCGGGAAAATTGAAAGTTGGATAAGGGTACATACCACGGGTCCTACGACGACTGATCGTTGATGCACTCGTACCCACTCTGATGCGTGCCTGAGAAGCTGTCATTGTGCCATCTTGACCAAGACTCAGAGTTGAGGGTGCCAATTTTTCAAAGGTTTAAGATTGCAAATGTATTAAAAGTGAGCTCTCAAGGTCTATTTAAGCCTGAAAATTAAGGTTTTTTGACCTAATTTGACCTTCCAACTAGGGTTTTGGTCCCCCAATCCCGTTTTCATCCAACTGAGGGCCATTTTGCACCATTTGTGGCATTTTTAAGCTCATTTTTAACGATCTGGGGCATTCTGAGACTGCTTGACACCTTATCCACCTTTTTTCGCGAGATCATCCAAAAATTTAAAACTTTCATTCGATCTCTCGAGGGGGCAATATCCAGCAATATCCTTCCATTGGGACAATAGTGGGGCATCTGAAAAAATTGAGACATTTTTGAACTTTTGATCATAGCAGTTTATTTCTTTGAATCAATGCAACAAGTACATTGCTTCAAAGAGGGGCAAAATGTATACATGGAAAATGTACATTTCTGGTTCGGCACACTTGATCCTAATTACTAACATCATTTCCTCTGAGATCATACCCTCGGTATTTCATCATATTTTGTCTCTTAAGTTAATGAATCATTATTCATTTAATTAAGTCTTCCTCCTCCAGTGATTAAATTAATCACTTTAATTTGATTAATCTTACATCTCTGTTTAAATAAATCATTTTATTTGATTAAAATCTCTAAAGTCCTCTTATTAAATTAAATAAATTAAACCTTATTTGATTTAATCTAACATATTTCTCCTTAGTTAAATAAATCAAATCATTTATTTAATTAATCTTTTCCTCTCAATATTGATTTAAATTAATTCATCTATTTGAGTCAGAATTGTCAAATCATCAAATCTCCTATTAAATTAATCAAAATTTTGATTAAGTTAATCCCTCTCACTAAAATCCTCTAGAGAATGCAACTTGCACAATAAATCAATTACTTTGATTTATTTAATTCTCTATTTCCCCTCACATGGCATAAAAAGGGAATATTCCCTCAATTTGAATTGAAAAATTCCAAGTGGACTTGGTCCTTCCAACAAGGCATTTAAGGCCTTTTACATGTCCTTAGCATTGAGCCAAGTGGCATTAACTTCATTTCCCTTCCCTCTTCAACAAGTCATTTCACAAATTCAAATTCAAACTAATTGCATTTATTGGCACTTTGGCCAAAATGTGCACAACCATCAACCATTCACATGGTGACATGTGGCATTCAACCATTGGATTGAAATTTAGTCCCACATTGCTCAAAACTTGATCATTCTTCCAAATTCAAATCTATAAATTGGAGGCTTCTCTCCTCATTTTTCATCCACAATCTCACCAAAGTTACTCTCTCACATTGAGAGCTAATTTTGTGCTTTTTTTTTTCTTTTTTGCAGGTAACAGGAAAACTGCGCCGCACATAGGTCCGCGACGCTATATCGCACCGCTTTTAGAAAAGCGGTTCAATATTGCACCGCTCAACTTCCAAATTGTGCCACTCTGCTATCTAGCCTGTTAGATTTTTAAAATCTCTAAATGCGCCGCACATAGGTCCGTAATGCTATATCGCACCGCTTTTAGAAAAGCAGCTCAATATTGCACGGCTCCATTTCCCAAATTGTGCCGCTTTGTTCCCACCTCATAAAATTTTTAAATTTCAAACCTGACCACTTCACAAATTGTGTCACTTGACCATATTGCATCGCTTTTACGGTCTATGTGCCTGTAGAGCACCGCTCACAGTCAAATGCATAGCGCTATATAGCGTCGCTTTTGTCCAAACTGCACCACTTTTACAAACTGCACCGCGGAAAAACAGCCAGGTTTAAAATTTGACATAACTTTTTGATTTTTTAATTTTCTCATTCTCGACCTTGTTTGTTGTCTTTGTGCTCTCTGGTTTTCTATCATTTTGGTAATGAAACCTTGAAATTAAATGAAATGGAATGAAGGAATGATGAATGAACAATATGCAATGTTGCAACTCACCAAACCCTTGGAATAAAGGCTAAAATATTTGTTGCAAGAATGGAAACAAGAATGAAAGTGTTGTCATTTATGTCAACCAGTCATTAGTTATCTACTAGTTATTGTTGACTGTATATGTTGAGGATATTGAAAAAATTGTATAAAAAGAAGGCTACAGGTTGTCAATTGTTGAGGATGTTGGTCCATTACTTGTGAACTATGTTTTTTGTGTTTTGGCTGAGGTCTAGGAGAATTGTTGTTGGTTCATATTTCTCTTTGAGGTTCTAGAGTTGTGTTGCCCAGGTTCTATTGAAGATGGTTTTGACATTTGGAAGTATCGAGCTTAATTGATCTATGTGTTTTACACTAGTTTGGATGACCATATGTCAAGCACTATCTTCAAAGTTGATGAAGTGTGTTGGATCTATTATGGGTCCCGGTGAAGCATGTGTTTGGGTCGCCCTCATTCTAATTCCACCCTAGGATGTTTGGCACAGACCTAATTTGAATTTAAAGTTGGATGGTTGACTTTGTATATTTAAGTTGGAGATGGTATAAATATAGAATGTGATAGCAAAGAAAAGTGTACATAAGAAAATAAGATAAGTGAAAGAGCAGACACAAATTTGATGCTATTCTGAAATTGTGTAGTTGATCAGTGCGAAGCTTAATGTTGAGTTTCTGGATGCAGTGAATAGAAGGTGAACTCTATCATTCATGCAAGTGGATCAGTGATTATGGTGGAATCCTTTGTTGCATTGGGATTGTTGTCACTCTATAACAATTATTGTTTGTATCTCTATGGCAGTGAGCCATCTAGGTTGTAGCCCTATGGACGGTGAGTCTGGATAGTGAATCCTTATTCCAGGCAATGAGCCTTTTTGTAATCAGTTTTGATATTCTTTATAGTGTGAGTTAATCTTCACCATGGTTTTTCCCTCATCAGGTTTTCTACATAAATCTGGTGTTATTATGTTTGTGCATTGGTATTTTGTGGTTAACTAATTAATTAGTTTATGTGTTAGTTTTGGTAATTGAATGTAAGGTTAAAATATGTGACAACTGATTCACCCCTCCTCTCAATTGTCCTATCCAACAATATTATGTGAGATTGATTCAATGGTTTTGGATCTTGAATCTTTGATTTTTGATATGAAACTTGATCTTGAATACTTTCTTGAATCATGAAAACCTACATCACAAATGTTAGCTCAAAAACACACATGATGCATGATGACTTTGACATGATGCTTGAATCTTGAATTGATGCTTCAAAATGCTTGATAATCAGCTCTTGAATGCTCTTGAATTGTTCTTGATCATAAACTTGCTAGAATATTCAAATACTTGAAATTTCTAGGAGAAAATATGTGAAATAACTTTGTATTTATACTTGTTTATGCCAAATTTCTCAGAATTACAACACTACAAGCCGACATCAGATCTAGGAGAATAGAATCCCACCAAGAATTGAATTCAAAATAGGTCCAAGCTAAATTAAGACTCATATTCCATTTGGGGCGTATGAGCCCCAGTAGCCTAAGCTTAGAACACAAATTTCAAGAAAAATTAAGTTCAATGTCATATTCAGGATCAGGTCTCGAAACCTAGGTGGGACCCATATGCCCAAGGTGGCATATGAGTCTCATATCACTAGATATGGAACACAACCCAAAATCATGAATTATGATTGGTCATTAGTTAAGTATTGGGATTATCCTCAGAGGAATGCATTAAATCGGGCTCGTGGATGCAAAATAGGACCAAATAAGGCATAAAGAAGCCCAATTTTAGTAGGGAGGGCCCAAACAAGTGTGAAAATGTAAAGAGATACATTTTTCTACACTACAAATATATACACATATATTAATATATATGTATGTATATATCATTAAATATGTACATATATATTATTATTCTATGTATGTATATATCATTAAATATGTATATATCATTATATATTCACATATATATTTATCGAGAAGTACATATACAAAGTGTATATATATCCAATTTGTTTCCCATGTATATGATGTATCCACATATGAGTATATGTAAGTATTTCTACCTACGTATGCGCATATGTGTATATGATCATATATGAGTTATCAAATATATACATTTAATGTATATACATACTAATTTATATTTATATATATAATACATGATCCCAAAAGCTATAACCAAGGGTTTACTTACCGACACATATCCCATACTAACTTGACTTTAACTTGTCTAAACTAGGCTATGAGTGTGTGATAGATCAAGTAGGTACATTAGTGGTTACCATACCAAACTCCTCTCCTAAGTGATACTCTCCCTCTCCTGACTGGCAGGATTGGTTCTTTCCTGCATCAAACTTGGTGCATCATAAATGTAATTAGTCGAACACATGAAAATATTATCCATCATATATCATTTGCATCATTAAAAAACACTAATATCATAATGCATATTCATGTATTTCATTCACCTATTCAATTACATATTAAAGTCATGATTTTGCATTTAATATCATATCTACTCATAAAGGTAAAAGTAATCTGGTAACTGAGAAAAGAGGTGTAACAAGAACACAATGCATGTCAGTATGTCAAGAAGTGTTGAGCATGTCAATAACATGGAGACCTAATACATGTTCCTTCTCAAGCATTGAAACACATCACTTCATCATGGCCCTTTTCTCAATGGGGCCTCAATCTTGTTGGAGAGATACATCCCTCATCTTCTAATGGACACACATTCATTATCACTGCCACAAAATATTTCACTAAGTGGGTGGAAGACATCCCCCTCAACCTCATTAATGGCATCCAAATATTAAAATTTATTCTATACCATATCATTTTTCATTGTGATATTCCCTTCACCATCATTTTCGGTAATGGAAGTGTTGGCAAAAAAAGAATAAACAACTGAGAGGGGGGTGAATCAGTTGTCATAGAATTAAGACTTATTCAAAATTTAAACCTTTAATCTCAGATCTAATGAATAACAATGAAAGCATTAACAATACATCATAAACACATGAACACCAATATTTTATACATGGAAACCCTGTTAGGGGAAAAACCATGGTGGATGTTAGTCCACAAGATTATACCCTCTTAGAAGTATAATGAAAGAATGAATAGGGAATGCACTTGCATTCAGTCACACTACCTAGAGCTCACTACTCAGAGGAAGGCTCACTACCTTACATAAAATAATCAGATTAAGTCCATCTGATGAGGTTGAACTGAGAAATTAGCTTCTACAAAAGCCTAATGATAGCTTCGATTAGGCACCAAAAAACCTCTACACACTCTGCTCAAACTCTCTCACACTTTTCTCAATCTCTTTCACACTCTACTCGGCACTTGAATGATTTGATCTTTATTCACACATGTACTTCACATACACATATCAAGCATACATACCCCAATCATACATCAAAATGAGGAAAACAACCGCTCTTATATATCCGCTACATGAATTTACATCAACAACTCTATCGACCAAGAATAAAGAATAAATTACAACTCTCGGCCTTAACACATAAATAAATATTAATTTGCACCAACACAAGTCAGTCACAACATAGTGAGGACCCAAATCAACACCGTTGAACATGCCAAACAATAAAATATTAATCCTTATGGATCCACAACATGCTACCACCATCATGTCGGCCAAGAACATGAAAACTCGAGCACAAATCGGAAAAATCTTTGATCACGATCATACCAAACAATGCAGATGTGCAGCAAGGATAGAGAATGATCTAGAATCATCCATGAACATCACAGGAAAATGCACAACAACTGATATTGCCATAATTTCATCTGCTTCTTCCAAAAACACCTGCTACAGTAACTAAATAACTGTAGGAACACAAAAATTCATAACTTCCTCAATTATTGATGCGTACCACTAAAACTTTTGGACAACATGCTAGATAAGCTCAACAAAAAACCCTTTAATGTGCACCTTCTGATCATCAACGTACAAAAATTTCCATCACTCTGACCTTCTCAGCTTCACTAGCTACCTGCAATATATTTATTACAATTTTCTTAATCTCCTCGACATACACAACCTTCAAAATCACCAATGCTAATAGTGTTGACATCAATGACAACCACATATCAGAAATACAACTACAACATCCAATAATCTCCCCCTTTGACATTGATTGCAACACATGATGTGAAAAATACACCATCAACACAACTCACTCTACACACAATGCTTTTCTCCACTTCTCCCCCTTAGATGTTACAGTGTTTTTCACATTACACCTTTCCCCCTATACGACATTATTTTCTCCCTCTATAGGGAAATTTTCACTGGATTCTCTCCCCCTTTGACATCAATGACAATGGTACACAAGCTCTGAACTACATATTTAGCACATATGACTACTCCCCCTGAGTAGTAGCCACCACAACATCAATTCAGAATAAGATATGGCTATGAATTCACAGACTGATGCAAAGACCTACATCACTTAGTTCTGATTAGGAGGGGAAATCGCCCCTAACTTGCCTCTGAGGTACTCAAAAGTATCCTTAGGCAATGGATTAGTAAATATATTTGCAATTTTCTCCTTGGTAGGTACATACTCCAGTCTAACTTCTTTTTCACTTACTTTATCTCTCAAGAAGTGATATTCGATGGATATATGCTTTGTCTTTGAATGCAACACTGGATTCTTGGACATTTTTATGATGCTTGAGTTGTCACAAAATATAGCAATGGGTTCTTCACACTCAATTCTGACATCTCTCAGCATATACTTCATCTACAGTACTTGAGTACAGTTGTTTGCAGTAGCAATGTATTCTACCTCAGCAGTAGATAAGGAAATGGAATTCTAGTTTTTACTTAGCCAAGATACCAACTTCTTCCCTAAGAATAATGCACCACCACTAGTACTCTTCCTATCATCCACATCTCCTACCCAATCTACATCAGTAAAAGCATTTAGAGTAAGATCATCATCCTTAGGATACCAAAGACCAAAATCAATTGTCCCTTTCAGGTATCTGAAGATTCTTTTCACAATAGTCACATGAGACTCTTTTGGATCAGCTTGATATCTAGCAACCATGCATACAAAATTCATTATCTCTGGCCTGGTCTAAGTCAAGTAGAGTAATGCACCAATCATTGACCTATATATTGTTTGATTTTCTTTAGGAGAATCATCATTCTGTGTAAGTTTGCATCCAGTCACCATAGGTGTACCAACTGACTTTGAGTCTTCCATGCCAAAAAAATTCGGTAACTCTTTTACATATTTGGACTGAGATATAAAGATTCCATCTTCTAACTGATTTATTTACAATCCTAATAATAATTTAAGTTCTCCAATCATTGACATTTCAAACTCACTTTTCATTTCATCAACAAACTTCATACACAAATCATCATCACCTTCAAAAATAATGTCATCAACAAAGACTTCAATGATCAATTCTTTATTTTGATTCAAGTTGAAATGCATATTGATGTCAGCATTACCCTTACTGAATCCAAGCTTCAATAAGTATTTATTCAATCTAGCATAGCAAGCTCTAGGAGCTTGCTTAAGTCCATATAGAGCTTTCTTCAATTGGCATACCATGTCTTTTTCATTAGTCAGTTGAAATCCATCTGGTTGCTCAACATATACTTCTTCTTCTAGCTCACCATTGTTTTTATCTCCTATGATCTGACTATCAGAATGATTTCACCTCACATACCTTGGAACTTTAGGACTTTCTCTAACTTATGGTTCTTCTATTCTTTCTTCTGTACTTTTGCTAGTTTTTGCTTCTTGATTCCCTTGGTTTATTGAACAATTTGAAGTTGATTCTATGTCTAAAAATTATTTCCATTGTTAGTACTATCATGATGATCATCTAAATCATATCCACTACATCTGGATGGTCTGTCAATATCTTCATCAACTTTGACATTTTCACTTTCAACCATTTTCTTCAACCTTTTGTTAAAGCATCGGTAAGCATTGCTTTTAGTAGAGTAACCTAGAAAGATTCCTTCATCACTTCTAGCATCAAACTTGCCTATATCATCATCTCTCTTGATGTAGAATTTGCTTCCAATTTTTTTGAAATACTTGACAGTAGGCTTATAGCCAAACCATAGCTCAAAAGGGGTCTTACCAAAATTATTGTTGACATTTACTCGGTTGATAGTATACACAGCGGTGCTTACAACTTCTCTCCAATAGAAATGAGGAACATTTGCTTCCAACATCATGGTTCTAGCAGTGTCTAGAATGGTTCTATTTTTTCTTTCAACAACTCCATTCTGTTGAGGGGTCCAAGGGGTAGATAGTTGTCTTTGGATTCCGTGCTCTTCATAGAAAGAATTGAATTCCCGAGAAGTGAATTCACCACCTCTTTCTGACCTTAAGCACTTGATCTTTTGACTTGTCTAATTCTTTGCCATAGCTTTGAATCTTTTGAAATTTTCTAATGCTTCATGTTTTTCTCTTAAGAAAGCAACCCATATCATTATAGAGTAATCATCAATAAGAAACATAAAGAACTTTTCACCTTGAAGACTTTTGATTCTAAAGGGACCACATAAATCGATATGTATCAATCTCAGTACTCCATTAGAGTTATACTGTTTTCTCCAGAAAGAATTTCTATTATGTTTTCCCATCTGACATTCCTTGCACATAGAGTTAGTAGACTTCACTAACTTAGGAAGATCTCTGATTGCTTGAGAAGAAATTATTTTGAGAATGTTATCAAAGTTCACATGACACAACCTCTTATGCCATAACTAGCTTACATCAACTTGAGCAATTAAACAACTTTCACTAGCAACACTTAAGTGAAAAATATTACCTCTTGTCTTTGTTCATGAAGCAATCACATTTCCAGAACTTCCCCTTATCTTGCACTTACCATCCTTGAACTAAAGATTGTATCCCTTGTCTACCATTTGTCCAACACTCAAAAATTTATTCTTTAAGCCTTCTACATAAAGATCATCATTAGTATTATGTTTACCACCAAAATAAATAGTGTCTCTACAACGAATCACACCAAAAGTGTTGTCTCCAAATCTTACAACACCACCATCATAGTTTTCCAAGCTTACAAACTTTCTTTTATCACCAATCATATGATCTGAGCATCCACTGCCAATTACCCACTCATCCTTTTCTTCATTTTTTGTTGCAAGAGCCTTCTTAAAATTCACATTACTAGTAGATTCAATGGACACCTGACCATTTTCTTTGATAACAATAAATACCCATTCATCTTCATTTCCAATTTCTTTATCATATTCATCATCAATAACACCTTCTTCAACATAATAGCATTTCTTTTGAAATATAGACTTATCGGGTTTGTACTTGGACACTCTTTCAGGACACCTTGATGCAAAATGACCTATTTTACTGTAGGAAAAACATTTGATAGGTAACTTTCCTTTGTACTTACCATGAGATTTGGCTTCTCTTTTCACAATCAATGCTTCTAGTTCTTCTAATTCTCTTTCTTCATCTTCAATCTGTTTCATCTCATCGTCATACTTGAATGTCTATTTGGAACTCTCTCGGATCATATCTCTGCTTGTTTTCCTAGATACAGTAGCTTTGAATTCAGATTCTGTCTTAGGAGTAGATTCACCAAATTCACTTAACTCAAAGGTAACAAGTTTTCCAATCAACATATCTCTTGTCACATTTGTCACTGTCTTGAGTTCATCAATAACATGAGTTTTTCGTTTGTAGGAAGGAGGCACAGATCTAAGTATTTTAGCCACAATCTCTTCTTCATCCAAGATTCCATCGACACATCTAATGCTCATCACCAGCTCATTTAAATTTTGAGAGAAAGAAAGGATGTTCTCATCTTCACTCATCTTCATGTCCTCCCGCTTGCCTTTTAGACTTTGTAGCTTAGCAACTTTTACTAGTGGATCTCTTTCATACAATGTTTCCAACTTTTTCCAGATCTCATGTGTAGTCTTTAGACCTATCACATTTGTCATCTCTGAATCTATCAAAGAACTCAACAATGCTTCAATAGCCCTAGTATTTGTTTCATCTTCTTTGATTTCATCAGCAATAGATGGACCATTCTAAGGGATAGTATATGCATTCTTTATAATCTTCTAGAAAGGCTCACCAATGCACTTCAAATGACATTCCATTCTGGCCTTCCATAGGGAGTAGTTTGCTCCATTGAATCTAGGGCTTTCCTACTTGTAATAGTCCATCTCAGATCACCTCAAGTTGTTAATCTTTTCCTTTAGAGGAACTATCTTTGATACCAATTTTTGGCAAAACAAGAATAAACAACTGAGAGGGGGGGTGAATCAGTTGTCACATAATTAAGACTTATACAAAATTTTAACCTTTAATCTCAGATCTGATGAATAATAATGAAAGAATTAAAAAATCAGAAACACATGAACACCAAGATTTTATACATGGAAACCTTGTTAGGGGAAAAACCACAGTGGATGTTAGTCCACAAGATTATACCCTGTTGGAAGTATAATGAAAGAATGAATAGGGAATGCACTTGCATTCAAGCACACTGCCTAGATCTTACTACTCAGAGAAAGGCTCACTACCTTACATAAAATAATCAGATTAATTCCATCTGATGAGGTTGAACTAAGAAATTAGCTTCTACAAAATCCTGATGACAGTTCCAGTTAGGCACAAAAGAACCTCTACACACTCTGCTCAAACTCTTTCACACTCTATTCAATCTCTTTCACACTCTTATATGCACTTGAATGATTTGATATTTATTCGCACATGTACTTTGCATACACACACCGAGCATACATACCTCGAGCATACATCAAAATGAGGAAAACAACCGCTCTTATATATCCGCTACACAGATTTACATCAACAACTTTGTCGGCCAAGAATAAAGAATAAATTGCAACTATCGGTATTAATATATAAATAAATCTTAATTCGCACCAAAAAAAGTTGGTAACAAAATAGTGAGGACCCAAATCCACACCTGTGAACATTCCAAACAAGAAAATATTAATCCTTATGGATCCGCAACACGCTACCACCATCATGTCGGCCAAGAACATGAAAACTCGAGCACACATCGGAAAAATATTCAATCACGATTACACCAAATAATGCGGATGTGCAACAAGGATAGAGAACGATCTAGAATCATCCATGAATGTCACAAGAACATGCGCAACAATTGATATTGCCAGAATTTAATCTACTTCTTCCAAAAACACCTGCTATAGTAACTAAATAACTGTAGGAACACAAAAATTCATAACTTCCTGAATTCTTGGTGTGTACCACTAAAAATTTTGGACAACATGCTAGATAAGCTCAGAAAAAAAACCCTTTAATTCGCACCTTCTGATTATCAACATACAAAAATTTCCATCACTTTGACCTTCTTAGCTTCACTGGCTGGCTGCAATATATTTATTACAATTTTTTCAATCTCCTCGACATATACAACCTTCAAAATCACCAATACTAATAGTGTTGACATCAATGACAACCATATATCAGCAATACAGCCACAACATCCAACAGGAAGACCATTCAAAAACCAAGGTGTTTTCAACCTTTGAGAACTATTTCACATCTAGTGGTCTACTCCACACTACCCACAAGATAATGACCAAGCCAGGTGACAAATAAAACCTAGCTTAAAATACTTAAAAAGGTTTTCAATGAAACTAGTTGTGATTAGCATCTCCATGTAAATCCCACCCTATGGGCTTACCACACATCCATCTATACACCCACAAGATCTACACCATATTCCCTCATGTTCAGTTCTAAATCAATCTTTCCCATTAAGATTGAACTCCCATTATTTTTGTATTCATTTAAAAAATCTTATCAATGATGAGGAATATCAGGTTGCACACTTGAGTTGAAGCTATAAATCCTTGATGAAGGATGCCTCAACACCTTTAATCATTTTCAATCATATTGGAATATCTTAATAAAATGCCACAAAAAAAGTTCAAGCCTAGAGATTTCCAGGTTGGTGACCTTATTCTTAATAAAAATCAGAGGAACTGGTAGAAAGGAAAGTTTGAGCCTGATCGGTTGGCTCCTTATCTCATCATGTCTAGGTATGGTTTTGGGGCATGTCAATTATCCACTCTGGAAGGATAAACATTGGATGAACATTTCAATGTCGTCCATATCAAGCAGATCTATACTTAAATCCATGTGGCATCCCACCTTTCAAAAAAAAATCAAAATATAGAAGAAACATAGTGAAAACCTGGTAGCATGTGTCATGTGTAATTATCCACTATATTATTCAACATGCCTTTACACCATCTTCATGCTATCCATTATCATATCTCTTAATTTTATTCCACCTATCACTCATTACCCTCCTCTCCTCTTATTGGCACCCCCCTATCATCTTTATCCTATGTTATCCCTTATTGAGCCTTTGATAATTTGGATCACTATCCTAATTCCTAATCTTCATAAATTGGTTTATAGACATATCTTAACAATGTTTGAATTAGTCATAATCATAATAACATACACCAATATATCCCTTGAATAAAATCCCTTAAATAATGCACATCATGTAAATATCATGTGTCCTATACATATTTTTGGTCCTCTTTGTTATCACCTAGGTTCAGTTGTCTATATGTGTCCTTAGGTCCCATCTTCATGTTAGTTTTCCTTGTGCAATCAAGCAAGTATTCACAAATAATTGTACTTTAGTCTCTTTGGTTTCAAGTGTCTTGATTGTCTTATGTCATGATATGTCTATTCCTACCCATCCATCTTTGACCTTCGTAGGATATATCATTCCCCACATCAGATCACATCTACTCTATCCATCATCCTTATGGAAAAGGTAATTTAAATATTTTTTATTTCATTGGTGCTTTTGGAATCTATGTTTATCTTTCTTTTAAATTTCCCACTTTACCTACTTGAGGTTTCAATGATTCATCATATCATGGTGTGCTTTGATTGGTGAAACTAGGAGCATGTCTTGGTATTTCATTTGTTGTGTTTTCTCGATTGCACTGCATAGTATAAATCAAGGCCTCTTGAGACCTTGTGGTATGCTAGGGTATTCCTTCTATTTTTTTTTCCACCTTTGTGCCCACCAAAGTTCACTACGACTTTATGAGATGTTGGACCAACTTTTTCAGTTTTTGAGTTATTCCTATGCATGTGATACAACATTGCCCCGGTTCCTCATACCTTGGTACATTATATCTCCTACTATATCAAATTAAGTGATCACTACATGTTATTTTATTTGTGCTCACCCCTCCATCCATTTATCTTACTTGTTTCTAATCCACTCATCCTATCATTTTATCCCACCTACTTATATACATAATCCATCTCCCTTGACTCTTTCTTAATCATGGGTTTTGTGTGCAAATGTGTCCCTCAAATTATTTTATTGTTTTGGCACTATGATTGATGTCTTATGGCATGACTAGTGTATTTCATCCTACATTTCATCTTACACCTGCCATTGATCCTGACCATCTCATATCATTCTCATTTGGATTCATCATTAAATTTTAGGCTCATTAAGTTTTTTAGATTTTTTAGTCTAAGCATCTTTCTATCATCGAATTTTAGATTCATTAATTTGTTTAGATTTTTTATTCTAAGCATATTTTCATCATTACATTTTAGGTTCATTCAATTGTTTCGATTTATTAGTCTCGACATCTTTTCATTATTGCATTTTAGATTCATTCAATTGTTTAGATTTATTAATCTAAACATATTTCATCTCATATCACATTATTTCATTATCATTTAATTTCCTCTAGCTATTTAGATTGGTAGTTTGAGCATATTTTTCATTTTAATCTATCATTTCATTACCATTATCACATACACACATGTCATCCATATACATCCATACATCAACAAAAAGAAAACTCATCATACATCATAGCATCATATAGATGTACATCCTACATCACACACATTAGTCACATCATCGTGCATCATATAGATATACACCTTGCATCAACATCATCAATATCATATGATTCATATAAGCATCATATCATATAGGTCATCCATACTCACCCATCATAACTATCATCATATACAATCTATACATACATACAATAAAACATGCATATGCGTTAACCATCACATCCATATCTCATAAAACAATAAAATGACCATCATATATACATTAATGTTATCATAATATACAACAAAATAAATGATCTTAGCACATACAGATCATATCTACCTATATACATCAATCAAAACTATCAAAATATCCCTATCATGTGGCTAGTCGTTGCTAGCCCATTTTGAGTGTGTTAGGGAGCTTGGTACTCCCCCTGATGTTCTTGGTCCTATTCCTCCCCCTCCTGGCCTTGATGATGATGGTGAACCCATAAATTGATTCTTATATGATCTTTATCATTTCAATTGAGACCCACTCCTCCTATATCTACCCCTCTCAAATAAGCTCGATGCTTTAGACCTTAGCTATGAATACCTACTCGTATAATCCTTTGTAGTATTGAGCCTCCTAGATCACCTATACTAATTGTAGAGACAAATCCATAACACTTTGTCCATTGCCTTGCATCTTGGGTGTATCCTTCTCTTGATGATATATGTCTTGGTCTACTTGTAATCGCCCCTCCCTAAATTCCAAGCCCCTTGAGCCAACCTCAAACCATCTCACTCCATAATGACAACAATAAGGGTTGTTTGAAGGTCGTCCCTCTTGACGATCACTATGGCCATATCTCCTTGCATGTGGGCTATTCTCTATTGTATCTTCACCACCTTGCTCTTTGATGTCGCCACCCTCATCTCTAGATTGCTCCATCTCCCTACCTCCTCTACCTATGACAACAAAACCTACATTAGTATGTCCTCCAAGGTCAACATCTTAGGTGATCTTGGGACCTTTGCCTCCACCTCCATCTCCTTTGAGCTTGATGATCTTGATGAGATATTGCTGCTAGAAGTCACCTCCTTCTCCATCAACTTCTCCTCCACTATCTACCCTCTATCCCCCCCTCTCGCCACAACTCTATCTCAACCTCTTTATCTCTCCTTGTTTCATCAACCTCCCACTTGCCTCCTCATTTGTGCCTCCACTCTTGCCTACGTCTGGCCCACCAATGGTGCACTTGGGGCCTAATTTAGTCATGTTTAGTTATGTCTCTCCCACTATTAATTGTATATGCTAGTAATCTTGAGGCCATTGAATCCTTTGTGCATATCCAATACAACCTACTCAAGCCACCTCCACTCCTTTATAGTTGTCCTTTGAGCTATCTATGGACCCCAATCCACCACCTCCCTATTCAATCATACAAAAAACATGTGGCCCATCGATCACATCCTGTATCACTTTGAATTGCTTGGTAACCTTGTTAGGCCGGTATCACTCAATAAGATATGGATACCAACCAATGATATAACATGTGATAAACATATACTTCTCATATCTCATATCCTATCATCCCCCCTCTATCCAATATGGTCTATGTACATTATCCCCCTCCTCTAGGTTGTCCAACAACCACCTCTTATATAGCATATCATAGACCTCCCTATATCATAGCCCCCTCTCCAACTAAAAACCATGAGCTTGTCTACATCCCTATCTATCCTCAAACCCATTAGCTAAGTGACTGCAATGTGCTCCCATGCCCATATATGCAAGAGTGTGATATGGGCCATTACTTTGCCCACCCTTGTAGAAAATAAATAAGTCAGTGGCACGAAGCACAGGTCAATTCTAGATTCACCACCGACCAAGGCTATGTAGATCCTTGTATAAGTGGGCCAAGATGCATGACCATTAGGCAAACCTTCATTGGTGCTCAACCATGTCATCCACACACTCCCCCAAGGTCAATATAAATAATTGACCACTCTAGTGGAGAACCAACACTCCATTAAAAAATCCACACTAATACAATTTTATCCCCCACACTAGTTGTGTGCACCATTCTAGGTTGAGTTTTCATCCTATCATTAGGGCATTGATCCTTTGAAATAATCTACAAAATCATCGGCATTTCCTTGCTCGTGTTGTGTACTCATGGGACCTTTACGGGAAATAATACTATCCTCCACAAATCCTCTAGGGTGACACTCATCTCTCATATGGGGATATGGAGCATACTAGTCTCTGATCTCCATCACTTTTCCAATATTGTTAGTAGAGGGTGATGAGCCCAAATCATTGAAATTTGTGCCATATAGACCACATTACATGTTTCTAGAAGGGTTTATTCTACATCCTAGAAGTAAGTTGCAAGCTATAGTACCATAGATCACCTCTCTCAAGTCCTCATAGTTGCAAATATTTGTAACACATCACCAAACCACATGTTAGCCTTTCTATCACACTTGGAAATCTTTTTCTTCTAGCAATTCTTGTCTTTCTACCAATCGTTGGAAAATTAGTCATTATATAGTGTGCATTCACCTAATCATTTTTGCATTCACCCAATGGAAAATTTCCCCCTCAATAGGGCACATTCACCTAATCTGTTTCTCATTTTCCCATCAAAGAATTCGCCTTATTTTCAAATTTGTTGATGTATTTTCCTTTTAGGGTGCATTCATATTTTTGTGATGCATTTGCCTTCATTTTTGTAAATTTGCCTATGTTTTCATGGATTCACCTCTATTTTTGTAGATTCACCTCTCCTTTGGCATATACACCCCTACATATACCTTCCATCAGAGGATTTTCCCAATTGAGCCACACATGTTTTTTAACCTATCATTAAATGAAAAAATGCCTATCCTAGGGGAAGTTCAAAATTACATACCTAGTCGCCTCAACCTCCTCTCTAACCTACCATCCTCACTTGGTCCATGTGATGCTCCACAGCTGGTATGTTTGCCATCATCTCCTCACTCCTATAATCTCCTAACAAAATTAATACATACTTAGGGTTAAAATAAATATGAATTAACCCTTGATTACTATTTATAGCCCCCCTAATTCACCTCCATCACCTTTCATGTTGCTATTTCTTCCTCTTAGCTTCATTTTCCTCTGTTTTTCTTCCATTCTTCCTCATTTTTTGTCCTACACCTCACTTTTCCACCCTTCTCTTCTTTCAAGAGGTCCTCCCAACCCCTTTTTCCCATCAGCCCTCTTGAGGGTGCATCATCCTTCCTACTATATTATCCACATCAAGACATATTTTTCACCTAGTTTTCTTCGTGTCAACTATATTTTATTTTTCTTTAAAAATTATTATTTTAATGCTATTTCAAAAAATGGAAAAATTCAGACACCTAAAATTGACCACTATAGTTTGGTCATTTAATCCTATTTTTCATCTAATTATCCATCATCTATGCTAATTAAATAATGATATAATATTTAATTAATATTTCCTATTTTCCTTCTAATCTATGCTAAATTCCTAAAATAATTTAATCTTTTAATTACCTACCTTATCCATCCCACTTTACCCTTTCTATAGTTAGGGTAAAAGTCTTAGGGAAAATGCATAAAAAAAATTGTAATGAAACCCTAACAAGCACAATAGAGCACAAACTAGCATGAAAATCAAAATAAGAAAGCAAAGCAAACCGATCTCTAAGCTTGATTTGATTTATCTCCATTGCTCTTCTCCACCTCACATAAGCATGCAAGATTTTGAAGGATTGAATGATTTGATATGTTGATGTTGATTGCTCATTTTCATAGCATAATGATAAGATGGAGATGATAGAGGAAAAATAGATAGATAGATGAGAAGATTGGAGGAAATTTTGGCAGAGTGAGGATACTAGAAGAAGATTCAATCCAAATGGCCTGTGAAAGACTATATTTATAAGCAATAGTTGGTTTGATTCAATGGCCAAGATTAAAAGTCAAATGTGTGATGTGTATGGATAAGATTAAAATTTGATTTTAGTGCCTATGACACACATTAAGTGGGTTATGACATGAGGCTAAAATTAGGATGTGAGGGAAAAAGAGGGATTATGCTATTTATTTTGGAGAAAAAGATGCCTATGACGCACAATGAATGGGGCTAAAAATAGGATGTGAGTGGGAATCTCATGATTTAAATAATAAAATTATTTAAATTATTTGTGCATGTGAAGATTTGTATTCATGTGACACATGTTGCAATGTGGTAATAAGTGAGGGATTAATTCAAATACTTAATTTGAATTATTTTGAGACATGTGAAGGGGAATTAATTAAATAAATTTAATTAATTGGGAAGGTTATTAAGTGGAATAAATGGGATAAGTGGGATAATGTAATGACCTAGGGTAAAATATTACAAGATGTCTTGCAAGGTCATGTATCGACTAGGTAATGTTATGACATGGACAATTTTGGGTGTCTACACTTTCTTCCATTGAATTAAATAAATAAATCTATTTATTTAATTTTTCCCTCTTTTCCTCCAAGTGGAATCAAATAAAATTATTTAATTCTTCTCCCTTTCTCTCTCCTAGTCCTATCCTCCAACATTTTTTATTATCCTCTAATCCTAATCCTAATAATCTCACTAATCATGTGCACACACTTAATCCTTGATTAAGAGGTGTCACATCCTCTAGTTCTCCCACTTGTCCTAATCAATCCTCTAATCCTAATCCCAATCCCTCCCTTAATCACTTGCACATTCCTAATCTATGATTAGGAAAGGGATCAAGTCCTTTCCATTTATTGCCTATCCACCATGTCCTCTAGCCTTAAAATATTTCCCCTTTTGGGAGGGAATCCCACATGGATTCTTGTCCCAAAAGTACACTCAAGGAATTTTTAATTCCTTTATTCCCATCACATCATCACTTTTGGAGTGTGAGGACAAACCTTGCCTTTATGATAAGATCTCCTCCCACACTCCAAACTACCATATCCGTATCAAACCCTCTTATAGAGCTTCCCCTATGTCCAATAAACTAATTTAGATAGTGTGCTTACAACTTAACAGACCTACAAATATTAAATTAAATAATTCATTGTTCTAGAGGTGCTTCATTTAAATTGTCAACCAAGGAATCATAATTTTGAGATGATGTTGGCACTATATGTGCAACTGAGAATCCTAAACCCTCCTAAGTGATTGAGTATAGAAAAAGAAACAAAAAAAAATCTAATTAAAGACAACTAACTTAAATAAATTCTTCATAGAAAATGGATTAAGTGAATACTAATCATTGTAAGCAACTGCAATAACTGTTGCAAGTAACTATTCCTACATAGATTGTAACTTAATGAATCTCTATGATGCAACATGTTTGCATAACACTTAATTGTCTAATAACACTCAACACAATATGAGTTAGAAATTACAATTCAAAAATTAATTAAAAATCTAAATTTAAATGGATTTTGTAGTACCTCAAGTGACCCTTGCTTGAGCTGCTACAACCCACAATGTCTTCCTTCAAATTCTAACTCAAATATTCATGTGAAATTGTTGTATCCTTCTTTATTATAGTTTGAACATACAAAAGCTTAAGAACATAATATCTAATAACAAGATTTGTATTCAATCTACTTCATACATAAATCCAACTAGCTTGATCTCTCACAAGATCAAACATATATAGATTTATGAGAGCCCTTTATTCCAAAACTAAAAACAAACTACGAACAACTTCCAAAAACATAAGAGGACTAGGTCAGATTAAGAGAAAAAAATGCAAGTGGAAGTAAGAGTGTAAGAATATGATAAGGACTCTACATCAATTAAGTAGATGGTTATAACTAAAAGTGTGCCTAATAGGGCAAAATTTATTACAAGCACTATCCATTATTAGAACAAGCCTCTTCTTTCCTCCATGATTTATTAGTAACTCGAAGTGAAAAGATGGAGTGATCCATGAATAATCATGTTCGTAACTTTCACAATTGCCTACATTAGCTTCAAGAAAAATTCACATGTTGTAGTTGATCACCTCTCTGATTGTGGTGGATGGAAATCCTTCTATTGTGGGTTTACTACAGGGGTTATTTTTATTCCCAAAGGTATTTTTCATTATTAACAACTATAATTAATCATCAAACTCCACTAAATTCTATAGACATTTAAAGATCACACAATCATTTATTAGTATAGTATATCATCTTCAATGCTTTTAAATACTTAAAATATATGAAAAGGTTTGGAAATGTCTTTGAAACTTAGCAAAAATATGGTAGAAATAATGAAACTAAAGCAAGGAGACTAGAAATTTCTAAGGCTTATCATCTCTCATTGTGCCACTTGACACAACCTTTTGGTTTGATAGATCACACTCATCCTTCACCATTGATCCCCCTCAAGAAATCCTAACTCTTCATCCATTTCCAACCAAAACATATAACCCAATACTTAGACATTTTTTATAGGAATCTAACAATTTTTGAATGAGTGTCATTATGCGACCAAAATTGCAAGTGAGCACACATCAAATTGAACATCAAAGGCACATATACACAATAGGGAATCTAATATATTTTAATTTCATTAAATTGTATACTTGTTTGACTTTGTAAGCCTAAAATTGAGTGTTTGTTTGATCTTTGTAATGTTTAGTTATGCTATTTAAATCATTTGCATTGGCACTAATTCCATGCATACAACTTGTAAGAGAAATTTTCATCAAGAAATATTTTTATTATCTTTAATAACTTTTATTAGTGGATTAATCCCATCCAGTTTCTTAGGGAAATTAATTATGATATGGACCACAATTATATTATATTTGTGATAAAATTAATCAAATAAAACAATTCTTAGAGTTGTTCATATAATGTTAATAAAGTTCTACTATTTTCATTGTCTTGAACCTATCCATTTCCTTATGGATAATTGTTATGATAATGAATCTATTAACATAGAAAATAGATATAAGAGAGTTGGGATAGGAAATACTAGTCTTTTTAATGATTGATTTGGCTTAGTTGTCATGATTTTGATATGTTAGATCAAGAGGAAAAATTTGTAATTTTCATACTACCTTTGTATTCTTTCCACTTGGTCAAGCTTTGTGAAGAAGACAAATCCAAGAGTGATTGTTGGAATGAGAGAGAAACAACTCAAACACCACTAAGCAAATCCTATTGCATCTTGTCACAAAGAGTTCATAGACTATAAGATTCAACAGATACCATCTAGGGTAGAGGTAGGACATATGGTTCACGTCCCATCCCATAGATAATGTATAGGAAAATATATGAATAACAGAGTAAGAAGATATATGTACGAGAATATATGGATGAGATTATACACAAAAGAGTATATGTATGAGAGAATATATGCAAGAAGAAGAGAGGAGATATACAAAGTATAGGGGAAGATATATGATGAGTGTGCAAATATATTATGTAAAAGGAGATATAAGGATATATTAATGTACTCCATTGATATAAATAATATAATGATACCAAAATTTTATCTATATTATGTTGTTTGACTTTTTGATATATAGTTATTTAGTCAATCTTATGTTTGGATCAAACCATTGCTTCTTTATATGATTGAGTTTAGGGTATAAACTACAACACTCCTAAAGTACATGGGGCTCAAAACTATGGTTTGTGTTTCCCCATTTTTTTGCTAACATTAGGAGAAAATGAACAAATATCATGTACCACACTAAACAAAATCAAGGAGATTATCTTCAAACTAGTTCTAGAAAACACTAATCCTCAAAACTTTCAAAATCCACCACTTAGATACCAAGGAATATGGAAACTAATCAAATGGATGGAGAAACAAACACAACTGGTTAAAATTAGATGCTATAAAATACAAAAGGATGAAGATGACCCAAACAAAAAAATTTGAGATCATTATGAAGGAGGAGGACTGGAAATACAACTAAACAAGGATTCTAAAGACCATTATTATAACCAACCCTCAAGTTAAAAGAAGAAAATATAGCCCTGAGGGAGAATCCTAAAATGGCAAAAATTAACAATTATTGGGAAGAACCAATTGTGGCATTGGTCATTGAATTATTGTTAGAATATGAGGAACTATTCCCATGAACATTCACAAAAATGAAATGCACAAAAGAAATTAAATGGGAGTCATGAAAATGCAACTCAAATAAGGAGCCAAACCACACCGAAAAAGGCCTTATCGCCTCAACCCTAACATGAAGAAAAGAGTAAAAATAAAATTAGAAAAAATGTTAGCAAAAAGGTGTAGAAGTTGAGAAAATACAACTTCACAAACCCCGAAGATCACCTGCATGCAAATAACCTGTCACAAAAGAAGAGATGGAGACAAACACGCAAGGGTTCTTTGAAAAATGAAAATGTTTATGTCAGAGAGAATGAGAGAATGAATTGATGTTAATACAATAGGATCAATCCTTGTAAAAAGGAGATCATGCAAACCCTAAAGAAACACTAATAGGAAAAACCCTAAAAGAAACCCTAATAGGAAAACATTTAATAATTAATATAATTATTAAATGTCACTTTATGCAAACTAACGTGAAATCTTAAGAAGAGAATAAAGGTAACATAATCAACACAATCAAGTTAAAACCTTTACTCTAACACACCCCTTAAGATGAGCAACAATGCAACTACAAATAAATGCAAGAAAGAAAAGGTAACTACAATGCAGGAAGGCAAACATGGGTCTCAGCAACTAGGCCAGATCAGGTACCCAAATACAACCAAATCTTTGTAAAATGGAGAAATAGAGAAAACCTCATGGGAAAAAGCTCTACTCCAAAAAGAGATGTAGAAAGCCAAGCAGAACATCACTGAAGCAGAAGAAGCTGCAAAAACCTGTCAAAAGATGACTGCTATGGTGTTGAACAACCTCCGCAAAAGATAAGATTATCAGAAACAAGAAGACAAAAATCTGCATAAGTGCCCCAAACAACACTACTCGAATCAGATGGAAAACAAAGGCAAACACCTGGAACGAAGATACAGATGGCACAAGTACCAATAGTCTAAAAAACACTAATCAACTAAGAATGGAAGATCCCTTCCAAGGTGAAACCAAGGAAAAATTAGCATGAACAGTATAATAACCCCCCATAATGTTGAACTGGGAGAGCCTGACAGATCCACTGAAATGATGTGAAACACCCTGTAGTGCATGAAGGAGAAAAAATATCTGAAAGTGCACAAGAAAGCACCTACAATTGAAAAAATGGTGTGCAAAACAAAGCACACATGCATGAGGTTGGAATCATATGGATCCACTGTCGTCGTGGAGGGACACTCACTGGACAAAGGTGTGATGGCAAAACAAAGGCACTACACAACCCCTCCATGGCACTTTATAAAATAGTGCGAGTACAAAATATGGCACAACCTTATGTGCAAAATCCCCAAAAATACATGTACAATAGTGTGGCACTTTATCTCAGGGCGTTTACATAAAATATATTGCTTACAAATGATGCTCAAAATGTCCTAAAAAAAGGACAAAAAGCTGGAAATACATGAAGGACAGCCAAAAAACTGTAGAATACACCAACGGAAAAAAAAAAAAAAAAAGTGATGAGACCCACACCACTGGAAAGTTGAGAAAACTAGCTTTCTGACGATATCTCGTTTGCCAAAAAACAATATCATATGCCCAAGTTACGGCCTCTAGAAGAAAATAGCTCCAAAGGGGAAAAAAGTCAGTGTTGCATTAAATTTGATGGTCATACGGCCGTCACAATGAAAATGCAGACTTAAATTTGACGGCCAAATGGTCGTCACCGCAAAAGCATAATAGAGCTTATTTTAGAAAAAAATGTATAAAAAAAACATTATAGAAATTTATTTTTTTGATAAAAAAAAATATATTGGAGGTGGGGGAGGCACGTGGCCCACCCCCACCGTACCCCTGTGCAGCTGCGGGTACTTTGCGCAGGTCTGGGCAGGTACACTGCGTAGGTTTTGCCCGCCTGCGCAGGGTCCCGGCCTAAGCAAGCCGTGAAAAGGCTTTTAAAAAAAAAATTACAATGAAAAAACTGCGGAAAATGTTTGCAAAAATTTATTTATTTATTTTTTTTGAAGAAAAAAATAATCCGAAAAAAGATGCGGAAAAATAAATTTTGAATTTTTCTTTTTACCAGGTAGGCGGACGGTCGTACTTGCAAAAAAAATTTGCTTCAAAATTCGACTTTGTCCAAAATGGACGAGTGAACAGTCGATTTAGGAGTTTTGGACCGTTGTGGGCACAATGGCGAGGTCCATTTGGGCTCAAAGTGATTTGAAATTGCAGGTATGCCCTGGATCAAAAAAACAAACCCCAAACCCTTGAAGCTCCAAAACTTTCAAAACAAGAATAGAAAGCAACAGGTCTAGAACTCTGATACCATGTAGAAGTTGAGAAAATACAACTTCACAAACCCCGAAGATCACCTGCATGCGAATAACCTGTCACAAAAGAAGAGATGGAGACAAACAAGCAAGGGTTCTCTGAAAACTAAAAATGTATATATAAGAGAGAATGAGAGAATGAATTGATGTTAATACAATGGGATCAATCCTTATAAAAAGGAGATCATGCAAACCCTAAAGAAACCCTAAAAGAAACCCTAATAGGAAAACACTTAATAATTAATATAATTATTAAATGTCACTTTATGCAAACTAACGTGAAATCTTAAGAAGGGAATAAAGGTAACTTAATCAACACAATTAAGTTAAAACCTTTACTCTAACAAAAGGATTATTAAACCAGTGGAAGGTTTTGAATGGATTAGCCCTATGGTAGTAAAAAATAAAGAGGAGAAATTCAAATGTGTATCTAGACTTTTGGGAACTTAAAAAAGTATGTATTCAAAATCCCTTTCCTACTCCTTTCATCGAGGAAATACTTGAATCTATCATAGGGAGAGAAATTTATTCATTCACCAATGATTTTTCGAATACCACCATATTTGAATCAAGGAATAAGTCCAACCTAAAACTAAATTTTCCACAAAGTGGGGATCATTCATGTATACAATAATGCCTTTTGGATTGAAAATGCAACAATAAACTTTAGTAGAGTTATGGTGAATATATTTAAGGAGTTTAGTCGTGACTTCTTAGAAGTATATATGGATTATTGGACTATCTACAACTTAGTGAATAACCACATTCAGTTACTTCAAAATATGCTAGAAAAATGCAGAAGTATGCAACTATCCTTGAATTTCAAGAAATGCATTTTTGCAATACCCTTTGGCACATTACTTGGGCACACCATACATAAAGGAATAATGGTCAATATAGTGAAAATTGCCTTGATTTTAGCATTACCACCACTTAAAACAACATCATAGGTTAATAAATTTCTAGTCTATATTGGGTATCACAAAAAAATTATCAAAGGATATGCCACCTTAGAAACTCCTTTAGAAGAAATCCTCAAAAAGAGAACTAATAAAGCTATTACATGGATTGACCAATGTCAAAAATCATTCAACATATTAAAATAGAAAATAATAGAAGCTTTTATCCTTATATTTCCAAACTGGTCAATACATTTTCATGTCCATGTAGATGCATTCAAAATATCAATAGGAGTAGTTCTTGCCCAACCATGCAAAAATAAAGATCACCCATTGCTTTTGTCTGTCGTAAACTTTCTCAAGCCAAGATAAATTACACTGCCACTAAACAAGAAGCCTTAGCCATGGTTTACACACTACAGAAAAAATCCACTATCTCCTATCCACACCATTCATATTTTACAATGACCATGAGCCTTTGAGATTTCTACTAAATAAACTAGTGATATGAGGAATAATATTCAGAAGGTTACTGTTATTTCAAGAATTTAATTTCAATACAATGGTAAAATCAGGGAGGAATAATCAAGGTATATACTACTTATCTAGAATAAATACATGTGAAGAACTTGAGGAGACTGAGGAAGAGGACTTACTTGACACCCATCTATTATGTGTAACTGTAATACTAAAATAATTTTATGATGTGGCTCAATTAATTTCTACTGCTCAATATCCCACTGATATGACAACACATGATAAATCATTATTACTATGAAAATCCCTTCCTTTTACCTTAATCGAGGGAGCACTATACAAAAATGGGAGCGATGGCATCCTCTAAAGAGTAGTCTATGAACATGAACGCGAGAAAATATTAAGAGAGGCACATGAAGGCATTGCAAGGGGACATAATTGCAGAGACACTATTGCCCAAAAAATACTACTAGTTGGGTTATTGTGGCCTACTATATATAAGGATGCTAAGAACTATACAAAAAACTATCATATTTTCCAAAGAACAAGGCAACATATTTCTCGAGAGGAAAGGCCCATCCAACTAGTATTAACACAAGTCCCATTTGAGAAATGGGATATTGACTTCATAGGACCCATAGACCCTCTAGTGAAAATATTCAAGTCTATATTCATTATTACCAATATAGACTACTTAACTAAATGGGCCGAAGTTGAACCAACCAAGGGTTCCATCAGATATACTAAATACATATTTCTCTACCATAACATAATTACTAGATTTGGGTATCCATTAAGCATAGCCAGTGATCAGGGAACACACTTTGTCAATTAGATAATAAAGGAATTAATAGCTATTTTTGTGACCACCCATAACTGCAACACACCATAACATCTACAAGCAAATGGGGAAATTGAAGCATTGAATAAGATTAAAGGCACTACTATGTCCAAAATGTGTGATGCAAAAAGGACCGACTAGGAAATTAAAATTTATGTGGTGCTTTAGGCATACCACATTACATATAAATGATCTACCAAGCACACTTTGTTTGATCTCTTGTATGGAATAGATGCTAGCTTACCTCTAAATTTCATGGTCCATAACCTCCACACAACACTGGCCTTAAGACTCACTAACAAAGAATTCATCAAACACCACATAGAAGAACTAGATAAGATAGATGAAGAAAGACAACTAGTGACACAACATCTATGAACAAAAAGACATAGACATAAAGTATGGCATGATCAGAACAATAGGTTTAAACAATCAGGATCAATGATATGGTCTTACTCTATAATAGAAAATTCAAGAATCAAGGCAAACTAAAAGTTAGATGGTTGTGCCCTTATCAAATTCAACACATTATTGAATCGGGAGCAATACAACCAAGAACATTAGATGACACAATATTACAATCCTTTGTAAATGGAGCATACCTTAAACACTACCATTCTCCCTACAGTAGAGTTGACTTGAGGACAAGTCAATATTTTTAAAGGGGCATGATGTTGGTAGGAGAGAGCAATAGTTTAAATACTGTCAAGTAAATCCTATCGCATCTTGCCACAAAGAGCTCATGGACCATTAGATTCAAGAGATACCATCTAGGGTAGAGGTAGGATAGATGGGTCATGTCCCATCCTATATATGTCTAGGAAAATATATGAATAACAAAGTAAGAATATAAAAGTATGAGAATATATGGATGATATTGTATGTAAAATAGTATATGTATGTGAATATATGTAAGAAGAGAGGAGATATATAGAGTATAAGGGAATATATTGTTGGCAACATGAGCATGATGATGTATGGTGTTATCATTGATGTAAACCCATTGTAGAAGTGATGGTTTATTAATATGAATATATTCCAGAGCAAACCAAGTGTTTTTGAGAAATTGGATTAGTGTTTGACTAAGATAGTGATATAAAAAAGCATTAGTTTTGTGGTCTGCATTGCTCCACACTATAATATCTTATGTATTTTTGAGGTGATAATGATACATGTTGAAGGATTTTACATCCAAAGGTTCAATTTTTTGTCTTTTGTAGCATAAGATATTGATAACAGAGTATCGGGCTAAGCAGAGACATAATTACAGTTGTAGAGTTCATGTTGGAATGCTTCACATTCCACCACAGATGATCATTGTGCTTTGAAAATTTGAGGAAGTTCTTGAAGATTTCAGGTGTGTGTGCACTCTGAGTTTCAAGTGGTTTGGTGATCCACGTGTCAAGTTGTGGATGAACAGTTGGTTCATTCAGCTAATACTTCACCAGTTTTGTTGTGTGGTGCCGACCTAAGGGTTTTGGGGTCATGCTAAACTAAATTGTGTTTGAAGAGGAATCATAAGAGTATCTATATGTCATGCCAACCTATCTTGGTGAATAACACACTTCGATTACTTTTGCAAGGTATGTATGATAGGGTTTTGAGTCGACAGGTTATGGTGTGACATGTTTCATCTAATTAGGTCGACCTAATTGATGACATGGTTGTTTGTAGAATTTATACATATATATAGAAGGTCAATTTAGCGTGTGTATGATGATAA
Source organism: Sequoiadendron giganteum (assembly GCA_007115665.2). Taxonomy (NCBI): domain Eukaryota; kingdom Viridiplantae; phylum Streptophyta; class Pinopsida; order Cupressales; family Cupressaceae; genus Sequoiadendron; species Sequoiadendron giganteum. The sequence goes on from CM021106.1 coordinate 95,351,901, forward strand.
GAAAATGATTGAGTGAGTTGTGTAGTGAAGTGTGAAATGTGAGTGGTGATCTTGTGATAGTAAAGAATGAAGTGTGTAAAATTAGTTTTTCTAAGCCTAAATGGAACTATATCTTCAACATATAGTAGATGCATTATAAGAAATTCAAATTATGGTAGTGAGTCATCCTTTTGTATATATTTTATAATTCTAGAAGAAGTGATCTTCCTTGGGCAATTAGCCCTCCCATTTTTTGGACAATGATTCCTTCGGGCAGCGAGCCTTCTATAATCTATTGTAACTGGTTTTGATATATTGTGAGCTAATCCTCACCATGGTTTTCCCCTTTCAAGGGTTTTCCATGTAAATCTGGTGTTCTTGTGTTGATTTTTGTGATGCATGCTTTAATTTTTCCTTTCCATTTTTCAATTTCATTGAGATGATTTGAATTCACTTTTTAGTTAATGAATTTCAGGGAATACTGATTTACCCCCCTGCCCCCCCCCACCCCGCCCTCTTAGTATTTCGTTTGTTCAACAAATGGTATTAGAGAAAGGTTCCTTCAATTTTCTTAATAGGTGAGGTAGATCTTGGAGGTTGAATATATGGAAACTAGGAGGTATTCTATCCCTCTATAATAAATTATGTTGGAAGGATTTACTGAGGAAGATTGTGAAGTTGATGTGGAAGGAGAGCTCAAATCTACTCCTGATGACCTAGATAAAGTTAATGTGAGAATATGGATCTAAAAGAAACTCTTAAGGAAGCATATGAGTGTATCAAGAAGTCGAGGAATCAAGTTAAGAAAGTTAAAGAGCAAATCAGGGAAACAAATGGTCAACTTAATCAATCAAATAAGAATCACTAATTTGAAAGTGCAAGTTGAAAAAGGAAAAAGAGTCAAGGACTTCTTGAATACCAAATTGAAAGACAAGTCTATAGAATGCTCAAAGCTTAAAGAAGAAGTTGTGTCTCTGAGGAAAGGTATGGAGAAACCACAGAGTCAAGAAGACAAATTCAAAAAGAGATCCACCATGCTTGATGATATGCTTGCTAGTCAAAAGTCCTATAAGGACAAAGAAGGATTAGGGTTTGAAAAAGGAGAAAGCTCAAAGGAAAATCAGACTCCAATAATGTTGAAAAGGAGAACAATGAACAAAGGAATACTGGAGATAAGAAGAGCAATATCAAACATGTTTGAAACCAGAAGAAACATTTCAAGAGACCTCCTATCAGACAACCGGCTTCACAAATGTACCCATCTTTTAATGGCTATTGTTATTATTGCAATAAATTTGGACATAGAGCTATAGAATGTAAAATTAGGGTGAATCAACAAATTTAATTATTTTTCAGTCAATGTTATGCATGAAATAGATTTTGGTCATAAGGATAGTGAATGTAGAAGACAAATGATGAATGACTATAATAATGGTATGATTTCTTGATCATTCCCTGGTTATTTCTACTCATGTAATGGGTTTGGGCATAAGGTTTTTGAATGCAAGTCTAAAATGGGAAGAAGTAAGTTTTCTCTGCAACAAAGTGTCACATGTTTTAAATGCAATAAACCTAGACACATAGCTAAGTTTTGTAAATAAAATAATGTAAAACCCTCTTTTCCACAAAATAAGATTGATTTGATTGAGGTAAAGAAGAATATGAACAGGATCTAGAAGAAAAAGGAAGAGAATGATGTGAAGAATGAGTCTGTGCTAAATTTTGGTTTAGATTTTTCCTCTGGAAAATAGTTAGAAAGCTTTGGCTCAAGGGGAGTTTTAACAAAAAACTTTCTAAACCCCTGCCAAAGATTATGTGTTGATGTCTTCAGCATACTGGCGCATGTATAGGTTGGTTTTATTGAACCATTGGTCAATTCTTCAGTGAGAGATGTCTTGATGCTGAGATTTGCGAAATGTTTAGGAGTCCTTGTGATGATATAGTGAAGGCTTGACAATATTTGACCTAAATTTTCACTGTTGCATTTATTATGCTTTTTAGGTCATAAATATAAAGTGTTTGAATTTTATTTTGCACATTAAAAAAAAAAATCGTGTTCAAACATTTGAAGAGTAGAGCAAATGAGATCTGAAGTGTTGAATGAAACCCTATCAAAAACATTCCACAAGGTATTTACAATTTCTTGCAAACCCTAGCTCAGAGAAGTTCATAATGTTTACTCAAGTTATTGATGTGCTTGAGAGATCAAGACCCAAATTTAAGAAGCATCCATACAAATAAATGGAAACAGATAAATAAAGGTTGTTCTTTGGGTTCCTTCAAATGTGCTACACACAGAAGATGTGTGAATATACATTTATTCAAAAATGGATGAATATGATCACTTGAAACTAGTGGAGTTTAGGGAAAAAGTGCTAACTGGAAATGAGTTCAAGTTGAAACAAGAGTATGCCAGTTTGACAGAGAAAAATTTGGATGTGTGGACAAAATTTCCTAATTTCTACTATGATAATGAGTGGGTGAAGTATGTTTTGAGCATAATTCATGATACATTCATGTGGTTGGGCATGCTGCATATGATAAACAAAGAGGCAATTAGGGTTGTTACTGGTTTGAGCTCCATAAGACCTATTCCAACATTGAAGTTGGTAAAGAGTGAAGTGGTGATGAAGCTTACCAAAGCCAAGTTTGACAAATGTGCCCTAATAGTGAATGACATTGAAGATCTGGTGGTAAAATATACTATAATGATGATTGATAACAAGATATTTTACATAAATAGAGAAAATTCTATCACTACCACCGTGATACACATGGCTTATCAAATGGTGAAAGAAGGCAAAGACTTTGATCTTTATGACCTCTTGAGATTATAGTTGTTGGAAAATATACAAAAGACAAAATAGTCAAAATACCCTTTTTGGTATGGTACTCTTGTCATTTTCTTAATTTTTTACTTTCTCGATGAGTTTCCCAGAGTGAAGAATGTTGTCTGGCATGATAATATTCATGTAGTTGTTCAAATTAGAGATCACTTGAGGATATTTCCTAGTAAAGATTCTTGTGATTCAATGTTTTGGTGATTCTTTAAACCTTTTCAAACTCAAATGCAAGAGAGAGAAAAGATTCCAAGTTGTGGATAAGTACATGAATGAATTAGCATTTATGGTTAGTAGAGATTACTGCTACATGGAAGCAGTTGAACCCGTAATTTTTTGGGTTTTGGAGCTATCTTATGAGGTAGATGAGTCTGAATGCATTGGTCTTGCAGATATTGTGTTGAGAAAACCTAGAGATACAAGAGTTGAAATTTTTGATACTTATAAAGATAAATCAAGTAAAGAAAACCTAGAAAACAAAAAGGATATTGAAGAAAAGGTTGAAAAGATGAAAGTTGAGTTGGAAAATGAGTTTGGTAAACCTAAGGACCCTATAGAGAAATCCAAAAGTATATTTTCTCCTTTGTAGACTCCACTAAGATCAAAAAGGTTAGGCAGGACTTTAGTTTCCACACCTACTGTTACAAAGCCCTTTGGAACAAAACCAATAGGCGATTCTAAGAAGATAGATACACCGAACCTTCCTAAGCAACAAAAGGCTCCAAAGAGAAGAAATAAAGAAAAAGCAACAAGAGTTAAGTATGTCAATCTAGAAGAAGAAGAAGAAGAAGAGGAATAGGAAGAACATCAATTGGTCCAAAAAAAGGAAATCAAAATTCTCTCAGGAAAAGACTGATACAAAAAAGGGAAAGGAGAGAGAGAAGAGCCCTTCAGTCCGTGAGCATAGTCCCATTAAGTTTGATGCACTATTCAATGCTATAGTAGAGTTTTGAGTTCTAAAGGATACAACTAAAATGTATCCAAATTCCAATGATGCAAATAAGGAAAAAATTAAAGAAGCCATTGTCAAATTCATGGTGATATTTAATGTTGGCCTAGGTGAGATAAAGGATCAGTTGTTGGATGATTTCAAATGTGTATTGAGTGCAAGAAGACAAGAGGAAATTACAAAAAATGAAAAGATGAAAATTATTGCCTTGGAGAAGATTGGTTCCTCATTATCTCATGAGGAAAGAGTTAAGTTGTCTCAGTTGTGTGCCCAAAAATTCAAGACAAAACAAAGAGCAAATATTCTAATGAGAAAATATAAGGATGATATAGAGAAACTAAGGAGAAAAACATTGTAAATAGTTGAAAATATTCTTAAGGAGTTGAGACCCTCTTTGGGTGATGAAGATCAAATGCTAAAAGATACATCCCTCCCAAAAAAGCAATGGGCAACATGAGCAAGAAGATATGTTGATAGATAACACACCTTTGAATGTGTAGATAACTACTAAGTGGAGCAAACAAGATGAGCAAGGAGTCCCAGAGAAGACTAAAGCTCAAAAGGAACAAATTGTGCCTCCTTTGAAAGTTGAGAAGATTTCAAAAGAGTGTTTTGGTAGTGGAGAAAAGGAGAAGAGTGATACAAAAGAAAAAGAAAGCACAAAAATAGGTTGTGAATCCTCTAGACCCTTTGGAGATTCATTCAAAGATCTTATGGATATGCAATTGCAATTCCAACCAATGGTGCTTGCACAACTACTAAAAAATCCTATGCAACAAGGTTAAGTGGATATTGATAGGATCTATCCTCTCCATAATTTGTAGCTTGGTGATGTATTTCATGCCTTCACAAGAAATAAGATACTTCAAACTCACCAGAAGAGCATATATTTGGTTGATGAGGTTGTCAAGGTGTTGCAAGAAGGCCTTCTCAAAGTACCCATTGACACTTCCTTATCAAGTGTAAAATAGTTGAAATTATTGCTAGATTCCTTTAAGGAGTACTCTATTGGTGTAGAAGAGAAGATTGAAAGGGAAGAAATAAATACGTTGAATGATAAGAGGCTAGTTGATTCCTTAGATAAGTGTGCTACTATTCACACCAAGTTGCAAGGAGACTTGGAGGATGTTCAAAAGTGTTTGGAGGAAGCCAAAAAATATTTCAATTTTGTTTGAAATGGCCTATTTCTACAAAGACCATAAAGGATCAGATGGACTCAACTGAGTCTCAAATTGCTTAGGCCTCTAGTGTGTATGATTTGGTGAATGATAGGGATGGAGCTATAAGAGTAGTCATTGAAAATTTGTACGGTCAATTACTTTTATTGTAGGAAAAAAAAGAAGAGAAAATCATAATGTAGTATAGTCAAATCCAAGACATGGTAAGTGTAAGGCTCGCATCTTTAAATAGAGTTTTGGCCAATAGAAAGATGGTTGTGCAAAAGACTACAGTGCCTAGTTCTCCAAAATAAGGAGAAGACCTCCATGTTTAGTTTGAAAACCAAAGTTAAATGTTGGATTTCACCAAGAAGGATTAGGAGGTACACCTTACAAAATTAAAAGCATCATATTTGGGTATATTACCCTCATCCAATTAAGGTGTACATTTTTGAATTGTATATCAATTTTTGATATCAATGTATATATGCAGAGTTAGTAGATGGTATTGCAATATAATTTTTTTCTTTTTGGTGTTGGATAACATAGGTAGGGGGAGCTATTCTCATGTAATGGGATGACATGAGGAGTTACTACCCTTTGCCCTTGATGTCAAAGGGGGAGTGAAGTAGAGAATTTTATTGCCATCAATGACAAAGTGGGAGATTGTTGGCAACATGAGCATGATGATGTATAGTGTTTTCATTGATGGTAACCCATTGTAGAAGTGATAGTTTATCAATATGAATATAGTCTAGAGAAGACCAAGTGTTTTTCGGAAATTGGCTAAGTGTTTGATTGAGATGGTGATATAACACAGTATCAATTTTATGGTTTGCATTACTCTGTACAACAATATCTTGTCATGTGGTTTTGAGGTGATAATGGTACTTGTTGAAGGAGTCTACATCCAAAGGTTTAGATTTTTATGTCTTTTGTAGCAAAAGATATTGATGACAAAGTATTAGGCTAAGCAAAGACATAATTACAGTTGTAGAGTTCATGTTGGAATGCTCCATATTCCATTGTACTTTATCACATATTCTACCCCATTGCTTTCTGGTTGTTTGTGGAGGTGGAAAAACCAAAATGGGGGTCTAACTGAGGCAAGCCACTATATAACCCCAAAAAATTTCCCTCTTTCTTGTGTGTAGGAAGATGTACGCATGGAGCTAGCTATAAAATTGGCGCTTTTGTAAGATCATCTTCGTCACCCTAGTTCTTATTTACTTGCTTTATCATTTTAGTATCTATTTTGTATACTTTATCATTCTATTTTTACCATCTAGATTAACTAGCTAGGTCATTAGTAGGTTTTTTGATAGTTTATGTTGTGTTTACTATTTTATGGTCGTACGAATGCCAACACGCCCGAGAGACACCAACGTGTCATGCTATTGTCCCATAAATGTGATTTCATCCTTGAACAAAGAGTTGTCTGAGACACAATACCGACTCCAAAAGCTAGCTTGCCTAGCCTAAACTTGAACTCAGGTCTGAAGAGTGAAAAAAGTACTAAATAGTGCTCTTAATTCTCAATCCTTGTCCTTTTAGATTGAGGTAAGTTAGGGAGGCCCTCCGCTCTCGACTCTCTATGATTTGGAGCCTTGGTGTGGTTGGTCCCCCTCTCTTACATTTTTGGTGAACCTGACGTGAACCATTTTGGGTTACATCCTGCAATACTAAAAGCTCCTTTCCTCGTTGTTCTCGGAGAATTGTAGGTGTGAGTGTTGTGAGGCCTTCACCTTACAACCCAACCTATGACTCCTAGTAGGCGTAGTTGGAAGGTTTCGTAGGTGTGCGTTACGAAGCCTTAGTTAGGTTACAATCAAATTGTACACTTTTTGGGGGATTTGTGGTAGTGTCATTTAGTGTGTGTGATGGAATCTTTTCTACATCAACCTATCCCCTTTGTGCAACCTTCGAGTAGTAGCCTAGGAATAACCTTCACCTCGCAGGACCTGTCGATGGGTTTCAATAGAGAACCATCTCCTCTTTATATCCCTGTGTGAATCAACGAAAACATTGTAGTGGGTGTTCTCATTGACCCGATGTCTCAAGTGAATATTATAACCGAGGAGATCATGTTAATTAATTTTATGCATAAATATGGGTATGATGCACCCATAAGCACCATCTATACGCATAATGGACTTTCCATACCTCCTCTTGGTAGTATCATTTGTCAGTCCTTGTCAGACGTAAATTCATAAACCTGTTGTTTGACATAATCCTGAGGTTTGAACTCTTTAGAGTGAAGCTAGGTATCCCCTAGCTAGTAGCTATGAATGCATTTCCCTCGGTTGTGCATAAGTGTTTGAATTTTATACATGAGGTTTATGTGCATGTGATCCACGACACTAGTTATAGACCACCAGTTGAGTGTGGTGACTATTCCTTATATCACTTTTGGCCTGCACTCGTTGGTCCCCTTCCACCTAGGAAGGACCTCTTGTACCAAACATATCATAATAGGTATCCCCTAGCTAGTAGATATGAATGCATTTCCCTCGGTTGTGCATAAGTGTTTGAATTTTATACATGAGGTTTATGTGCATGTGATCCACAACACTAGTTATAGACCACCAATTGAGTCTGGTGACTATTCCTTAGATCACTTTTGGCCTGCACTCGTTGGTCCCCTTCCACCTAGGAAGGACCTCTTGTACCAAACATATCATAAGTATAAGAAAGGGTGCTTAACGCCTAAATTGAGATACCCTCCATCACCTTATGTTGTTTCGTATAGGGCATGTTTGAAAGCTGACAGTGACGTCACCAAGGCACATAAAAGAGAAGAATAGAGGCACTCTCAAGGTCCCTCTTCCTCCTCTTTTGATGTCCAACCCGATGCTTCTTCTCGCCCTACTGTGGTACCATCAGATTCTATTCCACACTTGTGGGAGAATCCTATGGTGCTCGCTTGGAAAATGCCTAAGCATCCCGCGCTTGAGCTTCATGTTCTACCCACAGAGCCTAGGCCCATTTGATATGATGGAAAGAAGGATCCCCATGGGGAATCCTCTATGTCTCAGCCTCTGCGGCCTCCCACCACTCCTGCTTCCAGAGTAGTAAATGGGAAGAGGCCCGCTATCGAGGCACTAGAGCCGATTCCCCTGTTGTTTCTCAATTTTCTCCTCCTGCTCCCGTTTAGGAGTCTATCCCTCCACCAGAAATGGCTATAGTGGACACCCCTATGGCTAAGCAAGATCCTTTCGTCCCTTTGCAACTCTCGACCTCTAGCTTGAAGAGTCACATAAATTTCCTTGCACATGAGTGCAAGTGTTGGTGAAAGGCTCTGGCAGCTGAGTAGGCCACTTTGCAGAAGAAGGAAGAGGAAACAATCACCCCTATATCAGGGTCTCCTACTGTGTCCTCCTCTCTCTTCCCCTCTACTTTCATTCAATCAAGTTCAGTCTCGTTTCTGGCTCTTGTTGTGAGCGTGAGTATGCCTGACCCCAAAAAGGTGTAGGTGTTTATTGCCCCCTCGATTGAGTTGCCCCTGTTGATGTCCATTTCATACATCCCTCCATTTCCTAAACCCATGGGCATGTTGAATACCTCGGTGGTGTTCACTACAGTTTTCTCCTCCTTCTTTGCACCTCTTGCCTCGTATGTGGGGAGTTCACATCCCTCGATGAAGAAAAAGGTGTAAGTTGGCCCTTATAGTAATGGAGGGCATAAGAGGAGCCCACCTTATCTAAAAGATGATATGGTGCTAGCTTGTTCTACTTTGGTGACAGAGCAAGTTTCAACATCCCCTGAGTTTTTCACTGCTCCCGAATTGATCGATGAGCCAAGCGGTGAATCTCAGGCATTGTCATCCCCATCTGATGAGGTACAATATGGCAATCCTATAAAGAGCATGTTGAACTCTTTGAATGAATTTCCATCCTTGTTGGTGATCTTCGTGAAATCGCTGACCATAGCTCCATAAGATCCTAACAGAGAAGACCTTGCAAGGCCTTCTTCCTTGGCCCTTGTTGTGAGAGGGTCAAAATCACCTCCCCTTAATATTCAACCACTACAAGCTCATTTTTCTTCCCCTTATAATGATCTAGATTGGGAAGCAGATGACCTCTTGGTCGATGAGTGTTAGGGGGAGGCCTCTTCTTTATCTGTAGATTAGAAGTGTGTGTGTAATGTGTTCCCCTATATTTGTGCTATGTGTTCTCGGATGACCCTTGTCATCGTTGTTGGTACTTGGATATAGGAGTGATTTTATGTCATGAACCTTCTTCTATTTGTATCATTATTCTTCCATGTTTGTGTTAGATTTTCGGCAAATTGGGGACAATACAAAGCATTGGGAGCATTTAGGCTCCCCTTCCATGTTGACCCGATTTTTAATTTTTACTTTGTTTTCCATGCATTCTTCTTGATCTGGTGGGGATTGACAATCTTTCGCCTTGCATCGCGGTTACCTATTATTTATATAAGCATGAGTAGATCTGACCCTATAAAACCAAATCCCCTTGTGTCCTCTATTTGTGATTATTTCTCTTTCGTTCATTGCTTATATTTCTCTCTTATTTTCTTGAGTTGTCCCTTGTATGTGTGACAATGTCTCTTTCATGATACTATGATTTTCAGAAAACATGTTCATTTCCAATTAATCTTTTCTCAAAAATCTTTGCAAACTTTTTCAAAAAACGCATTTTTGACTTCAACCTCTAACGAAACATGTTCCCTTCATCATGGTTCACAAAGAAAGAACTTGAGAACTTTCCTTTGAGGAGGGAGCAACCTTTTCTTGTGGGAGAAGCCTCAACCTTCCCCTCGTAAGGGGGCATTTTCTTCCTTTTCAAATTCCTTGATGAACTAAACATCTTTCAAAAGGATTCCTTAGTGATGAATCAATTTGAGAAAAAACATCTCTTTTGCACTTTCAAACAACACATCCCTTGAGTGGACCCCTTTTATTTTGAAGGGTTCCCGAGAGACCCCTTTAAAATCCTTCCAATCTATTGATTGTCTACATGATCGTTTGCTTGTTTGCCTACGTGGTTGCCTTGTTTTTCCTAGCATGTTTTATCTATGGATTAACATGTCACTTCGTAGGTGCACCTATGAAGTCGTTGTTTGACTCTGTGGAGTCCCCTTACATATTTGGGTTTCCTCCATGTGAGAGATCTTGGGGGATGCCTCCTTACAAGTGTGCGGGCCTATGAGGTGCTTACATCTTTGGGCTTCCTCCATGTGAGAGATCTTGGGGATCACCTTCTTGCAAGTCTGCAGGCCTATAAGGTCCTTACTTCATGAGGCTTCCTTCATGTGAGAGATCCTGGGGGTTGCCTCCTTGTAGTTCTGTGATCCTATGAGATGATTTCATCCTGCGGGATTTGTCCATCGTTGGTTTGAGGACCTTCGGTGTACTTTGTTCAACTTCATAGTTCTACGAGGCTATGGAGTCTTTCGTTCGAAGCTCCTCAAGGAGAGTACCTATGGATTCCTTTTCCCATCTTGAGCTTTCGAGCTCACCAGATCACAGTCTACTTCCTCGACGGTTCAGGTATAAATTTCTAACCCCACTAACTCTTCGATCTACTTACTAAAGCACTCATCAGTATTCATGCATGCTAAAGTGGGGGGAAATGTATAGGAGCGAATTTGCACCCCTTAGGAAAATTCCCCTTTCGCACACCCTCACCTTAGAAAATCAAATCCGAAGGTGAAATTCTATATCACCCAACTATCTTCCATCCACTTGGCATTTTTCCTTTGTGTCAGTGAGAGAATATATTTTTCAGGGACACACACATGATGCACAGACATCAATGTGGTACACCACCATCCATGACGGATTCCTACATTTGAAGTTGGTAGAGGTGTTACACATCTGATTTGGGTCGAATTGTAATGTCCCTCTTCGACCAACCGACCCAAAAATGATAGATTCTTCCCCATTCTTCCTTCAAATTCATCCATTTTCACTTCATTTGAGCCTCTAGCACTTCTCTTGAATTCTCTAGCATCTCATTCACTCTCAAACAACATTCTAGCATCCCACTTTTGAGCATTGCAGCAGTAAAAACACTCTATCAACTCCACATTGCAAGTTTGAGGCCATTACAGACGTTGCAAGCTTGGATTCTTGCGAGACCTCCCTTGAGTTTGTCATTGCTCCCGAATTGCTCGGTGAGCCAAGCGGTGAATCTTGGGCATCGTCATCCTTGTTCGTTGAGGTACAATATGGTAATCTTGTAAAGAGCATGTTCAATTCTCTGAATGAATTTCCATCCTTGTCGATGATCTTCGTGAAATCGTTGACCATAGCTCCATAAGAGCCTAATAGAGAAGACCCTGCAAGGCCTTCTTCCTTGGCCCTTGTTGTGAGAGGGTCAAAATCACCTCCCCTTAATATTCACCAAGTTCATAGATTTCTTTCTCCTTCCATTGGCTAGTGAGATTTTGGGTGGAGATGGTAATGCTTCACTCCTCTCCTTTGTGATTTGGTCAAGTAGCATAATATTATTTGGAGTGCTTCTTGTTTCCTTTTCTCTTCTTTATTGCATATTCTACTATGTTGCTTTTTGGCTATCCGTGGAGGTGGAAACACCAAAACTAGGGTCTGACTGAGGTAGGCCCCTATACAACCCCAACAATTTTCCCTCTTTCTTGTGTGTAGGAGGACGTACGCATGGAGCTAGCTAGAAAATTGGCACTTCTATGAGATCATCTTTGTCACCCTAGTTCTTATTTACTTGCTTTATCATTTTAGTATCTATTTTCTATACTTTCTCATTCTATTTTTACCATCTATATTAACTAGCCAAGTCGTTAGTAGGTTTTTTGGTAGTTTTTCTTGTGTTTACTATTTTTTGATTGTACAGACGCTAGCACATCCGAGACACTAGCACACCGCATTGTCATCCCAAAATTGCATTGTCATCCTTGGATAGAGAGTTGCCTGAGACACAATACTGACACCAAAAATTAGCTCGCCTAGCCTAAACTTGAACTCAAGTCTGAAGAGTGACAAAAGTACTACATAGTGCTCTTCATTCTCGATTCTTGTCCTTTTAGAGTGAGGTAAGTTAGGGCAGCCCTCTACTCTCAACTCTTCGTGACTTGGAGCTTTGGTGTGGTTGGTCCCCCTCTCTTACACAAACAAAGAGTAAAGAAACAAAAAAAGGAAAGTCATAAACCCATCAACAAGAAAATATGTTTTTAATCCATATTATTAGAGTGTTTTTGGCAATATATTACTTTCTATCATCCAAAATTTTAAACACAAAAATGAGAAAGGAAATCATAACATTATATAAATATATATAGTGGAGATACATTTTTGGTCAACATGATGAGTGTTGTCGAGGCATTCCAAAACTTGGTATCATCCCAAATTTATAGGAAAAACACAAAAAGAGAGAAAAATAACTAAGAGAAAGAGAAATATAAATAGATACACACAAGTTGTGTATAACCCATGTGTGTCAAAGTGTACCTAACTATGAGTTTGCATCATTAATTAAATATTAGGAATAAAATAAAACAAGAAAAAATATAGAAACACTTTGAGCAAACAAAACAACATATGTCGCTTCTTCAAGGAAGTGATCATCCTCAAATTTATATTGAGAAAATATACCAAAATGATTTGTTAATGAATTATATTTGGATGCCATAGCCTCATCAAGAATAAGAAGGATTGAAATAAAGGTTGTTGGGAGGAAGAATTTTTATTTTGGGTGTGGATAATCAAATTTATTTAGGACTATCCTCCTTCTCAATGGTAAGACATATAGTTGGGGGAATTATGGTAGGTGTAGAGGTAGGTAAGGAGGTTTACATTCAATTTTTGGATGTGTTGAAATACGTGGAGGAAAAGAAATATCCTTAGAATCAAGTTTTGAGTTATGTTTTTAAAATTGTGGACTTGAAAAAGTGTTTTCATATTTAGAGGGGAGAGGATGAAGAGTTGTAGTTTTGGTATTAAGATTATGTTTTGGTTGTGTAGTGGTATGAGGTTTTGAGTAGGTTTCAAGGTAGGTTGAATAGATGTATTAGGAGTGGCAAAATTAAGTTGTGGATTAGGGGGTATGGACAAAGTAGGAAGAAGTAGAGAAAGAGATGAAATAAGAGGAAAAGTTTCATGTTTTATGCTAGGGTTGGTAGGGAAAGGTTCTAACGAAGGAGTATCATCAAAGTTTTGTGGTTTTTGTTAATGTAGGTTTTTATTTCCCAACAATGATTTTTCCTACATATTTATTTAATCTTTTTTAGGTTAATACAATGAGTATTAGTGTTATTGTAGTGCGAGGTGTTGACATCTTCCATGGGAGTTACACTTCCATATTTTTGAAGTATGGTGGTTTATTCCTCTGATTGATTGTATTTTCCACCTCCTCCCTCTCACTTACTTATATGTACTCACTCTCCTAACTTGTTTTGGTACAATCTTATCATTCATGTAGCTTCATGATTTTGTGCTTACCTAATGCTATTTTTTCTTGATAATTTATATTACTCTCTTTGAGTCTAAATCTATAATCTTATTTTGGTTTCAAGAATTATTAGTATCTATAGATTTATCATATCTATCTCTTGTACCAGTTTTTGGGTTTTCACTTGTTCTAAATATTCTAACATGGTATCAGAGCTCTAAATATAAAACTATCTTCCCTTATTTAGATATTTTATCTAATAACTTTCAAATGGTGCATCTTGGTGCAAAATAGACCTCACCATCAAGTTTAGAAGGCCTAAGAACCTAGGAAGCAATATAAAAATCGATAGGGTTTGGAGTTAGAAAAAAAATGGACTTTTTGGAAGGGTTTACAAAAATTTGTTGTAAAAAATATGTACACCTATATGGATCCATACAAGCCATATTGCATAGTTTGTATACGTCATACAATCTATTAGATGTAGGTTGTAGAGCTATACCATTAGTGAATGGCACATTCCAAATTTTATTCTTGTACATATCACCCTACATCATCTAGGTATGTAATTTTTTGGGGTGATTTGTTTGGTGGTTGTATGTGTGTGGTGTCATCCACTAGGGTACTATGTATAGGAAAGTTGAAGTCCCTAGTTCCTTCTAGCCTTGAGGTGGAATTAACTATAATAGGCAACATGTGAATCACCACCAAAGTTGAAGGTCTATCATTGTTGCTCCACCTTGAGTGGACTTCCCTCCTATGTTGCCCATTCTTAAATCATTGCTACTACTCTATCGGATTTTTCTTATTAGCTCAAGTAGTGCCACTCTCCAACCACTACAATTGTGGCCTTGGGAACATTTTTATGCCCTAAAGGGAAATTTTTATGTAGCATAACTTGGGCATATGATATTATATTTTTACAAATAAATATGTTGGAAAACTAGTTCTACATAATTCATAATGATCCATATGGTTTTTATTGATTTTTCCCTAGGTACCTATTATTTTAGTTTGAAGTTAGTTTTTCTATTTTGATTTATACGCTTAAATCTTACAAAATATGGGGTGATTTTTGTAGGAGTTGAGAAAATACAACACCACAAACCCCGAAGATCACTTGCATGCAAATAACCTATCACAAAAGAAGAGATGGAGACAAACAAGCAAGGATTCTCTGAAAACTGAAAATGTACATATCAGAGAGAATGAATTGATATGAAATACAATGGGATCAATCCTTATAAAAAAGAGATCATGCAAACCCTAATAAAACCTTAATAGGAAAAACCCTAATAGGATAACATTTAATAATTAATATAATTATTAAATGTCATTTTATGAAAACTAGCGTGAAATCTTAAGAAGGGAATAAAGGTAACTTAATCAACATAATTAAGTTAAGACCTTTACTCTAACACCCCCCTTAAGATGAGCAACAGTGCAACTACAAACAAATGCAAGAAAACAAAGGTAACTACAATGCAAGAAGGCAAACATGGGTCCCAACAACTAGGCCAGATCAGGTACCCAAATACAACCAAATCGCTGTAAAGAGGAGAAATAGAGAAAACCTCATGGGAAAAAGCTCTACTCCAAAAAGAGATGCAGAAAGCCAAGAAGAACATAACTGAAATAGAAGAAGCTGTAAACAACTGTCGAAAGATGACTGCTATGGTGCTGAAGAACCTCCGCTGAAGATAGGATGATCAGGAACAAGAAGACAACAATCTGCATAAGTGCCCATATGACACTACTCGAATCAGATGGAAAACAAAGGCAAACACCTGGAACGAACATACAAATGGCACAAGAACCAATAGTTTGAAACATTGATCAACTGAGAAATGGAAGATTCCTTCCAAGGCGAAACCAAGGAAGAATTAGCACGAACAGTATAATACCCCCCCATAATGATGAACTAGGAGAGCCTGACAGATTCACTGAAATGATGTGAAACACCCTGTAGTGCATGAAGGAGAAGAAACATCTGGAAGTGCACAAGAAAGAACCTGCAACTGAAAAAATGGTGTGCAAAACAAAGCACACATGCATGAGGTTGGAATCATATGGATCCATTTTCATCGTGGAGGGACACTTACCGGACAAAGGTGTGATGGCAAACAAAGACAAACTACACAACCCCCAATGGTATGGATTCAGTGTCGTCGTGGAGGGACACTCACCAGACGAAGATGTGATGGCAAAACAAAGGCAAACTACACAACCCCTCATAAAACTTTATAATAACAATGCGAGTACAAAATATGGCACAACCTTATGTGCAAAATCCCCAAAAAATGCATGTACAATAGTGTGGCACTTTATTTTAGTGCATTTACATAAAAGATAGCTTACAAATGATGCTCAAAATGTCCTCAAAGGACAAAATGCTAGAAATACATGAAGAACAGCCAAAAACAAAGCATCCCATGCAAACAAAAAGTTTCCAAGAGCAAATATGTCTAGGTAATCCACCAGAGTGTGAAAACACAAATAACTGAATAAAATATACCTGGAGAGAAATCTGGAAAAATTGCATGGATGAAACAAAAAAGCTTTGAAATACGGTTCCAACGCCGCTAAGATTGTGAAAAACGGAGAAACAGATCAAAAGTTATGAGCTTGAGATTGAAAATAGCTCCTTTGTCTTCAACTGGTTGTAAAATGTACCAACGGAAAAAAGAAGTGATGAGACCCACACCACTGGAAAGATGAGAAAACCAATTTTTTGACGATATCTCGTTTGCCAAAAAAAGATATCGTATGCCCAAGTTACGGCCTTTGGAAGAAATCAGGTCCAAAGAGGGAACAAACCAACACTGGATTAAATTTGACGGTCATACGGCCGTTGCAACAAAAACATTGGGTTAAATTTGACAGCCAAACGACTTTCATCGTAAAAGCGCGATTGGGCTTATTTTGAAAAAAAAATGTTTTTTAAAATAAAACAAATTGACAAAATTAATTTTTTTGTTTTTCAAAAAAAATTAATAATTTTTTTTTTTTAAGGCAGGCGATGGCCGCCGCCGCCGTTGGCTGCCATCATACCGCTGTCGGCAATACGCCGACTGGCAGGCAAAAGGGCTCGCAAGTCTGCATACGCAAGTACCTGCGGGTACCCTGTACCGGGGCCGACAAGCCCTAAAACTGCGTAAAATTCTTTTTCTTTTTGATTTTTTTGCATAAAAAATCAAACTTTACAATATTTATTTTTTTCCCCATTTTTTTGTTAAAAAAAATAATGACAAATTTTTTATATAAAAAAATGACGAAAAAAGATGGGAATTTTTTTACCAGGCAGACGGATGGTCGTATGGCCGAACTGCAAAAAAAAATTTGCCGCAAATTTTGACTTTGTCCAAAATGGATGAATGAACAATCGATTTAGGGGTTTTGGACCGCTGCGGATGCAATGGCGAGGTCCGTTTGAGCTGAAAATACTTCAAAATTGCAGGTATGCCCTGGATCAAGAAAATAAACCCCAAATCCTTGAAGCTCCAAAAAATTTCAAAACAAGAACAAGAAGCAACAGGTGTGGAGCTCTGATACCATGTAGGAGTTGAGAAAATACAACACCACAAACCCCGAAGATCACTTGCATGCAAATAACCTGTCACAAAAGAAGAGATAGAGACAAACAAGCAAGGGTTCTCTGAAAATTGAAAATGTATATATTAGAGAGAATGAGAGAATGAATTGATATGAAATACAATGGGATCAATCCTTATAAAATGGAGATCATGCAAACCCTAATAGGAAAAGTCCTAATAGAAGCCCTAATAGGATAACATTTAATAATTAAATATCACTTTATGCAAACTAACGTGAAATCTTAAGAAGGGAATAAAGGTAACTTAATCAACATAATTAAGTTAAGACCTTTACTCTAACAATTTTTCATGCTGCAAGGGTTTCAATTTTGCATGTTTTGATCTCTAATCTATATATTAGGAGTCTATCATTGTAAAATCAAGGGTTTTCAACACATCCTTTGTAATGTTAGGATTTTTTGTTGTAAACCATTACATAAAATGTTATATTATAATATTGTAATTAAATAATTATTTAGTTGTGGTGCGCCTAGGAGGTGTGTTTAGCCACATTAGGTAATTATTTGGGGACACTTTTAAAGTTATTTTGCAACATTGGGTTATTATTTTATGTGCGAGAGACACTGGATAATGATTTAATATTTTGGGAAAGTATTTAATAATGTGAAAACTTAATACCAAATATTAAATGAAAGTTCAATGGTTTTGTGTTCACATGGTTTTATTTTACCCATTTTTTGTATTTGTATGAGCTCGTGTCTATAAAAAAAACACATGTTTCGTGGTTAAGGTTGGTTGGGTGAGTGGGTTGTCATTATTGAATCTTTCTAAGGAGTGCATATGTAAAGCATGGCATGAAATGTGTGGATTCATGCTTGAACACATGGATGAAGCATTGGATAGGTTTTATGTTTCAAAAGTATTAATTGTAACTCTGTATTTGTATGTATTATTTTATTGTTATGATAGATAGAGTATGGATGCTTTGGATGCTGGGTTTTTCCCTCTTAAGGATTTCTCCAAGTTATATCTTGTGTTATCTTGTGGCTTGTCTATTTATATCTATGTATCATGGTTATTTTGTAAGATTGTATGCATGTTTTTCTCTCATGGGGTTATTAGGAAATGGATTAAATGAACTAGGTATTGATGTTTTATTTTCTAACATGTAATCCCATCAAAAAAAGTGAAATCTAATTATTAGAATGATGACATCTTGAAACATCTAGAGTGGATTCATCTCTTGCCTTGTTATGCCCTGCATACATGCCCCAAATTTTGTTTGGCAAAGTCGAGGACCCTCTCTGTTTTCTTTCATTTCGTTGGTTTGTTTTGTCGTGGCCGTGCTTTGTCTCATTTGTTTTCGTCCTTTCTCATGCCTTGTTCATTTTCTTTGTCCTTGTTAGATTCAGGTATCAGACTAGAACTTGCACTCTACAGTTTTGGGAAGTTCAAGTTCTTGTTTCTATCCTAACTCCAATCTTTGTTTGCTTTTTGTCGTTGTTTTGGCGAGATTGGGTTGTGGGATGGAATCGACACCTGACACCTTTTGAGGTTTCAAGTTTTGGTTGTGCCTCGACTTTGATCTTCGTTTCCTTTGTGTTCCTTTTTTTGGTCCGATTATCAAACCAAAACTAGAACAAGGAACCTTTCCAATGTTCTTGTTTCTAGTTCCATCCCGATCCTGGTTCCCCGCTTCTCCTTCGGGTGTTGTTCGAGTTCGCGTTCCTTGTCTAGTCCTGATTTCAATCCCCATCTTTTCGTTGTCTCATTTGTTCGTCTTCATCATCGCCTTGTCATGTCGTTTGTTCATTTTCTGGTTGTTATTTGGTCTCCTTTGTTTCTTTGTCCTTCGTTTCTTATTGTCGTTAGTTTGATTTTTGCGTCACTTGTTCTTTGAATAAATAAATCTTTTTAAAAAAAGATTTAATTTTAAAATTCAAAAATACAAAAACGTTTAAAATATTCAAAAATACAAAAAATAGAAAATAAATAAATTAATATTTTATTTTAAAAGATTTAAAATATTAAAAGTTTAAAATTTAAATAAACAATTTTTTGTTTAAAAAGATTGTAGAAAAAAAAATTAAATTAAATTTAAATAAGTTTAAGTCTAATAAATAAATAAATCTTTTAATTTAAAAGCGATGTTAAATTTAAAAGATTTTAAATTAATTAATCTTTTAAATTTGAAAAAAAAAATAAAAAAAATTGAAGCATTTAAAAGATTTAATTTCAAATTCAAAATTTTAAAAAATATATATATATATTTTTTAATGTGTTGTCAATGGACCTTTGGTCTATTGTGAAGTTGAAAGGTTCGAAATAAGCCCACCATCCTTGTTGAGTGCAAAGGCTCCGACAGTGAAAAAGGGATGAGGTCGGGATCATGTTTCAGACGAATTTGACAGAATGGATACCCTTCGGGTTCAACCCAAGAAGACTCGTGCTCCCTACAAGTGCCAAAGCAACTCCGATCCCACCAATGAAGTGTGGAAGCATAGACATGGCATGTGAACTGTTTTACAAAATAAGCAATGTGGTTTCAGGAACGCCATAATTGCGGAGTATGCCCAAATAGAGAACAAGGGCGCGCACTATTTGACAGATCGCCTCAAAGAAATCTCTTCCATGGAATGAGATGATTGTAGGTATACACATAAAGTCCTGAAGCATAGACAAAGCCATGTGAATTGTTGACAGAATGTCTCAAGGAGATATCATCTCATGGGACGCCATAATCGCTGGTTATGTATCAAATAGAGTTGTTTAGGGACTCTCAATTGGCGGGTGTAAATCCAAGTTCCATAACCTTCTTCCAGCATCCTCGCGGCCATGGATAGTGAAGGCAGGGGTGCACAATATGTTGTGGTAAGAAGGCGTTGAAAGAAGCCTTCAAGCAAATTTAACTGGTGGATGTAAAGTCAATGTCGTGTTGTCATCACTAATATCCCATCCTTTGCCCGCGCCCTGCGAGGGGCATCGTCTGGTGTTTTAATGGAAGTTTGCCCCGGTAAACGTGCTGCAAAAAGATGGAGGCATCGAACCATGAAGGCGCATGAACAGTTCCACAAAATGCCTTAATGAAATTTTGTTTCAAATGAAAAAAAATGTTTCACAGAAACGCCTCAAAGAGATCTTACCTTATCAAATGCATAGTTGTGACTGTGCAGCAATGGAAGCACACACAGGCATCGACATTGGCCAAAGCACAAATGATTGTGGGCTAAATATGAAATGAAAGATGTGAAAAGGCTTTAGAAATTTCGAAGGCAGACAAATGATTCTCAGAAATGGATATGCAAAATGTGTAAGCATAGAAAAGGCATGAGAAATATTTGACAAAATTCCTCTGAAGAGATGCAATGATGGCGAGTGGGGCACAAAACCGAAATGGTGAGAGGCTTGAGAAAATTTTGATGCAAATGCAATTGGCCCATGTAAAGCCGAACCCTCCAGCATCGTTTGATTGAAACTGCCCAGGTAAACATACAACAAAATGTGCAAGCACAGACAAAGCGTATGA
The DNA here is from genome assembly GCA_007115665.2 of Sequoiadendron giganteum. Taxonomy (NCBI): domain Eukaryota; kingdom Viridiplantae; phylum Streptophyta; class Pinopsida; order Cupressales; family Cupressaceae; genus Sequoiadendron; species Sequoiadendron giganteum. Next base: position 95,372,293 of record CM021106.1, read on the forward strand.
ACTGTTTGACAGAGTGCCTGAAATAAATGTCATTTCATGAATGAAATATGCGCCAAATGTGGAAACAAAGAAACAAAGCATGCAAATTGTTTAAACAGATCGCCCAAAGAAATGTGGTCTCAGATGCAAAGTTTAGTTGTAATTTGCAGCTTGGGGGCAGTTTTATCATCAGATCACTCTCAAGGATCTTAGTATTCACTGTAGCACTTGAAACCGAATACAAACAAGAATCATATATGAAGGCAACAAAAATGAAAGATCATCTAAACATCAATTTTTCCCATCAGAAAGGGAGTTCTGGAACTCTGGTTTCTCCTTTTGGGCCAGTTGATAAAGTAGACCAAGTAGAAACCAGTGAAGCATGTTTGTTGAAGACGTTCAGTTTAAAAAGGTCATGTTTGACAGGTATTGAAAATTCAGGCACAACATATAGAACCATACCAGGTCCATGCATCAAACTTCCAGGTGGTAATGAAGTTTACAGGCATTCTCAAATTTCAGACTGACTTATTGATAGGGAAGTCTACTAAGTTAATAGAACCGAACTTGTCAATGGGAGATCCTAGAATAGATTCCAAGACAGTGGATAATACATCAAAGAATTGTTATATCAAGGAATGACATGATTGTGGAATATGCACAAAATATGGAAGTGTGACGGATATACAAGGCAACGCTAATTGATTTGTGCAGTTTAGTGAAAATATTAATCTTTACAAATTAATTAATTCAGTTATTAATTATGCATTCACTTTGATTTGCAGGTATTTGTCTAAGTTCGAGGAGTCAAATGATGCAAAAAAATCCATACATTACTTTTAATGTTATTTTGTTAATTTTAAAAAGTGGTTTTAATTTAATTTTTTAATTGAGAAAATTAAAATTAAGAACTTATTATATTCATGCTCAATTGAAATAATTTGGAGTTAATTGATTTTTGAAATTAATTATTAGTTTGATTAATTTTATTGATTAATTAAAGTGCATGTTGATTTTTAGGTACTTTTAAGGGTCAGAAAAGATATTGGATTGCAATGGATGATTTGCAAATCAAATGAAGGAGGAAATTGTTGGAAAGATCCTTGAATTCACAGTGAACTAAACACTTCACAATCCAAACTTGAAGTCATTTCTAGGAAAAAATGTTGATTTATTCTTTACATCGTGCAAAATTTAGTGTGTAGAATCATAATTGATCATGTCCCAGGATTAACTAGTAGCAGTGTTGATTTTGACACTACTTGTTCCTTCTCACATATTGAGTGTCCACAATTTAGACCAACATTTGAGGGATCTATGGAGATCCACATCACTCTCTATTCCTTGTAGATCCTACTGTGGATGATATTTTGTCCGTTGATGATTGTGATACCCTGCCACATGATAATGATGTGAAAGAGGAACTTGATTATTTCATGTCTTAATAGTTATGATGACATTGAGGATTCTCTTGATGCTCCTCCTAATATATCTAGGCATTGATTAGTTCTTTGGATTTATGAATCCTAATCTAGATTCAAAGTTTTTATCTTATTTATCATTGAGTCGCTATCTTGAGGCCAAGGACCCTTGAGGTTAATATAATTGGACACATATATTGAGATTATGCCATCTCCATCACTTTTTATTTTGAGTGATTCTTTGTAGTAGGTACATTGTAGTCTTCTAGATATGGTACATTGGGACGAGTACTTGATATGTATTGTAGGTTTCTTTTGTGAGTCCCATCTTGTAGATTTTTTAGACAGACTTTAGGAAATCCATCTCCTCTTTGACAGCTAATGTTTTTTATAGGTTGAGTGTATTGACTACTCTAAGATATTTTAACCTATAACTAAGATAGATTTTGTATGCCTTATCCTTTCTATTGCTACCTCTTAGAGATGACCACTTTTCTAGATGAATTTAAATAATGCCTTCTTACACAATGATATTCAAGAGGAGGACTACATGGAACAACCTTTACAATTTGTGCAAGACTCTTCACTTGTTTGTAGGATTCAACATTCATTGTATGATCACAAACAAGCCCCCAAAGATTGGTTTGAGAAGATTGATGGTTTCTTTCTTGCTTCTAATTTCATTCATTTCCACTCAGATCACATAATGTATATTCATAGACATGAGTATGAGCTTTTGGTACTAGTATTGTATGTAGATGAATTGATTCTCACTGGTATCTCCTCATCTGTGCTTTAATATATTCAACACACTTTGACATGATTGATGTTGGGCTTCTATATTGTTTTCTTAGTCTTCACATCCTATAGTCTAATAAGGGGGTTTATAAATATACATAAACTCATGCTATTAACTTGGTTCATTTGTTTAACATGTATGATTGTAAACCTACTTACACACTATTGCAATTTAGTGTTGCTTTGAATACCACTTGCACCACACCTAGTGTTGATGCTACTTTGTACAAATAATTAGTTGGTATTATTTTTTATTTGACCCACACTTATCTCAACAGTACCTTCTCTTGGGAGTCAATTTTTTTGTGCCAATTTTTTCTTGAATCCATTCCTTTTTGTGCCTATTTAATATGACCCCTCATCAATAATTGATCTAATAAGTCTATAAGGGCCATCATATCATAATGTGTTGCTTTCTTTGTATTCCTTTCACGTGTCTTTTTCCCATTGTCCAAAACAAAAAATTGGCTAAGTATAAGGTGGTTAAAGGTTGTTGATATTTTTGTCCTTGATGTCAAACTTGGTATTATGGCTCTCTGATCTTGTATTTGTGATCTTGGCAATTCATTGGTTCAACTATGGCATTCTAGCTTTGACTTTGTGATACTTGATTGAGGTTCAGATTACTCTTGGTCTATTCATGTTTTGGCATTCGGTACTTTGATTATGGACAAATTTATGGATTTGGTTTACATTCAGATTTATTGCATCTTGTGGTACTGATCAAGTTGAGCTTTATGTGCAGATAAAGGTTATCTTGCTTATGCAGGTTTATGGCATGGTTACTCAGGTATATCATTATCAGTTGGTTTTCAATTCCATTGATTCTTCTCAGTTTAGTTCACTGGTATTATTGGTTGATTTTGGCACATATCTCTCTAATGTCATCAGTTATGATACATTACTTGACATGATATATTGGGTTGGCATTCTACTAATGTTCACTTTGACACTTGAGTTGGATAATTCATTTGATATCTTTGCATTGGTATATAATATGGTTCATGGCTTATAAGTTGATATCAATTGGCCTCTATTTTGAAAAAGTTTATTTCATGGAAAATTTGTAATATTGATTTGTGGCATTACTTTGGCTTACTTGCATTTGAAAATGACTTAAGTTGAAGTCATATTTGATACGGGTTCTAAGGTCGACAGTAAGTTTGTGAAAATTATTAAAAATCACTTTGAAGTGACAAGGCATCAACATGTTTGAAAAAGTTGGAAATTGCATTATTGAATGACTTTGATCAAAGTCATATGTGAATGACTTGTCGGTTTATTTGAAATCATTGATTTTTGGTGACTATGTTCTAAGTCATTATAGCGGTCGACATTTGGAAATGTCTTCAAAACAACATAATTTTGATTCATTAGTGTTTATTTCTGTTAGCCGACTTGGTAAAAAGCTTGAAGCCACAAACTTTGAAATGTAATAATTATTTGATTGATAATTATATGATTTATTTTCAGACTTCAAAGGTTATTATGACTTGTCAAAGAATGTAAAAGGCTCAATGAAGTTTAGGGCAAGCATTTCTTAGGTCATTCTTTTTGAGAATGGTTTGAAACCCTAGCCTTCATCACTGCCATGAAAGAAATTGTAACCGTTGCTTATGCTCGATGATTCCTCTCTGTTGTGAATCTGTTCATTGCTCTATTTGATATCATGACAATCATGGAAATTCATTGTCAGGTGCACAGTTTCAAGATTCAATAAAGGTAGCTAGAGACCTGGGCATACATCAAATTACTCTGGTATTTGCATGGTTCTCTTGCAATTCGAACAAGTATTATCATTCCTTATTTGGAGAAAGATTTCAATCTTTGGTTACATTTCTATATTCCTGATGAGTAATTTTTTTTTGAGGGTATCTGAATTCTAATTCAAAAGGGAATGGCAGTTATTATCTTTTGTTTAAAATCAAATGATGCATTCAGTTCGGTTCTCTGAATTTCTGATTGTGGGCAGTATGAAAAAGTCAGTTATTTTTTTGTTATTGTTTTTATCATGGTGTTTGAGGTTTGGTTACACTTCTTCTGGCATTTGCAGTTACTGTTGTTTCATTTTTCTATTCGAATGGAAAAAGGGTTTAGAGGGTATTATTGTTTATTTTTCTCTTTGAAAAAGATCTTAATGGTGCAAACATTACTATATTTTCTGGTTCAGATGGTATTGTTGGTGCAGATTCTTTGTGTGGTCAGGGTTTCAAAGTCATTTCTTAATATACTCATTCTTGTTTTTTTTGTCAAATGAAATCTATTCATGTGGTCACTTCTCTGAATCTGAAATTATACTTCGCAGATATTGGTCAGAAAGTTTGTATCTTTGAATATACTTAGCACAAATTCGACAGTAGCTTTGTCATATTGTAATATACCTTTTTTATTGGAAAATATAGATATGTTTTTTGATTGCAATGTCTAAAAAATAGAGAGAGATTGATTGCAACATTCATGTATGGTCTATTCTGATAGACATGATATACTCTGATTTTGTAAATCTGAAACACAAGAAAAATACAAGCTGACTTAAGATTAGATAATGTCTAGAATGTTGAAGGTTCAACTGAGAACCTTGAGGATTGTAGGGATTGTTTGTTAAGAGGCTCTTGTAAGAAAAAGTGAAATAAAAAGACCCTTTGTATTATTGTATTTTTTGTAAACTGAAAAGGGGTTGGTGCTCCTTGAAATTGGTGTTTCAAAATGAGGGGTTGGTGCTCAGAAATCAGCCTATAAGGCATTGTTAAAAGTGGTTTTTCAAATATAAGCCTAAAAGGCAACAATTTAGGAGTGGTTTTTCTACCCCAAGAGGGTTTTCCACTTGGCATATCTTGTGTCACTTTTCTCCTCTGTGGTTCCTCTGATTTTTTGTGAGAAATATTTATTATACTATATTTTACTGTCATACTTCTCATTTCAGTTATATGTGATTGCACTCAATATATGGATGAGTTAATCATTAAAAAATGAGAGCATAAATCTGTTTTGTTTCAGTTTTTGTAAAATTTGTCAAATAAGTTCATGACACTAATTCACCCCTCCTTCTCAGTGTCTTTTTCACTCCAACAAAGGTTTCATAGGAACTAGGAATAATTGGTTTCCAATTCCCATGTATCCCTCGAAAAAGGGTTCCTAAGTCACTTCCAAGCCTTGAAAACATGCAAAAGGAGCCATGATGCATGAGGAGAAATAAGTAATTATTTATGAGAATTTTGAAGGTGATACGATATGTCCTAATGATAGCCAAAGTCCCCCAAGATGAATTTTTGCAAAAGCTTTTGGGATATCAGGATATATCCTGATTCAAGGTGGTGTTTTGTGTGGTCTAGTGCAAGCCACTTTCCTGCATTGTCCTTATGAAATTCGAAGTTCCACTAATGTCTAGATGGTGATAATTTCTCTACATATCCCAATGCAAGCCATTCTCTCATAATATCTTGGTGGAGGTCTAATATTTGTAGTGGCCAAGAGGCTAAGAGGGAAAAGAAGAAAAAAGAAGAGGTTTCAACACTTTTATTGGTTCTTGAAACCACCCAATATGGCGACAATTCTCGATGAGTATGAATGTATTGGTGAAGGAAAGAAAAAAAAAAAAAAACAAGAGAAGTGTGAGCACGTATTTGGTGGATGTTCCTAGTGAGCATGCAAGTGATGATAATCTCCTTTTGATGGTGATACCACAAACAAAGGAAAAGAACATTCCCTACATCGCTTTTTTGCAAAATGAAGGTAAGGGAATGCAAAAATGTGTTAGTCATGGCTTTCCAACAACATGACTCATCCTCCATCCTCTACACCTACCCATAGTTATGAAACCATTCACCTAGCTACTCAAATTGATTTTAGGTCTCGTCTCTTGATTTACAACATTCATTTTAGGTGTGATTCAACCTAAGTCACAAATTTGAATGTCTTATAGTGAGCATCAATTATGGTTTACATTTGGTTGCTATTATAGGCATGATCTTGTCATTTTTCAAAAAGGTTGGTTGTCATGTGGTCTCGGGATACCAAGAAATTTTCAAGGTAGTCATTAAAGCTAAGTCCAATTTTTTTTGGTGATGGACAAACCCATGAAATTAAATAAGACTAATATTGCACGTGGATTTTTCTACAAAATGTCTCCATGGTATTGAGTGTCTATTCAAGAAGATTGAATTTCCTTTGCTACATTTGTTGGCATGAATGTAATGTTGAGTTAGAAAAGTGTAACAACACTTTGAAAATATTTAAAACCTTGTGATGATCTTTCTTTCTTTATATATAAATACATTTAGTTTTATTATGGAAAATAAGTATGTTTTGTGTGATCTTCATTATCATTGTTGTATGGAAGTACATAGCTATATGTTCTTTGATTCCTACTTTTCCATTACCTTGTGAGTTGTGACTCTATTACCCATGATCAAGCATTGGTTTTGAACCTTAATCAATCTCACAAATCCATCAAACAAAACATAAACTAATAGTGTAGGAGTAGGAGTAGCTTTTGTGCATTCATAGATTTGAAATATAACTAGGGATTTATCTTCAATTGGCTTTAAATGAGTCTATCTCATGTGGGTTATGCTTGCACATTTATATTAGATTTAAAGCTAGTTATTTTTACTTGGTTTAGTGGCAGTATTTGGGGCCAAGTAGGCAGGTCAGGTTTAGTTATCGATTTCACTTACTTGACAATCTTGGCATTGTGAGTGAGGCTTGGTTCTAAGAAGTGGAGCAATGGTGTTAGGACCAAACACCTTCAATATTGGGATTGTTTCCCATTTTTAACATTCTCCTCATAAGATTAAATGGAAGGTATCCAAGCACAGTAGGCTTCATTGACTCAAATTGGACTTGTGATGTTGACTCTTGGAAGTCCAATTTCAAGTTTATTTATTTACCTTGGTTTTGGTCTAATTACATGGTTTTACAAGAATTAATCCACTATTGCATTATCATCCATCAAATCTAAGTATTGAAGAACAATACTTGCTAGCCAAGAGGTTCTATATATTTGACAAATTATGAGAGAGTTTGATCTACCATCCGATCATCCTACTATTTTTTGGTATGATAACCAAAGTGCCATTAATATTTTTCACAACCCAATGGAGCATTAGATGATGATTTACACATTGGGATACACAAGTATTTTAATTGATAGCTCATCTACAACAATGTTCTCTCCTTAGAGTATTTGTCTACTCAAGACCAAATTGTAGACATCTTCACTAAAATTTTAGCATCACCTCACTATATTAAGTTGGGAAATAGGCTTGGGGTGAAGGAAGTTTCCTTCAAGGGGTCACCTCGAGTCCTCCTTGCTTTTTATTGGTTTTCTTCTTTGGAGAGTTTTCCCATAGGGTTTTCTCCTTTTTTTTGTTTGTGAGAGGATTATATTATTCATGAGTACCTCATTAGGAATATCTATTAGGATTTATTTTTTAGTGTTTATATATCTCCCTAAGTATCACTTAAGGGGTGGTGTTAGTGTGAAAAGTAGTTTTACATATCTGGTTTACTTTTACCTAGTAGACCTATTCACTTTACACTTAACCTCACTTACAAGTTTTTTTACATTTTTTCCTTAGCTCATAGGGACTTTTTTTTTTTTTTACACTTATCTTAAGTATTCCACACATGTCACACCTTTTGGAGGTTTAGTTAACTGTTTACTCGTATCTTCCTTCTTCCTCCTTGTTTTACATATATAAGGAACTCTTTGCATTATATTATTCACTTTTATGATAGTGTTTGGATTTTCATTATGTAATTTCATTTCTGGAAGTTATTGGATTTTATATTCATTTTATTATTGCTTTAATAAAAACTCCACAGATAGACCATGGAGTCTGAAATAAGCCTCTCAATGTTGAAGATAAGCTATATAGATTTATGGGTGCAATGAAAGACCTATTCTAAGAGGTAGCAAGACATGAAAAAGGTGTAACATTTCATAACATTGCAACACATTTCAATGAAGGCCAATGTTTGCATAACATAACAATAATATTGATTAGTCCAAAAGACCACAACAGCATGATAGACAAGTGACTCCCAAGCAAGGGAATATCAAGTAGCAAGATAAGGAAACTTCACATCCATTGTAATGGGATAATTTAAACTTTCAAGACATCTCATTATGGTGTGAAATTTGTTATCTCCCGCATAACCCACTTAAATATGTGATTTCCTTATCAACCAACAAGGCAAAAGAGTTCCCTAATGAGGAAGGTGCTACGAAGTACTATGAAGTTGGAGTTAACTAGCTTGATGTAGTTAACTATGAATTCATAGAGGAAGAAATTGAACATATTGACTGTGATCTAGTTGATCAATTCCTTCAATATGATCATAACGTATGAGCTACCTATTTTATGATTCTTAACAATTAAGGGAACTCATGCAATGAAGGCACCCAAAGTCCAAGCCTTCAAGTGAGAACATAACAATACCTACATATGTAATAGTAGTGCAATTCCAAAGTGGATATTAGCTACAAGATAGACAAATGCATGAACAAAGTGATACCACTACTACTAGATCAAATAGAGTTGATATAAACAATGACAAGGAGGGGAAAAAAATACAAATGAAACAAGGAACAATAATGTTGCTAAGAAGGTGATGAAAAAGAAGAATCCAGTACACTAGTGGACAATAAAGAAGAAATGTGTTCTAAAAAGTCCATGAACATGATATATCATTAGTTATAGATATTTTAGAAGGGTTGAATCCAAATGATAGGTACAACTAGTTCAATTCTAGCCATTGGAAGAACAATGTGTAGATAGAGTGAAGGAACAATCACACAATAATGATGTTCCTTCTTGTAGTCAAGTCATGCCTTACATTCCTAGTGCAAATGAATTGACCTTCTCACATGATCAAATGGACCTATCATATGCTCTTGTTCTGGACCTATCATATGTTATTGTTCCATTGCATGGAGAGGAGGCCAACCTACATAGATAAGAGAAATTGTTACACAACATTGAAGAAAACTACAATACAATAAATGAAGTGCCATACTTTTATGCTAGTTCTAACATTCTCTTGAGATGCATATGATGAAAAAGACCAAGGAACTACTAATTCTCTCCTTTTCCCTACTATCATTAAGAATAAGAATGAAAAATTAGTCACATGGAGTGAGGAACCAACTAATGCACATGTAAAAATCAAGGAAACTCTTCAAGAAACATCGATCTTGATAAGTTTGGATTATTCTAAACCTTATCAACTCCTCCCCTCTACTACATTATTTACTAATATTGTTGTTTTACTTTGAATGAGAATGTTAACAAGTATGAACAACTTGTTGCACTTGTTAATAATGGGATGCTACTTAAGAGATTGAATTGGAGAATAATATTGCTCGTGGAATGGCCATATGAGGTTATTGAAGAGCGTGGTCATAGTGCATGCTATCTCAAGAGAATAAACAAAGATCTAATAAAGGTGTTGGTTCACAACATTATGAACTAAGTATTACTTGTAACTAATGAGTTTTTCCTTGTATATAATTTATTGTGTGTGTGATTTCCCTCCTGTAATTATGACCCTTGTTGGTCATGATGAAATATAATTGTCTTAGACCCTCCTTGTTGTCCCTTTTTGTAGTTTTCTCCTAGATATCTAAATTCTCGCTATGCTTGCAAGAGACAGATATCCCCAACTAGATCCAATTTTGGGACTTAATCTGACAATGCTAAAATTTCTTAAGTCCTAGCTCCCTTGTGCATTAAACCTAATTATGTCCATAATTTTGTTAGGGGTCATTTCCCTTATAACAATTATATATTGTTCTAATATAAGGATATACAACCTTATATATTATATGCTTTATTAAGCATATCATATTTAAGATAATTATAATCTAATAACTATTAGATTATTATTATTTTTGAATGGTGGTTGTTGAATAGGTGTGACTAATACCTCTTCAAGTATTTTGCCACCCTTTTTTCTATATTTAAGGAGATTCTTTCTCATTTGAGAGCATGCAAATTTGGAGATTTATAGTGAATTATATCACTATACAAATGAGGTATTATTGGCCATGTGGAAGTATGAAGAGGAGTGTCACATGTTTAGTCTATTTATTTAATATACTATTTTTAAGTGTTATCATAAAATGATTCTTTATGGGGTTTTTTACCTAAAAAGGATTTCCCCATGTATATCTTATGTAACATATAAAATATATGTTTGTGTGTTTCTCATTTTCATATCTTATATTTTTTTATAATGATTAGTATCACAAGATCCTAATTTTTAACAATTTATAACTAATCTAAGAAATCTTCAAACATGTATTCCCTTTAGTCAAATTTGTTAGAACACACAAATATATTGAGAGGGGGGTAAATCAATATATCCCTCAAATTAATCCAATTCAATTTTAAGAATAAAAAACTTATTATTGCCTTAACCAAATACAAAATTTGAAGCACAAACACACAACCACAACACCAAATTTATGTGGAAAACCCAACAAGGGAAAAACCACATTGAGAAAGATGCTTGGAGCTACTGTCCAAATCCAGCCTCACAAAAAGAAACAAGATTTACAACACAATTTTATGGCTTCAACCAAGGAAGTTTACAACTCCTTGCTAATACAACACTTACTGAAAGAGGCTAAACCCTCAACACATAATCTTTGATGAGTTTTGGTGATCCAATATAACCAAAACACCTTTGCTTCCTCTAAATCACTGTCTGAAGTCAAATTTCACACACTTCACTTCTACTTTCGGCTCACTGCCTTCAAAATTTTACCTACATACTTTTTCCTTTGACTCACTGCCTTCAACACTTCATTCACACACCTCTGCCTTCAACTCACTGACTTCAACACTTCATTCACACACCTCTACCTTCAGATCACTACCTTCAACACACTTCAAATAATCCTTCGCACATTCACACACATTCTTCTGCCTTGAACTCACCACTTTTGGCATATATCACTTTTAACACATTAAACATACATACTCTACTATCTCATTTTCTATCACCCACTTGATCCTTCATTTATACCTTTCACAAGCATAAATTTTTTTCTCCTTGCCGGCCAAAATGAAACATGTAAGTATGAAATGTGCAACGACCATAACAAGTCAGCTCCAAAACATACACAATATTTCCATGCCCTCCTTTTACAACTTTACTCAACATTAAGTTGGCACAAGTGAATAGAGACAAAACCAATATGTCTTGCATACTTAGACAACAAAGTCTTGAGATAGAACATTGAAAACTTGACTTGTGGTACACCACAACATCTGAAACTTGACAGGAGAACTCATATATACATTTTAAACTCATCCTCCAAACTGCAAGACCAAAACATTGACTACGAAGAAATACAAAGCATTTGTCTAAATCTTCTTGATTGTGACAATATAGTCTTCACACTATGAGTTTTGGGAACCTTTGCAGTAAATTTTATGTTTTGAAATCAGAAACATACACACTATACATCTGCATCTAACAAAATTCCAAACCGCAAGGTAATATCTTCAACTGTGGCTTCTTGATTTTTCAACAAAATTAGGCCTTAACACCATTTGAGTTTCCATCCTATTTTTTAACAAAATTGTCTAGTGGTGTTCCTCTTTATCCCCCATGTTCTTGTTAGGTGTTGAAATTTGTAAAAAAATTGAAAAGTTCCAAGTTCAAGATATTTCTACTCATTTCCATAATTTTTACAAAGTTGTGGAGTTTTAATGGACTATTGAAGATTTTATACTCATTCAAAATCCTATCCTAATTATTTGTCCCACATAGGTAACCTAGGATTATGTTAAGTGTCACAATCATACGACATAAGAAACAAAAAATAAATGAGTTAAACGTGCCATAAGTAACTTAACTAACTAAGTGTGATAGGACCTGTATTGGAACCATTTAGGTAATATTCCTTGTTCACACCAACACCTAGGACTTGTCTTCAAATATAACATTCTAGGTGCCAAGTTTGGCAATTTTCATGTGCAAGCTAAGGGGTAGCAATCTAATTGGATATGACTCAACTTAGGATTGTAAAATTGAGATTTAAATAGGGTAGACACAAACACAGTTGTAATTCTATCTAAGAGACACAATCATAATTGTGATTTTGATTAGGGTGGGGAAACATGTAAGAATTAAGTTAGATTGAAACACTAGGGGGTTGAATTGATAAATGATAGGGAACTTGGTTGAGTTCAATTAGCTTATGCATTAAAATCCATCGACTTGAGCACTAGAATGATACACTTATGCACTTCTACAATGTTATATATTTTAAAATAATAAATATTGAATAATTAATTGGGTAAACTATTACATCTAATTCTAGGTGTATAATGTACTTCAATAATCAAGGCTAGGATTTTTAGTGAGATTGATAGAAGAGATACCCATTTAGAATATGCATACCCAATAATTTATACTAGGTACAAGATTTGGTTGGATTGATGAACAAAATTCTCAATTTGGGTGTGGTGTGCCTTAATGGAGAAGATCAAGTGCAAGCCTTGAGTGACTTTGATGGAAGAATACCCATTCTAATTATGGTATGTCATAATGGATAAGATCAAGTACAAATCTTATAGAAATTCGACAAAAGAGATTCCCATTCCAGGTGTGGTCTACTATAACAAATAAAACTAACTACAAATCTTAAGAGAAATTAACATAAGAAATTCTCATTCTTAAACAAATTTGACATAAAAGATACTCATCTCAATTATGTCCAATTCTAATAAATGATTCTAAATATAAATCTTAAACATATTTAATAAAAGAGAGTCACTATAACTTTGACATACCTTAATAGATAAGATGAAGAATATGAAAAATTCGATAGAAGAAATATCTATTTGAATATAACATACCCTCAAAATAAGACTAGGGGAAAGGGGCTAGTAGTTGTGCAGGGTCCAATAGTCGTGTAGTCAATTACGATTATAATACTCAGTCTTACCACATATTTATATTATATATTGTAAATAAATAGTCCATATGTAAATAAAAAAATAACCAAATGTTGATCAAAATGGACCCATACTTGAACACATGAAAACCTTTGAATGTTATATGAAAAAAACATAAATATAGTCATGAAGAAGTGAAATAAGTATTTTTTTGTCTTAAATAAAATATCATAATTATTCACTATAAGTGTGTCATTCATAAAATAAAATGCTCATTTAAAAAAATAAAAAACTCATTTAAACAAATATTGTTATCATAATGAAAAAATATTGTTGTTATGTGTACAACTATTGGGGTAGCAATGTACAAGCATTGAAATATTTCATATTAATAGTTTGTCCTACCACAAATATGAAATGTGAGCCCAATAAATACCATGCATTTTCTCATTAAATGTGAGGATTTTCAAAAAGTTTTAATGTTCAACTATTGGTTCATTTTTGTTTGATATAAGTTGTATTTTAAATAATTATGTGTTGTTTTTATAAGAATAAATATTTTTTTTGTGTTCAAGTATTGGTCCATATGTGTTGAATATAAAAGCTAGAGATATCAAAGATTTATGGTTACCACTAGGTAATGAGTTCATTTGGGTTGCATATTAGTTTTATTTTAAATAAACATATGATATTCTCCCATGATTAAGTTTTGGTCGAATCTTTAAAAAGTCAAATTTTAGACACTTCTCAATAGTTGTGTTGATGTGGTGAGTTGCATGATGAGTCACACCTCCAAACCTTAGTTATAGATAGATAAGAGACCGGTCTATATTTAAAAAAAGAGAGAAGGTTCTACATGCTCATAAAATTAGCCTCCACGATTACAATGCGTTTTTATATTAAAAACATAAAAATATAATATATAATTCACATAAAACAAAATAGAATAAAATCCCAAAAATCAATACCAAAACTCAAAAAACTATGCTCCATGAACTATTCCAAACATAAGAAATCTAATACATAAAATTGACTTAAAAAAGTAGAAAAATTAGGATGGAGACTGAAACGGTGTTAAGGCCTATAAAAAGTAGTAATTAAAAAACGCATTGACTCGAATATTAAAAAGAGATGGCCATGGAAGCCTTCACTTTGAAGCCACCAACCCCAGCGAGTTGAAATGAAAACATGAGGTGGAAATGAAGTCCACAACGACATTAGATTTTTGAGGCGGGTCCTACACAAGACAGGATGTAGTTCTTCAATCTAATTTCAATCTGTTGCAAAGAAACTGCCAAGATTAGTGATGCGGGTGAGTAAGCGCTAAAGCCAGGGCATGGCATTTTGGCTTTTAATTTTTAAAATCTCTTTTATTGGGTTCTGATAATATACAATTATGTGGCGAGCAAGGGTTTGATGGAAGGCCTGTTGAATTCTTGCAGTCAAGTTTAAATCAATGGCCGTTACAGTCATTCCCACTTCATTTCGCTGCTGCCCGTCTCTTCAGTCTTGCACATTATTTTCACCCAGCTTTGTGAATTATTACCCCAGGCATGGAAATTGCTTTTCTGTAAATTCATTACACAGGCTTCCTGGAAAATTCTCTCGCTTATTGCCCCTCGCCCGCAGGTCGAGTATCAGGAAAATGTCTGCTATACCGGTAAATTATCTTTCTATTATTGGTTAGTTTTTGATTTTGGGATTTAAAAAAATTAAAACGTTTCCTGGGGATTTTAACCTGGAACTCTACCTATAAAACCCCCAACACCGATGCATTAACATTTGATGTTATTTTTTAACATGACTGTAGAATCTCGTTGACGAGTAGTAGGAAATACTGATTGTTCGAAATTTTCTAGGCAGTGTTTATCCAATAATCCTGAGCTCATTCCATTCGTCAAGTTTATTTTATGGTTCTTATGATGAGTATTTAAGGGTGTATCAAAACGTTGATTCTTTAAAAGTTGTATGCAATTCTTATCCTAAAACCCTGAGATAATCCCATTTGACAATTTTACAAATCTTATGATGAACCATGACGGGTAATCCTATATAGCCAAATTTAAAGCAGATTTTAGCCGGAAACTCTCTTCTAATTTATGGATCGTGGAAGCATTAAAGATTTACTATTTATTATTATTATCACTCAGAGGTGCACATTGTTATGGCGTTGGATATGCTATGCCCATAGTCAACAAGGTGGGACATTTTATCCAAATTTGGCATTTAAATAAGTTTCTGGCATTTTGAACGCATAGCACTGCAGGGAAGATCCAATGGTTTTATAATATAGTTTAGTGGTGAATTCCAATTGCAGGATGTCCTTTGGCTTAGATTCTACGGCCAAGGTGTATCTCTTCCGTCAAATTCACCTGCTCTTTTTAATTGGTAAATTCCTGTTGCAGGATGTCATTCGGCCTAGATGCTATGACCAAGGAAATCTCTTCTGTTAAATTCACCCCAGTTTTACACATGGTCTCATTTTTTAGGTTATAAACAGAATTATTGGAGTATAGCCATTTTCAGAATTGGAGATGGTTTTTTATTCTAATCAACATTTCACTTTTATAAATACAAACATGTAAAATGTCTTTTGGTGATTCGAACACTAGTCTCCATCATGAAAGCTTCGATTATTGATTACTTGAACTCGTGCATTTGACTTGTAATTTACCACTTTAACTCATTTCATTTGACATAAATTTCCCTTTTTATTGTTGCTATTTCTCATTTTCAATATTTGAAGGTTTTTTCCCTTATGATTTTGTATTTTTAACTATAATTTGAAACAACTGGTGGACAAAAAAGTTGATTTTAAGATGCAAACTAGAGATATATCTGTATTCAAGGCCTCAATTTGAAGTAAGGGACAGAAGTTAGTTTCAACAGGTGGGCAAGTTAATTTAAAAAGAAAAATAAAAACTTGCTTTAAGATGCTTTTAAGTTCAAACATGATGCCACTGTAGAGTGCTCTAGGCGTAATTATTTTTTGGCATAATTATTTTTTGAAGTAATACTTTTTATACAACCCAATATAATCCATTAATTGTGGATCTATATTAAAAGGTTTTTGTCATATTCCAACTCTAATTAATAAACAAGGAGAAAATATGTTGCAATCCTAAATTAGCACCAGTCATTGGGAAGAGGATTTATGATCCACAAGGATCAGGAAAAATGATCACTTAACAAACAACCAAGTGTCTTATAATCATGAAATATTTTTATCATTATTACAATAACTTTATTTTTTATTTATTAATAATTACAGGAGGTTGAGCCTTTTCTTCTGGGAAATTAAGGGGCTCTCAGCTAACCAGGGCTCAAACCTGGGTCTTTTGCCTTGCAACACCCTGTCTCGATTGGTTGACTCAGCTTGATGGGCCATAGTAATTCCACTGGTACTCTGTTTTAAAACTCAGCGTATGCATTATCTCAGGCCTTGAAATAATTACTTTTTTGGCCTCCCTTAAACAATGGAGACCATTAACCATGCATTTGACCAGTCCTCAAAATAATAAATACAATCCTAAGGTATGGGTGCAAACTAAATTGTATTCAGTTTGAATTAAATGAAGAAAGTTGTGTGTTGTTTATGTATCCTTGTATAATAATATAAATGTTCAAACCAGGAATCAGTTTGTAACTTCATAGCAATTGCAAAAATTTGAACTCTTTTTACCTACACTGCATAATGTTAATGCATATCTATGGATGCATCCAAATGAACATTAGAAGCCTAAGAAAATATCACTAATATTCATTATCTGCTTAGTGTAAAACTAGGATTTTCTCTTCGACTTGACTTTGTAGGCCTTTACTGAGTGAGTACCTTCCCTCCAAGATGCAAATTTTCATTTTTTCATAAATATACCTTTTATGCAGAACTCCTCTTTGGTCATTCCAATTGACATTTCTTAGTGCTAAGGGAAAAGGCAACTTGGGTCATGCATTTTGATAAATCATGCAATGACATGCAGTAGAGTGACAATTCTAACTTATGAAAAGGCCTAGTTGCTTTACCCTTAAAAACATTTTGATTTGATTGCCTCTCTTATGTATAGGCTATAGTAGTTACTTTTTTCACCTTAAATAGAAGTTCAGTATGTTCTTACGATTATTGTTTACATTTTCTGGTCTTCCAATCTGCATAATGTTGTATCACGGTATCACCAATCCATAATATGACAAGCTTCACAAAGAAAAGAACTTTCTGTGCTGACAGTTTATTCCAAAATATGCAGGCAAAATTGCGATCAGAATTCTGTCATTTTACTGAACAATGGTTGATCTGGGAATTAAAGTTTATTGTCATTATTCAGGTACGGGCAGCAACTGTTGAAAATCAAGAGGTGAAATGGTGGGAAAAGAGTGGAGGACCAAATATGCACGATATCAATTCAACTCAAGAGTTTCTAGATGCACTCAGTCAGGCTGGGGAGAAACTTGTGATTGCAGAATTCTATGGCACTTGGTGTGGCTCTTGTCGAGCCTTGTATCCAAAGGTAACTTGAATGTAGTTGGCAGACATATTTGTATATTAAATCTCTTTTGTAAAGAAATTTAATATTTTTATTTTGATCTTAGGCAACTAGGATGCATAAACTTCAGATTTTGTTGATTGAAATTTGATGGAGTTTTGAGGTTATCTACATTTACTGAACTTATGTTAATGTAACTACTGAGCAAGCCTATCTCTTCTTGCAAATTTGGTTGGTGCTATTAATAAAGTTGAGCAACAAGTTTTGAGGGAAAATTGCATATATAATTTTGTTGTATTTGGTTGGTGCTATCAATAAAGTTAAGAAAACAAGCTTTGAGTAAAAAATGTGTAGAGAATTCTGTCAAAATGATATAACAAAATTTTCTATGCAATTTTCTCTGGAGCTTTTTTTTTTTATAAACTATTATAGATCGCCCAAGCTTGAAGGCTTTATTGGTAAAGCTGTTTTGACTGACAGATTTGTGCCAAATAGAGCTTTGATATTCTTACAAAATTTTACGGGAAAGATTTCAAACTAGAAAGCTTTAAATGTCATATTATGTTCATATTGACTGTTTTGTCAAAGTATGGTAGGAACATAGTGATCTCTAAAATGCTGGAAAGATCTGTTCTCAAATAACTAATAAGTAATTATTGTTCAACTTGATTTTCTTTTTCCTAATTTCTTTTTCTCATTAGCATTGCTAAGTTGAGTGAACTGTAATACCTGCTAGGATTGTTTATGGCAGAATAATTCCATCTGGGAAGTTTATCAAATATCTGCCTTCTAATTCTGAATTTTTTGTTTGCTGCAACATTTTGACACTGATTCATGTATATATGGATTATGCTGTATTTGGCAGCTGTGCAAGATGGCTGCAGAGCTCCCTGATATTGTATTTCTCAAAGTCAACTTTGATGAAAACAAGCCAATGTGCAAGAGCTTGAATATCAAGGTTCTTCCTTATTTTCACTTTTACCGTGGGGCAGAGGGATGCATAGAGTCATTTTCTTGTTCATTAGCAAAGGTAAGAAGACAAGAAATCACACAATTATATTACAATTATTCTTTCTCTACTGAGTGTTATTTATATTGATTAGTTTCTTACTACTTTCCTGAGAGTGGTTTGCTTTGCTATTAAAATCTTAGTGTATTTCTTCATTTCCATTTGTTACTTGACCTGTCTTTCTGAGTATCCATCTTTTGCCTTGGTGATAAAATTGAAAACCTGGAAACTACATTGTCTTCTAGATATTAAGAGGACCTAGGTTTGTCTCTCTACTACTGTTCGCCAGTTGGCATAAGGGAATTGAGCTAAATTTGAACCAGTAGCATTCCAAATTGATTTCTTTTTCTTGTTTTGCCAAAAGGCATACTGAATAGATGGTTGCTAATATACCCGTTTAAGTGTATAAGTGAGCCAAACCTATAATGTACCTAGGTTAAACATACAAAATAATAAACTTATCAAAATAAGCACACCATTTAGGTTCTAAAGCATAGAAATTGTTACTATATGTGTTATGGATGCTCTCAGAAAATATCAGATCCAGGTTAAGATAGATCTCTCCTAGTGTAATCAATAACATGGTTATTATGGTCCCTGACTCCCTTCTATTTGACGGTGCGAGTGATTGTTAGTTTTGAACTTTTGATTATATATCCATGTTTCAGCTTGTTATTTATCTGGATTATAATTTTAGCAAGATTTTAAATTGGCTCAGTAAAAATATATAACTCTAATTATTTGTGGACAAATTTAATTTTTCAAAGGTATTGCAATAATGGATAATTCCTGCTTATAGTATTGTGAGCTCAGTCAAGTTTCAATTGGCTTACTAGAATATTTGATGTGACTATTCCTCAACATAAGCAGTTGTTAAGAGTGACACAGCATTTGTAGGAAAATTACAATTTACAATAAATAACTTCACTGCTATGTGTTTTGTGCTTATTATAAAAGTTGTTTCGTGCTCTTCATTCTATGATAAAACTTAATGATTGAAGTTCAAAGCTACCAGCCACTACATAACATTAGTGATTTAGAAGTTGGGAAACATGTAGAATACATTATTTTATGTCAGTCTACAAATGACATCTGAGTATGATACACCACAGGTAGCATATTTGTCTACTGGTGATAATTGGCAGGTCCAAGGAGGCTGCCTCCATCAGAGGTTTGACAGGTGTGAGTTTAGTTGGCCAGAGTGAAAACGACTCAAACTGTCTGGACTTAGTTGGAAGTGTCCATCGGTGTTGGATGTAAGAGTGCTTTTTATACTGTTTGCAGATTCCTGTTTTTCATTTTTTTCTTATTCTCTAGAACTAAGTTCCCGGTTCTGGTACAAATCCTGGCTCAGGTAAAATTATTTAGGGGGTGGGTTCGTTTTGGATTCATTTTTTTGCAGCCTAAAAGCAAGAATTAAGTTTAGAGTACCACAACATCATATAAACGACAAAACCACCATAAACTCGAATGACATTTAAAATATAAGTGATAAATATTATCAAATACTCATTGTTCAAACTTTAAGTTCAATATTCAAATCTAAGTTACCGGGTTCTTCTATTTTACCCTGGGTTCCGGTCCTGGTTCGCTCCTGGTTCGGTTCGCCTGTGGGTTCGACCAGGGTCCTTCATTTTTGGGTCTGGTTCGCCCAGGCAGAACCCAAGAGAACCTGGGCAGAACCCAAACAGAACCCAGGCGAACCAATACAGAACCCACATGCCTAGGCATCCAAAAAGTGGTTTTTTGAGCATTTTTTTCCAGTTTGATAGATATTCTATTTAATCAAACTTAACACAAGACGGATGTAGATTGATTGACACAGCTAAGAACATGCATATATATCATTGGCAAGCAAAACTAGATTATTTCTGGCCTCATATAAGACTGGTTTTTGCAATATACTATGCTCAGAAATTAATATCAGATTACAACCAACTCAGGAATTGTTTTAGAACTTAATGACAATATGTTCTCAATAGAATGGACTATAGCAACAGGGCCTATGCTTATACACTGGCTATTCAATCTGTTACAAAGTATTTCCTGATGCTCCTTTAGAACTTAATGACAATATGTTCTCAATAGAATGGACTATAGCAACAGGGCCTATGCTTATACACTGGCTATTCAATCTGTTACAAAGTATTTCCTGATGCTCCTTTACAAGCTTACATTAAACTCAGACTCAGAAAATAGAAGCAACTCAGATTATTTCTCTAGCCATCAGAAATCAGACATCTGAGAGAACGACCAGACCTGGTATCATCATGCCATGCTGGAAAAGGTGAACAGCAGCAACATAATTCAAGTTTATATGAATGTCATTTAAGTTTATGGTGGTTTTGTTGTTTATATGATGTTATGTGATATTCTAATCCTAATTCATGCTTCTAGGCTGCATATATATATATTTACATGTTTTTTGTACTAACGAACCCAAAACGAACCGAACCCACCCCCCAAAAAATTTAGCCGAACCAGCGAACCGAACCCCCAAACCCGAACCCAAACCCAAACCGGCTACTTAGATTCAAATAATAATATCAAGTTCATCAATTAGTTTTTAGCGTGAAATGGATTTTCGAAACCTTTAATATCATCATCATTGACATTAGATAATGTAGGAACATTTGAAGAACCACAAGTGCAACATTTTGGGAAGTGGAAACATCCAAGTCAGTATGTTTTGGCCCCATATCCCACAACTTCATGTTCTGTTCCTTGTAGCCATGTTGTTTGTGCAAAAGAATGCACAAGTTGGAATCCACATAAATTAAGTTTTTACTTTTTTGCCATTTTTGAGTGCAATTTGTTGCATTTTACTGAGTGGATGAGAGAGTATGTACTCCAGTTTCTCTTAGATGCAAATGAACTAGCAACCCATGAAGACAAAGTAGAGAGATAAGAGTTATACATTATATTTTTTTTTTAAACTATAAATGAAACGGTAAAGATAAAAAATTAAAAAATTATTAAACTTGTGATAAAATTTTGATTGTGAGGGATTGTAGGTGTTGGAATTGTTGGCCATGAAAGTACCACCAACTGTGAGCACTCGTCTTGAACTTATCATGAAGAGCCTCAATACTCTGACTATCAAAGTGTATAAATCAATGAACTGACTTGTGATTACATTCTGCAAATCAGGATCAGGAAAAAATCTATGAAATGGTTCCTTGTATCCTTAAGGAACTTCATAATCTGTATATGGGGACATCCTTGTTGGCACAAAAAAATCTTAGCACTATAGTATTTTGGACTCATTGCAAAGGCAAGAAGATGTAGTAGGGTGGTCATTGTGTTCCATCTTTTTTCAATAATTTTGTGCACTTGTTTGAAGAAAGTTTCTTCAAGGCTTTGCGCTTTGTCCTTTATGATGGTCTTCCTCTTCTCAATCATTGAGTTGATGCCATCATATATCTCTCCTAAGCAAATTTTGTCCATGTTAGTATAACGAATCATATTCAAAATGAGCTTGGTGAAACTAAGGGAGTTTCTCCACATGATCCCACCGAGAGTCATCTAGGATCAATTACTTTATATTTGTTGCCCTCTTAGTGTTGTTTTGCCTTCATATGGACCAAGTTTTGCTAATGGCCATGCTAGAAAATGCCTTTTGAACCTTCACAACACGTCTCAAAACAATTGTGTTAGAGGTGAAACGAGTCTCAACAACCTATTCAAAAATAAAAAATAAAAGAATTAAAAACAAAATTTAAAGAAGAATTAGAGTACACAATAAAATAATGACTTAAGTATGTATTTTTTTTTTCAAGTAACTAAGGTGAAACCAAAATATGAAATTTTATATTATTTCACTTATCTTCAATAGCTCCAATTTTGAAAATGATTTAAATATGTCTTGTGATAAGTGGTGGTTGGTGACGAACATTCGAATCTCCTCAGCGTCAACATACAACTCTTTGATTCAATCAATTTTGTTTCCAATTTTTTGTAGCATAAGATTAAGAGAGTGGATCACATAAGGTGTCCAAAAGATGTGTGAATAACATTCTTCAACTAACAACTCAACAACTCTACAATTCTTTGCATTGTTTGTTATGACTTGAAACAACATTAGGGGGTTCCACTTCTTTAATGACTATGATGAAGATATTAACAATAAATTGGCCATCCTTCACTTGCCCCTACAATTGACGAATCTCTAAAACTTTGCCCCCTTAGAGGACATTGCTATGACCTTGATCAAGGGCTGATTTTTTGCATCTTTCCATCCATTAAAAACAATGGACACTTTTGTCTCAGTCCATGAATCCCTTATGGGCTTCAATGAATCTTTTACAAGCTTGATCTCTTTGTCCAATAAGGTACAACACACCTTATAACCTTGGCCCTTGTACCCTTATGGAGCCTCATTAGTTTTTCTCACCATTTCTCATCAATATCGTGAGTGAACAACATTGAAAGCCAACCAATTTGCATATATCCATCGTGCTATGTGTTGATAGACAATGTCTCGAGTCTCATTTTGAAATGCCATTTCCAAAGGTCCCTTTGATCTCTTATTTGTAGTGGGTTCTTTAGGATTGGCCACAAATGGGTGGTTCTCTACCACAACATTGGGATTAGATGGGGGTATAGGGGGCTTCATTCCCTTTGATCTTCTTTTTTCCAAAAAATGATTTACTTTACTTGCTCATTTATCTGCTCTTACTCTTTAATATATGCTATCATTTGCTCTGATGACACAAGTCTTTCTAGGCCAAGCTTTGATGCCTAGACAAGTAATTCCACACAAATGGGTTTTCACTTGGCTATATGAACTTGAATACTTGACTTCACACCTCCTACAAATCCAAATACAACCCCACCATTTGGAACTAGTTGTATCATATCAACATGCCTCCAAATAGGAGAACTCAGATTTGATTTGATTTTAGGTTGGCCTACAGGGGTAGAACTAGCTGCCATTGTAATTCCTATGTCAAGAAAGATTATAAACAACACATTCAAAACAAATAAAATTTTAAAAACAAAAAATAGATATATAGAACCTAGCTCTTTTAAAATTTTAAGCATAGTGATAGATTTGTAGAAAAATGAAAGAAAAGCAAAGCAAAGAGTTTGTTTCATGTTCGTAAAACAAAAATGCAGGAACAAAAAGATAAAAGCTTACATCTTTTCAAAAATATTCTTCTATAATCTTTGTAGCTAGTGGACACTTGCGAATGCGTAGGAATGGCAATGCAACCAATGTCGAACCTTCAATGATCAATCTTTAGCTGCCTTTGTTGAATGACAAGCAAAAATGGAAGTTTAGTCTTTTGGAATAGTATTTGCCTTTTGCAATAAAAATGACTATAAGCTAAAATGAGTTTGTTTTGGTGTTTGAAATGCTTTTAGATGGCACTTTTAGGGTTAAGAATTTGTTTTAGGATGACCAAGTCAAAGTCAAAGGAGGAACTAAAAAAATAAAATGATGGGTTTGTTTGGGTCTGCCTAGATCCTCTCTAGGTTCACTCAGGTTTGTCCCAGAGAAACCCACCTCCCAGCAACACACCCTAATGGAATCCGTAGGTGGACCAAATTGGAGTGTGGATCGAATTTGAACCGGACTCAAATCTAGCTGATCCCTTGGCAGATCCAATAACACAGCTCTAGAATTGTTGCTTCCGTTCTCAAACTGATATTTTCTATTCTTAAAAAAGCAATTGACTGTTATGCAGCAAGCTGTGAATTTGTTTTATCTTTGCTTCAGAGCAGCCTTAGTCAAGTGGCAAGATATTTTTTGCATTCTTTTAATGTGTTGTTGTACAGTGTAGTGATTAATTTTAGATTATATGTAGTCAGAATTAAACCTAGCAGCAGCAGCTCCAAACCTCTATTTTTATTTCCTATCATTAGCTTTTATCATATTTGTTAATGTCAATTGATGTTGTTTTTATGGCATACTTGTGCATATTGGAAATGACCTTTTGTTTCTAGGGTAAATGATGCATTCATTGTTTTGACATGCTTTTGGGACAAAGTTGCCGCATTTATTTGTATTGTTTATCACCCATAGGGTGATCAGAAGGTAATAGCACACAAAATTGTGTCTAAAAGACTAAAACTGTAAGATTATACTCTAAAATTTTAGAAGATAAATAGTTCTTTCCTAGTGACCCACATTTCCATATTCATGTGTGTGTCATGTCTATTCTATCTTCCAGTCCTTCCCCTTGTACACTCTTATGTTCATAATATTTTCCTCCTTTTCTCATTCCTATTCTTTTATTTTGCGTGCATAATGATTTGTCTAGTTGCATTTGCTTACGATTACTGCATGTCGTCCTCTCAACATCATCTGTATTTGTCCCTACCATTGTAAAGCATTGTGGTATTTCATGATGAGGTACTACTATTCAGGAACTAATTTTTTATAATTTCTTAAACTAATCTAACTTAAAACTTAATGCCATTTGAAACTCTTTTAGCTTATTTTGTTTTGAACACTTTGCTACTTGAATTCAGAGAGAGCATTGTTTGTAAATATACTAAGTTGCCGGTTTCGGTATGGGGGTGAGTACGAGTACGGGGTTTTGGTATGCCAGTACGATAAACCTCTTTTCCCTTGGGTATGGTATGGTTGGGTACAACTGAAATATGTGTGTGTGTGTAATTTTTTTAAAAGTATATAGAATTGCAAATACATTTGATATTCATCTAATTTTATATTTTATAAGAATAATGACATTTGAATCTTTGATAGTATGATACTTCATCATTGATCAATGATATTGTGAGAGTCATAAAGATTATTGTTTAAGTTGTCAGTTTTGGTCTCCACTCCTAGATCCCCTCATTGTAATCAAGTTTCTTATGTGACAAGAAATCCCAATAATTAGTGGGGGTTGGGAGTGGAGACCCCAATGGGGTTGAGGGGCAGTACCCCTCATGGGGATTTGGGGGCAATGCCCCTTGTGGGGTCCACACAAACCTTTGTATTAAGGTCTGTGAAACCACACAAACCTTCATGGCGCACACCATTTTCACAATTTTATCACTCAATGGGGAAATTAGGTAGTTTGCTATTGTTCTTAAAGAAAAACCAACTACCTTTTAAAATGCAAAAAAGGCATAGGAAGAATGAGTTTGTGTGAAATAGAGTTGTATTTTTCGAACAACAAACATAAAGGTGCATTTAGGGTTTAGGGTGCTATTTAAGGTTTTCTTTTTAATGTTTTGTGTTCAAAAAATTCTTTTTAAAATTGTTTTTTGGGCATTTTATTTGTTTTTCACCTGCAGGAGCTTTTGGGAGTGCCCAAGAGCTGATAGGGAACCTGGGGTGGCAGGGACGGTGCCTGTCCACTCACTGGATGCTCCCGTCACCGTTCCCAAGCCTGGCCCAGTTGGGTACAGGAATGGGACCTGATTTAGAAGAACCTGGTAACTCAGTAAATAAATTAGGGCTAAAGGTATTAAAGGCCTGATAAGGCCTTACTTTTGGTTTGCTGGTAATCAGAATAAAACCTAACGTAAATCTCTGTTTGTCTTTTCATTTTTTAACAATTTAAATTTTTTATATTTCTTAATGTCACTTGATGTTTCATGACAAATTTTGTAAATGTCAGCATACAGTTAATTAATTTTCTTCCATCTACTTGGATCAATATGAGAGTTGGCATTGCCATACCCTAGGTTTGCTTTTACGTAATATATATTAAAAAAGTGCTTTCTAGCTTTGAGAACTTGATAGGCCATTCAAAATATGACGTATTGGGATTAATGTCTGAAAACATCAAAAGTTCTTCAATTTTGTTTGATTGTTAAAACAGATTATACCTGAAGGCAAAAAGTCACATAGCTACTTCCATACCTGGACTATAAGAAAACCTAATTTCAGTCTCAGCTGATAAAAGCCCTATGAACCACAATAAGAAGGAAACACAAGTCTGTAAGAATACCCCCTAATTTTTTTTTATAATTGTGTTGAAGTTTGCCAATTGGTTTCCAAAACAAAATCTCAAATAAAGCATACATCATCAGATTTGGTTAAGCATGAGCATTAAAGGTAGCCATAACACAAACACACACACACACACACACACACACACAGATGTTGGACCTCAAATTGCACTAGAACTCCACAACATTTCAATCTTTGGAACCAAATATCAATTAAATGTAAATACCTCAGAGTAATGCTTTTGGAAGTCATTACAGGCTTGCTGTTGCAATTTTCTGTGCAATAGCAGTCAGCATAGGTTGTCAATACTCCATCAGCACTCACATCCAGACACACAGCAGCAAATAACCATCTTTATAATCTCCTCCAAGCATCAATAACCTTCTTAAATCTGCCCAGACATTCAGTCCTGCTCATGTATGATAGTTCACAACCACATTTAAGCTCCCCAAAGTCAATCAGATCTGCTGTTATGTTCTCAGGCCCATGATCAGTCACAGGGGCGATTTCGAGGGATAAATCATATTAATTTTCTGTGCACTCCTAACTGCCCTCTAGCATCCGGGAACCCTTCAATAAGCTTAGACGCTTCCTTTAAGATGATTTGCAGCCTCAAACAAACCCTTAACAATGACTGTAACTGTGACTGGCAGCCTTAAACATGTTAGGAATCCAGGGGACTAACCTTCCCTAATCAGAAGTATCAAGTGCAGAATGCATACCAAACTTCACCCACTTCCAGCAATCAGCTACAAACCTCCAAACTTGATTGCCCAACTCCAATGAATATCTCCAGGTCTGATATGATGAATTTCAAGAGACTAATCACCAAAAATTGCACAAAATATGGTGTACGGCCAGCTAAGGCATTGCTCCAATTCACAAATGGTACGGCCAGACCCAAAGGCTCCTCAAAAATCAGTTTACCTCAAAAACTCAGATATATCTATAATCAGTTTACCTCAAAAATCTTCATTCTTCGAAACCCTGAAATCACAAAACTCTGAAAATCAGTGTGTTTCGTGTGTGAAAACACCCAACCAGCTAGGGTGGATCCCTCACCACTGAAACCAGCAACTAGAGATGAGGGTTTTCGTCCTCAATAAGTAGTATATGGAATCTGGAAACAATCCAGCAGAGTCTCCTTAAGTTGCCAAAGCTCACATGCCCAAATGAGAGCTCAAAAGAGATTAAATAGAAAAAGAGGGAAGAATTAGGCAACTTTATTTTAAAAACAAAGTTTCCCTCCAAAAATCCACATCCCCTCCTTGCTCTCCAAATATTACTTTAACTTTTTAGAATTAATATGAAATTCTCTCCAAAGGGGCGTCCACCTTTTGAGGCAAGTATTAAGCCATAAAAATATGAAATAAAGCCTTCTTTCTAGGCGTCCACACGAGATACATTGTCCCCTTCTTTTATAACCCACGCTCATTCACTTAGTTAAAATAACAACTTCATAAACTTAAGTGACAAATAAACAAATAATAGCTTTGACCACCGAGAGAACTCAGTCCTGCCAAAAATGGAAACTTTGCATTGAATTGATGAACGAAAGGAGCCAAGACCAATTACTAAATATAACACTTACTAAAAATAGTAAGTGAGTCGAACAACAAACTAGTCCAAATGAAGCTTGACTAGAACTTACTAAAAATAGTAAGTTACCGGAAATAGCCGTCACCATTGGAAAAAGCCTAGAAAAACCTAGAAAATTCATCTCAGGTCACCAAGTCCCCCAACCATATCCACTTAGCCTGCAGGAATAGGCTAATGGAAGCTCAGATTGGCTATGATCAAGAAGGGGACATTACAAAATCCCATAAAATGCCTGTTCAGAAGCTCGAAACAAAAGCGGGCTTCATAAGCCCATGTTTGAAAACAGTTCCAGACACCCAAGAAAAACAGAGAAACAAACAACAAAAGTCAAGACTTTGGCTGAGTTAGAGGTATCATAGTTACTGATGTGTTTTTCCTATTGATCATCAAGGCCTCCAGCTGGTGATTTACAATTGTTAGGGAGAGATCCAACACCATATTGACAGTATTGGAGCATGTGTAAGATGTTCAATGAATTAAGCCATGACAACTATCTCTTGCAATAAAATTGGCAAAGCAAGCCTATAGAAGATCCTTGGTGTTAGTGTTGTAGCTGCAGGAGATATTTTTCTCCTTAATATATCTTTGTTTAAGGCAGGTCGACCTTCATGTCTCAAATAATATTTTATATATTTTTTATTTTCTAAGGGGGCCGACCTAAAGAAGAAGTCACCCAACTTTGTATATATAGGAGGTGAAGACCTCTCATTTCAATCATCACAATCATTCACTCATTTCGCATCTCTTAGGAGCAGAAGTTTGCCATCATCAAAAGCAGAAGCTTGCCATCATTAGAAGCAGGAGTTCACCATTTCTTAGCTGTTCAGACTGTCTTAGCAGCAGATCCATTGTTAAGGAGAAATGTCTCCATTCTTTGTTTCAGACTCAGCCTTGTGTAAGGCCTGATTGTAAGTAGTATTCTGCACTTATGTTATTTGATATATAAGAGATTATTTGTTGGGTTTTTCTCCCTCGAGTAGGAGGGTTTTCCCAGGGTATCTACTGTGTTTATTGCTCTTTGTGTTGTGTATTTTGCTTATTTCATTTATGATCTTAAAAACTAACATGGTATCAGAGCGGGTCTAAGAAAAGATCTGATTAGATTTGTTTAAGCAGTCAAGACAACTTTTCATCTAAGGCAGATCTTGAAGGTAAAGTATTGCAGATCTAAGGTTGCAAATTATTTCAGACCTAAGGGCGGATCTTTGAAGGTGAATTTGTGCAGAAAAGGAAGATGGTGAATGGTGTCAAGGTAGAAGATAGGCTTGATGGAGCCTCAAACTTCAACTCTTGGAAACCTAGGGTACTCATTGCATTAGAGGAGAATGATCTTCTTGATTTCGTGGAAAGTGATATGCCCGAGCCTTCCGATGATACTAAGAGAATCCAGTGGAAGAAAAATGGCACAAAGGCTAGAAAGATCATGATAGACTCTGTGATGGATCACCTAGTACTGATCATTTCCAAGTTGAAGTCAACTAAAGAAATGTTTGATACTCTAAAAGGATTGTATGAGATCAACAATACCAGCAGGGCCCTTGCTTTGAGACAACAACTTCACCATGTAAAAATGGATAAAGAAGATTCAGTCATCTCATTCTTTATGAAGATTGCTGATTTGAGAGATGAGTTGAGTGCTATTGGGGATATAATTGCAGATAGAAACCTTGTTATGTTGGCACTAAATGGTCTTCCCCAATCTTGGGAACCCTTTATTCAGAGCATCAGTGGGAGATCCAAGTTGCCCAAGTTTAATTGCCTTCGAGCTGATTGTATTCAAGAAGAATCCAGGTTGGCAGCAAGACGAATTGGGCGAAACTATCATGATGTAGAAAATCAAGTTCTTGCTACACATACTTCTAAAGAAAGAGGCAAAGAAAGAAAGAGGAATAGAGACAGAGGATCAGATTCTGCCCCAGAACCGAAGAAGAAGAAGGATCTCACATTCAATGTTTCAGGTGTGACAAGTATGGTCACTTTGCTCGAGATTGCAAACTAAGGTCTACACAACTTGTTTCTATTGCGGAAATTGACATAGGGACATCTTAGAAGGAGCCAAGTTCTAAAGTTGATTAAGAAGGGTTCTTATTCTAAAGTCGATCAGTTTCTTCGAAGAGGAGGAAATAACATTCAGAGGGAGTCTAACAAACCAACAGAGGCAACCTTGGACGAGGAGGTCAGGAGGTTGATGCTAGTACTTGAAGCTTTAAAGGGAGTCACATCATCATGAAGACTTGTTGTAGTGTATATTTCTCTGAGATAGAGACATATGAGGTGAAAGCCCTTGTAGTGTATATTTCTTTGAGACGGAGAAATATGAGGTGAAAGCCCTTGTAGTGTATATTTCTCCAAGACAGAGAAATATGAGGTGAAAGCCCTTGTAGTGTATATTTCTCCGAGATGGAGAAATATGAGGTTAAAGCCCTTGTAGTGTATATTTCTTTGAGACGGAGAAATATGAGGTGCAAGACCTTGTTCATCTCTGAGACTGAGATGAGACGTCATCTTGAGAGACTCCATGACGACATCACGTTGAGAGACTCCGTGATGTACCCTTGTACATCTTTGAGATTGAGATGTGGTTTTCCACAAATGGGTGTAGCCATTGTGGGCATCATGTTGAGAGACTCCATGACGTGGATATCTGGAAAAATACCTCCCTAGCTAAGAGGGAGTGTTAGTGTTGTAGCTGCAGGAGATATTTTTCTCCTTAATATATCTTTGTTTAAGGCAGGTCGGCCTTCATGTCTCAAATAATATTTTATATATTTTTTATTTTCTAAGGGGGCTGACTTATAGAAGAAGTCGCCCAACTTTGTATATATAGGAGGTGAAGACCTCTCATTTCAATCATTACAATCATTCACTCATTTCACATCTTCTAGGAGCTGAAGTTTGCCATTATCAAAAGCAGAAGCTTGCCATCATTAGAAGCAGGTGTTCGCCATTTCTTAGCTGTTCAGACTGTCTTAGCAGCAGATCCATTGTTAAGGAGAAATGTCTCCATTCTTTGTTTCAGACTCAGCCTTGTGTAAGGCCTGATTGTAAGCAGTATTCTACACTTATGTTATCTGATAAATAAGAGATTATTTGCTGGGTTTTTCTCCCTCGAGTAGGAGGGTTTTCTCAGGGTATCTACTGTGTTTATTGCTCTCCGTGTTGTGTATTCTGCTTATTTCATATCTGATCTTAAAAACTAACACTTGGCATTGGCTGCATGTTAACTTATATCTTATCTAATTAGGTGTAGTTAAATTTCACAGGCCAAGATCCAATGGCTAAGGCAGGACAAAGTTGAAGCCAAGAGTAAAAATTCCTTTTGAGTTCCTAGTTTCAATGGAAGCACGTAATGCTCATGAATCCTTTGAATCCAAACTGATTGCAGTTTTTCGTATCTTAAAATTTGAAAACTTATCTCCTCTTTGCACATTCTTCTTTCTTCAACAAGGCATGACCTGTCAAAGCAAGAAGCTTAAGAAAGGCTTAGAGATATTTTCCAATGAAAAATTTAGGGTATTCAAATAAATCAAATATGCTTTTGGTCTCTTTTGTACAATATCTCCTATTATTAAATAAGGAGTGTGTATCACAGGTCTTCACTCTTAAGATATCTATTTTTAAAAGAATTTATTCTTGAACTTATTCCTATGTAAGTTGTGAAATGGTTTGCAGGATTTTCATGCTTTTGAAGACAAGGTGATAAGCTCATTGTTTTGATAGGAGGGTGAATAAGATTTTGGATGAATAAACATTTTAACCCTTCCTACTATATGGAGAGCCATCAACAATATCATTTGTAATCATGACATGCATATTTCATTACAATACATGGCTCTTATGTCACTAACAACAGATTGCTCTTTGATTTCTTCCCTCTCTTCTTCCTAGAAGGATGTAATGTATAGGAATCTGGCATAGACAAGTTCAGAAGCTAATAGTAGCTGTTGGAGTGAGTTTTCAACTAAACCTTTGCACAAGTTTGATATTTAGCATTGGCAACGAGTCATATCCTCATGAAGAATGATATTGAGATAGTCAGCTGTGCTCCGGTCAAAGCTTTCTCTAGGTTTTTGGTATTCTATCATTAGTTCAACATTTGCAGCAATCAAGTGTAGCATTGCTCATATTGAAATGACCAACTGTTATCCTGTCAAGGGCTTTATCAAGGGTCTTGGGACATGTCATCAAGTTATTGATGATGTTAACTATTAGACATGTTACAACCTTAGCAGTATTAAGTTTTAACAATGGTTACCTTATTGTGCCTTAGGGTAAAAAAGAGTAGAAGATTCAGGATCCCCTCTCTTATTTCCATTAGTTATTCTTCAATTGAAAAGGTTAATAACTTGATATATTTAAAACAGATATAAATCACATCCGGGCTTGCCTAAAGATAAAATCCTTAGGGCAGGCATTTTGCTGTTCATAAGAAAACATTGCATTCTGGATCATACTCAGCAGTAACATAAACTTTAACACAATTATCTCTGATTACAAAACAGCAGACTGCAGTTGGGCTATACATAAGACCAGTAGTATTATTGTCCCCATGGTTGCCTTGAATATCCTGTGAGACCTCATTTGTTGTGCAGATCAGCCTAAAAACAATTGAACGAAAATATACATCAATATGAACAAGATTAATTAAACTAGATTCTAGTCCTCTATATCATATTTGTGGTAACAGCCTGTTATGTTGAGCAAGATTCTATTCTTATGTAGGCTAGTCATAATACTGTAATATACAAAAAATCATTGAAACCATGACATCTGTTCTTGATATCCTGCCAATATGAGTCAACCATTGCTGTTGTGGTTAATTAGTTTGAAGTAAAACTAACAAATGGGTGCATTCCCTTCTCTAGAGTTGGCATAGTACCAACTCTAGAGAAGGATGAGCTTGATACCTATGGACTTGAGTAGGACCAGGAGTAGCTCCCAAGCCAGTTCTTGCATCCTATTGCCACTGACACTGATGATTTTTTGCCCTATGTTCCTCCTCCAACCTTTGATTGACTGCATGACCAAAAAGGAGCTTTTCAATTCTCACTAGTGTTACTTCTATTGTTGTTTTCCTGAAATATATTATCCTTTCTTTTTATTATAATATTGAGTTTCTATTAAGGGGCTTCCTCCTGTTTGCAATAACTAGATACAACAACTATAGCCATGCAAACTCCCACAAGGGTGACAGGCCAGACCATGAGATACCAAAAAAACCAGACAACGCGCCAACTAAAACAGCAAAGAACAGAAATATACTAAAAAGGTGGCAAATTTAACTATATACCCCAAAGGGAGCACCACAAACAATAACAAAAGCCACAAAAAGCTGCATACAACCAAAAAAACCTAAGCACCAACAAACACCACCAGAGCACTTGAAACCCCCCACTGAGGCATAGCAACACCATACCCTGAAGCCATCACCACCTAAGCCATAGTAGATGATGAAGAAGCAGCCTCCAAACAGGGAAACCACCCACCTTCTATTAATTCCGCTCTTTTAGCTGATCTAAACAGAGAATGGTTGGCTTAGGATGAAAGTGTAAACCTGCTCATGACTTCCAATACAAAACCGTGATGAGAGACAACCAAATATTTTATGGCACGGTGAAGGTCCTGAAACAAGTCCATTAGAATCACTACAATGCTACTGAGAGTGTTAAAATCTTCCACCGAGATTTCCTTCTTGGTCGTCACCAAAATGAAATGAACAGCAGCTGGCACCGATAACACATGCTCCTCGGAATTCTCCTCCCAACATGATTAAAGGAGACCAGCTCTATTATAGAATGATGAATGAAAGCAGCACTGACTACCTGCTCAAGCTTAATGTGAAAATCAGCCAGAATAGTTGCTCTCAACCTAAAGAGTTCTGTGTCTGTCACACCCTTAGGACCTGAGATTGCCTTTATCAGATTCAAGACCTGAACAGCTTGATAATGAAAGATTTTCTTTAGTCTGATGCCAGAAATATGCCGTCTCCTATGTGGATAACTAGGAGAAAGGACACCACAATCAGCCATGAAAAAAATTACGCAGCCCCGAATAGAGCAAGACAAATCAGTCCTTTGCCGCCAAAAGCTACAAAGCTACAGACCATAAAACCATTCATAACCATTGAACCAAAATTTGCACCTTGTCATGATTTCCTGCATATACGACATATAGCATGAGCACCCCTCACACACGAACTTAAGCCAAGAATACCTCATCACTAACCACTATCATGAACAGAAATAAATTATCCTTGGAGACAATACAAGTATCTGTTTTAGACATGGTTCTTTCCATAACAACATAATGAATTGCCTGAATCCCAGTGTCATCACTGAGTGCTTTAAGGCTAGTATCAATGTGTTTTGAGACAGTTATTAGAGCATTTTTCTTCCTAGTCCTGCCTTGGGCATTGGTTGGATTGATTATCCATCCCATTAAGACTCAACAGATTGGGAGGTAGGAGGATGCTGCATAAACCAGTAAATAGGATTGCCTTCATTGGCATGAATCTGCTCTTGTCATTCTACATTTTGGCCCATATCGCCATTGTGGCTTAGGTATAGAGTAACATCATCCTTCACTTCACCAAACCCTTTATGAGGAATCTGGCTTAGCCAAACATGACACATCAGAAGAAGAAGAAAAAGAGAGAGGAGATAGAAGAAGATTGTTTGGAGTTTTGCATTTTGTAAAAAGTTTTGCTTTTGTATTTCAGCAAGAAAACTGCACACTAAACAAAATTGAACACGTAAAAACAAGCTGAACACAACTTACAAAATAACACCTCAAAAGCAATAAAATACCTCAGTAATGCTGGTTGAAAAAACTCGAGGCTATGAAACTGAAATGTGACAGCACCACTGTGAAGAGCTGAGAAAACAGTTTAAAAAAAAGACAGCTTGGAAAAAGTCATCCAGATGCTGAAGTTACGCCCTCCAGAAGTTTTGCCTACAAAGTGGATTTGCACAAGCAGCACAACTGAGTTAATTTTTTGGGATCTGACCATACAGTCAGAGGCTGAAAATTTCACTCAGTGTCTACATGACCAAGGGCTAAACTCTCGCACTTTTCCACAAGTCCTCTGACTTTTTAAAAGAGTTTCAAATTTAAATGAAAAAATCATGTGGGAAAGATAAAAGCTTGAAGTTGATTTCATTTTATGCACAGAAAATTTTAACTAAAAGTCAAGGTGAGCGGGTGAAGTGAAAATCTTTGATTTATGTTGCTTTATAAAAAGTGCTACAACCTGCAATGGCACCATTTGTCCTGCCACAAGCTCCTTGCCCATGCTTGCTGGATTTTAGATTTATTTTTTTAAAGATGATTGATTGCTGTTGTTCACCTCAAACCTGTCACATAAAAAATAACATTGTACCTTTTCTTGCACACTACTATCAAACCTGCTATGTGGTACAAAAAATGCCTCACATGTTAATTATTGGCAACAGCTCACACAAAAATTTGCTGGTAATGTTTTTGTTTATTGATGTTAGGCCAATGAGAAGACTTAAACAATGACAGCACGCAAACCAGCAAACAATGGTCATGCCAAAAATTTCAAATCTTATATTTGCCAAGCACAGAAACACTAGGACTGAAATTTACAAATTCCAAATCAGCATAAGCTATGAACACCAAGCAGCCAATCACGAACTTGGCAGTTGGCTGAAACAAGATGGCAACCTTGTGCAAACATAACCCTTGCAAAATATCACCAAACTGAAATCTACTCAGATCTGAAGAACTGCAGATGTGTGAAACAAACCAGTAAACTAAGCCATGAACTTGCACATGAGGAGTTTGTTGATGGTGTTTTCTGCACAGCAACAACTCAGACAAAATATAATATCCTATCTCTCTTGAAAGGTAAATCTCTATCAGCAAGCCTCAAGAGATAACCCCAAGGTCTCTAATGTCAGGTCTTGACAAATGCAGTGAAACAACTCAGAGATAATGTGAAATTGCTGGTTTTCCACAAAAGGCCTTACACACAAATACTGGAGCTTCTCAAACTCATCAAATATGACAATATATTGATGCTTTCAAGTCCTAAAACTAACCCAGATGCCAAAAGAAATAGCAAAAGACAAAGGGTTTCAAGAGAGATTTTGAAATCTAACTCTTAGAATCAGCTATGAAAATAACATAACATCCAAAGTGGACCAAACCCTTCAAACCAATTTCTGCTAAACCCAAATTACCCTGCAGTATTTACAAAAATAGTGCTATCTCCTAAGGTATTTAAGATTTTCAGATGCAAAGCATTCACTAATTTATCCAGATACAACATTAAAATGAATAAACACTTCACAATTGAACTAAGCATATAAGATATAGGCCCAAGCTAACTTTGCACAACTACCCACATTCAACAAGTAGCTAATCTGAAATATAGGAATTCCAAGAACCATGCATTGATGAATAACACAATGAAGAATCACCAAGTAACAATGCCTTCTTTGTATTTACTTATCAAAATTTGCAACAATTTGAGTTTTTCTAGTATCTCTAGCACTACAAAGCTTTCTAATGTCTTAGCCAAACTTCTAACACATTTTCCAAAATGTCTAACCTCTACAAATGAGGGAGAAACCCCTATTTATAACAATTTACATCAAGGGCACCCAAATTAGGGTTTCATTAATTAGGTCAGCGAAGTAGGTCGGCTAGACATTCCCTCACAAATTTCAAATTCAAAATATACAATAAAATAATGGAGGTCGGCCTCCAAAGTCAACTTTAAGCATTTTATACATGTCAGGCACGAGATCCAAGGCGTTGCCAACTTGTTCCTCAAGTAAAATTGACATTTAATGGCACATTATCCTAGGGCATTAAGTTGGGCCACCCATCTCTTCTTCACCTACCGCATTTTTGCCATTAATTTCCTTTAATTTTGAAAGGATTGGATCCAAGTTGGCCTGGGTTGGGGTAGAAATAACATTAATTCTGGCCCTAGCTATATTCAACTCTGCCTCATACTTGGCTAATGTCTTTTTCCAACCAACATATAAATCTTGATATTTATCTAGACAAGATATATAAATAGCAGCATCCTCCAACTGATCTTTAATAACAGGGCTCTCAACACTTGGAGAATATACCTCATGCCACCATTTTTGCAATTGCTCTACATTCAGGTCCCTGTGTTTGAATTCCTTCCGTCCTGTAAACATTTCCAGAAAAGTGTTACAACTATCGAAGACCTCTTTTACCTTTCCCTGTGCCTTGGACAGCTTCTTAGGGGCCTTCATTTTGAGTTCACTTTTGATATTAATCACCTCTATTCATTCCATGGCGTTATGAGTATCCTGCATGGTAAATACACCCTACTGAACCAAAGTTCCAGCTGGAATTGCAAGAATTCTCTCCAATTCTTTGACAACTGTATTGCTCGGTGGTTGCCCACAATCTTGTATGAAGTATGTTATGTTGTTGAGAAGGAAGGATGATTTCTCATAATAGGGCAGCACCTTCTCAATCATTTCATCTCCTCTATTGTTGACATTTTGCAACCACTCTCGGGTATCCTTTGCGAAAGACTTCAATCTTTCTATCTTTGAAACAACCTCCTTTGACAACAAGCCTTTTGGAAACGAGGAGCTGTCATTGCTTTGAGACTGTAGGGGCTTAATTAAATGTTGAATGTATCGGTGTACCTATTTCAATTGCTTTTGCAACTCCTCCTTTTCTTCAGTCTCCTTATCTAATCTTCTTAGAATTGCTTGAGAGGATTTTTGGAAGTCTTCCTTCTCTTGTTCCTTCGTGGTTGGGCCCAAATTCACAGTTTGCACTTTGTAATCTGTGGGCCTTAATTCATCCTTGTACTTATTCTTGGGAGGAACAACCACGTGGACAATTATGTTGTTGAACTCATCCCTTGCAAATTTAGAGATGGTTCAGGCTCTCTTCCTTTCCTTTGGCTGTCCCCATTTTTCCAACAGCTTGTCCCAACTTGGAGTTTCATCTTCCACGATAATGGATTTCTGTTTTAGTCTCTTCTCCAACCAGTTTGGGGCAGCAGGTTGTTCTATTTCTGTATTGCCTGGAGGAGTGTCATGTTCAGATTGATCATGAGGAGGAATTTCATCCACAACTTCTATGTTTTCCTCATCTTTCCTCATCTTTTCCTTGGCTCTTCTGCTCCCTTCCTTCACTATCCTTTCCTTCAGGCTCTTCTTCTGCATGTGACACATCAGCATGTTCACTGGTTTGGGGTTGGGAAGGCATTTCTATCGTGACCTCGGAAGTAGTCTCCCTGCTGATTTCTATCATTTTCCCCAATTCCCCAGCCAATTCACTCAATTGCCCATCTTTGGGCGTATATACCTCTTCACTCTGAGTTTCTTCGTCAAGATTGTCAAATGGCCCCTTTGCTCCGCCTAGTTGCCCATGTTCTTTCGGAGCCTCACCCTTTGGTATATTCTGCATTGGGAATGGAGAAGGTGAACTATCTCCTGTAACTGCCTTTTCAGCCTTTTTCGCAAGGTTATCAGTGGGAGTTTCCTCGGTGTGCACCCTTTCAATTCCAACTCTTGATTCCTCTATAGGGGATACCTTTTGCTTTGGTGAATTCCTTCTTACATACACTTGCTGCTTTTCCCCTGAGCTATCAATCTCGACTACTTTAGAAGTCTTTGTTTTCTTGGCTAACCTTTGCCCTTCAGTTGCTAACTTCCTCTTCTTCTTGGCGGGTTGAGGAGTCCTTTCTCCCTCTTTAACAGCTTCCCCAACAGTTCCTTTTGTCTTTGGTACAGGCTGTCCCTTGGTCTTCTTTGCTTGTTGTTGACTTCTCGTTCTCCTCTTCAATGCAAGAGGCCTTTGTCCTTCTTGCTCATCTCCTAGTGAGGGCTCTATAGTATCATCTTTTTTAGCCTCAGTGTCATCCTTAGAATGGGATTCAAGATTTCCCATCAGGTCATAGGTAATTGGGCACCATCTGCTTGTAACTCTGCAACCTTGTGTTTAACCCACAACCTAGAGTATCTCTTCACAGGCTCAGTTACTTGATCAAGATCCACTATTTCTTCTTCTGACCAGTTTATCGATGGCAGGGGTTGATTTCTGTATGGCTCATAATCATGGTATTGTATCAGATCCCCTTCATCCCCATCAACTTGATCAGGCACCTGATCCACCTTGTAGAGCCTGATGAGTCTCAAGGACAACCTTGAGTACCTTATCTTCAGCACCTCGAATTCATCTCTACAATTTGCCCAATAATCTTCAATGTGGTCTTTGTGTCTGTATTCCCTATTGGCCTGCTTTTGTGCCTTTCCATAGGGATCAAAGTTGTTCCTGTCAGTGTGTGAATATAATTCATATTGTGCCATCTCCTTCTCCGAGTATTGTGCACTTTGGAGATTGGGGTAGGCCTCAAGGGTGCCAATCCTTAATGGGAATTCATCTATAAACCCCTTTCTGTGCATGTCCTACAACACGGTTTCAAATGCCACCATTTGTCTCGTCAATTCTAGTAGAATGAGCTTATTAGTGGGATACCTTGGGAATCTGATGGGAACCGCAGGAGATCCTTGTATCTTGATGTAAGAGAATCTTTGGAATTGAATTGTATGAACCATTGTCCATACCTTCTGATTAGCTCCATTGCCTCTGAGGAAATTCTCACATGGAGAGCACCCTGCAACAACTTGGGAATATACATGAAAAAGGCATCATTTGCCCTCCTATAATTGGATGTGTTGTATTAGAGTTGAAGCTAAACATCCCAGATTCTATCCTTGCCCGGAGTCCCTCTGCAACTCAGCCTCTGTATTTGAATTTACTTGCCAACATGTAGACAAGCTAAGATGTCATTGTGAATACATGAGTATCTTGGACACTTCTGAGTTGCTTGTCTAAATTGTCACTCAAGATGCCTGCCCAATGGTAATGTTTTCCTCCCATAATCTGGGTAATTGGATAGAACATCCAAGTCCTGAAAGTGAATGCCTCCTCCAGTCCCATTAACCTTCCTAGGAGCGTGATGATATCATTATATTCCATCTAGAAATCACTCCTATGCAATTGCTTCGGGAGTTTGGAATAGTGTGGCTTTAGTTTGGCTATCCACGAACTATTCATCATGTCTAAGGCCTTGGAGACATCCTTGGCATAGAACTCTTCTGCCTCTTGGATGTTGATCTCTTTAATAAGCTTGTGATGGGATGCAATATTGAAGGTTTTAGCAATTGATTCTTCGGTCAAGTTGGCCATGACCCTTCCTTGTGGGCCCACAATTATTCTCTTGTTAGCATCATAGTGTTTTGCACATTCTAATACTAGCTTTGGACACAACAATGTAGGTGGAAACCCTATTGCTTGAGCTAGGTCTGTATGTGTGATGACTTGCGCTAATTGTGTGGTTGCATTGCCAAACATTCTCTTTTGGAATTCATCGTAATCAACATGTCCCATATTGGTGTCAGCTATCTTTGACCACACAAAGGCGATTCTTGACTCCGGTCATATTCCTTTGAAGTCATACTTCATGATATCTATTCTTCTTTTGCCTTCCTCTTGTGCGTGTGGAGCTTTTGACTTGGGGGCCTTGTTGGGACCTTAGTTCTGCCTGCATCTGTTAGACACAATAATCACCATAATGCC
This sequence comes from Sequoiadendron giganteum, assembly GCA_007115665.2. NCBI lineage: Eukaryota > Viridiplantae > Streptophyta > Pinopsida > Cupressales > Cupressaceae > Sequoiadendron > Sequoiadendron giganteum. The sequence goes on from CM021106.1 coordinate 95,413,014, forward strand.
AAATGTAAATAAACTCATTATTAAAGCAAACAGATAGAAGCCCTCATTATCAACAAATGTCTTTTTATTCGTTTCAAGAAACCGAGATGATTACCCATAAACTGATGCATTTTAGGATTTTGGGACCTTGAAGGATTTTTGGGAAATCCGGCATAGGGCGGAATTTTCGATGGAATAAAGCTCGAGAATTGCCTGACCAGGTGGATTCTCCGCAAGAAGCCTAGTTCGAGGACTTCTTGATTGGATGGATTTTCCAAGGGTCATTGTTGCATACGAAATGCCAGGCTGCCAACTCAATGTCATGATCACCTGATGGCCTCTCGTTGAAGGTTTACTTGTTAGGTAATTTGGAAGTCCTATGAAGTTTGCGGAAAATCCGGAAGGACACGGATTCTCCGCAGGATTAGGGTTCAGAGTTTTTAGGCTGAGGCAGATTTTCCAAAATGTCAGCTTAGGCCCTCTTTCAAGTCTTCGATATCTAGTCATCTCAATGCAAGGTGGTTTCATGACGCCATGTCAAGCTCTTCATCATTCTTTGTTTCACCCTTTTGGAGTTTCCCCACTCTAACAGATTCAGAGAATCCGAAGCTCGGTGAATTCTCCAAAGGAAATTCCTTCGGAGATTTCATAGTGGGTGGAAATTTCCGAATGTTAAATCGCCCTTCCAATTGTTCTAAGTTAAGATGTTTTAGCCCCTTCTTGAAATTGTCTCGGATGTGATGGGTGCCAGGCTTGTTTCGGGTTTCAGCTTGAGAGGAGGATTCGGGGAATCTGTGACAGTTCAGAATCTTCGAAGGACTGACCTTCGGAAATCTCGAGGGGTCACGAAATTTCTGAGGTGGTTGTGACTTAGAAGCTTTCTCCGTGTTTTGATTAACTTCTATCTCTTGCCTTAACTCCTTGCGATCTTTCCCATCATAACTCAGACGCGAACTTGATCGTGGATGGGATAAAGCTGAGCATTTAGGTGCTGAGGTGATAGGGAGATTCGGGGAATTCCGAAGGCACCGGAATCTCCAAAGGATTAACATTTGGAAATTCCGAGGTGCCTCGGAATTCCCGAGATGACTAAAACTTAGCATATTTCTCATGGCGATAGTGGTTCACGTGGCTCACGCGGAATTTAAGCGACTCCTTCACCATTTCGTGCCTTGAATATTACGATTCCCACACCCTCATCAAGGATTAACGTTGGCTTCTTCATCCCACTGGTCGGACCAGGGCGTTATTGTTGACTACCCCACTCCTGTCATCGAAATTGGATTCATCTAGGGCATAGGATAACAACTGAGGGTTAGCACAGGCTCACTTGGCCGTGAATTTCTTGGTGATTACCATGGCATAACCACCTAGATTGTGACTTAGACGGGGTTCCCGCAATCAATATTCCTTACTACTGAAGTGCACAAAGCGCGAAACCCTAGCGAGCCATGGGCAAAGACTAGACTGGAAACAAACCCTATTGCCCAAAATGACCACTAAATCACAAGGGAATTAGTCAAAAGATCTACCTCCCCCACAAGGAATATGGAACGTTTGCAATCGAAAGGGAGCATTTCATCAACATTCACACCATTAAAACCAAATGGAACTAGAAACCGTAACGAAATCAAAATGTGGAGTTGAGCTAGGGCACAAAAGCAAGAAATAAAGGGTGAGAAACCCTACCTTCAATACGCACAACCTGGGAGATCAGAAGCGTGAGTGCACCCTAGATGGAATCCGATAGCCACACAAAGGTTAGATATCCCCAGACGAACCAGGCGATCGATGAAGAAGAAATGGGTTTGAATACACTATGCTCCGAACAAATGATGGGAAAATGGCATTGAATGTCGCTTAAATAGCCGACTAAAATTGCATTAAATGCACTCATCTACCTTTCACGCCAAACGACGCCGTCTCAAAGTTCGGAGATACGACCCCAAGGCGGATTCAGAGAATCTAGGCAAGGCCAGATTCCTTGCAAAAACCAACTTCGGGAATTCTAAGCCATCCCGGATTTTCCGAGATGTCTCATCATTCGGGAAATCCGAAGCAGGATGAAATCCCTGAAGGCCTTCTAGACTTGGCCAATTTCGCCTGATGGTTGGATCCTAGGTTAAAACAAGGGATTTTAAGGATGCCAGGGGATCAAAGAGCCGCAAACAACACACCCTAAGTGCAAATAAATCGTTGATCTCTCCATTGGGAGCAAAAGCCAAAATTCAGAGGAATCTATCCCTTAAGGGGAAGAGGTGAAACCTACAGCAAAGCGGGAAGACAAGCGAGCGAAGAGTGGGGGGGGGGTTCCCTACCTCTGGTGGGGCGTGTGTACTAAAGTGCACAATAGAGTTGCTTGGATGAAAAAACCCTCGACCATTAGCAACACTGAATGCATCAAAGTATGCAAATGGCTGATGAACCAACCCTTGGAGTAGCACCATGTAGAGAACATGGACTTTGCCTTCATGCTTGAACCAGAAATTTGATACCATGTTAGGAAAAGCACTTCACATGGGACCTGCACATCGAAGGAAAAATGGTGAAAACTTAGGCACATGAATTAAAACAAGTACATTAATTACCCTTTACTTCATTTCGTTCATCTGAATTCCCAGTGTTCATGGTGTATAATTGTAGTACAACTAACCTCTTTAAAAAGAGTTACTAAATCAGTGATCTATGAGGCACAATCCACGTGGGATAATTATAAATCCAAACACTAAGTATAGGCATAAAAACACTATTAAACACAACTACATCATCATGTTTACTTGTAGGCGTAAAGCACCATAAAGCATAATTACAATGCAACATTACTATTCTAACACAATGTCGTCATCATCCACAACAAATAGGTTGTTTGCCCTTGGCAATTTGACATCAACCGGGCAAGTTTGCTTTGTGGTTCAATCAGTTTGAATTATAGATGGTTTAATGCTTGTGTACTTGGCAGAACTTTTGGAGACTTCTGTATTTATAGCAATCAAATATTGGTTATGCCATAAATTCATGCGTGCAAATGCAGAAAAGACCTAATTGAGTGCAAGATTTGTAATAAAATTTGATCAATGACTTGCTATGAATGAATCTTAACTCAATTTTCTTGGCTGTGTCCTCTCAGCAGCCATAATTACTCTGACAGATGGAAAGGTCTAGTTAGATGGACCTTTGGATCAAACTGAAGAATCGCTCTTATTTTCATTATCAATATGTACAAGATTCCCAACAATATGAAAAAACAAAATTCCAATGTGTCTGTGACTCTTGTCTGTTGAATTCAACACAAGACTGCCTTCTTGCCTGAGCTCAAGATTCATTGTGTCCTTTTTCTGGTTTTCATATTAGTTTTTCCTTGCTAACCAGTTGTATGTAACTTGTTGCCTCCTTTGAAAGGAAAGATTATTCATCGTGATTCCTGAAAGTGTTTCTTAGATCAGATTAAACAATGAATGCACTTAACAATATTGCAACACATAAGACAATAAACACAGCAAGATACCCTAGGAAAACCCTCCTCTTGAGGGAGAAAAACCCAGCAAATGATTCAAATATATAAGGTAGAACAAGAGCAGAAATCTGCTTACAACTCAGGCCTAGCACATAGGCGAATTTGATACAATATCACTTCTCCTAAGTGCGAATATGAAATACCTTGAAATAGGTCTGCTGCTACAAGATAATAATCTGCTGCCTAAGTGCGAACTTGCTTGAAGAAATGCGAACTTAACTTGATTATCTAATGACAATACAAGACCTTGTATATATACAAGTGAGGCGCCTCTTCAAGTTGGGTCGGCCCTCTTAGGGAAACATAAATAAATGATAAATACAATTAAGGTCGGCCCATGCAACAAGTAGTAAATGCGAATCCATTAGGGTCGGCCCTTTATCTTTGATAATTATTATTAACATAAATTAAATAGCCGAATGGCTATTCATTTAATTTATGTTTCCTTCTAGAGGCGTGTGCAATGAAGTGCAGCGCTTAGCTGCTATAACATCAACAATTCCTACTACTATGTCAAACTGACTACTCTGGGGATTATGAGGAAACAATCTTTAAATTATTGGGGCTGAGGGGACACATTTTTTGATGCAGCTAAGATTTGACATTTGGAATGCTTAATTGACATCCAGATGCAGGGAAGGGCCTGCATTTTGGATTTAGCAAACTTCAAATTAAGTACAAATTGTTTTTGTAAATTTGATCTTGTTGCTGTTTTGAAGAATTGATTTTTGGCTTTATTTTCGGATTGTGTGTATATATATAAAACAATACTCATGCTCTTGTGGTATGTTGGAATTCTCCTTTTATCTATATCCAAGGCTGATAATATGTTTGTCTAATAACAGTTCCAGAAGCTAAAAGATGCTATTGCATTACACAACACAGCTCGATGCAGCCTTGGCCCTCCACTAGGCGTTGGTGATATTGACCTTCTGGGATCTTCAACTACAAATGACAAAACCGCTGCAGCTGGGACATCAAGATGATAAATTGTTTCTTTAAATTGATTTCTCAGCTAGCCCCTTGCTCATGCATTTCTAAAAATGTTACTCAGCTCTTGGTCTGTATATTTTATGTGGGAAAGGTGGAGATCGCCGTGTGATTCATAATCTTGAAAATTTGCTTCTCAATCCTATAACTTTCTGTCAAATACAATTGGTAGGGTCATCCATTTTATCTCATCTATCATCTGTCATCAGTTTTGAGCATACTAGGATTAGCTTAGATTCTTGACAGTTGACTTATTTGGTGAACCTGGCCAGGAAGATTTTTTATTTTGTAACACCATACTTCATTGTATTAGCTAGTTTATCACAGTTCATGGCAAAGATGCTTTGCTCAGCAAATGCCACTTGCTGAGTTTATTTTTCTCATTTCACATACCCTATTGTTGATTTTAAAGTGTCTAATGTTTCAGGAAGCAATGTCTTTCATCCAAGTTGTCTAGTTTGGACACATGGCTGGGTATCCATCTTCTAAAAATTAGTAGTCCTTCACATTCAGTGGTGCATATATTTCCATATTCATTGTACGCAGAAACATGTTATATCATTGCTACTTTCCAAGCAAATGTTCGTTCCATTGAGTACTTTTATGTTTAGCTCTCTATCCTGATGATGGATCACTGAGTGTGATCCGAAACATTGATTAAAAAACAAGCACACAATCAAATCCAGAAGCAACTAAATTAATACTTTTATGTTCTTAATTAGTAACAATCACATAGATACAACAGGCATGAGTTCTGTTTTTCACTGTCTAAAAATTATCTTACCATCATTCTGAAAGTTTTTTTCTGTTGTGTTCTAGTAGAACAAAATTTTGATGATCTAAATGATATATTTCAAAGCATATGCAGTGTTTCTAAAAGAATGGATTTCCATGTACACTATAAATTTCATGACTTCAACACCATAGTCCTCCATGCTCATTTAATTGCCACGGTTTACTAGATTTGTCAGCAAAATGTGGTCAGAAGAATAATGAGAAGCATCATTTCATAATACATGGAATTGGGGCCCTTAAAATATTGCAATTGTCAAATTTTACCATACAGGATAGGCTTTAAACGTTCGTTCCTACAGTTATTTTTTCAGATGTAATTCTGGGGTTCTATCACGGGGCTGCAGCCCAAGAACTGCAGCTTAAAAATACAACAATAAAAACAACACAACTGCTGAAACAGTCCCAAAAAGAGTGTAGCAGTCAAAGAATCCACAGCAAAATATGCCTGAAAAAATCAGGCCTGACCTTTTTTCCTATGAGAATGGAGAACCATATGGCCTAAAGACTCTTAGTTGCATCTTTTCTATAGTTAACTGGAGTCCAACCAATCGTATCAGTTTCATTCTCAATAATCTGATGAAATAGGAGATGCATTGGAAGATTGGATGATTGTGTCGAGTAGGTTATCTGAAATACTAGCAACAATGCCCCATTGACCAGCATGAGTCAATGGTGAAGGCCAAATAGCAACCTCAACCCTGTAAGGGGATGGAGGCCAAGTAGAGTTAAATTTTAAACCATATGTAGTTGTAGATTTATTTCCAGACACTTTCACACCCATTTTGGTAGGAGAATGATGACAAGCATCCACATTTTGACCTTAAGTTACTAAGGAAGAATGAACAACATCAGAGGCAAGGAGGCAGCAGAGGAGAGGCATCTGCTTTCTCCATGTGGAAAGTAGAATCCTTCAAAAACTTCTCTACCAAGGGCTGAGAAATGATTTGTTGGAGGGGACTGTACAACATTACCAGTAGACTCGGGCATAGCCTTTTTGACTGTAAGATACTAAGATGAGATAAACATGTACCTTCCACCAAGTAGATTTTCTAGGATTGTTTTGCTTTCCCAAATGGTAGTCCACTGCTACATGTCCAGCTTGTAAACACCGTCTGCCTCTCAAAGTTATTTTTTCATACTCTATAAACCGATTTCAAATTGGATCCTCCAGATGATGTTATCTCTCATTTGGGAACCCTTTTGAAATATCCATTTCTACTTGAATCCTTTCAAAAGTAGAATGACTTAATACATAAGTTTTTGGGTATAAAGCTAAAAATTTATGTAAGAGTATTCCCAATACCCTACAAACACAAGTCAACCCAGAATTGTAGTGAAGGTAGGGTGGTTGCACCCAAACATGCTGGACAACAAAATATTTTTGAGTGGGTTAAATGTGGGAAACCATGGTTTAACTAGCAGTAGATCTTTTCTCTAGAACCAGGGGCATTTTCCAAGATTAATTGTTGTAGTCAATGTATATATGCATTTTTAATTTCGTAGATCTGTAGAATATCAATTGCTTGTTTTTAATTTCATAGATCTGTAGAATATTATTTATTTATTTTTAATCTCATAGATCTGTAGAAATATTAATTGTTTATTTTTAATTTATATTTATTTATGTTCCTCATATGGTAAGATACAATTATTAACAAGAGTTGCACAATCTTTGCATTTTAGTACTATATATATTGCATTTATATTGTTTATGACATTTATAATTGCTTGGGATATCCAATTATTTGCTTTTTAACAAAGCAAAGTTAACAAATGAGAAATAAGAAACAGTAGCCTTCAATAATTACAATGACAATACAAATTGCTGAAGCCAAAAACTACAACAGTCAATATTTGAGCTGCAGACCTTTATGGCATGGGCCAAAGATGTCCTAAAGCTGTTTAACCTGGTCTTGAATTTGCTGAAGCTGATCTATGGCCTTAACATTTTTTGTGGATAGTTTTTGAAGCTGCGAAAACAAAAAAAGAACTTGGAAAAATATGAGAGTAAAGCCTTAAGAGTACCAGTTCTATGAAAATAGTTGCTAGAAAATACAGTAGCACATCTAATCTTCCAAATATACCTTAAATAACTTGTCTAATTGGATCAGCAATCAAATTGTTATGCAGATCGAAACCAAAAAGAGCTTTTTCCCAATTCAGCTCATGATAAAAAATAGCAGGAAAGTTTTTAAAGACAACATTCCATTGTTTCTTAACAATAGGGCAATTCCAAAAAATGTGTTTCATATTTTCAGCATGTAAGCAAAATGGGCGATTAACTGGCTGAACCATAATGCATTTTAGTCTGACACCAACAGGTGACTTTTAATGTAATTTTTTTTGGGTTAGCACTTGCATTTTCCTAAATTAATATCCTGCAGCTCAAGTTACATTTAAAACAAACGAGTTTGACATTATCCAATAGTTACAAAATATTCTAGCCAAAATCTCTCTAGGATTTAGTGTGCGCATTATCTTTTTATAGAGATATAATGCAAAAAGCCTTGAGGGAAAATCCAAGTCAGTCCAAGGGATTGAGATCAAGTGGTTAAAGCATTAGGTTTTCATTGTGGAGACTTACGTTCAAATCTCCAAATTGACATCTAAAGTAGATTTCAAATGATCTATGGTTAAAGCATTAGGTTCTCATTGTGGAGACCTAGTTCAAATCTTCAAATTGACATCTAAAGTAGATTTCAATGATTTATTTGGGTCTTCACTATTTGGCTTCTAGTAGTAATTTCTAAGTTGTTGCTCTTAAGGAGCTAGGTATTATATTTCTTCAAGGAACTAAGCATTTGTTTCATTTGTCTCAAATGCTTGTTTGAGCTATATTTATAGACCATCGAAAAATAAAAAATGTCTACGTTGGGCTCTATATTATTCAACAATTAATAACATCTTTGATTGAGTCCATTGGACACGATGAGCATCATGCTATATAATTCAATAATGATGAGATCCCACTTGAAAAGATCCTTAAAGAAGCAACACCTTTACATATTATGGTGAATTTTGTCAAACTTTTCATCAAATGGTCCTTAGTTGAGAATGGATCTAGCCTTAGCACATGCAGTGAAAATGTTTAAGATAATTAGAAGTAGACACATTAAAGGTACAACCATTAAACCTTACTTTTATAGGATTTGGTAATATGAGCAAGTCTTGCATGGGTACTATTACTCTTTTAATTTAGGCAAGACCACACATATAAGGTACATTGTTCCACGTGATGCTTGAAAAATTGACTTATAACATCCTACTTGGGTGTCCATGGTTGTATTCTTTAAAAGTTGTAGCTTCAACTTGTCAATGTAATAATTTTTGGCATAAAGGCAATCTATGCCACATACATATAGATCCTTAACCATACAATAAATGCAACCAATAGACACATCTAATAATTGAATTACAAAAAATCATCTCCTAGACCATGTCTATTAACACTTTATAGGGTAATAATACGTTTAATAGAATTTACACCTTGTAGATTGGTGAAGATTGTGTTCATCCAAAAGATTATGGTATCCCATCTCTCTATATGTATCCATCTATAATGGCAAAACCCCTGAGGCATACAATGATGCAAAGGAGGTGTGTATAGGTGAAAGCCATTCTAAAAGTGATACATCTACTTAAAAATCACCTCTAACTCCTAAACCATCATTCAATCATGATGAAACTAAGATATGAAGGTACACAATTTTATAAGAATGAACAAGGTCAATCGAGTCATGTTGACCATAAGATGTACAACAACTTGGGGATAGATTATCAACCTAAAGAAATAACACATAGCTTAAAGGAATTCAAGAGAAAAGGAAAGGAAACCTAGACTCAACATACCATGGTTCCTAATGGGGAAAGGAATTCAATTATTACATGTGACCTTGATTATGGAATCCATTAAGGTCCATTTGATTGATTAATCTTTTTAGGGTTCTTTTATGTTATTAAGGTTCATTCTTTACTATAGATAACTGATGAGCACACACTTTACTAAGAGGCACAGGGAGGGGGATGGCAACGGGGAAGGAGGGGAGAGTGGGCAGAGGGTGAATCAGTATAAGACTTGTAGCAACCTGAAATTGTTCTAGCCTACGAGTAACACTTTTTTACTATTTTTCATCGTTTTCCCCTAATGATTAAATAATACCTTATTATTTAATTATTATCAAATATCACATTCTACAACTAATTAAGTGACTTTACGTTATTTAATTAATTAATTCTAATTCACTCTTTCTAATTAATTATTTATATTTTATTTATTAAATTATGTCCTAATTATCATTAATCTTCTTATTAAATAAACCTTATTTATTTAATTATGTCGTTAATAACACCTATTCCTTTATTTTAATTAAATAATTATAATTACTAATTAATCCTCACTTGCAGGTTCCTCCAATAGTTAATTATTCAATTAATTATTATTCTCTCATGCATAGTTCCCTAACTTAACAACCACTCTTTTTCAATCGACTGGATAATCAATTTTAGTTCACTAATCATTCAAATCAGTTCATTCCCACTTAGTGTGAGTTAACAAATAACCAATTCTCTTAACAAAGCAATCAATTCACTTTAACTAATTCATGCAATTAGTTAACTTCTCGTGCAAATAGTTAATTGGAATCCTGCAACTAGTTGTAGTCAGTTAACTGGGCAATCAATTCTTCTCAACAATCCTCAACTATTGATCTTGATCTTGCACCTCATGATTTGAATCGTTCATTCAAATCATTCATTTCTATAAAATCAACCTTCACATCATGTTGATGGTTAACCACAAACTTTGGAGTTTTGCATCATTGCTATCATTCACACACTTTTGAGCTTGAAGTGAAGAAGAGCATACTAAAATATGAGAGAAAAAAAAGCGAAGGACAATGGAAGTAATTCATGTCAACACGGTGAAGGTGAATGTATTGATTATTTGAATCCGATTTCATTTGTGTTGCTTGTTTTCTATTGATTGATTTGGATTGCATTTAGGTATTGAATTGCAAATTTGTGGTTAACACTTTAATTCTTTATCTCTATTAAGACTAATGTCAAATTTTCCAAGTTACATTCTAATGAACCCGATGTGAAATCATGTACATAATAGTTTCTATACGATTTTTTTTTTTGAAGCTATAGGAACTGCAATTAATTTGTGGAGATTTACAACACATTCGTCGAGAGCTGCAACTCAATCGCTATCCTGTTCAACACATATGATCAATCGTGTGACACATGCAAATTTTTTCAAACCGTATGTCACGTTTATTCTTTGTGTTTTGGCAAGTTTGAACCAGTACACCACAATCGTAAAACCTTGCGCCACAATCATTGTTTTCTGCACCGCAGTTGACGTTCTATGCACCACATTTGATTTTTCCTGCATCGCAATCAACATTCTGTGCACCGCAACTGAGCAGTCTTGCACCACAATTGACTAGTAAACCAAAAAATATCAGGTATAAGCTTTAATGTGTATTTTATGTTGTTTGATTTTGGCAGGATAAAGATTTTCTGTTACTAATCTTCCGTTTCTAGCTTGTGGTTGTCACTTGGGAGATCTATAACATTTCATTTAGTGCTCTAAAATAAACCCTATCTCAAATATTTAATTTCGTGCACTAAAAAGAATCTTATCTCAAACATTTTGCATGGTGTTTTAAAAATTTACCTACAACTATAATCTTCCTTTGGGTTTAAAATGAACAATTTTGACCAAACATGCCACACTTCATTTTGGTGCATAAAATTTACATACAACTTGCACATTTGCATTGATGCACTTAAAATGAACAAGTGTATATTGTGTTTTGTGCGCTTGCACACATGTGGGCCAGTCCACCAAAAGTGTCATTTAAAGTACCTCTCCCCTTGCGCACCTCGTGTGATCTTAGGTGATGAGAAATAGCACCATTTAAAACTTTACCTTTTTATTTTAAGTGGGAGGCCTGCTTGGGAGTACACCCTAGGGTTCGACCTTGCACACGTTTTTTTGACGGGCATTATAAAGGGGCAAAAAGGTTAGCTCAATCCACTTGTGCCATACAAAGCGTGCCTTAGTGGTCCTGGGTGGTTCTAGACACGGGTTAGAGACTTCCATGTTGTGTTGGTCGTATGTCGTGGTGTTTATGAAGCACCTCCATTATGAACCCTTGTTGTAGAAGCCTAAAGTCCTATTTGGCCATATCTTATAAAGTGGTGCAACATGACAGGATCAATGTGAAGCTACTCACCATGTACTCTCTTAAGTCGAGATAGAGTCTTTTTGGGTTGCTAGCAATAGCCTCTCAGGAAGAGAAAGAAAGTTTTCTCGTGGCATCTATTGAGGACCCTATGTAATTGGACATCTACTATCCGCCTTCGTATAAAAAAGGTATTTTGACAATAATTCCAATTGTTCAAATATCCAATCTTTCTGAATATTTACCCCTTTAATGAGAGGTGGGCCTACTTAAAGATTACAAACCCGCTCTACTACTAATTAAGGTGTGAATGTGCTTTTGGGTCTTGTTATTACTAGTAAATCCAATTGGCCTTAGGGCCTTATCTTCGTCACCTACTGTTAAAAGTCACAACTACAAACATGCATACACTATTTTATGTGTTTTCACAACTCAATGAAAACTAATCAAGATCCCAGGGTTCCTTAGAGATATTTTTACTTATCAAACCAGTGCACTGCATTTGTTAGCTTGTGCATCAGAACTGTGTATTTGCACCACAAAAATAGTATGACACATCCGTTAGCTTTTGTGACGCATTTGTTTTCCAGAAAGTTGCATCTCTCTGTTTGCAATGCATTTGTTGCATTCTGCACTGCATCTATGGTCAAAAGTCTCAAAAGTTAGAAACCCACTTTAGCAAACAATGACAAAACATCTATGGCAAATTGCATCACAGTCGATATCTTCTGTACCACATCTATAGTTTTCTTTGCTGCATCTGTCTGACAGATAAAACAAAGTCTATTTTCAGAGGGTGCATAAATATGGTCTTATTTACGTAGAATTTCAAAATCAAAACAATCACTTTCCTCCATTTTTAGTAAAACTTTAAGTTTTCCTAGGTTAAACATTACATCATTTAGCATCATATCACAAGTCCTTGAAATCTTGTCTTGAACATCTAGAAATATGAAAACCAAAAGCAAATTAAGAGGTCAAGTCTAGTGCCATCATTCTCAAAATCATCAAAACCTCATTTTTACAAACTACCTCCATAAATAAAAAGTAGGTTTTTCAACTCATAAATCTAGTTGTAAATCAACTTTTTATTTTTTATTTTTTATTAAACTACCATCATCACTTGAGGTTTGAGATTTTCACTTGGTCACGTTAGTCCAATCCAAAAAAAATGTCAAAAAAATCTCATTTTAGGATCACAAATTCAGATATCTAAGGTCTTTTGCATTTGCAAAAACATAAAAAAATCCCAAAAACATAGAATAGGTTCATACTAGTTTGCATTCATCCCAAAGCATCAAAGTACCAAAAACATCCAAAATCTAGAAAAACCAAAAGTCAAACACAATCCATTTTTATGGTTGTCACATGTTCTCAAGTAAAATGCAAAGAGATGGATTCCACCTTTAATCATGTGTGCAACCCAACAAGTGATATGCACTTTGGTGCACCAACTAGTGATCACACAAGTTTACAAAATCTACCCCCATTTGTGAATTACACTTTGAATGATGTAGACTAAGGGCTCACGCCTAAAGAGATTGAAAATGCATCACATGATCCTGGGATCTTGAGAATCATAGACTAATTATGTCAACAAACCTTAACAAGTACTTCATGCAATTTGCACAAAACGGAGCTAGGCTTCCACTTGAATTTGATATATCAACCATCATAGGGGAGACTCCAAACACAGTGTCACTAGGATTGGGTGCCATAAATCGACCTCCACCTTTGGCACCTACTACATCACCACCGTCATCACACTTGAACATAGGCATGCCGCTTGCTCAAACAACACATTTCATGTCAATTGTGAATATACAACCACGACGACCTACATTCACCAAACCAACAAAAATTCCATTTGCCTCCACGTATACAACTGCAACCCAATACCAAAACTATAACTACAACTCACAATTCCACCATTCCAAACACACCAAATAAAATAAAAAAGAACAATCCTTCGTATTCAAGACCACAAGTGGGTACAACATCCACTTCACATAAAATAAACACACCTATGGCAAGGACTAGATTTTTTTCGGAGCAGGTCAAAACACTCCACCACCACAACAACCAAACAATCTTGGTTCGACATCCACATTTGGGTTTAATCAACCCCCACCACAACAACCAAATAATCTTGGATCATCATTCACAACTAGCTTTAATCAACCCCCTTAACAACAACCAACCAATCCTGGTTCATCATTCATAACTAGTTTTAACCAACCAACATCCCACGCTCATGCCGCAATATCACCGATACATTCCACCTATGCATCAACACCAAAACATGCATGGTTGCACTTTCACTCCACAACATAACACCAATCCTTTCAAGAATCCTTCACAGGGTTAACCCACAGTATATTCAACGCAACACAGTTCCAATGACATCATCACCCATGGATTCGATGGCTCAATAGTTACAAAAGCTACAACAATAGATGATCAATATGCACATAATTGAGAGTAGAAAAACCTACTCGGTGGAGGACCATTTAAGATTTTTATTCTTGATACATGCATTTACACCACAAATTTCATCATTCCTAAATTTGACAAATATAAGGGAAAGGGAGACCTCGTGGAACATATACAAGAGTTTCATACAACCTCCTTAGACATGGCTTATGAACATACATACCTCATGAGACTTTTTCCATGGAGTCTAGGAGGCCAAGCCCTCGAATGGTTCACACACTTACCTCCAGGAATACACACTTGGAGCGAACTAATGGATAAGTTCATTGCACACTTTTCCTATAATATATCAAACGACATTAACATCATCAACTTGTGTGTTGAGAAACAAAAGGATGGCGAGCCATTCACTTCATTCTTGCAAAGATGGAGAAGCTTAGCCAATAAGTGTGCTTGCCATAAACCAAAAAAACAATCGGTCCAAATTTTTGTGGAAAACCTCAACAAGGAGGTGATGTTCCACTTACAGATTCATTGTTTGAACACGTTTGAGGAGGTTATAGAGAAAGGAATATCCATCAAGAAAGTGCTCATTGCCAAAGGGCTTATAAAAATCTTTAAGGAGAATACCAATTATTCTTCTCATAATAATTTCAATGACAAGAGAAAGTTTCGGTCATGAAACAAAAACATGACAAATGACGATATTGTAGATGCTAAGGTCGTAAATAAACCTCATCCCGTGTTCAATCTGAAAGGACCCACAATGACGAATAAAAATAAACCTCTGCAAAAGCAGGAACAAGCTGCTAATGTGGTCCAAAACAACACACCACATGGTCCTCCAAAGGCCCCCTAACCAAGGTGGAAATACACAGCCTTAGGGGAACCAATTGAGGCAGTTTCTTCAAAATATGAGATAGGACCGTTTAAACCAACCTAGTGGAATGACAACAATTTTTGTGAGTATCACATAACCAAAGGATATAAAACGTCCACTTTCTTTAAACTAAAGAACATCATTCATGATCACATAGAGCAGGGTGATATTCAAATTGATGACCAACCTGAAACCACTAACTCTGATCATATGATTTTTAAGGATCCTTTGCAAACCCATGGGTTGGGACAACCCTCCAGTTTTGGAAAAGATGGCAAAGACGTAACAAATTATACTAGTGTTTCCTATGAGTACATGGTAAACCACATCTGATCATTAGATCACAACATATCCATTGTCCCTATCAAGAATACAAATCCTGAATGTGCAGTTGCCACCAGACGATCAAAGGTAACTCTGGAAGGAGCCTCTTCTAAGCTACAACTGACACATGAGTATAACTTGCTCGATCATCTAGGAAAAACCCAACTCAAATCTCAATTCTCGAGTTGCTACACACCTCTCCTGAGCATAAGGCTATTCCAGACAAAGCATTGCATGATTCATCCATTCCCATAGACCTAAATGTGAATTAGTTTCAGGCCATGGTAGGGTTCCTAGTCACCACCCATCATGTAACATTCACTGAGCATGATTGTACTTCACAACAACCAAATCACAATGAACCTTTGCACCTTGAAGTATACATTAATAAACACAAAATTAGATGAGTTTTGATAGATGGTGGAGCTGGGCTGAACATATGCACTTTAAAATTGATGACTACCATGGGATTCTCTGAGGCTTGTATAGACGAGTCGAAGAGGTTTGTGATATGAGGATATGACGATATGGAACACTCTTCCATGTGCGTCATCATTCTCCCAATTAGAGTGGGTCCTGCTGTACAAGACACAATGTGTCAGGTTTAGGATTTGGACTTGTCCTATAACCTACTACTTAGATGCCCATAGATTCATGCCATGAAGGTTGTCCAACCTATCATTAATGTTTGAAGTTTCCTTACAATGGTGCAAAGATTACTATTTCTGGTGATCCCGACCCATTCCAATACTACTGTAATATGAGACATACACCTAAGCATCATGTACCCGGCCATAGGGAAGGCTCACCTACCCCCTCCTCATCACACTATATTGACCCTGCTTCTTTATTACAGAAAGCTTTAGCTTAAATGCCTTAAAAATTCCCATAAAACAAGGTCCAGGTTTAGGACGTTGGATGTGGAGAGTACAACATTGAAAGCCTATTTTGTGTGGGAAAGCTACTAGATGCACCTATTTACATTATGGTAAACCACATCACATCAAGAAAGATTCCAAGGTAACAATTCCGTATAACCCACCTACAACCTTCACCAAGTGGGGTGAGTTAGGAAAGGAATGTATCAATGAAGACCTCTCTAAATGGATATATAGAGGTGAAGAGGATGAGATACATGCTGAATTGCCTATGGAAAAATATGACAAAGGTTTAAAAATAATGAAACAAAAAGGTTACAACGGTCATAGTGGCCTTGGACTGTAGAAACAAGGTATAACCGAACCTATACTAATGAGAAAACGACTAAGAAAGAACGGGCTAGGATATCAACCACTGAAAGTGAAACCTCCTAGTACTAAATTATTCTTGAAGAAAGCCGTTAATGCTTCATAAATTGTCGAGACTTCTAGGAAAGGTACCAAACCGCATCCCCTATCAATCAAAATACTAAAGGCCAAACCTAGATAGATACCTTTTGGGACCCCGATGATTCCTCTATATGTACCCTCTCAATTTCATCCTTAAGATTTAATAATAACGATGATAACATGCCCTTTTTCCACCCCCAGTTAATCGATTGGGACCAACAAGGCCCATTGAGCTTGAACATCTTTGAAAACAATGAAGCAATTGCCGAGTTCATGGGACTTAAAGAAGTAATACCTGTTCGATGCTGTGGTTGTGTTGCTAATATGTGGTTGTCATTGATGTCAACACTATTAGCATTGATGTCCTGAAGGTTGTATATGTCGAGGATATTGAGAAAATTATATTAAATATGTTCAAGGCTGCCTGTGAAGCTATGAAGTTTAGTGTGGTGGAAAGTTCAGTATGTTGTTATTTAGAAGTTGCGTATTAAAGGGTTTGTTGCTAAGCCTATCTAGTTTATCTTCCGGAAGTTTCAGAGGTGCGCATCAAGATTGGAGCAAGTTGCAAGTTTTTGTATTCCTACAGTTATTCTATTATTGTAGCTAGTGTTTTTGGAAGAAAAAAATGTAATTCTTGTAATTTGAGTTGTTGCATATGCTCCTGTGATGTTTGTTGATGTTTCTAGATCGCGCTCTATCCTTGTTGCACGTCCACGTTGATCGGTGTGTTCGTGATCGAAGATTTTTCCTTTGCATGTTTGGGTTTTCATGTTCTTGGCCGACATGGTGGTTGTAGTTGTGGATCCTTGAGGATTAAATTTTGAAAGTTTGGTGTATTTGAGGATGTTGATTTAGGTCTACATTATGATGTGACCGACTTCGGTTGGTGCGCATTCATATTTGTTCAAGAATTGGGCTGACAATTTGTATTCATCTATTATTTTATTTTTGGCCGACAAAATTGTTGATGCAATACCATGTAGCAGATATATAAGAGCGATTGTTTCTTCATTTTGAAGTGTGCATGAAGTGTGCAATGCGAAGTGTGCGAGTGCTATGTGTGAATAGAGATCAGATCATTCGATAGCAGAGAAAAGTGTGAAGAATTTTGAGCGAAGTGTGAAGAAGTGTTTCTGTGCCTAACCAGAACTATCACCAGGCTTTTGAAGAAGCTAATTCTCAGTTCAATCTCTTCAGATGGATTTAATTTTGAAAGTTTTATGTAAGAAAGTGCGTCTTCTTTGAGTAGTGAATTCTAGGCAGTGTGCCTGAATGCATGTGTGTTCCTTATTCATTTTCCTTATACTTTTAACAGGGTATAACTTGTGGATTAACCTCCACCGTGGTTTTTCCCCTAATAGGGTTTCCATGCAAAAATATTGGTGTTATGTGTGTTTTTGATATGTTGTTGATTCACGCTTTCACTGTTATTTATCAGATCTAAGATTAAAGGTTAATAAGGTTAAATAAGTTTCAAATTCCGTGACAACTAATTCACCCCCCTCTTAGTTGTCTATCTTTGTTTTGCCAATTGGTATCAGAGAAGGTTCCTCTAAAGAAGTTTAACAATTTGAGGTGATCCGAGATGGCATCATATAAGAAGGATAGTCCTAGATTTGATGGAACAAACTACTCTCTGTGGAAGGCTAGAATAGAGTGTCATTTGAAGTGCATTGGTGAACCCTTCTAGAAGATTACAAAGAACATATTTGTTATTCTCAGAATGGTCCCTCTACACCTGATGAGATCAAAGAAGCTAAAACTAATATAAGGGCTATAGAAGCATTATTGAGTTCTCTAACAGATTCAAAAATGACAAATGTGATGGGTCTGAAAACAACATACGAGACCTGGAAGAAGATGGAAACATTGTATGAAGGAGACACACAAGTGAAAGTTGCTAAGCTACAAAGTCTGAAAGGCAAGTGGAAAAAATTGAAAATGAGCGAAGATGAAAAGATTATTTCTTTCATGCAAAAAGTAAATGAACTAGTGATGGGTATTAGATGTGTCGGTGGAATATAGGATGAAGAAGAGATTGTAGCTAAAGTGCTCAAATCATTTCCTACTTCTTACAAAATGAAAGTTCATGCTATTGAAGAGCTCAAAACAGTAACAAATGTGACAAGATATATGCTGATTGGTAAGCTCACTGCCTTTGAATTAAGTGAATTTGGTGATTCTACCCCTAAGACAAAATCTGCATTTAAAGCTACTGTATCGAGAAGAAACCAACAAAGATATGATCTAGGAGAAAGTTCTAGAATGACATTCAAATATGAAGATGAGATGAAACAGATTGAAAATGAAGAAAGAGAGTTAGAAGAGCTGGAAGCATTGATTGTGAAAAGAGAACCCAGAGGACAAGGTGAGTATAAAGGAAAGTTGCTTATTAAATGCTTCTCTTGCAATAAGATAGGTCATTTTGCATCAAGGTGTCTTGAAAGAGTTCTTAGGTTCAAACCTGACAAGCCTAGATTTCAAAAGAAATGTTATTATGCCGAAGAAGGTGTTACTAATGATGAATCTGACAAAGAAAATGGAAATGAAGATGGATGGGTATTCATTGCTATCAAGGAAAATGGTCCGATATCCATTGAATATGCTAATTATAAGAATGTTGAGAAAGCTCTTGCAACCAAAATTGAAGAAAAGGATGAGTGGGTGATTGACAGTGGATGCTCACATCATATGACTGGTGACAAAAGAAAGTTTATAAGCTTGGAAAAATATGATGGTGGTGTTGTAAGATTTGGAGACAACAATGCTGGTGTGATTTGTGGCAGAGGCACTATTTCTCCCTGTGGTAAATATAATACTGATGATGCCCTTTATGTAGAAGGATTGAAGCATAATCTGTTGAGTGTTGGACAGATGGTAGAGACGGGATACAATCTTCAGTTCAAAGATGGAAAATGCAGGATACTGGGAAGTTCTAGAAATATAATTGCTTTAGGTACAAAGAAAAGAGGTAACATTTTTCACCTGAGTGCTGCTAGTGAAAGTTGTTAAATTGCTCAAGTTGATGTAAGCTGGTTATTGCATAGGAGGCTATATCATGTGAATTTTGATAACATTGTCAAAGTAAGCTCCACTCAAGTAGTTAGAGATTTTGCTAAGCTAGTGAAGCCTACTAACACCATATGCAAGGAATGTTAGATGGGAAAACATACTAGAATTTATTTTTGGTGTAAACAACATAATTCTAATGGAGTACTGGAGTGAATGCATACTGATCTATGTGGTCCCTCCAGAATCAAAAGTCTACAAGGAGAAAGGTACTTTATGTTGCTTATTGATGATTACTCTAGGATGATATGGGTTGCTTTCTTGAGAGAAAAACATGAAGGATTAAAAAAGTTTAAAATTTTGAAAGCTATGGCCAAGAATGAGACAGGTTTGAAGATTAAATGCTTAAGGTCAGACAGAGGTGGTGAGTTCACTTCCCGAGAGTTCAATTCTTTCTGTGAAGAGCATGGAATCAAAATATATTTATCTTCTCCTCATACTCCTCAACAAAACAAAGTTGTTGAGAGAAAGAACTAAACAATTTTAGATGCTGCTAGAACTATGATGTTGGAAGGTAATGTTCCTCATATCTATTGGAGAGAATCTGTAAGCACTACTTTATATACTATTAATCGGGTAAATGTCAATAGTAATTTTGGTAAGACTCCTTTTGAGTTGTGGTTTGGTTTTAAGCCTACTGTTAAATATTTCAAAATCTTTGGAAGTAGATGTTATATCAAGAGAGATGAAGATATAGGCAAGTTTTATGCTAGGAGTGATGAAGGAATCTTTCTGGGTTACTCTACTAAAAGCAAGGCCTACCGGTGCTATAATAGAAGATTGAGGATAATGGTTGAAAGTGCAAATGTTAGAGTTGACGAGGACACTGCTAGATCATCCAGATACTACGGATATGATTTAGATGACCAACATGATAGTACTGATAATGGAAAGAATTCTCATATACAAAATCAAGTTCAAATTGTTCCGATGAATCAAGAGTATCAAGAAGGGGAAGCTAGTGGAAGTGCAGAAGAAAGAGCAGAAGAACCAGAAGTTTGAGAGAATCCCAAAGTTCAGAGTTATGTAAAGCCAAATCATTTTGAAAATCATATTATAGGAGATAAGAAAAAAGGTGTGAAGACTAGAAGAAGAATTGCAAAAGAGTATTGTCTAATTTCCAAGACCGAGCCCAAGAATGTCAATGAAGCATGTAAAGATGAATATTGGATGGAAGCAATGAAGGAAGAACTGATGTAGATAGAGAAAAATGATACATGGATTGTTGTTCCCAAACCTCAGGATAAAAATGTGGTTGGAACCAAATGGGTCTTTCAGATTAAGCTGAATGATCAAGGTGAAGTGGTCAGGAGTAAAGAAAGACTAGTATGTAAAGGGTACTCAGAGATGGAAGGTATTGATTTTGAAGAAACCTTTGCCCTTGTTGCTAGAATTGAAGTTGTAAGATTGTTTCTTGCTTATGCTACTTTTAAAAACTACAAAGTCTATCAAATGGATGTAAAGTCAGAATTTCTAAATGTTGAGCTAGAAGAAGTATATTTTGAGCAACTGAATGGATTTCAACTGAATGATAAGGGAGATATGGTTTGCCGATTGAAGAAAGCACTGTATGGACTCAAGCAAGCCCCTAGAGCTTGGTATGCTAGACTAGATAAATACTTGTTGAAGCTTGGATTTAATAATGGTACTGCTGATAATAATCAGTATTTTAAGATGGATCAAGATATAGAGTTGATTATTGAAGTGTTTGTTGATGACATCATTTTTGAAGGTGATGATGATTTATGTATGAAGTTTACTGATGAAATGAAAAGTGAGTTTGAGATGTCAATGATTGGAG
This sequence comes from Sequoiadendron giganteum, assembly GCA_007115665.2. Lineage (NCBI taxonomy): Eukaryota > Viridiplantae > Streptophyta > Pinopsida > Cupressales > Cupressaceae > Sequoiadendron > Sequoiadendron giganteum. The sequence goes on from CM021106.1 coordinate 95,434,318, forward strand.
AGCTGAAATTATTTTTGGGATTGCAAATTACTTAGTTGGGCAATGAAATTTTTATATCTCAGTCCAAATATGTAAGAGAGTTACTGAAAAAGTTTGGCATGGAAGACTCAAAGCCAGTTGGTATACCCATGGTAACCGGATGCAAGTTAACACAAAATGATGATTCTCCTAAGGCAAATCAAACAAGATACAGGTTAATGATCGGTGGATTCTTTATTTGACTCAGACAAGACCAAACATCATGAATGTTGTATGTATGGTTTCTAGATATCAAGCTGATCCAAAGGAATCCCATGCAACTACTGTAAAGAGAATTTTCAAATACTTGAAAGTGACAGTTGATTTTGGTTTTTGGTATCCTAAAGATGATGATCTTACCTTGAGCACCTTTACTGATGCAGATTGGGTAGGAGATGTGGATGACAAGAAAATTACTAGTGGTGGTGCCTTCTTCTTGGGGAAGAAGTTGGTGTCTTGGTTAAGTAAAAAGAAAAATTCCATTTCCTTATCTACTGTTGAGGCATAATATATTGCTGCTGCAAACAATTGTACTCAAGTAATATGGATGAAGTAGATGATGAGAGATATTGGAATTTAGTATGATGAGCCTATTGCTATATTTTGTGATAACTCAAGTGACATAAATATTTCTAAGAAGCCGGTGCTGCATTCCAAGATAAAACATATATCTATCAAATATCACTTTTTGAGAGACAAAGTGAGTGATAAAGAAGTCAGACTGGAGTATGTGCCTACTAAGGAACAAATTGTAGACATATTTACTAAGCCGTTGCCTAAGGATACTTTTGAGTATCTTAGAGGGAAGTTAGGGGTGATCTCCCCTCCTAATCAGAACTAAGATGCAAGTCTTTGCATCAATTTGTGCATTCATAGTCATATCTTGATCCAGATTGATGTTTTGGTGGCTGCTACTAAGAGGGAGTAGTCAAATGATTCAGATATGTGGTTCAGAGCTTGTGTACATTTTCCATTGATGTGAAAGGGGGAGAAGAGTAATGTGAAAAACTATGGAAGAGCCAAAATTAAGGGGGAGAATAGTATGAGAAGAGCAATGTGTAAAGAGTTAGTTGTGTTGATGGTATTTTTCACATCATGTGTTGCCATCTTAATCCACAAGGATCCACAACACGTTACAACCACCATGTCGGTCAAGAACTTAGAAACCCGAACATGCAAAGGAAAAATCTTTGATCAAGAACATACCAATCAACGCGGACATGCAACAAGGATAGAGCATGATCTAGAAACACCAACGAACATCACAAGATAATACGCAACAACTCAAATTAAAATAATTACATTTTCTTCTTCCAGAAATACCAACTACAGTAACAGAATAACTGCAGGAACACAAAAACTCACACCTTGCTCCAATCTTGATGCGCACTTCTAAAACTTCCAGAGGATAAACTAGATAGGCTTAGCAACAAACCCTTTAATACACAAATTTTTAATACCAACATACTAAACTTTCCACCACACTGAACTTCACAACTTCACAGGAAACCTCCAACATATTTAATATAATTTCTCAATATCCTCGACATATATAGCCTTCAGAACAACAATGTTAATAGTTTTGACATCAATGACAAGAACGTATCAGCAACAAAACCACATCATCCAACAATATCCCCCTTTGGCATTGCAGGGAACATTTTTTAGTGATCGTCGATCATCCAATAGTTGATCCTGACTATTCCCCGTGACCTCGTGATGGTCTCACCACTGAGTTTCAACTGATTGTGATATTATGGACGAGTGCCACGTGTCTTAGTTGCCGACGCCGAAAAGAATTAACAAAGTGCTTTAATTTTGTGTCGGGTTTTAATACATTATATAGTGGGTTACTAAAATAGCTGCGAGATGCACGTGCTCGAGATCGATGGTGGTGTTATAATCTTGATAAAAATTTGCTCGACGGTTATGTTCAATACTAGTGATTGTTGTGAATGAACATGATTGCCGATGGTGGGAATTAACGGTTGCTCGCCATCGCGTGATCCAAAAATGCAGGATGTTTAGTGATTACGATATCATGGGCATGCACCACGTGTAGTCCTTTGGTGCCACATATTGTGGTGGGCCCTCGATGCTGAGATGGAGATTACATTATTCCTTTTGAAGGTGACTATTCGATGATCTGACAGAGGTAAAGGATCGACGGTTAAAATTTAAATTTACATCAAATGCGATTTGAGCTGTTGGCATGGCATGCAAGTGAGCTTTAATGGTGGATGAGATGTTTACTGGTTCATTTCAATTGACATAAAGTATTTTCCTTCATTCTATTTTACCACAAAGCATTCAAGAACCTTGGCAAAGTAGTTTCAAAGCCAGAGACAAAGTTTTGAGTAATCAAGGCAGGAGTTTGGTTTTCTACAAGGCGCGAAATCCATGAGTTGTTTTCTATACTGCTTGGTTAATTTGATTGTGATTTTGTGAAGAAAATTGTAGTGTGCTTGTTGGAGGGTGTTGTTGATTATTTTCGTAGGGTTACTGGTTTGTTTAATTGAGGGAAATTGCAAGGTTTTGCTGTAATTTCATTTTCTGGGTAGCCCTAGTTTGTTTAAGAATTTGAATTATTTAAAGAAGCCCTAGTTCTTTTGAGATGGCACCACCAAAGCAACATTATCGCCATATTGATTATTTGCAGAGGAATTTGTATGACGATTTTTTGGATCAACTCCCATTATCAACAAATGACAGGAAGAGGGGTTTAGTTTTGATGAGTGGAAGAACCCTAGGCGAAGGACTAGTGTGAGCAAGAGTTATAACATTGCAGATGCTAGGGTTTCTATGACTGGTTTGGAAATTTTTAGGCTGTGGTATGGACAGTGAAACTTACCTCACCCCTTTTCTAACGGCTGGAGATAAGACATGGGGAAGCTAGTAGTACCAAATGTGTTTCTAGATGTGGACCTATTGAGAGTGGTGGCCGCACGATATGACTTTGTTACAAGAGTAATAAGGGATAATGATGGTGCGATTTTTCTGTGTATAAGCGTGAATGAAATTCAACAGGTGTTTGATTTGAGTGAATCTAGCTCATTTTTGGTTCCATTTGATCTTGAGGAGATAAAGCAGGAGTATGCAATACCGAAGCCTCTTTTCAGATTGAAGCTGCTTCCTCCTCATTTGGCTAGGGCAGAAAGTTCAACAATTCATATGAATGCCCCAAGTGACAAGTAGCCTTTCAGGCTGAGTTGTTTTACCAATCACTTTTTGGCTACATTTTATTCATTGTGCTAGATTTTGGGATTCAACCCTAATACTGTAATGCCAATTGTATACATGTTCATGGGGGCCCAAATTCAACATCCAAATTTCTCTATGGTGTATGACTTTGCATCTTTTCTAGCATAAAAGATCCACGAGGGATTGCTGAATTTGCAGGTGGGGGATACTAACACTCCTTTCTTTTGGTATTCCCTGTTAATGCACATGTTCTTGTATAAGAATGTTGACTTCTTCTCAGAGAAGATGGAGTTGAGGTGAGATGTAAATGGAGAAAGATTACCAGTATAGGTTTGGAGTGCTGATTTATAATACAACAGGGGAGGTGCCAGTTTTGTGCAATTCGACAATTGCTTTGCTTCTAGACTCAAGGCTCGATTGGTAGTGAATATGGCTAGAGTCCCTGAAGACCTACATGACTTCCTTAGACCAAGGGTGAGGAAGCATGATTTGAAAATTTGCCACAATTGGGGTGACACCATCTTGTACCCCGTAAGTATTGTTCTAAGAGTATATGGTTTCTAGGGAGCCCCACATATCCTCCCATTTAATGTACCATCAAGAATGGGGTTTGCCGAGGTCATGTGACAAATAGGTTGTATTCACGAGGACAAAATGATAGATCGAGGACAATGAACTTTGTTCCTTGATTACACTGTTGTTTCTGATTTTGTTTTTTCCAAGGGAGGATGGGTCCACTTTGGAAGATATTTTGATGACTTTTATTTGAGGAGTGGTCCTAGGAGGCAACATGACCCTAAGGGTTTCTTTTCCTTGTTTAGGAAACAAATTAAAGGTGGCAGCTTTGTACATGAGTTCAATTTTCCTGAGGACCAAATCAAAAATGAATTTGATTTGAATAGGCAGGAATTGAATAAGGAAAAGTGGATTTCATATGAGAAGCTATTGGCTATGGTGGATAAAATGGATCCAAAGTATGATTCGTTAATGGAGTTGAATCCATTCCTCAAGAGAATTGACTTCTTGATGGATAATTTCAAAGAGATCATGGGCACCTTGATGACCAAGAAGGTCAATTTGGAATTAGAATTTGGTATACAAAGACCAGAGGTGAGGCCTAAAGAAACAAGGCCAACTTATCAACCCTCAGTGTATCAACCTCTTTACAAGAGAAAGAGGAATGATAGTAGTGATGAGGAGGAGGGGATTAAGAAAGGAAAAATAATAATGAAGAAATCATCACAATGAGGTCCAAAGATTAGAGCACCTGGAGGGATAAAAATTATTGATTTGAATTCACAACCGGAGAGTGATCCTGTATTACTACCATTAGAGCCAAGCCCTAAGAGGCAAAGAGTTGAGGAAGCACAAGAGACTCCGACGGATGAGATAATTGTTACAGATCAAGACATGTAGGTTGGTATTCCTTCCCCTCCTAGATCAACATAGTTGGTACTATCTGATATGGATGTGAAGGACAATGTGTACAAGATGCTAGAATGGAGGCCTACAAGGCATTCTTGGATGATGATTCATTTGTGAAGACTCCAATATTCTTGCAATTGGTGTGGAGGATGAAGTTAGAAGAAGACTAAGACAAATGCAAGAAGAGGAGAGAGTCAAGGCTTGATAGGTCTAATCGGGAGAATGATGATGAGGTGAAGGCCGAACTAATGGAGGAATTCAAAAGCATCACTCCTAAGGAAGGAAGGAAACTAGTGACTCAGGCTTGTGTCCTAATTTTTCCTGAATAGGACATAGTTGATGCAGTGGAATCCAATACTATTTAACAGTCCAGGCGTCCCATACTAAACAATGAGGAAGAGGTTAAGGCAGCTCTACAGGACTCTGCCTTTGGGCATTGGTACCCGAGGGCAGAAAGCCAAATGTGACTGATATTAGCCCAAACCAAAGGGGAGGGTTAATAATCAAGAGAGCTTCTTAAACTTCAACTACAAAAGCTACAAGCTTGACTGTAAATGTGGCCAAGTTGGTCCAAAAGATAGCTGAAAGGGAAGAGGCTGAAAAGAAGAGTTTGATGGAGAAATATAACATCATAATTGGAGAGTATAGTAGGATGCATTAAAGGAATGTTGAGCTGCAATCTGAGGTAGATAGGTTGAAATATAGGCAGATGAGAGAATCCTCCAGTGCTCCTGGTACCATGGCATTACCTTCTACATCAGAATCAATACCCCTTACTTCTCCAATTATTTCTACTCCAGGATCCCCCATCCAGACGCCTGCTCTCAATCCTACATTAGGGCCAGTTGAAGAAGAGGTTGAATACTCTGTGGATCAAACTAAGAAGAAGATGTTGAATAAGATCATAGAGTTACAGGCCGCTTTAAAAAAAAGTGAGGAGGGAGCAGTTGCCAAACATAATGAGGTTGTTGATACAGTTTTGAGGCACCTAAATGAGAAGGTTGATGGTAGATTACCATCACTACATTCTTTATATTCTTTATTCTTGGATGAAATAGGAAATATTAGTAGGGATTGAGAAATAGTTTTTCCCTTGGATGAGAAGTGGATCCCTAGGGCCAATGATCTGGATATTATGTATAGGGCCTCTAGATTTGATGCAGATAACGGGCCCCAATCATTGAGGCCTACTTAAATTTTTGTGAAATCACTGAAAAGTTTCTAGGCCATACCTGATGATTTGTGTAGGAGGATTAAGGAGATGGTAAAGAGTTTTGATGATTGGAGTGATACATTTTTTCTAGATATAATTGATGGACAAGGAAATATTAAATCACTGCAATAGTGGCAGGATATAGCGGATGAAGTTATCAACGCACAAATCAAGTTGATTTGTGATGATTCAGACTATGATTTGTTGGTGAGTAACATGGATAAGATAATTAACACCAACACATTTTTGAGTGTTTTGAAAGAGAGGCCAATCAGGTAGTAGTGAAATACACACCTTGCAATACTAAGGTGAATGAGGTAGTAAATTTTGATTGGCCTACAGATGAAGAATATCAAAGATGGGTGGACAAGTATTTAACCAAGGAGGAGTAAGACAATGTGTACTAGTGGCAGTTAATAGCTCAGCGGTTAGGGTTATAACAAATTTTGGTTTTGTCTCAATGACGGTCTTTGGCGTAGGTTTTGAGGTTTGGCCAATGCAATGACTATTCTCTAATGTGTGGGATTAACAAGATGATTCTCCAAGGACTTGGTGGTTGTAATCATTTTTGTGAAATGTCATAGAGCGGTTCAATTGACCAGTGACATGTGTATTTCTGGCCCGATGCTTGTTTTCTCCTTCATTCTCTATAAGAAGGATTTCAAGGCCAAAAATAAGAGTTAGCAAGTTAGATATTTTTGAGGTCGAATCTAAGCACAGTTGCAGAGAAATTTGTAAAGCCTGTTGATTTAGTGTAAATGCAATTTAGGTTTTTGTGTCATTCTGTGGTAGGGTTTTGAATTTATGAGGGTTTGATGTTTCATGACAGTACTAGCATTTGAATTAGAATGATTCATTTCGAGCTCATGTCTCTCCCTTGTATAAGTATATCATAATCTTGAATAATATAATCAAGGGTTATTGCATTCATCTCATTGTTGTGGTGTGTATGATTCTCATTTTCTCTTTAATTCAAAGAATTAATTAAAATGCTTGAATGGAGTTATAGGTGGATATGTTTATGAAGGGATTTGATAAGAAGTATTGGGTTAGGATATAAATGGATGGTATTGCAAGACAATATTGTCAGAGATCTTATATGCTATGTGTTTGAATCTGTCACTGATCTTTAAATGCTTGTAAATTTGACTCCCCAATGGTATATGGCACTGGTCTAAATCGTATTTGTTTATGATGTTCTTTATTTGCTTGTATTTGCTTAGAGCTTGCTACAAATTACAAATCAATGATTGTCTTAAGTTGTGAAGTATTGTTGTAATCATCTCATGCTCCAAGTAGTTGATACTATTGATGAAAAGCCAATTCTATTAAGTATTATCCCATTCTGTTGAGCTATTAAATGAGATTATCTGTTATTGTTAATGATTGTTTATAAGTTTGGTGTAGAGATTATAAACACATTAAGGGGACCACCCTCTCGGGTCTTGCAGATCCCGAAGTGTAGGAGGTTTCATTTAAAATCCTCGTCAGTTGGTCCAGGTCCTTCGAGCTGCCCTTGATTAGCATTGAAAATTGTATAGGTAGAATAGAGAATCAACCTGGTTACAGTAAAAACAACCAACAAAATGGCGACTCCGCTGGGCATGTTAATTTGACTATTTCTTGTCAGTGGTCGGTTGTCCATTTTGCATAGAGTTATCATAAGTATTTTTATGATTTGAAGGTCGAGCCTGTGGTTTATGTGTTTTATTTATCCATTTCTTCGATCATTCAAAAGGTTTTTTGTTATCCTGTGAAGTTTTCTTTGTACATTATTAGTACAAGAAGTTCTAAAGGTTTTTTAAAATTCCACCAAGTGTTTCTGAATAGTTGGTATTCCCAAGATAATTGCGTGACGACTCTAAAGTCTTTGCACCAGTGTGCATTTTATTTTAAAGTTTAATACCAATTAAAAGATCTTTGGACAAGCACATCGAATGAAGAACACCAGGTCGTTCGTGAAAAATCACCCGGAACAGAAATTGGAAGGTGAACTTCCTAAGATGAAGAAGAAGGATTGAATAAAGAAGAAGCCAAAATCTAGTAGTGCTGCTCCCACATCACAAAATCCTGTACATCAAGGTACAAATAAGCCTTTACATCCTATCCCTAAGACTTTTGAGCAAGTGTGTAGACATTTAGAGTCAGATAGCTATGGATTTTTTGATGCATTATGTCATACACCTGTTCAAGAGGATGTAGCATGTCATAATAAAGGGTCTGTTAGTGTCCAATATGCTGAAAAAAGAAGTAGGAGTAGAAGTCAAAGCCATCACAAAGAATGCACCGTGTGATGTGCCTCCTCCTCCTACTGAAGATGATGGAACTCCTTTATTATCTAGGCATGAAGAAGTAAACCTGATAGACCTAAGTGAGACATCAAGTTATGATATGACTTTGCCTGACCCTAATGATGTTTTTGAAGATATTGATTCTTTAAGATGAGAGATCCAAAAGCAAGCTGAGCTTAGGATAAAAAAGGACAATGAGAAGGAAACAAAACTGATACATACTTTAATTGGGAGGAATAGACTAATTAGACAATTGGCAACAATGAAACTCCTGAACCAAAGTAGACCTGAGCCAGAAGAGGAAGATCCTGTTGTACGAATTTTTTTTGATAAGGGGGTAAATCCAGTGTCTAAAGCGAGTGCTGTAGGTTAGGCTGATGTCCAACCAAATCCTGTAGACCCAAAACCCTTGAGCCCTTTTAAGCCCCAACCAAGTAATCCAGACCCTAAACCTGTTTTGGACAAGGGAAAACGAAAGGCTGAAGGGATTAAGATAAATGAAAGGGTGGCTTCTCACCATCCTAAACAAGATCCCCTACATGTGTCATCACAACTAGAGCTTGCCTTGGAAAAGGTTAGGAGGGAAGGGGAAGCTTTAGCAGAAGAGCTAGAGAGGACTGAAATTGAGGCTGCAAATGCATAAAAGAGAAGGAAAATAGGTTTCCTAAAAATGTCAAGTGTGGATGAGGTTGCACAAGCTAAAAATTCATCAGTTCACCAAGATGTTTTGAAAAATGATCCTAAAACCAGTCTGGAGAATACCACAAATATTTTTGGCCCAAAGATTCAAGCAACCAAGTTTATAAATCTACATCAAGATGGTCCTAAGACTCAGAATACATGGTCTGGTGATGACTCTCAGAAGATTGATGGACTATTTCAAAGGAGACCTATACAATTGGAAAGGTATAGGAAGTTATGCTTTGATGGTATTTCGAGTTACCCAAATCCCATCCCTGATGAGCTAAGAGAAAAGATGAATAAGTTTGCTAGGAACAATGCTTTTTCAACAGAGGAACATTTCAAAGCCTTCATGGATATGTTAAATGACTATGAGGTAGAGCATGAAGATGTAGTAATGAAATTATTTGTACAATATTTGAAATAAGATGCAAGGGATTGGTACAGGGGTCTATCGAATGCTAGTATTGGTTTATGGGAAGAGTTTGAAAAATGCTTCAAAAAACAATATGGTGATAAGACTAATGCTAGTTTCATGCTAAATAAATTCAACAACATCAAAAGTCAGTGAATGAGCCTACAAAAAAAATTAACCTTAGATTTCAAAAGGTAATGTATAAGTTATTTTAGGTGATGAGACTTGATGAAAATGTTTGTTTAACCCACTTATTTCAATGCTTTTGATGCCAAAATGGAAAATCTCCTCAGAGATAAGGACCCTCGGACCATGAGGGATGCTTTCAAAATGACCATAAATATTGAAAGTAATAGGAAGACTCCTGGAAAATATGGTAGGAGGGAGGAACCTACTCTTTTGAAAAATCCTAGGGATAAAACTGAGAAGGTCTCTATTGCAAGCCCTAAGGACGATGAGAAGTGGGATAAGGTCCTCAACACTTTGAAGGACATAAAGTATACTATTGCTAAGCAAGAGAAGGGTCTTGGAAATGATAAACAACAGTATAATAAAAATGTTAGACCTCGTGGATTGCAAAATTATCCTTACAATACAAATTGGAAGGATGGAAAACCAATACTACCGGCCCAAAACTGATCAGCACACACCAAATCCTTTGCAGAAGAATTCTATAAATTTGGTACAAGATAGACCATGGTGTGAGGTGCGTGAAAATCCACATGATCATAATTATTGTGGCATTGCCCAACTACTTGTTGCTGAAGGAAAATAAGTGGATACTTATGAGCAGAATCCTGATTTTGAGTAGAATGATGTAAATGTTTGTATGGCCCGGTCATATATTGATGAAGCTGATTGTTCTTTTGATGAGGAATTGCAAGAAGCTGATGTGTATAATCAACGACAGAGAAGTGAGATTTATCATCACCATATTTTTTCTGATGAGGAAGGTGAGTTTGACCATCATGCTTGTAATATGGAGCAAGCTAAAGATTCAGTGGCTCTAAGAAGACCATCAGAAGATGAGATTTCCCGGTTGACTGAAGAGATGATTGCTCAGATGAGAAGTACACTTCAGCTGATAAATAGAATTGTGGGTGGTGAGCAGGGTAAGTTTGTTGGCCTTTTTGTTAAGGAACAAAAAGATAAAAATAAGGGTGTTAAAGTAGATAGCAAAAATGATGCTGCCAAAATCAAGGAGGTCAAGAATGAAAATATATGGGTGAAAAATACTGAGATCCCAAAGCCCCATGAAGATGTTACTCCTTTATTGGTAAAGACCAAAGTGATTACTAAGTCTGCTGAATCTGCTCTAGAAGAGAAGCAAAAGAAACTTGAAGGAAATCAACAACTGGAGAAGAAAGAAAATAATGAAGGTATGATTCCTGAACTACCTAAATACACACCCTTAGACATGTTTCAAGTACCGTTCCAGGTTAAAGTTATTTTACCTTTGCTGGAAATGATGAGAATAGCTGAGCATAAGGAAAAAACAATAGCCTTGATTACAGGAGTTGCTAGTATTAAAATTGAACAAGAAAATTGTAAAGAAGCAAAGGAAAAAGAAGAAATAAAAGAGAAAGAAGTGGAGGGAATTGTAACACAAATTCCCCATGTGTATCTAGGGAATTCTATCAATATGTGCCTTGAGAATATAACCCCCTTTTTCCCGAGTGTTGATATAAATGGGAAGACTCTAAAAAATTGTATGATAGACTTAAGGGCGTTAAATAATGTTAGGCCAATCAAGATCATGGAATAAATGGGCTTAACAATAGACACTACTCAAGGTAAATGCTATGCATTAGATTCAAGAGAAGTGCCGATTATTGAGACTATTAAAGCGTTACCTTATAAATTGACCCAATACCGTGAGAAGGTTTTGGCCATGACTGTTTTAGTTGCAGATATCTCACCTCATTTTGGGATGCTTTTGTCAAGGAAGTGGAATGCATCAATGGGGTAACATGCAATGTGATTTATCATTTTATACTTTTTACATTGATGGAAAAGATGTCAAGATTGAAAGAGAGTCTAAGGTGCCTCATATGATTGAGCATGATCCAACTGAGAATTTGACATGTTTTATTGACTGTGGCATAAATGAATTCAGGGCTGAGGAATCCCTTAGTAATTGTGATAAACTTGTTGCACCAATTGATACATAAGTAAAACATTTGTCAGAGTCTAATGACTTGTGGACTATGTATTTTGATGGTGCAAGTTCAAAGGAAGGATCTGGTGTAGGTGTGTTGCTAAGGTCTCCAAGTGGAAAGACATTTAGGTTCTCTTTCACTCTATTATTTGAATGCACCAACAATGTGGCTGAATATGAAGCCTTGTTATTGGGGCTGAGATTGGCTCAAAAGCATGGGATCAAGAAGCTCAAAGTGATTGGAGATTTTGAGCTTGTGATTTCCCAAGTCAGGTCTAGATATGTGTCAAAGAATAAAAGGTTGAAACAATATAGAAATGTTGTTTGGGATGAATTGGAGAACTTTGATGCTTTTGGTATAAATTGGATGGAGAGAGGCCACAATAAGGTGGCAGATTTTCTAGAAAATATTGCATTGAAACTAGATGACATGACTTATGCTAGAATTTCAAAGGTTGAAGTGCAAACCAGACCATCCGTTCTTGATAATATAAAAAATTGACAAGTTTTTGACAGTGATGATGATATATTGAGGTTCTTAAATTGTGTGGATGAATATGAAAGTCAAGAAATTGACTTTGGAGCTTTTGTTGAAAAGATTGATGGTAAGGATATTGTGTTTGGGAATGAAGTTATTCAGTTAAAGACCAATACAATTCCTAAAGGTTTAGTTGTTCTTGAAAGAGTGTTTGACAACCAGGATAGGAGGAAGGCTAATTGTGCTGCTTCCCATCCTGTTGACTTGGAGGAAATAAACCTTGGAACATAGGCATCACTAAAAAAGGTGTATATTGGAAAGAAATTATCACCAAAGGTGAGAAGGATGTTAATTGATTTGTTAAGGAAATTCAGACATGTGTTTGCTTGGTCTTATGATGATCTCAAGGCTTATGGGGAGGATTTATTTCAACATGAAATTCCTTTGAGTGATGATGCTAAGCCATTTAGGAAAAAGAAAATACCTATTAATCCTACCTTGGCCCCAAAAATGCAAGAAGAAATAATGAAGTTAAGAGATGCAGGGATCATCAAACCAATTAGACATTCATCTTGGGTATAAAATTTGGTGCATGTGAGAAAGAAAAATGAAGACATTAGGCTATGTGTGGATTTCAGAAATTTGAATGTGTTTTAATTGAAGGATAACTACCCGTTACTAAATATGGAAGCCATGTTGTAGAGAGTGACAGGCTGTGAGATAATGTCTATGATGGATGGGTTTTTTGGCTATAACCAAGTCATGGTTAAGGAGTCCGAATAGTTTAAGACAAATTTCACTACACCTTGGGGAACTAATGTATATGTGAGAATTCCTTTTGGTCTAACAAATGTAGGGGCTACTTTTGAGAGAGCCATGGATGTGGCATTCTCAGATTTCATTAACTTGTTTTTGGTGATTTATCAGGATGATCTAACAACATGTTCCAAGAAAGAAGATGACCATTGTGAACACTTAGAGAAAGTATTCAGTAGGGCATTCGAATATGGTATTTACTTAAATCTAAAGAAGTGCGCTTTTGGAGTAAAGGAAGGAAAGTTGTTGGGACATATTGCTTCTAGGAATGGGGTCAAAATTGATCCAGAAAGGGTAATTGCAATAGATAAGGTCCCACAACCCTGAAATGTCAAGGGAATGCAATATTTCTTTGGACAAATTAATTTATTAAGGAGATTCATAACAATTTTTGCTGAGATAGTTCACCCTATTTCTAAGATGCTTAAGAAAGGGGCCAAGGTTGAAAGGGAAGAAGAGTCAGTACATGCTTTCCAGGCCATTAAGCAAGCTATAAAGAAAGCTCATATGTTAAGGACCCCTGATTTTTCCAAGCCCCTCCATATTTTTTCATTTGTTTCATTTCATACAATTGCAGCTGTGTTGTTACAAAAGAATGCTGAGGGTTTTGAACAACCTATAGCCTTTTTCAGCAAGTCCTTGCAGGTTGTAGAAATCAAGTATGATACAAATGAAAAACATGCATATGCATTAGTAAAGGCAGTAAAAGCTTTCAGGACATATTTGATGGGAGCTACTGTAGTTGCTTATGTACCCAATGCTGTTGTGAAGGACATTTTTACACAACAGTAAGTGTCGGGAAGAAGATGTAGATGGATCAACAGGATCCAAGAATTCAACATTGAAATCCAGATTACCAAGCTGGTGAGAGGACAAGGATTGTCCAAGCTTATGGCCCAAAGTAATCTGGAAGGAAATCAGATAAATTTGCTTGAAGAAGAAAATAGATCACACATATGTGACATGGAACATTCTGATTGGTACAAAGGTGTGATCTATTATTTACAAAAGATGAAATGTCCTGATAATTTAAATGAAAATGAAAAGAGGACATTGAAGTTACATGCTATCAAATATGTTTTCATGGCAGGAAAGCTCTGGTGAAGAAATGGAGAAGGTGTTAGTTGAATTGTGTGGACCAAGATCAAGCACAAGAACTCTTAAATGAAATGCATAGTGGAGTTTGTGGAGGGAATTATATGGCCAAAACAACTGCACACAAAGTAATGAGGGCTGGGTTTTGGTGGCCTACCATTTTTAAGGATGCAAACCAATTGGTGAAGACATGTGATGCTTGTCAGTGTTTCTCTGGTAAGTTGAAATTCTCTGGTAACTTACCTTTAAAACCAGTTGCAATGCAATCTCCATTCCAACAATGGGGTATTGATTTTGTAGGAGAGATAGCATGTAAATCAAATGGAGGCAATTCATGGATATTGGTGGCCACTGATTACTTTACCAAGTGGGTGGAAGCAATTCCAACGAAGAAAGAAACTAGTAAGGTGGTAATTGATTTCTTAATGAGTAATATAGTGACTAGATTTAGATGTCCAAAGAAGATTATATCAGGAAATGCAATGTGTTTCAGGTCTGAAGAATATATGGAGTTCTATGCGAAGCATGACATCCAGGTCTCATACTCATTACCTTACCACCCACAAGGAAATGGACAAGTTGAATCGAGCAATAAAATCTTGATGAAGATCATAAAGAGAATCGTAGATCAAAATAAGAAGGCATGGGATTCTAAATTGAGATTAGCATTCTGGGCAGACAGGGTGACTGTGAAGAAGGCAATAGGTTGTGCCCCATTTGACTTAGTTTATGGGATAAATGCAAGGTTGCCCCAGAATAACCTGATGGAGATGTATAAGTTTGTCCAGATGTATGATAATGAAATAGAAGATGAAATGCAATTGAGAGTGGAAGCTCTCATAGAATTAGATGAGACCAGGAGGGAAGCTCAAACGAGAAATGTCAAATTGCAGTTACAAGTAAAAAAATTTTATGACAAAAAGACAACTACAAGGAGTTTCCAAGATGGAGATATGGTCTTGATGTGGAATTCCAGGTTGGAAGATAAAGGAAAACATGGTAAATTTGATGCAATCTGGTTGGTTCCATTTGTGGTAAATAGTAAGTGGGGAGAAGATTCATATTTCCTCCAAGAAATGATAGGTGATATTCTTGAATTTCCAGTTCATGGACAATTCTTGAAGTTATACTTCAGATGAAGTATTGTTTTCCATGAGCAGTAGCTTAGGTTTGTATATATGTCAGTTGAAGGTTTCCTTCTTGTTGGATTGTTTTGTTTAGAAAAAACTTTTTTGTTGTCTCTACAAGTGGTCTGCTTTACCTGAGATTCTATTATTCTCACTTCATTCCAGTAGAATGAACGTCCCCAACTGGAGCCACTGATGGAGCTTCAAATTTTGTTCTTTGAGTTCCATTATTATCTTGCCTCTGTATTGGTTTGTCATACTATTTAGAAGAAACCTAAGGTTGGGGGTTTTATTTTTGCCTTCATAAAAATCCTAATGTTCTATCTAATACCTTGAGTAGGATCTATTTCACCATTAACTTTTTGAAGGAGGTTTTAAAATGACTTATGTCCCATTGACTCATCTAGGCCGAGCCCCTTTTAATAAACATTGTTAAATATTTTTCCTAACTTTATTATCTACTAAGTTTAGGTTGGCCCATGTCCCAGTTTTAAGAACAACATTGAGCCATCGTTTGTCGTTGGCCTAGGCAATGTCCCCTTGTCCCTTTAATAATTGTTTTATATTTTGCAGGGAATGTTTTTTAGTGACTGTCGATCATCCAATAGCCGATCCTAACCGTTCCCCATGATCTCGTGATGGTCTCACCGTTGAGTTTCAACTGATTGCGATATTACGGGTGGGCACCATGTGTCTCAACTGCCGACACCGAAAAGGATTAACAAAGTGCTTTAATTTTGTGCCAGGTTTTAATACATTATATAGTGGGTTACTAAAACAACTACAAGATGCACATGCTCAAGATCGACTATGGTGTTATAATCTTGATGAAAAGTTGCTCGACGGTTATGTTCAGTACTGGTGATTGTTGTGAATGAACACGATTGTCGATGGTGGGAATCAACAGTTGCCTGCCATCGCGTGATCCAAAAATGTAGGATGTTTAGTGATTATGATATCACAGGTAGGCACCACGTGTACTCCTTTGGTGCAACATACTGTGGTGGGACCTCGATGCTGAGATGGATATTACATCAGCCCTTTTGAAGGTGATCGTTCGATGATTTGACGAAGGTAAAAGATCGACTTTTAAAATTTAAATTCGCATCAAATGCGATTGGAGCCATTGGTGTGACATGCAAGTGAGCTTTAATGGTGGATGAGACATTTAATAGCTCATTTCGATCAACATAAAGTATTTGTCTTCATTCTATTTTACCACAAAGCATTCAAGCACCTTGGCGAAGTAGTTTCAAAGCTAGAGACAAAGTTTTGAGTAATTAAAGCAGGAGTTTGGTTTTCTACAAGGTGCGAAATCCGTGAGTTGTTTTCTATACTGCTTGGTTAATTTGATTGTGATTTCATGAAGAAAATTGTAGTGTGCTTGTCAGAGGGGTTTGTTGATTATTGTCATAGGGTTACTGGTTTGTTTAATTGAGGGAAATTGCAAGGTTTTGCTGTAATTTCATTTTCTGGGTAGCCCTAGTTTGTTCAAGAATTTGAATTATTTAAAGAAGCCCTAGTTCTTTTGAGATGGCAACACCAAAGCAACATTTCGGCCATATTGATTATTTGTAGAGGAATTTGTATGATGATTTTCTGGATCAACTCCCATTATCAACAAATGATAGGAAGAGGGGTTTAGTTTTGATGAGTGGAAGAACCTAGGAGAAGGACTAGTGTGAAAGAGTTATAAAATTGCAGATGTTAGGGTTCCTATGACTAATTTGGAAATGTTTAGGTTGTGGTATGGATAGGGAAAATTGCCTCACCCCTTTTCTAACAGTTGGAGATACGACATGGGGAAGCTAGTAGTACCAAATGTGTTCCCAAATGTGGACCTACTAAGAGCAGTGACCACATGATATGACCCTATTACAAGAGTAATAAGGGATAATGATGGTGGGATTTTTCTATGTATAAGCGCGGATGAAATTCAACAGGTATTTGATTTGAGTGAGTCTAGGTCATTTTTGGTTCGATTTGATCTTGAGGAGATGAAGAAGGAGTATGCAATATCAAAGCCTCTTTTCAGATTGAAGCTGCTTCCTCCTCATCTAGCTAGGGCAAGCAGTTCAACAATTCATATCAACTCAAGTGACCAGGAGCCTTTTGGCGGAGTTTTTTTACCAATCACTTTTTGGCTACATTTTATTCACTATGCCATATTTTGGGATTCAATCCTAATACTGTAATGCCAATTACATGCATGTTCATGGAGGACCAAATTTAGCATCCCAATTTCTTTGTGGTGTATGACTTTGCATCTTTTATGGTAGAAAATATCCATGAGGGATTACAGAAGTTGTAGGTGGGGGATACTGGCACTCCTTTCTTTTGGTATTCCCTATTAATGCACATGTTCTTGTACAAGAATGTCGACTTCTTCTCAGAGAAGATGGAGTTGAGGTGAGATGTAAATGGAGAAAAATTACCAGTATAGGTTTGGAGTGCTGATTTATCATACAACAGGGGAGGTGCCAGTTTTGTGCAATTCGACAATTGCTTTGCTTCTAGACTCAAGGCTCGACTGGTAGTGAATATGGCTAGAGTCCCTGAAGACCTACATGACTTCCTTAGACCAAGGGTGAGGAAGCATGATTTGAAAATTTGCCACAATTGGGGTGACACCATCTTGTACCCCGTAAGTACTGTTCTAAGAGTATATGGTTTCTAGGGAGCCCCACATATCCTCCCATTTAATGTACCATCAAGAATGGGGTTTGCCGAGGTCATGTGACAAATAGGTTGTATTCACGAGGAAAAAATGATAGGGAGAGGAAAAATAACTTTGTTCCCTGATTACACTGTTGTTTTTGATTTTGTTTTTTCCAAGGGAGGATGGGTCCACTTCGGAAGATATTTTGATGACTTTCATTTGAGGAGTGGTCCTAGGAGGTAGCATGATCCTGAGGGTTTCTTTGCCTTGTTTAGGCAATGAATTGAAGGTGGTAGGTTTGTACATGAGTTCAATTTTCCTCAGGACCTAATCAGAAATGAATTTGATTTGAATAGGCAAAAATTGAATAAGGAAAAGTGGATTGCATATGAGAAGCTATTGGCTATGGTGCATAAAATGGATCCAAAGTATGATCCATTAATGGATTTGACTCCATTACACAAGAGAATTGACTTCTCGATGGATAATTTCAAAGAGATCATGGGAACCTTGATGACCAAGAAGGTCAATTTGGAATACAAAGACCAGAGGTGAGGCCTAAAGAAACAAGGCCAACTTATCAACCCTCAGTGTATCAACCTCTTTACAAGAGAAAGAGGAATGATAGTAGTGATGAGGAGGAGGGGATTAAGAAAGGAAAAATAATAATGAAGAAATCATCACAATGAGGTCCAAAGATTAGAGCACCTGGAGGGATAAAAATTATTGATTTGAATTCACAACTGGAGAGTGATCCTATATTACTACCATTAGAGCCAAGCCCTAAGAGGAAAAGAGTTGAGGAAGCACAAGAGACTCCGACGGATGAGATAATTGTTACAGATCAAGACATGTAGGTTGATATTCCTTCCCCTCCTAGATCAACACAGTTGGTACTATCTGATATGGATGTGAAGGACAATGTGTACAAGATGCTAGAATGGAGGCCTACAAGGCATTCTTGGATGATGATGCATTTGTGAAGACTCCAGTATTCTTGCAAGTGGTGTGGAGGATGAAGTTAGAAGAATACTAAGACAAATGCAAGAAGAGTAGAGAGTCAAGGCCTAATAGGTTTGATCAGGAGAATGATGATGAGGTGAAGGTTGAATTGATGAGAGAATTCAAAATCATCACTCTTGAGGAAGGAAGGAAACTAGTGACTCAGGTTGGTATCCTAATTTTTCCTGAATGGGACATAGCTGATTCAGTGGCATTCAATGCTATTTTATAGTCCAAACATCCCATATAGAACAATGAGGAAGAGGTTAAGGTAGCTCTGCAGGACTCTACCTTTAGTGATGAATATGAAACTCTGGCAATTTGGGCATTGGTACCCCAGGGCATAAAGACAAATGTGACTCATATTAGCCCAAACCTAAGGGGAGGGATAATAATGAAGAGAGCTTCTGAAACTTCAATTAGAGAAGCAACAAGCCTGACTGTAAATGTGGCCAAATTGGCCCAGAAGACAGCTGAAAGGGAAGAGGCTGAAAATAAGAGTTTGATGGAGAAATATAACATCATAATTGGAGAGTGTAGTAGGATGCAACAAAGAAATGTTGAGCTACAATCTGAGGTAGATAGGTTGAAATATAGGCAGATGGGATAATCCTCGAGTGCTCCTGGTACCATGGAATTACCTTCTACATCAGGATCAATACCCCTTACTTCTCCAATTATTTCTACTCCAGGATCCCCCATCCAGACGCCTGCTCTCAGTCCTACATTAGGGCCAATTGAAGAAGAGGTTGAATACTTTGTGGATCCCACTAAGAAGTTGATGTTGAATAAGATCACAGAGTTATAGGCTGCTTTAAAAGAAAGTGAGGGAGCAGTTGCCAAACATAATGAGGTTTTTGATATAGTTTTGAGGCACCTGAATGCGAAGGTTGATGGTAGATTACCATCATTACATTCTTTATATTCTTTATTCTTGGATGAAATAAGAAATATTAAGAGGGATCGGGAAATAGTTTTTCCCTTGGCTGAGAAGTGGATCCCTAGGACCAATGATCTAGATATTATGTATAAGGCCTCTAGATTTGATGTAGATAACATGCCCCAATCATTGAGGCCTACTCAATTTTTAATGAAATCACTGAAAGGTTTCCAGGCCCTACCTGATGATTTGAGTAGGAGGATTAAGGAGTTGGTAAAGAGTTTTGATGATTGGAGTGATACATTTTTTCCAAATATAATTGATGCACAAGGAAATATTAAATCATTGCAACAGTGGCAGGATAGAGCAGATGAAGTTATCAATGCACAAATCAAGTTCATTTGTGATGATTCAGACTATGATTTGTTGGTGAGTAGCATGGATAAGATAATTAACACCAACACATTTTTGGAGTCTTTTGAAAGAGAGGCCAATCAGCTAGGAGTGAAATACACACCTTACAATACTAAGGTGAATGAGGTAGTAAATTTTGATTGGCCAACAAATTACAAATCAATGAATATCTTAAGTTGTGAAGTATTGTTGTAATCATCTCATGCTCCAAGTAGTTGATACTATTGATGAAAATCCAATTCTATTAAGTATTATCCTATTCTGTTGAGCTATTAAATGAGATTATCTGTTATTGTTAATGATTGTTTATAATTTTGGTGTAGAGATTATAAACACATTAAGGGGACCACCCTCCCGGGTCTTGCAGAGCCCGAAGTGTAGGAGGTTTCAGTTAAAATCCTCATCAGTTGGTCTAGGTCCTTCGAGCTGCCCTTGATTAGAATTGGCAATTCTATAGGTAGAATAGAAGATCAACCTGGTTACAGTAAAAAAACCCAATAGGTACTGTTGAACACTCAGAATACTGAGAAGGGGGTGTGAATTAGTATTCTTATAAACCATCCAATTACCAAAATATACTTAGCAGCTATAAGAAATGAAAACATGAACAACCCATAACACACACAACACATGAATACAAAAAACATTACGTGGAAAACCCAAAATGGGAAAAACCACGGTGAGGATTAGCTCACAATATGTTATAACCAGTTATAAGATATTACAGAAAGGGTCACTATTAGGTGGACTCACTGTCCAAGTTAACTCACTATTCATAAAGAGAAGAAAGATAGAAATAAGTGGGTTTACAGTCAATATTTGAACTGATGAAAAGTGTATCTTACGTATGTTGGATTTAGTTCCTTTGAAGCTCAAAATGCCATCTTTATTCAACTTAGATTATAAATCTCTGTTCTGCTCTACATTCACACACCTCTTTTCAAAACTCACAACTTTTTCGCTTAACTCTGCATAATCTCACATCACTGTTTGCATTCAGATCATGTACACAATTCTATTCAATCATCACAAACTAAAAAAAACTTGGTATATATACCAAAATTCATTGTAAAAATCAATTAGGTTGACCTAATTAGATGTAACCCCAAATCATACAAAACATGCCTTGTCGGTACCCAATTCAAATAAAAAATGCCCTCCCGCCCAAACACATGCAATGTAGGTCAACATGGACCTATAAGAGTTCCATCTTCCATACATTAGGTCGACCAGGCATAAGACCTAAAAGCAAAGATACTCCAACTGATCATCACCATAGGACATGTGGACCTCAAAATATCATGCCAATTGGAAAATACAATTCTTTGACACCTATTAACATTCTCTCAAAACCACAAGGTCTAACTCTAATCCTCAGAGGAGTGCAGACTAGTTAAGTTATAGCCAATACATAGAAAATGTGTAAACCATATATGTCGATCTTCTGTTACTTGCGAATTTCGAACCACTTATCCAAATCAAGAAATTAAGATGGTATTGATGTTCATGAACAAAAAATTAGAGTTGCAGAAGTAAATCTGTATGGGAAAACCAATGTGGACCAAATTACCAGAGGGCACTGTGTGTTGAATCTGCTAGTGTAGACACAACACAAATGTACTATCTGTTTTGGTGTGTGAATTAAAATCTCTTGTAAAATAAATCTTCTACAATAATCCTTCATATTGTTTTGACACCCATCATGTACTGTTAACATCAATGACAACTCATTAATGACAACCTTCTTCATTATTTCAACAATCTCCCCATTTGTCATTGATGGCAACATGTTGCAAAACAAAACTTATTTTCTCAAATATCTCTCCACAAGTACCTCTCCCCCTTCAACATGAAGGGAAAAGGGTGCTCCCATCAATCATATATACAAACTAAACTAGCTCCCCCTTAGGAAGTTAACCAAAAAATCCTAATAAATCCACATATGTACAAAATAATCTGAAAAAATGAAAAAAATGAAGAAGTGTATAGAGATAGAAATGGTCAACCCGAGGATGTTGACCCCTTAAGCTTTTGAAGAATATCTTACCAAACAGATTTTCCCTTTTCCTAGCTCTTCTTCGCTGATGCAAGCATCCTATGTAGAGACTTAAGCTCCATAAATGTTTCCTCTCCTTCTTCCATAGTACCGGGGTAAGTTATAATTTTGACATTTTGTCAGTATTGGCAAGGGCACTTGAGATAGGTATGTGCTTTGTTTATACCAAGTCCCTTAGCTTCCCAAGCTGCTTGATAATCTCTTCCTTCTGGCTCTGCAAAGTGAAGAATCTATTGTGCAAGTCCACTATAGTAGTCTAGGATTTATCATCTTTGTCCAGTGTAAGATTATAGGAACTTGATGCATTAGCTATTTGGGACTCAATCAAATCCATTTCATGTTTTATTCCTTGTGTGGCATCCAACCACTTCATGTAATACAAAAACAATGTTTTTGCACCTTCCTCACAAGCTTCTATTTCCTTCAAACATTCTTCAACTTTGGTATGTGCGGATGCACATTTCTCTATGATATCCATCAACTTCATCTCTGTAAGCCTTGTCTCAACCTCTGTTTCCACTTGTCCTTTGAATTTTTCCACATGAGACACATATGTATCAACATTAGTTCCTATAGTGATCTCCTATAATGGTTTTACAACGCCATCCATTAATTCACTACTCTTTTGATATGTCCAAAGATTTATTTTGTTTTTGATGCATTAAACACATCACCTAGCTACAAATTATGTATAAGAGATATTTTATCTAAATCAACACTACCCTACTGCATGGGCAATTGCAACAATTGAGAAGAAATAACTGGTTGGAACCTTAAATTTTTAGACAACAGACCTTTCAAAGAATTATCAAAGGAGGTTTCACTGGCTTAGGTAAATCCTCAAAATGCTCTGCTTCTTAATTCTTTCCGATATCAAGATTTTCTTCTTCTTTTTCCTTTTCTTTTTCTTCACCCAAGGTCTTGTCTTTATCTTTGTCTTCATATTTCTCTTTCTATCCTTCGTCCTTATCCTTCTCTCCTTGCTTACCCTCTTCACTCTTATCTTCTTCACCTTCTTTCTTATCATCATTCTCTCTTTCCTTTTTCTCTTCATTCTCATTCCTTTGCTCATTGACTGTATCATGCTTTTCACCTTCACTTGTGTTGTGTTCTATATCTAACAAAGGAAAAAATATAAATTAGTTGCCTTGATCTGTAGTCACCCATGTCACCAGAGGAATAGGAGTGTCATCCTTTATGGTTTCCTTTCTAGTTACAACATTCTCATATTCAACATTTCCTTGCATTGGTTCATCTGTATCCGAAGGAGTATTGTTTGGATTTTTTTTTGTATCAATAACTCCAATGTATTCATTTATTGGATCTTGTTCCTTGCTAATAGAGGCAATGGGAAGCATGCTATACTTTTGTGCTATATTAGTAATATTTTCCTCTATTTGCTTCTGCATTTTCTTAAATTGATCATGTTCTCTTCCCCTCAGAAGTGTGACCCTTCATTTTGTTCTGAATTCTTTGCTTATGACCTGGGCCAATGTGGCCTTGTCAACCTCAAATAGTGAGAATCCATTTTTCTCCACAAAATTTGATTTGATCTTCTCTTCTTTTTCTATGGCCTCTTTTCTTCTCTTCATTAAGATGATCCACACATCATCTAGAACCTTCTTCCTAATGAACCATGTCTGCTTCAATAAACATAATGTATTTGATAATTGCCTCTATTATGGTGGGTCTGTCCACCTCATTTTCATTCTTGTACAAGGTTTCTATTTCTCCCAATATCTCACGATTCAAAAAACCTTTGAACAATGAGTCCAACTTCATTGGACTGAGCGGTCTTTCTAGAGTTGCTTCTTTTTCTTCTCCGATTCAACTATGTATGATTTCATTTTCTTCCTTTCCTTCATCCGCTTATGCTTATGTATCTGGAAGGATTGCTTTTCTTTCTCATTCTCTTCTTGATTTGAGGTATTAGAAATATCTATTCTCTATTTCTTTGTACCAGTTCTTTTCAAAATAACTGGAGGACCTTCATCCTCTTCTTCTTCTTTAGATATTACACTCATTTTCTTTTCTCTTACAACGTTCTCTTTTCTTATTTTTCATGTAGTAGTGGTAGAGGCTTTTGGAGTAGTTTTCTTTCTCTTTTTAGGCCTTATGGCCTCCTTCACTTGAGGTTCCTCTATTACTAGAGCACTGCTCTCTGTTCTCTTGGTTCTGCTGGTGGTAGAAATTGATCTAGAGGGCTATTGAATACTAGGAGGAATAGTGGAAGTAGTTCTTCTAGATATTGTAGGTCTGACAGACCCACTTGCTATGATTTTTTCTCCCTCTTATTTTTCTCTTAACACCCATATTTTTTCTTCTATGAATCCCTTGTCACTTTCTTCTTTATTTCAGGATTTTTCAGCTCCATATGCGCTTCCAAGGATTTATCCTCATATGTTCCATGTCTTTCTTGTGTAGGGTCCTTAAGAATTTTCAGTAGTATATCAATATAACCATCTACTTCATTTTCATTGATCTTATATCCAAGTGGTAGAATCTAGATAGTTCTGGGTTCTACAACCTCAATAATACATTCATCTGTTGTGACCAGAAATGCAATTTCCTTTCATATTTATCCATCATAGACTTAGGGATCCTCTCCCTTTCATGCATTCTCTTCTAAAATACTGAAAATAATATAGTAAGTGCCTCATCTTGAGCTTTCATACCACTAATATTGTGTAGATATTCTAATATTTGATGGGATACAGGTCTACTTTTATCCCATATGATATTGCTTCTTCCTGGAAGCTCCCTCAAAAAGTAAAACAACAAAAAAACTACCAATGAACCAAATTTCAAGTGGTATTTCTACTTTAGTTTGCTTTAGGTTGTCAAAGAGTTGTTACCCGAGCAATTCATACAAATCATAGTCCTTTACCTTTTCCCTCACTTCATAAGCTACATGAATTGCTGTAGCTGACACAAAATTCTCTTTGCTGGTGTAGTATATCTTATATCCTATGACCATAGCTGCATATCTTACTGTAGGATTCCGTATAGTGTTCATAGTGAGAGCCTTTGATCAAATGTAGCTCCAGTTAATTCCATCACATCCTTGTTCCTCACAGATTTCACTACAGGTATAGGTCTGGTGGCACAAAGTCCAGTAACTTCATGTATGATTTACTTAGATATCAAGCAAGGCATGTCAGTCCATACAATTTTTCATGCACTCTACTTAATTCCATTCTCACATACTTAGTTTCATCATCATAAATGAAGCATGTAAACCATTGCTAGTCATCTAGTTTCTTCTTCACTAGTTTTTCATATTCAGGTTTAATGTTGAAATCATCTCCAATCAATTGATCTGTCCATAGGTCTGTGAATCTTATGTGGTTATACTCTTCCATTTTCCTGTGGATGTATGCCCTAGTGTATTTTGTAGGAAAAACCCTATATGGAATACTCGAAAAAGCTCTGAGTGGGTCATTCTCAAATATCTTAATGGAGAATTTTTTGAATTTCGATCGAGGTTTTTCACTCACATTCACTACTATATAGGTGTATCCATTTCTATTGAATTCAAATGCTTCAAAAAACAAACTCTATTTCAACTTTGGACAATGGTAAATACCTTTTTCTTGCTCAACACAAACTAGGGTTTGAATGCTCTACTTCACAAATCACCTTCAAAATCTTGAATTCACTTCAATTCACTCCACTCAGTCCAAATGCATAAAAGTGAATGAAATCAACCAAGAATAGGTATATAACCCTTTGATTCTGCCCTAATTTGTATTCAATGCACCAATCAAGAAATCTTGTAAAAGATTCTCTGTATAATAATAAACCCTAAATTGTTTCACAAATCTCCGTAATTGCATATTTTCTTCCAAAGTTTTCTCCAAAAGATCCAAACTGTCCATATCCATCTCATATCTTCATGCCAAGCCTTGACACCATATATCGATAGGGGTGTTGTGCCTTTTGCACACACACCCCGTTCAGAATGGGGACCCTCTCTTCCCTCTTTGGATTGCCAGGCCCTTTTTGCTTTGCCTCATTTAGCATGCCCAATTTTGTATCCTAAAAGGGTCAACACGTTCCCCAAAGCCATATTTTAAGCTTGACCAAAACCGCCCCTCTAAAAAATGCTAAATTTGGGGTCAATTCGGGTTTTCCTGGTCGGAATGTCCTTTCTGGCGTCTGTGGCTCCTTTCGGGCCCAGACCCCCGGGCTTCCCCTTCCGGGTTTCCGTTCTAGGTTTGTTGTTTTCGACGCCCGACGTCCGACATCTTTCCGAACCTCGGAGCCCGGAAGTCGGGTTTCCCCCTCCGGATTTCTGCTCGAGCTTTGTCGTTTCCAATGGCCGTGGTTGGATAGCTTCCCGACTACCGGACTTCGGTCCTCCTGCCGCCATCTACGAAATTGAACCCACCAACTACCCCTGCCGCCGTACGAAGGAATTGAATGCTGCATTAATGGAAAGTATGGCTATAAATTCAGATTTTTTGACTGTCATTGTCAACCAACCAAGTGATAGCAAATTTTGGAGAGCTCTAAGTGGCCAGCATTTTCAGCCCCACAGTTCAAATTCCTTTTTCGGCGTCCTCCACACGATCAACATCAACCATCTTTGGGATCTTGAGGTACACATGCCACCCGCGCAACTTGCCCTCTTTTTGTGAAATTCATAGCCTTAAGAGAATGTAAAATGCAAAACTAGGCTAAAATAGGGTAGGAATATACCCTCCACTAAAAACCTACAAGTTAAAATAGGAAGAAACAATCATTTAGGGCCTTGAATTCGAAACCGAAACTTCACCTCTCCGTGACCGTTCTTCGGAACAGTCGTCGACGTCTCCCGGGCTCGGACTTTCCCGTGGCCATCCGCAAACTCAAACAAACTTCAAAATTCACGTGGCTGAACCCACTTCGGACTCCGACCTCTGGACTTCCCCTCACAGGATTCCGTTGCATCATCACCATTTTATACGGCCTCGCCCGAGCATCTTCCCGACCCCCGAACCCCAGACACTCGAAGTCAGTTTGAAGACTTAGAAAAATCGAAAAAACCAGCCAAGATCAAAGCAGCCCCGGGATTCGATCCTCAGAATTCCATTCCCGAAATTTCATGTTAATTTTGCTGTTTCAACGGCCTTCCCCGAGCGGCTTTCCAGACCTCGGGTACCGACCATGCAAAGTCTGTTCCAATTTCGAAGTGGAGCATTTAAACCTAAAGCACTCCGGACCCCGACTCCGTGATTTTGTTCTCGAAATTCTGTGTCGCTTTTTCTGTTTCAAGTGGCCGTCCTAGTGCGTCTTTCCGAGTACCGGACCCCGGTCCACATTTCGCCAAGCCTAAGCCTTTGAGGTCTAAACATCATTTGGGTCCCGACCTCCGGGTTTCTCTTCCCGGGATTCCGTTCTGCTGGCGTTGTTTTAACGGCAAACCCGGGGTGACTTTCCGACCTCTGGGTCCCGATCCTCAATTCGCCGTCGGACTCCCGCAAATCTTTAAATTGCCTTTGGGAATTGCCCTCCGGAATCCCTCGTCCAGATTGCTGCCTTCATTTCGCCATTTCCAACGGCTGGCCCATAAACTCTTCCTGGCGACGGCAGTCCAAGACTCGGATTCCGACGCTCGGAGTTCCGTCTCCCCTGCGCCATTTCCAACGGCTGTCTTGTATCTGATGTCGGAACTCCCAAATGAAGGATCAAATGACCTCCAAATCCAAAACGGATTTCGACCCACTTGCTAAAATTAGGTCTTCCTTCATGAAAACCTTCAATTGACCAAATCCAACGCCGAGAAATGACTTAGGGAGTTCCATCCTCAATTTGCCCTTTCAAACGACATTCTTCTAGGAGAACTCCGACCCTAGGAATCCGAATTGCCTGCCTCCCCTTCTAAGGATGAAGTAACAATTGTTATGAGGCTGTTGAAAATGAATAATGATTGCATGGCTAATCTTTTTGTGCAGGGACTTGTAACGGGTTATTTTGTCATGTTTATTGTTACTAACTCACGTCTTTTCTGCAGGATTTATGGAATCCGGTACAGAAAATTCTGGTGCCTCAAAGGAGAAAGGGAAAGGAATAGCCAAGACACCTCAAGGCAAGGAGGACAAGGACTTGATGAAGTATAAATTCCCAGGGGTCCCCATACAATCCAGAGTTACCTCTCTTTGGAGAGATGTCACAGATACCAACATCGGTCAGGTCGATGTTGATGAATTCATACAAAGGGTCAGGATGAACCCCAAAACAGAGAATGCAAAGTTGATAAAGAGCAGTGGAATTTCTAAGGCTTCCCACCAGCCTTAGTGGCCCTAGAACTAGTAATGGCGTGCGCGGAAGCATATCAGGAGGAGACCCGAACTATAGTGGACCGCGACGGAAATATCCTTGCGGACATGTCCCCATCGAGTATAACAACAACTTCCCACATTCCTGCCTTCAAGAGCATGGAGACCCCCACCATTGAGGAATGCAAGGAACTATGGGAGCAAGATCCCTTGAAGTGTAAGAAGCTAATCAATCAGTATTGGTTAAAGGACAAGCGGGCTAGTGCAGACAGCTTCCTCAAGAGCTTTTTCACAGTGATTTCTTCAAAGACTATCATGACCTCGTGACTTTGCTAAGCTGAGTAATGGGCCTTCCTATTGCGGCCTTCTTCCAAGAGTGGATGTTCTACTTCAAAGAGCAGATTCTCTATGGCAATGACGTCACCTTCTATTGGGGAGAGATAATCAGTGACTGCTTCCATGAGCAGTTTACAAACATGAAGAAGACCTCCAATTTCTTCATGACCTCCTACTTGGTATATTCCCTCGCTGATCGGTGGCATTATCAGGGATTGAAGGTAGTACCCAGTGATCTATTGGGGGAGGAACTCAAGCCTTCCGATAAATACCCTCAGCTATAGTTCCAAAATTTCAAAAAGGATTACTGCAGGGTGAATGATGCATTCATCGCCCACATCATCGGGTCCCTAGGAGGCGACTTCCAAAGGAGTGTTTCTCATAGTGCCAGAGCCCTCCTCAGGCAATATGCCTTCCTCTACATTCAATTTCAAAGTTCATGTACATTCGTGCCCAGGGATATATAGAAAGACCAAACAAGCTGTGCCGGTACCCCAATGACCAGATTATTCATTTGGAGTTGACTTGGCAGTTGAGGCACATTCATAACATTTTGAGCAACAAGCATCTGGGAGGCACGCCTTACCCCATTGGGCTCGGTCAAGGAATGTACAAGATTCATACCTCCCAGTGTGCGGGGTATTCAGAAAGGGAGTTGGTCGAGTACAAATTTCGCCAATATACAGCCCGACCTCGGTTGGACCCGTACAAACACATCAGGAAGGCACTAGGATGAGAGTATGCCCACCTCCACAATGTCGAAGAATTTTGGGCCAACTGCAAGGATGATCTTGAGGTGCGGTTATGATAGTACATGCAAATGACCGCCATCTATGTGCGAAGGATATACTTGTGTTCGGTCCCTGACTAACTTGAGGAGGATGAGGACATGATGATTCGACACAGGCTACGATGCCGTCACCAATTTTCCGTTGCCTGCAATTGACTGGAATGAACCTGAGCTTGATGACATCAACATACTCACTAAGCCCATTGAGATCCAAACAAGGGCATCAATCGACCAACGGGTGGCACAACTAAAATAACAGGGAGTCGCCTTGATATTCAAGGGACTGGAAAGTGAACCAAGTGGCTCCGATGGAGGGGCAGCTACCGCTGCAACTGGGGAAACATCTAACACACCACCATTGGTCAAGACCAAAAAGAGAAAGGAGGCCAGTGAACAGCTGCCCAAGCCAAAGGTCTATGCCCGTAAGGCTTCTGAGCCCGAGCCTTCCAAGAAGAAGAGAAAGACCACTGGGGTCACGAGGATGACTATGATGTCCAAGGATCTGCCCCGTAGGATAGGGGGAGAAGGATCTAACTCGCCAAGGTCTCTGCCTACTGCGGTCACTGCGGTCACTGCTGCTACTACTGCTGCCCCTACCCCGCTTACTTCGCTTGCGGTTTCTGCTTCTTCCCTGCTTGCGGTGGACATCTCCGTCCACCTTGCTTCCACTCCTCCAATCTTGTAGATGATTCCTATGGATTCATCATCTATCATGACCTTGTCGGTCTCCTCTTCTTCTATGTCTCCTTCCCTCCCCTCTACTTCTGCTGCTATGGTGCTTTCCCTTAGTCTCCTTGAGTCTTTCATGAAATATATGCAAAATGTGCCATCCAAGCTCTCAGGGATGCTCATTAATCCAATGGTTTAGGATGCAATAGCTCAGGCTATGGCTTGTACTCCAGCCCCCTTCCCTCTATTGAACCACCAAAGATGGAGGAAACAATTCAAATATCAGACGAGCTTGAGCGACGGTAGCTAGAGGCTGCAACGAGGCCGGAGGATGAGGAATTTGAGTACCACGAACATCCATTGTTTGAGTGCCAAGAAATAGATGAGGTAGCTTATGAGTCCTCCAACGATAGCAGCAAAGAGCTAGATGTTGAATTTATAAGAGAATCAAACGATCTTGAGCTCAATGCAGA
The DNA here is from genome assembly GCA_007115665.2 of Sequoiadendron giganteum. Taxonomy (NCBI): domain Eukaryota; kingdom Viridiplantae; phylum Streptophyta; class Pinopsida; order Cupressales; family Cupressaceae; genus Sequoiadendron; species Sequoiadendron giganteum. Next base: position 95,464,775 of record CM021106.1, read on the forward strand.
ATGGGGCAAGCAGCTCAAGGAGATAGAAGATAAAGAAGCCGAGGACCAGCTTGCACGAGAAGAAGATATTGCTGCTCAAGAGGCAGAGGGCAGAAAGTCTTCGACGGAAGGGCGTCACTAGACCCTAGAGCATGACAAAGAATCATCCCTCCATGAAGACGAGCAAGGGGAGAACCCCGAAGAGCATGCATATAATCAAAACAAAGAAGAGGGGGATGCTAAGAAAGAAGATCCACCAAAGGAGTAGTTACACACCGAGTCCCCCACTAAACATGAAACCCTTCAACAAGACTTTGATGAGGATAAGGAAGATGTGGGGACTGAAGAGAGGGCTCTTGTCATCAGAGTCGTTGAACTCGAGAAAGGGGATAGTGGGAGTCAAGGTAAACCACCTAGGGAGGAGCCCCAGGTACCCGACTAGCTGCAAAGATAGCTAGAACAAAAGACTTCCACCGCAAAGGATCCTAAGGCAAGGCTGGAAGCCATACTAGCCAGGGCATGAATAAGCACCAAGAAGAAGGAGAAGAAACCAAAGATCAGATCGAAGGTAACCATGGATGCCTCAGGATCAAGGGCAGTGCAAATAGCGACACCAGTGGTTGGAGAATAGGGTATAATTTATAACATCTCCACCATTGATTTGGGAGTGGCCACGAGGGAGTAAAAGATTGATCACCTCCAGGAGTTGGTTGCCACAGTGGTAAACCTTATCCAACATGATAAGATTTCAAAGGAGGAGCTCAAGGAACAAGTGGCCAATCTAACGACCTACATTCAACAATGGTCATCCTCGAATGAGCAGCCCACCATGTCATCAACTTTGCCACAATTGTTATCTTAGGAACAAATTAACAAGTTAGAAAAAAGAAGGAACTTAAAAAAGACTACAGAAAACTGGTCCCGACAGGTCTTAGACATGGGAAACACGGGCATCAATTTGGCTGTCCGGACAACAAATAAGTTCCTCGAAGTGCAGAGGACCCTTGAGGGCACAAGGCAGATCTGTGAGGAGTTCCCAGGGAAGTACGAGGCATCCTATCCAATGATCGTGGCCGTACTCGCGCTGCCAAGCGAGGTCTGGGAGAAGGACCTTGCCTTCAAGGATGATGACCACTGGTTGGTGGATGTCTGGAAGTGAGATTTCAATTATAGAAGGAAAAGGCTGGAGTAGATCATTGAGCGGATAGCATCGGACATTGAATGGGCTAGGGATTCCAGAGAAGAGTTCTCTCGGTACATCAAATTGATGGCGGGGTATGATCTACCCGTAGTCAAGATCAATCTTGAGAACATAAAGCCCCACTTCTTAAAAATCATGGAAGATGGGATGTCAGCTGAGGTCACCATAGATTTTATGAGTTTTGCAGCCCGTGCCTTCGCATAGTCAGAGCTTCTTAGGGATAATGCAGCCAAATATGAGGAGGACTGGAAGAAAATCCTCAGCAATTCCCAGGAATGGACCTACCAGGTGCTGCGATCAGACATCATGGAGATGGATAAGCTGCAACCGTTGATCTTGAACTTTGTAGAGTATGCAGCATTGAAGAAGCATGAAGGCAACCCTGTCATCGATGAAGAATTCCTTAGAGAATAGCTACAACAAAGGGCAAATAGCTAAAGGACAAAATTGCTACAGTGCTGTCACTAGAGGACGAAATAGGGAAAAGACAAGAGTGAATTTATAAATGTAATATATTTGAGGGTAGGTGAAACCCTATTGTAAAGTGAATCTTGGCCACACAATAGAATCTAATCTTGGCCACTCATTTTATTTTTTGGAAACTATAAATAGGGCTCTCCTCCTCTCATTTCAGGGGAGTTGAGTTGTTGTAAAGGCATGCTACAGAAATTATAATAGAAAATACAGTCATTCTCTGGTGTATTTCTGGGTCTCTCCACATGTTTCATGATTCTTCTCCATTTAGTTAGAACTTTGCTCCAAGTTACTTTGCTGCTTTGGCATCCTTAAATTAGCCTTGGTAGTTAGTATGTTGTCTCTGGTTTTGAAGATTACTGCTGTGTGTATGCTTTCCTTGTCCATACTTTTGGTCATTTGCTGCTAGTAGATGACTGTGTAAAGTTAGCCTGGACTTTAATTTCATTGCTGCTCATTAAACTTTATCTTTATTCACATTTCCATGGCGAATGAATGATGAATATTTGCAATCCTTAGAAGATAGCATAGATTTCATGATATTGTGAGAATTCAGATTTAGTGAAATTCTATTTAAGGAAACTGTCTACAGCAGGAACCTCCATGATCACTGTTCATCGGTAGTTGCAGGTCCAGGAACCATCTTTCTTCCTCGCCCCTTTTTTTTTTCCTTTTTTTTTAGAAACAACTTGTGTTAAGGTTCGTTGCACATTGTAAAGCCAAATCTGACGAAACAATGGAGTCCAAGACTGTTGCCTGAACCTGCAATAGGGTACAATAATTCCATATCCATCGAACTCCATTCATCAACCCGATCTTCTACAGCTTTGACCATGTAAGACCGCCTTGTGATTACAGCAAAATCACATCAAACAACTGATATGTTCCAAGCTTCGTCATGACCTGACATCCGAGAGACCTTGGGATAGTGTTCTGCAATTTGATTGTGGAAGATTATCTTTCAAGAGAGGTGATGCATCTATGCATTACCTGTGTTGAGAAGTGCATAAAAACACCATCAACAAGGGGGTTATTTGATTATTTTTTGTAGCTCTCCCTAAGCCATTGCCTAGGTTCAATTCTTGGAGGAATTATCTGCACCAGAGGGTGGTACAAATTCATTTGTAATCTTTGATTCTTCCTTGTTCTCAAGATCTTCTTTATTTCTCCAAATTTTTTCCATTTCCTTATTTATTTCAATCAGATAAATCATTTTAACTAGTTCATTTCTCTTTACCAAATTATCCTTCCTTGTCTTTCTGTGTCTACAAAATCTAGCAATATGTCTTGGTCTATTACAATTGTTGTATATGATATTTTTCTGAGCATTATTCCTTTCATTCATTCTGAATCAACATTGATTAGCCTTATGTCCAAATCCATAGCATGTATAGCAGTAAACATTGAAACATTGAATCATTCTACCATTGTTATATGCATTCATCATTTGACTTCTGCATTCATTTGCTCTATGCCCAAAATTCTTGCATGTAAAGCATTGGCCAGTAAAGGATGGAAAATTCTGATTCATTTTTCTTTTACATTCCATTTCTCTATGTCCAAATTTATTGTAAGAATAAAAAATACCATTGAAAGATGAGTACCTTTGAGCATTTGGTTGTCTGATAGGGGGTCTTCTAGCGTTGTGTCTTTGATTTCAGAACTTGCCATTGTTCTTCTTGTCTTAAGTCTTCTCTGGTTCATTGGTCTTCTTTGCATTAGATGTCTGATCTATTTTTGAGCTTTCTCCTTTTTCAAGTCCCAATCCACCTTTGTCTTTAGATGCTTTCTAACTTGCAATTAACTCATCAAGCATTGTAGAACCTGTCTTAATTTTTTCATGAATTCTTGCTTTCTCTAGATTTGATCTCAGATTTACCACTTCTTGTTCAAACCTTGTGCATTCATCATATTTTATTTTTACCATTGCATTAAGATATTCCTCAATTATTTTCTTTTCTTCCACTTACACTTTCAGTTTGGTGATGTTCTCATTTGCTTGTTTCAATTGTTCATTGACCTCCTTATGTTTTTCTCTATTTTTTTAATTTTCTCTCTCAAATTTTTGATGTAGTCATTTGCTTCTTTAATATTTTCTTTCAGAACTCTGTTTTCATCTTCAATTTTGTCAAGGACTTCAAGAGCAACTTTGAGTTATTCATATTTGTCAATTATGCAATCTTCTTATGTGTATCCAATAGCAAGAATCAATTCCAGAGAAATAGGAAACTTTCTATCAGCCATGTGTTCAATCTCCAAGATCTTTCCAAAGCGGTCAATCTTCTTCCAAGGAACCAAGCTTTGATACCAATTGTTAAACACTTAGAATACTAAGAGGGGGGGTGAATCAATATTCTTATAAACCATCTAATTACCAAAGCATATTTAGCAGTTATAATAAATGAAATCATGAACAACCCATAACACACACCACATGAACACTAGAATTTTTATGTGGAAAACCCAAAATGGGAAAAGTCATGGTGAGGATTAACTCACAATATGTTATAATCGGTAATAAGATATTACAAAAAGGTTCACTGCAAGGTGGAATCACTGCCCAAGTGAACTCACTATTCACAAAGAGAAGAAAGATAAAAATAAGTGGCTTCACAAACAAGATTTGAACTAATAAAAAGTGCATCTAACATATGATGGATTCAATTCCTTTGAAGCTCAAAACACTTACTTTATTCAACTTAGATTACAATTTTTTTCTCTGCTCTAGATTCACACACCTCTTTTCAACACACAAATTTTTCACTCAACTCTACACAATCTCTCATCACTGCTTGCATTCAGATCATGTACACAATTCTATTCAATCATCAAAAACTCAAAACAACCTTGTATATATACCAAACTTCATCAAAAACATCAATTAGGTCAACCTAATTAGATGTAACCCCAAATCATACAAAATGTGTCTTGTCGACACCCAATTCAAATAAAAAATGCATTCGTGCCAAAACACATGCAATGTAGGTCGACATGGACCTATAAGATCTCCCTCTTCCATTCACATCACATATTTAATCTCTATAATTCTTTACATACATTAGGTCGACTAGACATAAGACCTAAAAGAAAAAGTACTCCAACTTATCAACACCATAGGACACTTGGACCTCAAAATATCATGCAAAATAGAATATGATTCTTTAACACCTGTTAACATTCTCTCAAAACTATAAGGTCTAACTCAAATTCAAAAAGGAGTGCAGACCAGTTAGGTTATAGACGATACATATAATACTATGTAAACCATATATGCCGATCTTTGTTACTTGCAACTTTTGAACCAATTATACAAATCAAGAAAAAATAAGAATTAAGATGCTACTAAATAGTTCTTACATACTTTGCAGATATCCTCAAATAGTGATATCATAATATAAGCTTTAAAGACTCATCAAAGAATATGTTCTAGTGGGATTTCTTAAAAATAAAAACTGAAACCTTTCCATGTAGTCTTCTAGGGATTCATCCTTCTTTAGGGAAATCTTGAAGATGTCATCTCTCTTTATATTTACTCCTCTATAGCAGTCCTGGTACTTCTCCAAGAACTTTGTCTTGATGGTATTCCAATTTGGAATAACATCTCTTCCCAAACCCATAAACCATCTCAGAGTAACATCCTTCAAGCTTGTTGGAAACATTTTGAGGCTATGTGCATCTATTGTATAATCATAACTTTTGCACAAAATATAAAACTCAAAAAGGAATGTATTTGGGTCCTTCGTGACCAACCCATATAAGACATGTAATGTTGAAGGAGGTATGTTCTTTAGTACAATTTCTCTCTCTTGCTTCACAATGGGGAACTCAAAGGTTATATGCTCTAGTGGGTCTTCCACTACAACATCACCCATGGTGATGATATGTGTATGGGAAGTCTACTTTGTATTTGACATGGATATTGGTGTTAGGGATGATTCTTCTTTAACAATACCCTCTCTCTATTCACTATGATCACCAGTATCCTCTAAATCTTCATATGTTGAGGGGATAAATCTTCTCAAAGAATCTCTCCACTTCTGCATATAATATTTGTGACTCTTTAGATCAACGGATCTTGCACATTGTTAGTAGATAATTTTTGTATTGATGATTAAATCCTGATTACCCCAATGTTGAAGAAAAATTCTAACTATGAAAGCTTGAAATTACACAAGAGAATCCTAAATGTAGCACCATCCTTGAAAAAGACACCAAAAATGTAAGGCTTCACTAATGCTCGATCAGCTTGGTGTTAGACACACAATTCAAAGGATAGGTTCCTAGTTGAACACTCCACTAAACCATCACAAAGACTCCATTTAATTATAAACCAAAGCTTTGTAATATTTTTATGATGTTGGTATTGTATGTTCATTCATAGATGCTACACAACCTATATCATCAAGTATAGGTGGTTCACACATGTATAGGAAAATAGTAAAGGCTGGAAAAGGAAATAAAGTGTAAACTACAAAACAGAGAAAATAACTTAATTTACTACTGATGTTGTGGGTACCTTCGGCTTAACACTATAACTGTTAACTACTAAACCTGAACTTTGTAATTTCACTAGCACTATTGATTCTTAATTATGACTACTTGAATCACTTCAGAGGATGACTCAGTGATACATTAAAAAACATAAATCATGAGACAAGATATCATTCATATGAATATTGTGAAGAATCTATTTGAAATTAATGCAACAATGTAAACATCTAATTTAACAACAAAAATTAGGTCGGTGAACAATACCTCAAGTGGCCCTTGCTCAAGTTGTACCCATAGGAGAAACCAAATATGTGCTACTTGAATCAACTAATCATAATAGAAAATTAGATCTTTATTGCATATAACTGAACTTTACAATCTAACAAGAATCTTCATAGATTTCTCATTCATGAGTGTATAATAGAAAACTAAAAATGAATTATTATCTATCAAAAAAATCTATAAATATCAAAATATATATCTTCTAACTAGATCTACTCCTCAAACACCGATCCAACTATATAGGTTTGAGAGGAGGTTTCTTTGCATAAAGATTGAAAATAGAAATTAAATGCAGATGTACACTCTCTTTCAAAATATAGAGATACAAAGTCTTTGCAATTGAAAAAGATAGATGACAAATAGGATTGACACTCTACCCTAACGGTTTGATAGAGATGTGATTTTTGAGAACATTCATGTTGGCTTTCTTATCAATACAAACCTCTTCTTCTTCCTATCATCTTATTGGATGATCTGGTGACTCACGATTGACCACTTTAATGACCTCCTTCATTATTTCCCATAACTATCACATTCTCAAATTTTTGGACTCTCCCGTGCAATCTATTTGGAATCCTTTGGCTATAGGATGAGCTCTCCAATTTTTGTGGGTTGCAATTATTCTAGATGCAAGAATCCAGTTTTAGATAAAGTATACACACCATTATCAACCATGAATTAAACATAGATTCATACTGAATTGCGTACATATTCTCACATTTATCCATTCAAACATCATCATATCATAATTATATTTCCACATGGTAAAGTTTGGTTTAGGATGCATAAAAGACATAAAATATATATAAGGTTCATGATTGTCTATGAGATAAGCAACTTGAAATGTTTAAAGACATAAACTAAAAGGAAAAAAACTAGCTATTTCCTAATCCCATTACCAAGAAAAGAGGACTACTCACCCTTATTATAGATAGTAGGGTGAGGGATGTTAGGAAGAATGGGAAGTTTGAAGACACAGGGTTTTGATTTTGTTAATGCAAGAGCCTTTCCTTTTTCTGTGGTAGGAACAGTTGAAGGAACGAAAGGAACCATTGGAGGTTGAAAGGTCTTGAAATAATGAGAAGGTCTACTCAAGGGAGTGTTCTTATCTTTATCCCTTGAGTAAGAAGGCTTAGAAGATGAATAATGTTGCTACATAGGAGCAGGTTGAGAGGGAATTGGAGAAGAATAAGGAGCTAGGACTAAATCAGGCATTCAGATCTTGATCTTTTATCTATAATATGATTTATATAACAGGTCACCATGGGGTAGCATGGGTCCTATCAGAGACGGCCATAAGTGGTAGAGAGAAACCTCGATGCCACACTAGTGGTTTTTACCCAATTTTTGAACACACCAGAATACTGAGAGGGGGTGAATAAGTATTCTATCAAATCTTAAACCTTTTGGAGAAAATAAATGCTTTAAAATCTATCGTATAAACCAAAACATGAAAGATAAATATAATGCACAACACAACACCAGATATACGTGGAAAACCCCATAGGGGAAAAACCACAGTGAGAAAATTTACTAAGAGTTACTATCCTAATCCACCCTCACAAGATGGATAAAATTTGTAAATTTGTTTTAAGGATGCAACCCAAGGAAGCTACAACTCCCTGATTACACTTTAAGGGTTACACCTAAGGAAGCTACAAATCCTAATTTGAGCACACACTTAGGAAATATTACAAAATGATAGTCCTTCCACTGTTTGAAATTGACAATTAAGCTCAATCTCTTTTGATGATTAAAAAACTACTTTGTTGACTCTCCAAATGTCTTCTAAGTTTCCTACTTGCCTATTGCTTTCAATAATTAATAAATTATTACCTTCAACTCACTACCTCCAAAAAACAATTAAGCACACTTCTTCACATGCCTTTTGTCACAAGGATATAATCAAAATAAAACTAGACATGATCTACCACAACTACTCTTCCTCTTTTAGTCACTTACACAATCACCATCATAATCACCATACCACCTAGATCAACTAGGTTTATAATTTATACATGATATTACATTGATTACATTTCACATGTCGGCCTACAATAAAAAATATTACATTTGTAAGTCGGCCAAGGATAAAAAAACATGAAACATGTAGAGGGAAATACCTAAGAGACTACAAACAACATTAGGAAGAGGAAAATTCCTCATGGATCCCAACACATGCTTAACATAGTCCTAAAATAGTCTCCACATCTTTTATCGTGTATAAAAATCATCCACACACTATACAAATATAAATTAGATCAGCTATAAATAAGAAAATATGTAACACGTAGCATGTTGGCCTTCACATCCATTGGCTGTACATAAGAATGATAACAAATATTTGCATTTCTCCCAAATGAGCTGGCATGCCCTATACAACACCTTCAAACACTACTTAAGCTCTGCATAATCTTGAACTTGTGGCACACACCATCAACATACCTTAGTCGGCCTTGACAAAGAGCATAAGCCAATAAAACATTCATTCTAGACCACAGACTATACTAGATTATCCAAAAACCAATTTAAAAAGCATCAACAAGAATCACTTGATATTCAAGAACACTCTCATGCATCCCTTTCACAATTTCATGCAATAACAAGTTGGCACAAGCCAATAGACATCCAAACCAGTCTTCAGAACACACAGTCTAATACTCTATCACTTCTAACTTTCTCCGTGGAAGGATTATTGACATGAAACTTTGGATATAACACCTTCACATCTCAATGAACTTAAATTTTGATCCACATAACCATATATTCAAGTGCAAAGATATGCATAGGTAACCTTTACACCTTTGAGAATATCATCATATAATCAACACAGTCTACAATTTACCACTCACAAAAAACATTTTCGATAACAAATTATTTGAAACTTGGATAACACATGCCTTGACACAACATTAAGCTATCCTCCTAACCATAGGAGAAAAACATCATTAATGAAGAAATGCATAGCATTTATCAGAGACTTTGGAAACCAAAAAAATAGATTGCAACACTCTTCATATAAATTATGATGTCAATGACAATAAAACTACAAAATACCCCCCTTTATCATTGAAATAAAAACCAACAAAATCTCCCCCTTTGGAGCATAGTCTCTACCCCTTTGACATCAAGGACAAAGGGAAACCAAACTTTTCTCCCTATCTTCAAATAACATTTAGGCTCCCCCTATCAGCCACAACCACTACCTAATCCCCTTGAGAGGTATCCCACATCACTCCAGGAATAAATATATGACTTGAATTAATCCCTTTGGATAGATGCAAAAAATATGCATCCAGAAAGGAGGGTCAATTACCCCTAAATTCTATATGAGATACTCAAATGTATCCTTTGCAAGTTCCTTTGTAAAAATGTCTGCAACTTGATCCTTTGTAGATGCATACTCCAACTTAACTTCTTTATCTGGAACCTTGTCCCTTAGAAAGAGATACTTGATTGATATGTGCTTGGTTCTAGAATGTATCACTGGATTCTTTGAAATATTGATAGCACTTGTACTATCACATTGAATAGGAATGGCTCATCATAATTTATCTTGATATCCTTCAATGTTTGCTTCATCTAAAACATTTGAGTACAACAATATGCTACAACACTATACTCTACTTTTGATGTTGATAATGTAGACACCCAAAATTATCCATGTCATAATATTACTTAGTTGATACATGACCTTATAAGACATTTTGTAATATTTTATCCTAGGTCATTACACTATCCCACTTATCTCATTTATTCCACTTAATCACCTTCCCAATTAATTAAATTAATCTCATTTATTTAATTAATTCCCCTTCACATGTCTCAAAATAATTCAATTTAAATATTTGAATTAATCTCTCACTTTTACCACATTGCAACATGTGTCACATGACTACAACTCTTCACATACACACATAATTCAAATAATTTTATTATTTAAATTATGAGATTCCCACTCACATCCTATTTTTACCCCCATTCATTGTGTGTCATAAGCATCTTTTCTTCCAAAATAAAGAATAGAATCCCACTTATTTCCTCACATCTTAATTTTAGCCTCATGTCATAATCCACTTAATGTGTGTAATAGACACTAAAATAAACTTTTAATCCTAGCCACACATATCACAAATTTGAATTTTAACCTTGGCCATCGAATCAAATCAGCCTTCTCCTATAAATCAAGCCTTTCACAGGTCATTTGGGGAATCCTTTTTCAGCATCCTTACTCTGCCAAAATTTCTTCTTATCTATCTATCTATCTATCTATTTTTCTTCTATCATATTCATCTTATCATTATGCTGCGAAATTGAGCAATCAACATATCAACATTCAAACCTTCAAAATCATGCATTCTCATGCAGGTGGAGAAAAACAATGGAGATAAATCAATTCAAGCTTGGAGATTGGTTTGCATTTGCTTGTTATTTTGATTTTCATGCTTGCTTGTACTCTATTGTCCTAATTAGGGTTTTGATATCTTGTTATTCTAGTTTTATATCTGATTTTTCCTAATTACATTTGGTGAACCCGATGTGAATCATTTGATTTAGCTTGCTTTTTGCAAGTTTTATTGTTTCTTTTTGTTGTAGATTTACTAGTTTTTGGATGAAACCCAAGGTTTTACAAATTCTATCATATCTTTCAAATGGTTGCATATTTCTCTACAATATTTTCAAAAAAGCTTCAAAATCATCTCAATGGGCTACAGTAAAAATATTGAGAGTTTATCACTAGTTTTGTAGGCGTTATCACTATTTTATGTTTTTTCATAAAATTTACTTTCTGAATGCAAATCAGCGAAATTTTCCAAAATGTTTACATTTCCAGAAAGCTCTTGCAATTTTAATAGGGATCTTTGTTTTACAGATTTAATTTATAGCTCAAATGCAATGTGAAATAATCCAATCTTTGTTTTCTGTATGTTTTTCATAAATCCGCGTTTCTGAGTGCAAAACAAGGAATTTTTCTAATTTCTTTACATTTTTGGAAAGCACTCAAAAAATTAATAGGGGTTCCTTCTTTGAGTTTTTTTTTTTCAGATCAATAACATCTTCAAATAATCGAATCTAATTTGGTTATGTTAAAAATGTGTATCTGAAATTGAAATTTCTTGATCAACTTTTTGTTTTGGCTGCATTCTAATGTCATTTTTTTAATTTTGCAGGTGATCATAAGGAGCTGTAGTAGCAACAATATCATACATACACATCAGATTGGAAAATAAAAATTTTCGAGTGCACTCATTTTATTATCTTTATCTCTCATTTAATCAATCAATTCTGTTTGCAAAACACCTAAATTTGGAGCTTTAAAATGAACATCTTGTTTGCAATCACACTTTGAAATTGGGCTTAAAAAAATCATTGTCTGTCATCACACATTTTGGCTTTGGGCTTAAAAAAAAACAAGTGCTTGAATTGTTTTACACACATTTCAATTTTCTAAAGGAAAATTAACAATTGCTAGTGTGAATCAAATGTGTGTGTGATAAAAAACACCTCACTTGGTTCGCTTTTGTCAAACCCTTCATAGGAGGCCTGCTAGGGGATTTCATCACCCCTAGGGACGACCTCAATCAAAGTGTGAATCGAAAGACACGCTTTTTTGAGAGTTAAAATCTTATCACTCTTGGCTAAGCCCAAAGAACTTTATACCTTTGGGAAGTGAAGGTGAAGGGTGGGTTACCCCTTTCTCCCGCCTGTGTGGCAGGATTTTTCTTTCAAATTATCCCTAGTCAACCTCGTGCATCCTAGCTTAAGACCTAATTGGCCATACCCACTTGACTAGTTCTAGGACTTGTTGATGTGTCTTCTTCAAGTGCGTGCTTAATCATCACATTCATAATTTCAAATTCAAACTTGATTATGTGTCTTGCATGTATGATTCATGTGTGTACATGTGTAATCATTTGTTTGAAAATTTCCATATCAACCTATAAACACGTACACATAAACATATCATTCTAATCATCCTAATCATCCTTTTTTCTAATCACATTCAAATCAATTTCATCCTAATCAATCCAAGTCATTTAATCTAATCATTTCATCATCATCATCACCCCAATCCTAGTCAAACACTTGCTAAAATGGTCCTAATCCTTAATGATCTTAGTCACAAGCCCAAGGTCATACTTCGAGAAGCCCCTTCACCTAATCATGAAGATAATCCAAAACTATATATCCTCCAAGGTGGGTCAAACTTTACTCCTAGTGATGATGAGAACTTTGTAGATCTTAGTGATGATGAGGACGTTGTAGATCCTAGTGATGATGAAAACTTTGTTGAAATCTTAGGTCACCTTAATGATGCTATTGACAGGGGAAATACCACCATAAATTTGGAATCATACACCATTCCATCTACTAGTCCTCCATCACCATCTAATAAAATGCCTATCTCAAAGCACACTAGTCCTACACCAACACCACCATCCAGCTTCTCAAGCAATAATCCATCAACCAAAGAATCCTTTAACGATTTTCTCCAAAGACTACTAGCATGGAAAAGACCATCCCCATGTCAAGCACCCATTAATGAGCTTACCAGCAAACCTTTGAATGTCATGCCTATTCTTCCAACTCCATCATGTGGTCCACAACCTATTGATCATAAAAATCATACCAAGCCTCTTCTAGAGGCTTCCACTTTCATTTCCACTCAAACCCAAGAGCTATGTCAAAAGCATTATCCTAAGCATGAAGAAACATTAACCTCTCATTCTAATAAAGATCTAGACCCTTCTAATGATCCCACTCATATCAGACTTGTTCATATTCATGATGAAGCTTCCCTCTATGATATAGATCCTACCTATGATCAAGAAGGCCATGATGACCCTCTTAGCCAACTCTATGCATTCCATGGTCAAGAGCCTATCACTTCACCTATCCATGAGAAAGAAACCTCCATTTCTCCTATAGACCCCCTACCTAGTCCTATCCATGATCCCGCATTATCCACTTGTCATGATGAGACACATGCCTCCCAAGTAAATATAGAAGATCAAACCAATAGTGTGGATCTAAATGAACATAATCAAGATCCTAATGATCCTTCCACATCCACTATAAACCCCATTTCAAATCCACCAACATGTCCTATTGGTCTATCCATCTTTATTCATGAATGTTCCTCCTTAGAACAACAAAAACCTTTATCCACTTCACCTTCTTCATCTAATAATGAACTCAAGTCTAGTGTCCAAAACACACCTAGTCCCATTGTCCATCGTATGCTTCAAAACATGAACTACCAAGGTAAAGGTTTAGGCCTTCATGAACAAGGTATTTTGGAGCCAATCCATGTCAAGGTCCCTCCACACTCTTATGGCCTTGGATATACACCCCAAGGACACCAATCTAAAGATGTTGGTACTTCCTCCATCCATCATAAGTTCTCTTTCCACCATAAATCCTATCATATGCCAAAAGCATATGTTGCCATCCCTCATCCATCATCCTACAAATGTCAAAAGCATGTGACCGTACACCTTCCACCATCAACTTTGCCACCATTGCTTCCAACTCCTAATATCCATCCATCTAATCTACCTCCACTACTACCAACACCTAATATCCCCATTATCCAATCCCCTTATCCACCTATCCATAAATCCTCTAAAAATCCTAATCATGACCAATCAATGCACACATTGTCTAAACATGAAGCTTTCACTCATTCCACCATACCCATGGGATTCAAAAGCAAACATTTTGATGCCTCTATCTATAAATCAAAAAATATGAAGGGTCCCCATGCCCTAGAATACAAAAGCAAAGAACCAAAGAAAAATCCATCCAAAAAGCAATATAAGATCATACTTTCAAAAGAAAAGTCTAAAAACAAAATGGTTTGGGTACCTAAGAAAAAGGAAAACAAGTCAAATGAGGCATCTACATCTCAAAAATCCCAACGATCCACTTCCACCTCACATTCCCACTCTATTCAAGAATCTCATATTCCATCCCACAAGAAAAATAAAAGTCATAAAAATACTAAGTCTATGTGGGTACCTAAAACACTTCATCACCCATCTCCTAAGAAAACATCTCTATCACTTCCTACACCTCCTCCACATCAAAATCTTCAACGTTTATCACAATGTGTGCAACCATTGGTCATGGTTCCCTTCCATTTCACAACAATTCCACATACCTCCATCTCCTCACCCTTCACTCATTATCCTACATACCTCCCTCATCACCTTCCTATGGTCCATGCTTTTGGCTAAGCCTCCCATTCATCTCCCCTACATAATCCACATCATGATCCACCAATCCCTCCATAATCCACATCATAATCCATCATCTACCTACTCCATCTCCCTTTCATGTCATCCCTTACCAACATCTATGAGCATAATGACATTTGACATGGTCCATGCGATGACATCCATCTCTAGTGGGACTATCACCTTTCATGGAACTAGACACTTGAGTCCCTCCTATCCATATTCCCCTTCTATCCAAAAATCAAAAAAAAAAAAGTCAAAAAAAGAAAAAGAAAAAGAAAAAAGTAAAGATAAACCCCTTCGTCCAATGGTGAAAACCTGGTAAACAGGCGCCCTGGATAGGTACCATGATGAAAACCTGATAAACAGGCATCATGTGTAGGTTGATCTTCTATGTCACTTACACTTGGGGGCATGTTGTCTCATCCTACCATATCATTTTTTATCCTATCATATCCTATCTTACCATCTCCTATCTTATCATCCTTAGCCATCATGCCCATATACTTATCATATTGAGTCCATTCATCCTCTCTTCCTCCTTTTGATCTTGATAAAAATGTGGGGCAAAATGTTGAGACATGCTTTGGATATCTTTTGATATACCTCATCCTTCCAAACAAGCCTACCATTATCCTAGTGTCATAACCTTTGCCATGAAAAGTCCTAAGTATTGTACCTAGAATGGGGCATGTTATTCCTATGCGACATAGTCTTTGGAGATCACATCCTTGCTCTCCTATGATGCATACATCCATTTCATTCATTATGACCTATCCTTTGTATCCATCCATATATCACGAGCCTTTTGTCCCTTATCCTATCACCCACCCTTTCATCCATCAATCTCCTCTATCTCCTTGCACCTAGACTTGGTTTTCCCTTGTCATTGGTATCTAGCACAAAGGCTACCCGAATTGTCATCCATTGACATCTCAAAACATTTCAAAAAAGTCTTGAAAAAATGCAAAAAAAAATGAAAAAGGTCTTAAAAAATCAAAACATTTCAAAAATCCAAAAAAATCAAAATATTCCAAAAATCCAAAAAATTAAAACATTTCAAAAATCCAAAAAAATCATAAAAATTCAAAAAATCCAAACAATAAAATCAATCACATCACTTCTTTCAATCAAACCTATTCTTCTAATCAATCTAATCATTATCATCAAATCAAATAATTTCTTCATCAATCCAATCAATCAAAATCATTCCAAGTAAATTATTCCTCAATATAATTCAACAATCATCATCCAAATCTTCAAATCAAGCATCTTCAATCCTTCCAAGCAATAATCCAAATGCAAGTCAATCCTTAATCCATACCAATGAAGCTAATCAATCTTGCCAAATTATCCAATCACATCCTTTGGTCTTGATCCTAATCTTGTTGTAAACCCAATCAATCAGTCAATCATCCTTGTGTTGATCTAGGGATATATCATTCCCCACAATGACAACACTATCATCATCATCAATCAATCAATTAATCATCGGTTTATAGCTTGACAGGGGCAATACCTTGTTTGTTTTTGTATCATTTGTGCATGCTTGCTTGTGTGTTTTATCATTTCAATTTCATTTGCATCAAATCTGAATCACTCCTAGCTAATATTCATATCTTGTATCTAGACAAGGTTGTATTATGCTGGGGCACGAGACACATCATCACCTTGGTCCTTATACCTTGGTGCATAACGTCTAGTGCTATATCAAACATATGATTGCTCACTTTATTGCAGCATAACGTGTCATTTTTCTTTTTCATCTACTTCTTATCTTGTATCATTCATCTTATCCCTCCTTTATCATTTCATTCATTTCGAGAGAATATCCGTGTTTATGCAACCCGCCTATCCTCTCGAGGGGGCATCATCATCATTATCATATCCTATATCATCATCCCATTTCTTCATATCTTTTGCATCATCATATTCTTCTATCATCCCTTTCCTTCATTCATCATACTCCTCACTTCTTCAAGTGGTTGGGGCATCATCTTTTTTTCATCTATCCATACCTTAGCTTCTTTGAAATGATGTTACTCGACATAAATTTCACCATCGCGAACATCATCTCAAAGAGGGGCAAAATGTAGACACCCAAAATTGTCCATGTCATAATATTACCTAGTCGATACATGACCTTGTAAGACATTTTGTAATATTTTATCCTAGGTCATTACACTATCCCACTTATCTCATTTATTCCACTTAATCACCTTCCCAATTAATTAAATAAATCTCATTTATTTAATTAATTCCCCTTCACATGTCTCAAAATAATTCAAATTAAATATTTGAATTAATCTCACTTTTACCACATTGCAACATGTGTCACATGACTACAACTCTTCACATGCACACATAATTCAAATAATTTTATTATTTAAATTATGAGATTCCCACTCACATCCTATTTTTACCCCCATTCATTGTGCATCATAAGCATCTTTTCTTCCAAAATAAAGAATAGAATCCCACTTATTTCCTCACATCTTAATTTTAGCCTCATGTCATAATCCACTTAATGTGCGTCATAGACACTAAAATAAACTTTTAATCCTAGCCACACATATCACAAATTTGTCTTTTAATCTTGGCCATCGAATCAAATCAGCCTTCTCCTATAAATCAAGCCTTTCATAGGTCATTTGGAAGATCTTCTTCTAGCATCAGTACTCTGCCAAAATTTCTTCTTATCTATCTATCTATCTATCTATTTTTCTTCTATCATATTCATCTTATCATTATGCTGCGAAATTGAGCAATCAACATATCAACATTCAAACCTTCAAAATCATGCATTCTCATGCAGGTGGAGAAGAGCAATGGAGATAAATCAATTCAAGCTTGGAGATTGGTTTGCATTTGCTTGTTATTTTGATTTTCATGCTTGCTTGTACTCTATTGTGCTAGTTAGGGTTTTGATATCTTGTTATTCTAGTTTTATATCTGATTTTCCCTAATTACAGATAAATATACTGAATCTTATTTCTTACTATGCCATGAAACCAACTTGTTTCCTAAAAAGAAAGAACCACCACTAGTACTCTTATCATCAAAACAACTAGCCCAATCAACATCAGTATATGCACTTAGATCAAAGTCATTACCTTTTGGATACCATAATCCATAATCCAAAGTTCTCTTCAAATATCTAAAGATTCTGTTCACTGCCTTCACATGAGTTTCTTTAGGATTAGCTTGAAATATTGCAAACAAACATATTACATGCATAATATTAGGTCTTGTAGTAGTTAAGTACATCAAGCTTCTAATCATAGATCTATATAGAGTCTAATTAGCCAGGGGAGACTTATCACCTTTTCTCAAATGAAAACTAGTTACCATAGGAGTACTCACAAGTTTGTAATCTTCTATATCAAACTTTTTCAACATCTTTTTGACATATTTTGCTTGAGAAATAAAGATACCTTTTGGAAGATTGAGGAGATTTTCATTGATGATGCAGTATTGGAAACATGAGAATGGCATGTATATAATGAAGGATATAGTGTTGTCATTGATGTCAAAATTGTTCTAGATCATCCTCATATTTTAGAGGTATTATGGAAGACATTTGTGCAAGTTGAGTTGGTTTGAAAAATGCAGTATTGTAGAAAATTGACTAAATGTCAAACCTACTAGTACAAGGTTACAGAGTGTCGATTTTCGAGCCTACACCACTCCGTGATTTTCTTTTTCTTTGCAATTCTAACCTACTTTTTGTTGTTAGTAGAATATTCTAAATCCAAGATTTCATATGGTTTAGTGAAGTATTTTGGTAGATATGAATGAGAAAGTTCTGTCTAGTATAATATAGTCATTTCTGTATAGTGTGTCGTTGTGGGAGATTCCACACTCCTCCACAAATGAATATTTTGTGTTGCGATGTTGAAGATAAATTGCTAGATATCAAATGAGTAGGAATTATAGATGGTATTGTGTGTTGAGGTCCACATATTGTGAATTTGGTGTTCAGATGAAGTTTTGTTGTTCAGGTCTTATTTAGGGTCAACCTAACACATTTGATGTTTTTTAAAGAATGAATAAGTTTATTTGTCTTATGTAAGATCTAATATAGGTCCATCCTAACCTATCTTAAGGTGATTTAAATTTTGAATTATGGCACAAAGTTTAGATGAATTTTTTTGGGGGCCAACAAGTTTAATTTTTGTGTTACATCCAATTAGGCTGACCTAATTGATGGTACACTTGATGTGGATATATATAATAGATTAATTTTGATGTTTTGGTATGATGAGTGAAGAAGAGAGATATATAACATGTTTGGTGTGCCAACTGCATGTGTCTGATGTGAATTTGATCAAAGATGTGAAAATTATGTTGCAAGGTGTGTGAATGCAGAGAAGAGCATTGATGTAGATCAATGTAAAGATTGACTTTGTACTTCATTGGAATTGTAATCCATCATATTGTAGATGCATTTGTATGTTGCAAGGTGTGTTCCCTTGGTTTCCTTGTGTTGTCCAGTGTAGCGCTTGGGTTCGTGACATGGCTTAATCGCCTCCTATGGATTCATTAACTCTGGTGGTTGTATCAGGAATTAACAAGTCGATCTTTTGGTGCAATGACAACGATCTATGCAATAATTGGTATTAGAGCCTGGGTCACGGGTTTGAACCCCTTACTTGCACTGGGGGATATTTGTGCAAGGTGTGTGCCCTTGGTATCCTTGTGTAGTGTAGCTATAGACATTTGAATTTGAACTCTCCCATAAGGTCAAATTCGTCCCCTTTATTCATCTATCTTTCCTTTTCCATTGATGTTAATTAAATGATTTATTTAATTAATATTTTCCCCTTTACCTAATGTTCCTAAGGTATTTAATTTAAATAATTAAATACTTTACGTTTATCCCCTTTCCTCTTTAAATTAAATAAATACTCCAATTTTTTTAATTTAGTCATTTATCTTTATGAATTTAAATTCATTATTTTCTCTCTCCGAATCCCATCCTCCATAACCCTTCCTTAATCTGGATTAATTTAATTAATCTTTGATTAGGATGTGCACACCCTTAATCAGGATTAATGTCACTTCTTCCATCTTAGCCCACTTGCCTTAATCCTTCATTAACCACCTTAATCCCTTGTTTGCACAACCTAATTACTTGATTAGGTCACCTTAATCCTTATGCCATTTATGGCATACCCCCAAGTCAAAATTTTATTAAATGCTTTCTCCTTTTGGAGAAGGCAACCCCTTCCCAATGTGAATTTTTAATTCACATTTATTCTTCCTAGGCCTTTTAAGGAATTTTAAATTCCTCAAAAGTCTCATCACCCACATTGGGACAAGGACCTCCTTTATGAGGAGATCTTGCCCACTCCCAAAGTACAATGAAGTACCTCCACCTCATGTCCTTTTTGACACCTCATGCACCACATGTCAAGATGTGAGAGCTTGTGAGTTCTCAACTCACCCTATCCCTTGATCTTTTCCAAGGTGGTTGTACTTGACCCTTCAATGTTTAATGGCCTTTCCCCTAAAATTAAAAGAATTTTCTCTCATTTGCAACATTCAATTTTTGAACTTTGCAACACATGAAAATTCAAGCACTCAAGCAATCAATCAAGCACTCTCAAATATCCACCATTGCTGCAACTTTTGAGCTCATTTTGCATCCATATCAAGCATCTATCCTAATACCCACTTGTATCATTGGATTCCTCATCTCATCCGCATCGTTTTGCATCTAGTTTCATGCTATTTTCCATTGAAAGGAGCACACAAATCAAATGATCAACAGGTCCAACCAACTCATCAACTTAGACAAGGTACAACACTCTTTTGTATTTCATTTTGTTCAAGTTCAACTAGGCCAATTGTTGAGGTGTTGTTTGTGTTTTTCCTTGCTTGCATTTCATTTCATTTTGCATTTTAGACTAGGAAAATTCACCTGCACATATTTCTGGCATGCTCGGTGGGACCCACATCACAGGTCTATACTTTTACATTTTCTATTGTTTGGGTTTTGCAGGTTCAGACCTTACTTATAGAGGTGAAACTTCCCTAACGGGTGAACTTGCTCCTTATAGGGGTGAATTTTCTCTAACGGACGGGCAAATTTGCTAATAGGGGCGAATTTGCTAAGAAGGGAAAATTTTCTCAACTATAGGGGTGAACTTACTCATCACAGGGGAAAATCTACCTTTTGGGGAAAATTTTCTTCCATTAGGGGTGAACTTGCCTTGATCCTGAAAACAGGTAAAGTTGAACGGTGAGAACGGGTGAACTTGCTCCTTACAGGGGCAAACTTGTTCATCCAGAAGGGCGAACTTTCCTCACACAGATGCAAATTTGAGGTGAATATGAGACCTTAATCTTCAATTTTCTGCATCATTTTGGTTTCAGTTTTACATACTGACTCGCTAACTCATATGTTTGTGAGTGTCCTTGGTTCTTGCTAACATTTTGTGCAACTGTTTCTTGTCCGTCCAAGACTAGTGGTTGGAAACTACTAATGCATCTTTTGTAGAACGATTGATCCAAGACTCTTAGTTAGTCTATTTGTTGTTTTTCATACTAGCTAGGAACACATAGATTAATTAAAGGTTCAATTAACTTGTTTGTCATGCTTGTGAGTGGACTATTGACGTATCCAATCCCCTTGCGCTATTTGGCGATCCTGAGTGATGATAAATCACAGTTCATTCTAGTCCAATCGAGTCTACCTAGGAGGTTCTAGTGCATCTAAGCTCTCCCCTTGCGATACGTGCGAGCCTGGGGACCAATTGAAATGTCTAGTATCTTCTTCCTTTAGCGAGGACTGCTTGGGATTTCATCACCTGTGGGATGATTCCAACCACATGTTACCGACAGGGTATATAAAGGGTAGAGAATGAAAGTTGTACCCCAATCTAGTCACATCATGTCTAGCGGAGAGTCGAAGCTAGGGTGATACCTAGATAATACGTGAAGAGTTGGTCTGAGTTACCAAAACCTCGCTGGGGCTCCTGACTCACGCTTGTGATGGGTTGGTGTTCACGGTTGTGCCTCATGTACCTTGCGTATATTGAGGATGCCCGAGATAGCCTTGTATAGCCTAGATAGAGATCCGTGTTTCAGACGTGGCTTGGTGTAGTGCAGGGAATGTAGAACGTACCTCAAAGTTACTCACCACCTACTCCCTTGGGTTGATATAGGAATCCTCGTGGTGGACTACAATAGTCCTCGAGTGAGAGCGTGAAGGTGAGCCCGTGGAATTTGTTGATGACCCTGTGCCATTGGAACACTAGCTATTCGGCTTTGCGAGAAAGGGTGCTCTAGAGAACTACCCTGGTATCATAAAGTATTAACCTTGGATTGTTTTCTCAAGGTGGTGGGCCTACATCAAGTTTGCAAATCCATATCACTAATTTTAGGATTGTGTTGCTTGGTGTGTCTTCTTTGTGTGATACTAGTGCTTTTATTTTTAGTTGAGTTAGTCCAACCTTTTGTCTATTTTTTCCCATGCTTGTTGTCCTTTTCCATAGTTAGCCATTGCCTTCAGAGGAAAATTTTCCCCTTATAGAGGCAAATTTTCACTGTAGACAGGTGATTTTGATTTGCAAAAGGGTGATTCT
The DNA here is from genome assembly GCA_007115665.2 of Sequoiadendron giganteum. Taxonomy (NCBI): domain Eukaryota; kingdom Viridiplantae; phylum Streptophyta; class Pinopsida; order Cupressales; family Cupressaceae; genus Sequoiadendron; species Sequoiadendron giganteum. The sequence continues at coordinate 95,487,031 of CM021106.1, forward strand.
GCGTCTCGGTCTAATCTAGGTCATCTGTTTAGGCGAGTTTGCATTTGTCAGAGGAAAATTTTCTTATGGTTCACTTTCTTAGGCGACCCCGTTTTTGCCCATTCCCATGGAACAACTGAGGTTTCCCATCCCTTAGGTGAATCTTGTCAGTCCTCGTCCATCTAATTCTCCTATTCTCCAAAAATAGGTGAATTTTCTCACCTGTCGGGCGATTTTTCTCACTTGTTGGGTGATTTTTCTCACCTGTTGGGAAATTTTGCTCACCAGTTGGGTGATTTTTCTTCCTTGTTGGGCAAATTTTCTCTTCATAGGGGCGATCCTAATTTCTCGTTCTAGTCCGATCCGTTGTCTTGTTAATCAAATTCGCCCGTTCCCTATGCATAGATGAATTTTCTCCTTAGTTTGGGAAAAAATTCTTATTATAGGGGTGACCCAACCTCCTGTTCAGGTCTTTCATCCGTCACCCTATCCATCAAATTCACCCATTCTATTGGGATAGGCAAATTTTCTTTCCCGTTTAGGTGTCCATTTGTTTGTTTTTTATCCCATTCTTCGTTCTAGTCCGTTTAGGTGTCTGTTTCTCCGTTCGTTATCCCATTCTCTATTTGAGTCCCAATTCGGGTCCATTTAGGCGAATTCATTTATTTGTTCATTATCCCATTCTCCGTTTGAGTCCTCGTTCATGTTTGTTTAGTTGTTTGTTTGTCCGTTCATTATCCCATTTTCCATTCGAGTTCCCGTTTGGGACTGTTTAGATGAATCCGTTTGTCTGTTCGTTATCCCATTCTTTGTTCTAGTCCCCTTTTAGGTCTATTTAGGTGAATCCATTCATCCAATTTTTGTCTCGTTCTTCGTCTGAGTCCTCATTCGAGTCTGTTTTGCCGAGTCTGTTTGTCCATTACACGATCCTAAAAGTCAAATATGCCTATTCTTTAGTGGTTTCAAGGTTTTAGGTGAACTTTTCAGCTGTTTTGGCGAACTTGTTAGCTATTTAGGTAAACTTGTCAACTGTTTGGGTGATTTTTCTACCTATTTAGGCGAACTTGCTAGCTTCTTGGGTGAACTTGCTTCTTGATAGGCGGACTTGCTAAGAAAATTTTCCAGTTTCTTGTATAGCCAGGTCTTGGGTGAACCTTCTTCCCCAGATAGGTGATTTTCCTTAGCAGATTCCCCTGTTTCCTGTGTCACCTAGGTCTTGGGCGACTTTTCCAGCCTAAATGGGTGAGTTTGCTAGAGATAGAGGCAAATTTTATTAGTCTAGATAGGAAAAATTGCAACCTATAGAGGTGAACTTGTGACATACATAGGCAAATTTTCTTCCCATATAAATTACTGAACGTGACTACTTTTGGCCACTGAAAGCCCATTGTTAGCTGAGTTGTTTGTCGCAATCACAATTTTTTTATCATCATTCGTCTTCCCATAATCATCATTTTTTCGTCTTTCTGCATTTACTATAGATCATAATTTCGTCAGTCAAATCATCTAGGAGTATCTTAGAGAATCCTTAGATCACATATCCATCATCAGTTCATCAATCCGAATCACCTAGACTTCGTTTTAGAGGTTTTTATCTTAGGTGGCTTAGGTGTCTAATCCCAATCATCATCATCTGTACCTGCTTAGGATTTTCATTTATCTTGAGTCAGTAAATCATCCTCGACCCAATCAATCTACTTCCATTTTAAGGTAGATTTAGTGTTGTAATAATCCATCTTGCAGTTCAATCCGATCAGTCAACATCTTTCGCTATCTAATCAAAGCTTCTAAACTAAGTTTAGAATCAGTTTCATCAGTCCAATCCAACCAATCATCTAATCCAACCAATCACATCATCTTATTGATCAATTCAATTCAATCCAATTGCATTCTTCATCCATCATCCAATCCAATTCAATCAATCCTTCATCCAATCCAATCAATCTTTTTCTCATGACTTAGTTCATCCTCTTTCGCATCCTAGGGTGTAGTGTCATCTCAGTTATCTAGTAGTTTTTCAGTTTCATGCCCGTTACCCTTGAGCGTAAGAAAATAAGCTCATGGCAGATCAACAAGCTTAAGGTCCCCAGCCTAACATTCCTCAAGATCTTAACAACGGTGGTTCATCATAATCCAATACTGAGGTCCAAATCACATTGCCTCTTGAAAAAAGCATGGTCAATCAACCTGAAGTTACAATTGATGAGTATCTTAGTAATCTTTTCAATATTCAAATAAAAGATCATCTTCTTAATGAGCATGGGGATAAGATCCTTGCTACCTTGCTCTTGAGGGGCATCAAACCACCATCGGGATTTGAGTTATCAAAATTTGTCAACACATCACCTCCTGCACCCCTTCTACCTCCTATGCCTCAAGATCCCTAGAACTCACAAAATCCTTTGGGCAATACTTACGTTCCTGAGGGTATTCCCGTCAATAATTGGTATCACCCGGGTTCAAAAATGTTGTACTTTATTAGGTCACACATCCCCCTTGGGTTCCAATCACGGTCGCAGGAGCATCACCTGATTCGAATGATCCCATTGCATATGGTATGCCCTAGAATATTCCTTCATTTACATCCCTTAATATCCCTCAAGGTCCAACCTCAATACCATCTGCACCACCTCTTTCATCTAATCAACCGGTCAACCACCGACCAATGCTAGGGGCAATCCTTTTGCTGCATTACTGCCACTTTCAAGATCAAAACCTGCTTCCAATCTACCACCACTTCTATTTATTCCTCAACAACCACCTGAAAGTAGCATTCCACCTTCTCGACCGCTGCAAGGTAACCCTCAAAAAATTCCATAGAAAACTCCCCAACATATTCCAATTCAGTCTCAACCAATCTCGCAACAACCTTTGGAAGAAAATATCCCTATTCCTTCGCAACAACAACAACCACCCTCGCATTAGCAATAAGGTAATCCATCGCAACCCCCTCACCAGCCTCAAGGTTCTCCCCCTAAACAATTATCTCAGCAAAACCCATCCTTCCAACAACCATAGATCACCCAACAACCTCAAGTTCAAACTTGGCCTCTTTATCATCAACCCCTTCAACAACAAGTCCAAAAAAAGCCTCAACAATCCCACCATTCCATTCCTAGCAATATGGCTTAGTACCTATACCATCCACAAAGTACATTCTATGCACAACCTATTACATCAAATCCCAACCCTGGTTATGCCTATCATAATCCAAAACAAGCTCAACAACAAACATATTATGCTACCTTTTCACAACCACAACAAACCATTTCCTATCAGCAACCTAACCCATAACAACCCCCACATATATCTGAGCAATATACCACCTATAATTATTAGTCCAATCCATACTATGCCTCACAACAAAAACCATCTTACCAACAACCATCATACTAGCAAGGTTCTTCCACCTCATATTATCAAGCACCTTCATCATACTAGCAAGGGGGTCCTTCATCTTATCTTCAAAATCCACGATCTTACCATCAATTCTACACCAATCAATATCAGTCAACTCCTTCATATACTCCACCACCATCATATGATCAAACTGCATCTACTCCATCCACATCTTACCAACAATATGCTCCTTACAATCAATCCAATCTATCAAATCCATCTTCATTGACACCTTTTAATAAGGAGTTGGAGGAGGTAAAATCCGCATTGAAAGACTTACAAATAGGGAAGTCTAAAATGTCTTTCAAGTTTGAAGAGATTTGTCCCTATCCATTCAATCCCTCCATTTCACTCGTTCCTTTTCCTAAGCATTTTGAAATGCCGAAATTTGACAAATACAAAGGAACAAAGGATCCTAAGAACCATCTCCAAGAGTTCTATTCACATTGCCAAGAAGTCCTCCACAATGACAACTATCTCCCACAGCTAGTCCCTAGGAGTTTAACGGGGGTAGCTCTTGATTGGTTCATGGGTCTTCTAAAGGGATCCATTTCTTCTTTCATGGATCTTTTAGAAAAAAAAATCATGCAATTTTGCTTCAATTTGGAGAAAGATATCGATACCTTAGATTTGTTGAAAGAGAAACAATGTGATGGTGAAACCTTTTCTAGCTACCTACAAAGGTGGCGTGCATTGGCTAGTCGAATGAAGTCTCCGCTTAGTGACAAAGACATGGTGAATTTGTTTGTGGCCAATGACCACCTAGAGATGAGACATAATCTCAATCTGTATTGTGTCACAACCTTTTCAGAAGTCATAGAAAAGGGTTCTATCATTGAGAGAGCTCTCATTGCTAAGGAAAAAATTAAAATTTATAATGCAGACAAAGAGAAGTCATCTGGAGATAAGTCCCGCTACTAGAACAAAAAAAAATGTAGTTAATGATGGTGTCACGGATACCAAACATGTTCAAGTATCAAATACCTCACAAAGGCCTCAATAGACTCCTCCACCACAACTAATGCCAAATCCCATATTTGTGCCACAAGCTGCACCTTATCCTCTCCAACAATCCAATCAAAAAAATCAAGGCAATAGTAAGCACTCTTTCACTACTTTGGGAGAGCGCTTAAGTGCCATGTTCAATAGGATTTTGCAAGAAAATTATCCAATTACGTATCTCGTGACTAAGCCTTTTGATGAATCCAACCCAAAGCCGACTTGGTACAAGGAGAACGAGTATTGTGATTTTCATAAGATCAAAGGTCATTCCACAAACAAGTGTCAAGGACTCAAAACATGTCCAAGATCTTATAGATCATGGAAATATACAAGTGGATACCAACCAGGCATCTTCAACCAATGCTCAGCTACAGATATACCAAAATTCCTTCCCTAAATGTAACCAAGGAGCCAATAGGTCTAATGCCAATCTTGGGTCAAGTAACAACAACAGTCAAAACAACAACACTAATAACATCGGCTACAAAAATGTACCTTATAACTATGATGACATAGTTATGTGCATTATCCAAGTAGAGCCTCATGTCTCCATGATTCGCGTGAAAGGATTTGATCCTTAGTGTGCTGTTACAACTTTCCACACTCGTATCTCCATCCCTAGTCCTTCTACATAAACACAACTAGCTCCTATAAGTTCACAATATAATATTCTTGACCACCTAGGAAGGACACCTGCTCAAATATCCATTTTGGATTTGTTTAAGGCTTCTCCTGTACATAAAGAAATCCTCACCAATTCCTTACAAGATACCCATGTACCTAATGACATAGATCCCACTCAGTTCCAAGCCTTAGTGGGACACTTTTTCGTCATCTTATCAGTTGGGTTTTGGCCAAAACAATATGCCTGCCATCAACCCCGATCATAACTTCCCTCTTCATATTGAAGTCCTCATAGCTTGGCATAAAGTAAAAAGGGTCCTAGTAGATAATGGCTTAGCTCTCAATCTTTGTACATTAAATTTCATAAAATAGGTTAGATACACCCCAACTGACTTGAACAATCATGTTATCACTATAAAGGCATATGATAATGTTGAGAGGGACACTTAGGTTGGCCCTATTGTGCAGTATACCACATGTCATTTTATTGACCTCGACCTTTCATACAATCTCCTTCTCGGTTGCCCATGGATTCATTCCATGCAAGCCGTTCCATCCACTTACCATCAATGCTTGAAGTTTCCTTTCCAAGGAATGAAAGTAACCATATAAGCTGATCCACAACCATTTGAGTATTGTCGCGCTTTGGAAGCTTCCTTCCCCCACTATGATTATTGTCCTAGAGTTGAAGTTGGGGCACCTTAGGCCTCATCATCCATCCATCCACCACATCCACCACTTCTGATTCCACCATCACCAAGGTCAAGATCATTTACAAGGGATGTGGAGAATATGAAATGCAAATTGCACTCAACATGGCCACAATGCCACCCTCTCCTTGCTCGAATGGGCAACCATCTTAGTCAAGATCCAGAGTTGAAGAAAATACCAAGACCCTCGCCTCCAAGAACATGGGTTCGACGACATTCAAAGATTTGGGTACACTCGAAGAAGAGATGGAAGATGACATCAACTAGTGGGTTTATCGAGAAGAGCCTGAACCATCAACTCCCCTAGTGGAATATTTCCAAGAGACCTATCCTCATGCATCAAAGTTAGCTGAAAAGTGTAACTACCAGGGAGGTGGTCTTGGTATAGACAAACAAGGATGACGCTAACCTATAGAACTGTTTGTGTGACCTAGAAGGATAAGCCTAGGATATGACACAACATAAAAGGTGTCATACAACATCAACTAGTGCTTCTAAAAATGTTAGTGTGGACAATGGTATCCTTGAAGACATACTTGAAGAAGAATCCATCATACTTGCATATGATGACGTGGATCTCTCTTCCATGTTTGATTTCCTATCCATTTGCACTATCAACCTTTCTGTTTGCCATCCCGACCTCATTGACTGGGACCTATGCAGTAGCACACCTGTTGCCACTTTTCCCTTAGTGGATACATATGTACATCCTATGGGATTGGGGGAGTATGAACACCCTAACTATAAAAATAAGAAGAAACAAAATCAAAATGGGTCATCTAGTGAAAACCTCCCCGAGGTGCTTCTTGACCTAGAAAAAGAAAAAATAAAGGGTGTATCTGACTGTGAAAACATTGACGAGGCACTAGAAGATGGGTATGTTCATCTTCCCCTTGTGGGAACTCAACTATCTGAATGATCTTCTATTCTCATTAAAGAAACATAGGAAGTAAATATGGGAACATAAGAAAATCCAAAAATCACGTATGTAGCCAAATCCTTATCGGAAGAAGAGTAGTCCACCATCTTCTAGCTTCTCAAAGAAGGCATCATCAATTTTGCGTGGGCCTATTTAGATATGCCAGGCATAGATCTTGCTCTAGTTGTACACCATTTGGATGTCCACCCAGATGTTAAGCCTGTCAAGCAAAAGCTGGGAAAAATGCATCCTCAAGTAGCTTTGTTGGTCAAGAAGGAGTTGTAAAAGCTATTAGAAGCTAGATTCATAAGACCCATTGACTACTCCAACTAGATATCCAGCATAGTGCCAATTGCCAAGTGGAATGGAAGTATCAGAATCTACACTAATTTTTGAGACCTCAAGAAAGCCTATCCTAAAGATGATTTTCCCTATAAAACATTGACATGTTGGTCGATTTAACCACTGGACATGAGATGCTATCCCTGATGGATAGTTTCTCTAGCTACAATCAGATCAAAATTGCACCCAAGGATCAACCTAAGACTGCCTTCACTACTCCTTGGGGCACATTTTGTTACAATGTCATGCAATTTGGCATCAAGAATGTGGGGCAATGTACCAACGTGCTATGACTACCATCTTCCATGATCTCATTCATATCATAATGGAAGATTATGTTGATGATCTATTGGGGAAATCCAAAACAAGAGAAGAACATACTGCAATCCTGAGAAAGATCTTCGAGAGGTTAGAGCATTACAAACTACGTCTGAATTCGAAGAACTGTGTCTTTGGGGTTACATCAGGAAAGCTATTGGGATTCATCATCTCTAGAAGGGGCATAGAGGTAGATCTGGCTAAATTCAAAGAAATTATGGAAATTTCACCACCTCATAATCTTAAATAGTTAAGGAGCCTTCAAGGTAAGCTATAGTCCATCAGGCAGTTTATAGCTCAGTTGGCTTGCAAGTTCCAATCATTCACCCATCTCCTGCAAAACAATACCACCTTCAAGTGGGATTCAAAGTGTCAGCTAGGTTTTGACAAGATTAAAGAGTACTTGGCTCATCCACCCATCCTCATGCCTCCAATTCAAGGTAAACCTCTTCTATTATACATTTCAGCTACTTCAGTTGCACTGGGGGCATTATTAGCCCAACATGATGAGTCCTCAAAAGAATGCACCATCTACTATATCAGTCAAACATTAGTCGGCTATGAAATTAATTATTCTTTGATGGAAAAAGATTTCCTAGTTGTATTTTGTTCACAAAAGCTCCACCATTATATGCTCAGTCATCCCATGAAGCTGATACCGAAATTCGATCCAATCAAATATTTGTTATTCACAATGCCTTTAACTGGCTGCATGGCTAAGTGGATCATGTTGCTAAGTGATTTTGATATAAAATATGTGGATCGAAAGGAAATTAAAGGAAAAGTAATAGCAGATCAATTAGTAGATGCTCCTTTGGCGGATGTCTATCCTTTGGTCACAGAGTTTCTTGATGAAGAGGTCCTTACAGTCACAGAGGAATCCATGTGGATGCTCTAATTTGATGGATCATACACTCACAATGGAGCTGGGGTGGATATCTTGTTTGTCACCCCACAAGGTGATTACATCTTGAAATCATTCAAGTTAGCCTTCCCATGTACAAACAATATAGTAGAATACAAAACCCTCATCACAGGTCTTAGGACCGCTATCCAATGAAACATCACTCGCTTGCGAGTCTTTGGCAATTATTAGTTGGTCATTAAATAGGTAAATGATGAGTTTTAGACTAAGGATGAAAAATTGTTACCTTATAAGCACATGTTGGATGATTTCAAGAAGTACTTCACCTCTATTCAGTTTGACCGAATCCCTAGGGTCCAGAATAAGGTGGCTAATGCAATGGCTACAATTGGTTCCTTGATTGACATGCCAAAAGATCAAACAGACTACGAGTTCCTAGTTGAACAAATCTTAATCCATGCTTATGATATCCTAGAGAGCGAAATGGTGTGTGTCATCGTAGGTCCCGAGTCACCATGGTATCATGACATTTACACCTATCTTCATGATAACATCTTACCCCCTGACCTTACACACAATCAACGTAAATCATTCATCCAACACACCTCCCGTTATACCATAGTGGGAGGCACACTTTATCATTGTGGGTATGACATAAACCTTCTTAGGTGTTTGAACGAGACTGAAGCTCACACTACATTAGTAGAGGTACATAGCGGTGTTTGTGGGGCCCATTCTAATGGCATGGCCTTGGCTAAGAGGATTCTCAAAGTAGGATATTATTGGCGCACCATGGAGCATGATTCTTGTGAGTTTGTAAAGAGATGCCTTGTCAATAACATGCAGACCTGATACATGCTCCTGCTCAAGATTTACAACCCATCATAGCACCATGGCCCTTTTCACAATTTGATCGACAAGATTTATCCTCCATCTTCCAATGGCCATACCTTCATCATCACCACCACTGAATACTTTACCAAGTGGGTGGAAGCAATGCCACTCACTCAAATTACTGGTGTTCATATTTCCAAGTTCATCTTCTTCCATATCCTTTGTAGGTATGAAATTACCTCCACCATCATCACGAACATTGGAAAGCCATTCAAGAAAAAGTCTATGATATTATTTTGTGAGACCTATCACATCCAATATCATTGGTCCACCCCATATTACCCTTAGGGTAATGGTCACGCAGAAGCAACCAACAAGACCTTAATCAAAATCCTCAAAAAGGTGGGTTAACAACACTGGTTGAGATTGGAATCTCCCTATCCATCCCGCCCTTTGGGCCTATCACACTTCCATCCACACTCCCATTGGCGCCATGCCATATTCCCTCATTTATGGTGCTGAAGCTATCTTGCCGATTGAAGTCAAGATCCCATCGCTTCAAATATCTCTGAAGAATCTTATAAGTGATGAAGATGTTTGGGTTGCATGACTTGCTCATTTGGACCTCCTAGACGAAAAATGGATCAAAGCATATAATCATTTACAAGACTATCAAGATCATCTCAAGAGAAGCTACAATAAAAAGTTTCATTCACAGTAATTCAATGTTGGTGATCTAGTCCTTAAAGAGAATCAACAAAATTGTCACGTACTGATTTTATCGATGATTTAAATGCAATTATTAATCATGAGATTTTTAATTATGTTAGATGATTATTTAAAATTAAATTGAAATTTGAAATTTAAAATGCAAATGAAATTATTTGAAATTCATTATTATGAAATTTGAGGTTTGTCATTGCTGATGAGAAATTGAGTGCAAGTGAACGCAGGAATAGGTGAACGAGAATGAAGGTGAGAACATTGATTAGGTAGAGTCGTTTTAGCCATTAGACGTTAATCAGAATGATGGAATCTCACACACCACTTAGTTAATTATAATGTATTTCGTGATGATTAAATAGTTTAATCTTTTAATGGTTATTATGGCTATGCTTTTGTTGAAAGTAATGGCAATTTGATTATTTTTGTGAGGAAAATGATTTTTATTCGAAGAATTACTTCTTTATGTAAATATTTTATTAATAGTTGAAAATAATAATGCTTTTATTCTAAATTATTGAAATAAACGTTTAATTGAGAAAATGTATAAAATGTAAAAATTGTGTTATTGATTAAATTGTTATTTTCTCATTTAATAAATGAGAGGAAATATATGTTTAAATAGAAAATAGATAAATATCAAAATTTGTTATTTAAAAAAAATTAGAAAACAAAAATACGTTCAAAGTTGGAATTGAAATTGAAAACAAAACAACAGTTATCAAATTGAAAACAATTACATCACAATCAATTTTGCATGCAATCAAATAAAGGAACTTGGAGTTCTGGCCATTTGGCTAGAGATCAAAACTAAAATTGTGGATCGAATTTAATGTATAACTCCACCATTTTGCATGAGATAAGGGGAAGAAATTCAAATTGAAGAATACAGAGAAGAGTAAATCCGTTTTTTGGAAAAGGCAAGCAAAAACATACATTTTTAATTATATTTTTGAATGCTTGGAATTTCCCATGCACCAAAGAAGAGAGTTTTCATTTGGATTGTTTTTCCATTCTACATATCCTCATGCGTGGCCAGTATAGGAGGAAAAAAAGCTTAGAACAAAAAAAAAATAGAAAAGGCACATAAATCTGCCTTTAACATACACATGGAAGGAAGGTGCAGAGAACTCATGCGTGGCCTAAAGGAGGAAATAAGTATATTGTCTTTGATTTTGAGGTGAGGCTGCTTACCTTCCAAGCGCATAGGGAGAATAGGGGGAAAGAAGATACAAAACTCTCTATCCATCATGTGCAGGGAGGAAGTGTAGAGAGGAGAGAAGAGGCACGACTAGAGGGAGTTAAGAAGACAAAAGGTAAGGTGCATGACCAGAGAGAAAAGGAAAAGGCACGACAACTAGCAGGGAGGGGAAAAGAACAGTAGGCTGCTCTCTAGCACACGTAGCTAGCAGGTGAAGAGAGAAGGGAAGTGGGCAAGAAATAAGGAGAGGTGTGAGGTGAGTAGGAAATAAGGGAGGAGAGACCTAGACAGAGGTAAGAATGGAAAAGATAAATTGTTGCTTGAGATACATGCACAAACATAGTAAAAAACAAAAGAGGATTTTGAACAGAAGAACAGTTACAAAGAAAAATTGATAGTCAAAGAGCACAAACCAGATTCAAGAAATTACTAGGTAGATTCAATGAAAGCAAATTCACAGTCAATTCAAAAGTGAGTTTCATTTTTTTTTTTTATTCTTGTATTTTAATTTGGATAGAAAATAAATCACTGTTTTCATCAAATTTAGGAAAAAGATCAAACACCAGATTGAGATTTTAGTGAAGACAAAGTATAGATTTGAATAGAAAATTGTAGAATGATCTTGAAAAAAAAAAACTCAAGAGACAGTAGATTTATTATTTTAGGAAATTCTGGTTTAATAAAGATTCATACAGAAAAATTTATATTTCATTTAGATTTAGAAAAGCTTCAGAAAAACGAAAACTGTCAGATAGATTTAATTTTCAAAATGAATGAAACAAAAAAAGGTAGGGAAACATTTACAGAAATACACAGCTGAAAGTTCTTGGTTTAAATTTAAAAGGATAAGATTAAACAATTGTGTTTATTTCAACATGCTTGAAAAGTAAAAGTGGAATTTGATAATTCTCAAGGAATGATTTAAAAATTGCTATGATATGTTTTTGAAAAGATATTATTTTTTTTTAATGGAAATGTGAAAAACAAATTTGAAAGAAATTATTTCGAAGTGAAGATAAATTATATGAGTAAATGAACTGAAAGAATGTGTGCTCATTTATTCCTTTTTAAATATGTACTTAGATTACATACTTGAGATACACCTTCTTTTAAATTTATTTTATTATTTTATTTTAAATGAACTTAATGTTGTTTAAGATTTAAATCTGTGAAATTATTGCATTAAATACCATGTTTTCTTGAAAAATAAAGTGTAGTTCATGTGTTTGTGAAAGATCATTTTGTTTTGAATGGAGCCATGCATGCTTTATAATTGAATGTGCATGACACGTGTTTTGAAAGTTACCTTCCAGGACAGGTGCCAAATATGGGTTTATAGAGAGTGTAGTTTTGCTTTTCCAAAACTACTATTATTTGTCGTGCATGGCATTTTACTTGGCCAAGTAACTTAAGGACCATTGAAATAGATGGAATGAAATTAACTCTCTACCATATCTTAGTATCGAACTTGCTTGTTTCTTAAATGAATTAGAAAAATGAAAATGCTTGTGGATTTACTAGTTATACTAGACATGCACCAGATTCCATCTTGCTTGTTGACTACTTTTAGCTAAGTGATTCGTGCAAGGTCGGGTATTCTTTGAATGACTAAGGAATTCCGGGGAAGCGTAAGCTTTGAGGTTGGGCGGAAAAAGAGCCTAATCCTTGTTCTCGTCTTCATGTTTGAAGATATGCTATTGGATTGAAGATCAAAGGATGATTTATTCATATATGTATTTTATTTAATTATTGTATGACTATTGTCGAACTTAAGGCGACATAAAGCCTAAGACTCGAATTATAAAATTTTGTTACAAATGCTTTTGTATTATGAATGTCGTGTAATATGACACGTTTATGTAATTAATTGGAAGTATTTTGAATCTATTTGTAGAATTTAAGTCGAGATTTTACAATCTTTTGGATTTTATGAAATGTGAGTTTCAACTTTATTTGGAATATAAATGAATTTATTTAAGGAATTATCGATGTTTGAATTAAAGAGTTTCACTCTTTACATAAATCAGCAAGAGCGAGACAAAAAGGGAAAAATTGAGGCCAATTGGCTAGGCCCCTATGTCATCATAGCTAAGTATGGTTCCAGTGCATACAGGCTTGCCACTCTTGAAGGAGAGCCCTTGGAAGAGCCCATCAATATCATGCATCTGAAAAAAATTTATGCCTAAGTCAGCTGGGTTGTGCTTCCTTGAGAAAATATAAAAAAGTAAAAAATTGTCAAAATACAAAAAAATCGGAAAAATTTAAAAAATCCAAAAATAGTAAAGAGAAATAATTTATCCTATGGTGAAAACCACTCTTCGTGGCACCTTGGATAAGTACGTTTGGTGAAAACCTGGCAACAGGTGCCATCCATAGAGGGCTTAATCATTATATACCTTACGTCCTAGTTACTTTATGCTTCCATCCATCCTATCCTCAAATCCTATCCTATCATCCAATTGATCTCATCCTCCCATCAACATCCCATCATCTGTCACATGGTATATTATGATTGAGCATTGGACGATCTATATCTTCTATCTAGAATCCTGAGCTTATTATCCTTAATCTGAGCTTATCGTTGCCTATACATTGTGTCCCATCATCGATCTTGCGTCATCATTTAGGCTCCTCCATCATGTTGGTCATCATTAGATATCATCTTGTCTTTTTCCTTTTTCAAACTACGTTGCCCCTACACTTTCACGTAGGCAAGGTCGATCATTTGATCTACCCCTAGGGCATTTGTCTGTCCAGTCTTTGTCATCCATTGTGGTCTCCATCATCCTCTTTCCGCATTTATCCATGGTATTTTGTTGAACTACAATGGATCTACATTTTCTCATAGGCAAGGATGATCTCTGATCAACCACCGAGCCCCTAAGTCTTTAGGGTGTGTCCGTCTTGTCATCTTGTCATGTCATCAAGTTCCCTATCTTGGCTGGTACTTACAAACAAAATTCTTTAATATCATGAGGTTCAATTAGTTTTAGATATCCTGTGTCATGCCGATCTTTTAGTTTAGTTTCCATCTTTGGTCTTAACATGATGGATCCTTCTTAACAGACCACATCAATCCCATCCACCCTTTTGATCTTGTGGCAAAGGACGTTTGAAATTGATTGTGATATTTTGATGCTTTTGAAATTTTGTTTATCATTTGAGCTCCCTATTATACCTCGCCAGGGTCACCACAATCCATCATATCATGGAGCGCTTTGATTGGTACACATAGGGGTGTATCTTGATCTTTTCTTCTTCTTGTTGTCTTCTTGGTTGTCCCGTGTGGTACCCACCAAGATCTCTGTGGTCTTGTGTTCTGCTGGGGAATCCTTTATGTTTGTGGTTATCCCAATGCCTAGCCTGACCAAATTCCTTGCGACTTTGGGGTGTTGGGATAGCCTTCTTGTTCGTTATGTTTGTTTCATACATTAGAAACATATCTTCCTTGGTTCCTTATACTCTGGCATCTTGTGTCTTGTGCTATAGCAAAAATTAGTGCTCCTAAAAATGGAAAATAGTATTAGGACTGCATTTCATCCTTCATCCCATTGCATTGCATTCATCTCCCCATCTCTTTTTTTCACCTACGACTAGTGATCTTGGTTGTGCAAACATTTGCTTTCCATATCCTTTTCTTCTCCGGATCCACACAGTCTTGATAGGTGCAGTTCCACATCCACCATCCCATCCATCTTTCCTTATTTTTGTAATGATTACAGAGAAAGTACTTGCCATTAAGCTCAAATAACCCCAATCTGCAAATAAAGTCGACCCATTCATGCCTTCCATCCCTATTACATGCCTTTATTTACACTCATTCCCGTGCTAATTTAATTTGGATATTAATATTTGTACGGAATTTAATTACACCCGTCATCATACACCGATCATGATTCACCTAGTTACGTTTGCATTATCATTTCATGGCATTATCATTGTCATTATCATCTTAAGTTATTTGGACTAATATAGATCTGTTAGTCTAAGCATCTTGATTTCATTATCATTATCATTTTAATTTGTTTAGATGGGTCTTAATTGGTTATTCTAAACATCTTAATGCACATCATTATCATCTTAAGTTATTTGGACTAATATAGATCTGTTAGTCTAAGCATCTTGAGTTCATTATCATTATCATTTTAATTTGTTTAGATGGGTCTTAATTGGTTATTCTAAACATCTTAATGCACATCATTATCATCTCAATGCATTACCCATATAGGTTATTTAACATTCTTATTTTAAACATCCTAGTCCATCCCATCTTACATTGTATTGTCATTATCATATTCATTTTAAGTTGTTTAGATTGATGTAGATTTGTTATTCTAAGCATCTTAGCTTAGATTCATTTCATTATAATTTCATTACTCATTATTCCATCTTATATATACATTGTTTTATGCATATACATCCCATTTTTCATCCATTGCATCCTATTGTATTTTCATTTCATAATTAAATCACAATAATATAGTCCATGATACACATGTATCACCACCTACATCACAAATCATTAGTCCATAATCATATCATACATCACATCCTACATCACAACATGTTAGGCATCATGCATATCACATAAGTTATCATAAATGAATATATACATCATAACCATCTGCATATCTCATAATGAATCATGTCCATATACACATCCATGCATAAACATCCATCACATCATAAATGCATAGTCTGAATGAGGGCCATCACCTAATATATAAAATAACAAAATATCAAGTCCATAACAAAATCCATAATAATGTCCATCATATTCATAAATACATATCCATCATGTCTATCCATGATCATCAAATAAAATACAGGTACAAAGTGCCCCTCAACAATGGAGACCACATCAATGAATAGACTGATCTTTGTCTACTCTACACTGTGGAACATGTGGCCTATGTCCCTGTCCCTTGTCTATACACCCTACACCTGTTAAAATATGGATCCTATCATCCTTTTCCTCTCTATCTTGTATTGGCTCCATTTGATCTCTTAGGGGAGTCTGACATTAGTCCCCTGCATGGGGGAGTCTCTCGATAGCTGCTATACCCTCGGGTGTGTGTCCCTACTAATTGTGATGGTGTTGGCATCTGTGGTATCACTTGTACATAGGGAGGTATACGTCGTGTCGGATCTAGGACCTCCATGAAGTAGGCCCCCATGTAGTAGCTGGCCTCCCTCATGTACTCATCCCTCTCTTCCACTTGACCCCTGGCTATGTCTTGCTTTGCCCTGTACCTATCTCATAATCCAGAAAATTGTCTCCTGTCTTGCCTCCATGCCTCCTATGCCATCCTCATTTGATCTATCTTTGCCTACATCTACGCCATCTCCTGCACTGTCACATCTCTCTCACCCTATAGAGTCTATACCTGTCTCTTCGTTGTCTCTGCCCTCTCTAGGACTTCCCCTGTATCTCCCATCACTACCTCTGCACAATCAGTCCTATCCTGAAGCTCATCCCGCTCCCTTTTTAGCTCATCCCTCTCTCTCTTCAGCTCATCCATCTCGCTCCTCATCTCCTCCCTCTCTTGCCGAGCCTCATCCATCTCCCTCCTCATATCCTCTCTCTCCTACTAAGCCTCATCCCTCTCCCTCTGCATGGTATCCCTCTCCTCTGACATCCTATCAACCTCATCTGTGAGAGCCCCATAGTCCATTTGTCCCTCCTCCTACAGTCTCTCTATCTCTTCCTATAGCTTGTCTCTTTCTACCTCTAACTCCCTGAGTCTATGCTTTGTAACCCTGAGTCTTGTATGGGCTCCTACCAGTAAAACTGTCGGATCCTCAGGTGGTTGGTGGTACATATGGTACCATCATGAGTGGCTCTGGATGTATAACCTCCACCTCCATAGGCTGGTCCTACTCTCCTACATCCTCCTTACCTCTCCTCCGCTATTTTCCTCCTCTCCTACCCATCTGTCACTACTGTCCTAACCTCCTCTCATCATCTGACCCATAGCCTAGTGCCTCTACAATCGGGTGCATTGTTGTGATCCATCATAGAATGTGAGTCACCCACCATGTAGCGTATCTCATGATCACCCCTACATCTGCCTCTCCTCCTATCCTCCCTGGATATGGTGCTGGCTACACATCCTCCTACCTCTATTTGTAAAAATCTTCTATGATCGTCTCACCCCACAATTGCTCTCGGGTAATCCGATGAAATATCTGAGGCCCTGGTGAGGTATCCTACATCACCCTAAACTATCTCATCACCCTGTCTGGTCGGTGGAACTCGATGATATGCGGGTCCCTCCTGATAAGATAGTAGACTACATAGAAATACCCTTTGTGCCTCCTCTCATTTGCCCTCCATCTACTGAACCGTCACTCCAAGTATGGTCTCCATATGATCTGATCTCCCTATAGATCGTCTAGTATCCTCCTCCATCCCTCTAGATCCCTCATTTATTTGTAGTGTAGGCACCAACCATACTCTGCCTCATACCAGTATGCTACTGGTAGTGTCTCATCCTAATCTCCCACTATCAACTCACCTAGGCTAGTCACACTGATGTTCCCTCAGACCCATATCTGCAACAATGTCATGTGTGTCACACTAAGGGCTCTCCTATGGAAGACAACATGCATATATCTATATAGCTGAGCCAGTACACATGCACCCCATGTGAACTCTCCCTCTCTCCTCTCGATAATATGTCGCACAACCTCAATAACCTCGAAGCTGCAAAACCTCTCATTCCTATTCGGCAATAGGATCCAACTAATGAACCCAC
The DNA here is from genome assembly GCA_007115665.2 of Sequoiadendron giganteum. NCBI lineage: Eukaryota > Viridiplantae > Streptophyta > Pinopsida > Cupressales > Cupressaceae > Sequoiadendron > Sequoiadendron giganteum. Next base: position 95,504,705 of record CM021106.1, read on the forward strand.
ATAGGTATAACAAAAATGGAGGTACCTCCAACCCTAGACATCGATCCAAATCCATGTCTGCTCCCTGGATAGGGAGATCCACTCGTCCAAAAATTTCTCACATTCTTTTCTTGCTCTAGCCCCTCGCTCCAAGTCTAGCTAACTAAATGCCCTCTGATGGGTAGACGCGGTATCCCTCATACATCCTCCAGTGTCATTATCATCTCCCTTATCGGGAGATGAAAATTTGAAGTCTCTGAGCTCCACCTCTCCATCAACATGGTCAGTAGTGGTCGATGCGCCCTAGTGTTGGGGTAACCCAACATCTGTAGTAGACTTGCCTATGCTAGGGCTGCATGGTCCTCTTGACCCCATCGTTGTGATGGTAGCCTTCAGTACGACCGAGTGTCTCTCGCACGTGAAAAGTGTGTCCAAACTCTGCATCCAAATCACACATCTTGTCAATAATCCATCGTTTCATCTTTTTTTCCTATCATTATTTCATTCCTCTCTTTATAATTTCATCCCTTTTTCTCTCTCTTTTATTTATTTTCTTTTATCTGAGCTGCACCCTCGATCAATTCTCCCTTTATGGGGACAATCCACCTTTCCCCCCTTTTTCTTGTCCCTGCGTGTCGTCCAGACGATGACTGTCTGAGCGAATTCGCCTATGTGATGGGCGAGCTTGCCTATCTGAGTGAAATCACCCATTAGACGAGTGATTTCACCCATGGGTGAGATCACCTGTCGGGTGGGCAACCTCACCCGTCCTAGGCGACCTTGCTCATCCTTGGCAGTCCCGCCTATCAGGCGAGCGGCTCTGCTTGTCCCCAGGTGACCCTGCTCGTGGGGTAGGCAATTTCACCCATCCTCGGGTGGTCTCACCCATGGGGCAGGCAAGTTCACCCATCCCTAGGCAGCCTTGTGCATGAGATAGGCACATTCATCCATCCCCACGCAATCTCCCCCTTGCAGCAGGCGAGTTCACCCGTGTCAGGCGACCCTGCCCGTTTTTCGGACAAGTTTGCTGGTAGTGTGGGCAGATTTACCCCTATCCTTGTTCGTCCTTCTCCCTTGGGTGAATTCACTTCCTCCATAGGAAAATTTTCCTTTATCCCATCCATGCCACCCAAGGGCGATTTTGGATCTTCAGATGGGCAATTTCGCCCATTTGTCAGTAACCCATTTCTTGTCTAGCTAAATCCCAACAACCCAAAAACTCAAATATGCAAAAACTTATAAAAAATTATCTGAAATAAAAAAGAAGGTTTTTGGCACTAACCTGGTGGGGTACTATGCGCTGGTAGTAGAACTCACACACGTCCTCACCTCAGTGGATGAGCTCATCATCCATGAATCCCTCGTCCTCGCACGCCATGTCAGCTATCCTTCTCACCTTCTTCCTCTCTCTCTCTTGCTAACTCAGCTTCCAAATGTGCAAATGGTGAATAGAAATTTCTAAAATTAATATATATCCTGTTTCCCTCCCTTTTTAACCTTTTTAAGTTTTAGGTATTTTTACCCCTTATTTAACCCTTTTTAATTTAATTCCTCCTCTTTCTTCCGCGGGCCGCCGTTTGCACCTTGTTTATCCATTTTCCTCCATTCAAAAGCCATTTTTTTGGGTTTTTTGAGCTCTATCATGTGGTACCTTTCGTTCCTCCATATGAAGAAGTTACTTGAGGCCCCTTTTTCTTCCCCATCCGCCCTCTCGAGGGGGCACACCCTGTCATTTTCCTTTGTTCCTTCGTCATGTCCATTTTCCCATGACACTGGGGTGTCTTCTTTCATTTTCTTTGATTGGATAGCTCAGACCACCTTTCCCATGCTAGGGCATCATTTTCTAGTCCATTTTTCTATCAAGTCACCTATATTTTATTTTTCTTTGAAACACTGTTATTCTAACAGTATTTCAAAGATGGGAAAAATGTAGACATATGAATTTGACCTCTCCTATAAGGTCAAATTTGTCCCCTTTATTCTTCTATCTCGCCTTTCCCATTGATGTTAATTAAATGATTTATTTAATTAATATTTCCCCCTTTCCCTAATGTTCTTAAGTTATGTAATTTAAATAATTTACCTTTATCCCATTTCCTCTCTAAATTAAATAAATACTCCAATTTTTTTAATTTAGTCATTTATCTTTATGAATTTAAATCAATATTTAAATTCATTATTTTCTCTCTCCTAGTCCCATCCTCCGTAACCTTTCCTTAATCTGGATTAATTTAATTAATCTTTGATTAGGATGTGCACACCCTTAATGAAGATTAATGTCACTTCCTCCATCTTAGCCCACTTGCCTTAATCCTTCATTAACCACCTTAATCTCTTGTTTGCATAACCTAATTAATTTATTGGGTCACCTTAATCCTTATGCTATTTATGGCATACCCCCAAGTCAAGATTTTATTAAATGATTTCTCCTTTTGGAAAAGGCAACCCCTTCCTTAATTCACATTTATTCTTCCTAGGCCTTTTAAGGAATTTTAAGTTCCTCAAAAGTCTCATCACCCACATGGGGACAAGGACCTCCTTTATGAGGAGATCTTTCCCATTCCCAAGTTACAATGAAGTACCTCCACCTCATGTTTCTTGACACCTCACCCGTCACATGTCAAGATATGAGAGCTTGTGAGTTATCAACTCACCCTAGCCCTTGATCTTGTCCAAGGTGGTTGCATCTTGAACTTTCATTTTTTAGTGGCTTTTCCCCTAAAATTAGAGGAATTTGGCCTCATTTGCAACATTCAAATTTTGAACTTTGCAACACATGAACATTCAAGCACTCAAGCAATCAATCAAGCACTCTCAAGCATCCACCATTTCTGCAACTTTTGAGCTGATTTTGCATCCATATCAAGCATCTATCCAAATACCCACTTGCATCATTAAATTCCTCATCTCATCCACATCGTTTTACATCTAGTTTCGTGCTATTTACCATTGAAAGGAGAACACAAATCAAATGATCAACATGGCCAACCAAATCATCAACTTGGACAAGTTACAACACTCTTTTGTATTTCATTTTGTTCAAGTTCAACTAGGCCAATTGTTGAGGTGTTGTTTGTGTTTTTCCTTGTTTGCATTTACTTTCGTTTTGCATTTTAGACTAGGAAAATTCACCTGCACATAGTAGCATAGCACTTGGGTTCATGACATGGATTAACCACCTCATGTGGATTCATTAACTTTTGTGGTTGTATCAGCCATCAATAGGTCGATCTTTTGGTACAACGACAACCATCTGTACAACATTGTATCATTTCAAATAGGTTGTAAACCACCCCTTCTTTCTTCTATCCTATTCTCTATGGGCAGTGAGTCCACTGAAAAATTGAGTCCACCTATAGTTAGAACTGCAATATACTATATCTGAATATAATATATTGTGAGGTAATCCTCACCGTGGTTTTTCCCATTTTGGGTTTTCCACGTAAAAATCTCGATGTTCATGTGTTATGTGATGTTGTGGATGTTTCATGCTTTCTTTGCTTATATCAGTTGAATGTGCTTTGATAATTGGATGGCTAATGTTTGAATGGTTTAATAGAATATTGATTCACCCCCCCTCTTAGTATTTCGAGTGTTCAACAATATCATCATCTAGCCAAGGAATTTGAAGACCAAGAAAGAAGGATAACTCACCTATCATAGACATTTCAAATTCTTTTTGCATTTCTTTAGTAAACTTCTTGCACTTTAGATCATTTCCACCAAAGATTATGTCATCAACATATACAATAAATATAAAGATTATTTCATCCTTAATCTTGAAGTAAAGATTACTATCTATGATACCTTTCTTGAAACCTTGCTGATGCAAGTACTTGTCCAACCTTGCATAAAAAGCCTTATGAGACCATACAATGCCTTTTTGAGTTTGCACACCATGTTTGGGTCTTCTAGTAACTAGAATCCACCAGAGTTCTTTATGTAGACTTCTTCCAAATATCCATTCAGGAAAGCTTATTTGACATTGATTTGATATAATTTGAAGTCCTTGTGGGATGAAACAGTAAGAAACATTTTGATTGCTTCCATTCTTGTTGCCAGAGAAAAAGTCTCCTCAAAATAAATTCCTTCTACCTATGAATAGCCTTTACATACCAGTCTTTCTTTGTTTCTTACAACTTCTCCATTTTCATTCAACTTATTCCTAAATACCCACTTTGATCCTATCACATTCTTGTTTGCAAGCCTTGGAACTAGTTTCCAAGTCTGATTCTTCTCAATCTAATTCAATTCTTCTTCTATTTCTTGTATCCATCCTTCATCCTTGCTAGCATCAACAATGTTTTTTGGTTCTATCTTTGATAATAAAAAAAAGTTTACTTCTTCATTTGTCCTTGCAAGTCTTCTCCTGATTAGTACTCCTTCATTCTTATCTCCAATGATATAATATTCTAAATGATTCTTTTGAAAATACTTGGTAGGAGTATTATTAGTAGGGAGGTGCATTAGATCTATAATTCTCAATTTCATACATATTCTTATATAGATCTTAATCAACCTTAATATATATACTTTCAACTATCTTTCCCAATTTTTTTTGTAGCACCTATATGATTTACTCTGAGTTGAATATCCAAGAAAAGCACCTTCATCAACTCTTGAATCAAACTTCCCCAAAACATCTTCATCTCTTTTGATGTAACATTTACCTCCAAAAATTCTAAAATACTTGATAGTTGTTGGTATTCCATGTTGTTGATGCTTAAAATTATCACTTCTAGGAAAAAAAATACTATGAGAAGTTTCATAGACTTGGGACTTAATTTTATTGTTTGTAAAACAATCTATGGGATTTTAGAAGTTGACTCTTCAAATGCTTTTAGAGATAAAGGGAAGAAGGAAAGAAGGAAAAACTGAAATAAAATTAACAAGGGCGATATGCTGTAAACACCTTTGGTATTCACTAATAACTTTCATAATATAGATCAAAACCTTAAAACATCACAGACAATTTAAAATAGTGCTTGCATGATTTAAATCCTATAATATTTTTTGAAGCTTATACTATAAAAGCAAAAAATTAGAAACCACAAACAACTATTAATTCCACATAGCTTAACATGGAACACCACATCCTCTTCATTGTTAGATGGAGAAAAAATTACGATGTCTTAAAGGCACAATAGAGAGGAACCATATTCCTTGACAAAGATAACATCCCAAAATAAATAGGTGTCATTTCCTTGCATGGTTGGGACTCTCGAGGTTGAGAAAACACAACACCTAGAACCTTGAAGAAACCTAAAGTATCCTGCATGTTTCTATCATGAAAAATTGGCAACAAAATCAACTCTTAAAAATATTTCAGCACACACTCGTATGTGATCTGCAGATCCCAAGCTTGGTACTAGCTTAATTCCTAGTAGCCTCAAAATATCGACACATGCCCCACTTAGACTTGTCATGGCCACTTGACCAATGGTGCATGTTTTTCCCTCGAAGAGGATTATCTCACTCTTTGAAGAACGTAAGGATGACACATGGAGGCTGGTATCCATCCCTTGAATCTACATACATTTAGTGTATTGAGAATGTTGGTGCCACCAAGTGGTACCTCAGTATTGTATCAAAATATAATTGATCATTATTTGCAATGAGTGAGCATGGTAGTGCCACATGTATCCAACAAGGAAACCCACACATAAAGTGAATCCTACCAAGGCTGCAAACTAGAAGATAAGGCTAGAGTTGAACACCCAGATTGCAGTTGCATCCAACTTGGTGTTAAGGAACACATCTCAAAAGTGTGGATATGATCCATAAGTTTGGTGACTTACAGGGGGAATCTAGTTGTAATGGAGAACCCAAAATATTTAATACACACAAAATAAATGAAGCTGCAAAAAGGGGGAGGCTTGCAACACCAAATTTTTTTGGAGGGCAACCTTCAAAGGTGCCCATTCCTCCTCAAAGGGCTGAGCTTTCTTCTTCAAAGCATCAAAAACTATGTCCAAATCTATAATATCCTTATAGGAGATGCTACTTAAGCTCTGCACAACCACTTTCATTCAGAACTCGAGTTGCACAAGGGTCTAAAAATAGTCTCCACTTTGGAGACGCTTAGTGCTTACCTTAGGTTTGCAAATATTGTTTGGTCATTCTATTTTGTGACCAATAGATCCTTAATGTCAACCTTTGAGAGGATTGCGTTAATAGGGAGGAATGGGGAGGGGAGTCTTAACCAGAAAAAATGTTCAATATGTCCCTTCCTTTCCCGAAACACTCATTCCAGGACCTCTAGATATGCTTTACATTTTGTAGCTACCTTGTTGCAGCTCAAGAATTTTATTTTTCTAGCCACCTTCTTTTGGTCGATCACCCCACTACCTGGAGTGATTCATTAGTTATGCTATATATATATATTCTCCACTCGAATTTGTGAATCTTTGATCTTTAGGGAAACAAAGGCAAGGGTTTTCTCTACAGGCGTGATTACTTGAGTGGTCAATCACTGTGATTTAGTGACAAATCTGAGTTTTGGATTCAAGTGTGAAGCCACATTTATAATACTTTCCTAATATGATGCATACAATTATTGAGCCATTGGGGGGACACTTGCAATATGAGACTGGTCTATACGGTTCTATTTCAACTGTTGAATTTCTCAATCCTTGACCTGGGATTTTTGTTGCATATGTTTTTGCACACTTAATGAATTCAAAAGGCTCTTTTGGGCTTGCACCAACTCTGTCTCCTTCTATTTTAGCTAACTTTTTTCTGCTTTCTTTGCTTTCTTCAAGCCATCTAACTCAACCTTCAATTTGACTACTTGTATTTGTAATTGGGTTTTCTAACTAAATTCCATTTGGAAGCTTTCAAGAGTAACGCGATTCTACAAACTAGTTCTCATTCTTGCGAGGTCCATGTCATTAGATTTATCCTCTACCTTGTAGCGATCAACTGTAGCCTTCATATTTGTAATCTCCTAATATTTCTTTTCCAGTTGGTGGTTGAACTTGATGTACTCCATTGCTATGGCCTTTTGCATTTCTTCCATGAGTTCCACCTTTTCCACTAGTCTTGCTTGGTTGAGGTTCAGGTCGATGACATAAAAAGAAGATGCAGGAGAGAGATGAGGGTGAGAGATGCATACCTCATGTTAAGTGGTCGAGGAGACTATGTAATAATAGGAGGTAGTGTTGTCTGAACGGTTGTTGTTGCACCAAAAGATCAACTTGTTCATGCCCGATACAACCGCCATAGTTAGCAGATCCACGAGAGGTGGTTAGTCCATGTCATGAATCCCTAGGGGAGCATTGACCATATGCCAATAAGCTCCCCCTCAACATTACCCAAGGGGATTCAAACTCTACACCTTTGGCTCTGATACCAATTGCTGGCCCAACAATTTTCTTTGCACCAAAAGATCAACCTATTCATGCCCGATACAATTGCCAGAGTTAACGGATCCATGGGAGGCGGTTAGTCCATGTCACGAATCCCTAGGGGAGCGTTGACCATTTTCCAATAGGTAGTTGTGTCAAAACCATGGACAGTGGCGTCTGAATGGGAGGTTTTGAATCTATCACAAATTGAACTGCCTCTCCTCATGATAACCCTAGGGCTCCTTCATCAACTCTTAGGCCTATTTTGACATGGGGCTTCTTATAGGTCATTTTAGGTATCCTCCACATGTCCTATCCTTGTGAGCCCAGACCACCATGTTCATAGCCCATTTTATTAGCAATGGATACCCTTGAAGTATATTTCTACTTCAAGGCCTCATCCACATCATGCAACAATGTGTAGTCTATCACTAGTCTCCTTTTCCATTTCACCCTATCCTTCCTTCTCAATTGTTTTTCTTTTCTTTAGTTAGGGCCTGAAGGGAGAGCTAGCGGGTTGCGCCTCAATGCCATGCTGGGTGGCACCAACTTCCTATCGCTCTTGAGGAACTTCTTGTTGTTGTGGAAGGGGTGATGTTTGTGGGCTTTGAATCTCATAGCTCTCCTCTTTGTTTGAGGTGGTCTCTTCTTCTTCTTTGATTGAATCCTCTTCTTTGGCCTTGGTGTCTTTAGGGTAATACTCATTCCAAATCTTCTCAAATTGCTCGTCAGTGTCAACCATGTCAACACCAACCTTTGTTTGGACAATTTCTAGCTTGTATTTCTAGAAGGCCTCCATCTTTTTTCTATTCCAGCCTTGTGATTCAAGTTTTTACTTGAATATTTTTGTTATTTTCTTTGCGGGGTCAAAACTTTGCACCTAATTATAGAAGGATTCCCATGGGTGGCAAGTGTCCTTGAAGAATGTTGATAAATTAACAAAATTTTGTGGGTCTTCATCCTTCAAAGATTTCTTCTCTTCAAAATAAGGTCGGGGTTCATGGGTAATAGAGATTCCAATATATAGAGAGGCTATGCAACCATTCAGGTCATAGCTCCATGGATCATTTATTTGATCCAAGCCAAGCTCTACCAATTTGAACATAAGAAGACACCCTTATACTCTTCTATTAATTGTGATGCCTTCTCTTGAAAAGAGGACATCATACATGGCCCTCTTCTTGTGGCCTATATCGTATGCTGAGTCCACTAAATTGAGCTGGCAAGCCAACTCTAGAGCCAAGACCCTATTCATGAGTGTGTGCAAGAGCCGAAATAACTCATCCTTTCAAAGCCATGGACCTTAATGAACATGTAGTTAATTTTAAAGAGCCAATCGCATTTAGTTTTGGAGCTCTCAAGACATTCTTGATGGTCTTTTTTCATTTGATTGGTGATGGGCTTTGGGCTAAGCTCAATTAAGACTAGGCACATGAAATATTCTAAGAAATCATGGTAGTCAGATGTGATCGATAAGATGTCGGTGTAGGTAAATACAAGGATTACCTTGTTGGGGAAGACATCCATCTCGGTGAAGTTGATTGGAAAAAAGGGAGACAAAAATTTAGTATTATGAGAGAGAATCAAATGCAGAAGAAAAGAGGAATACCTAAAAGTATTCTACACTAAAAAATACACCAACTGGTAGTGAATGGAGTTAGTGATGGTGTCAACAAAGCCCATCAAATAGGCTTTATCTCTAGATACTATCTTTAGGTGGAAAGTGGCGCCCAATTGGAAATTGTAGTCTTGGGCATTAGAATCCAACCGAAAAATAAAATCCAAAATAAAAGAGGTGTCTTTCATATCTTGTGCCCAAAATCTTGAGAGAGCAATAGGCAAGAGTGGTACCTCTGTGTTGCTAGAATGGAGAGCTACTTTTAGGAACTCCATTTTCCATTCACGAGTGATCCATACTTTTTTTAGACAATCTTCATCACATAAATCTATAGTGAAATTATAGGGAATACAAAGCTTCTCCTTAATCTTTGTTGTACTAATCACCACACTTATTTGATTTCCTTGGATAATGCCTTCCTCTACATCATATTTTTGAGAATGGAGAGCGATAAGCTCTGGAAATGGGTACATGAGGGGAACCATGTAATTTGATAGGGTAGAAGTCCACTTTCTATAATTGAAAGATAAAGTCTCACTTACGAGCCTTCACAAGCATGCATGTGTGGTGGCCTCTCTTAGGTGTTTTATATTTGTAGATAACTTAGGATAAAAAATATCATCTACACTATTGTAGTCCATCACATTATCTTTGTAGGATCCCTTTGTGACAATTTTTACAAATATCAAGGGTAGCTTAGGCGAAATGGTCGTGGAAGTGTATGCCTCAATTCCTTCAAATTTAGGAGGAATATCTCCAGAGATTGACGCTGCACTTGGTTTTATTTTCTTTGAATACTTGCACCTATATGAAGACCCAAAAGGCTCCATCTCTACTTCACTAAAATATATTTTCATGCTCCTTTAAAGCTGTAGCTTATCAGATTCTATTTGTGGTTATGAACTCAATTCTACACTCAAATTTATGCTGAAGGCTTCCCCACTTGAGCTTGTGTCCATGACAATTCAGAATGTTAGAGTGTTTCATTTGAGGAGGAGTAAGGTATTTATTGATTACCACCTTCTTAATGTAATCACTACACAACTTTTGGGATTTTTTTCCCATTTAATGAAAAGGATAACATACACGCTTGAGGATCCCTTCCTAAAAGACTTGGCAAGATTTTTACGGGAAGTTATACAATAAGAGTTCCCTATGCATTAATTATAGAGGGAGTGGGGTGTATTTTGTGGAGGCATTTAAAATGAGGAGAGCCAAGGTGTGGACACTTGGCAGAAGCCAAAAGGATGATAGCACAATATGTTGGTGAAACTTATTAGCAAAAAGAAACATTAACATAAAAGGGAAACTATCTAATTATGTACAAGGGAAGGAAATATCTTAGTTAAAGTGATTCAAGTGGATTCTGTTAACCATAATCTCTAAGGTATTGCCTTCTTCATCTACCAATTCAAACACATTTCTTTAGCGATTTTTGATAATACAAAATGGTCCTCTCCACAATGAATCAAATTTTGCATGCTAGAATGGCCTTGCGAACCTTTCCTTGTACTTCAAAGCTATCTGTAGGCTTGAAGCCTAGGTTAAAGGATTTCTTGTTGAACCACCTTTTTACCACTTGCTGGCGGCCCGCCATAGCATCACTAACTTGTTCTCTTTCTTCCTAGAGGCTAAGCAATTCTTCTAACCTGACTTCAATAACTCCATTCTCTTTGATTTCAAGAGATTTTAATAGCTATAGGGCGGGGACTTCTTTTGAAATGGGCATCACTGCTACTTTCCCATAGACTAATTTGTATGGAGATGTTTTTAAGATTTGCTTGGAAGTGACTTGATCAACCCCTAGTGTCATCCATAGATGTTTGTGCCACTCCCTCTATTGATCTGAGTCCATTCTCTTAAGTAACTTGAGAATATTTTTGTTTGTTGATTCTACCAACCCTTTACCTTATGGGTAGTAGTTAGATGAAGTCTTAAGGAAAATGTCATTCCTAAGTGAAAATTATGAGATCCTTGAATTGAGGAAGGCCCTCATATTATCAAATATAATTATTTTTAGGGGGGAAATCTTATAACCAGTTCCTCCAAGAAATTGAGGATCACCTTTTTGGTTTCTTCTTTTAAAGGAACCACTTCCATCGACCTTTTGAAGTAATATGTGGTTGCGAGTATCCATTTATGAGCCACACTAGACATGGGATTGATCATCCCAATGAAATACAAGCCCCAATGTGCAAAAGGCTCATCATTCACTATCAGGTTCAACAACATAATTGAACTCTTTCATTTTCCTATGAAGAATTAGCACTACTAGCATTTCTTTACTTCTTGAAATAAATTTGAGAACATGATTAGATAGTAATTCTGGGGGCGCATAATCTTAATGGAAGTCATTTTTGTTGAGAAATGACCACCTAACAGATTGAAATGCATATCTTACATGATCTTGTTGGCTTGTTGTTCAGTGACACACCTGAGGAGGATACCATCAAAATTACTTTTTGAATAGGATCCCTTGAACTAGCGTGTAATAATCTCCTTAGAGCATGTAAAACCTTCTCTTATGCATGGGGAAAATTTTTTAGTATCGACCAATTTACGTGAAGCTGGTCCTATCAACAACCTATGACTCGTTAGTCTGATACTAATTCACAAAACTATCTTCGGTGCATCATGCTCATCCATCAAGATATATGTACATTGTGCCAAGTATTCACAAAGCCCCCTCCCTCAAATTACCTTGGTTGGTATGACTTCAATATCATATACTCTCCAATTCTAGGGTGGGATACATATACCATTATCTTATTTCCTGACACTAAGTGCTTGAACTTCTTAAGACCCTTGATGATGGCGAAGGCCTGCTTCTCAAAAAATTTATACTTAGTTTCATACCCTCACACAATCCTTGAGTAGAACATAATGGGGTGCTCACCTTTTCCTTCACCCTCTTTTTGAGTTAACACAATTGTTAAGCTATGTTCGCTTCCATAAACATACATGAAAAAATCGTTAGTGAATTCAGGATTGACCAGCATGGGAGCAATGGGTATTGCATCTTTAATTTTATCAAATGCTATCCTTCCCTTAGTGGTCCAATTGAAATCTTGATCTTTCATTAACATGAGAGTGATGGGCCTTACCAACGCTACAAAGTTTGATATGAACCTGCTGACAAAGTTATCCTTTGCGAGGAAAGATTGGACTGCCTTTTTATTTATGGGTAGAGGTAAATCTCTAATAGCTCACACTCTCTTCAAGCCAATGGAGATGCCTTCTTTGGATACCACATATCCTAGTTTTTTGCCTTGATGTACTCCAAAGATGCATTTCTTAGGGTTTAGGGTATCCCATACTCTTGGAATTTTTGATTTTTTAATTCCAAATGGTCAAAATGGTGTTCCTTCTTCTTGGAGAATACTATTATATCATCCAAGTAGATGAGTATTATTATATTTGATTAAGCCCTGAAAGACTATATCCATGGTCTACTGGAAAGTAGCCCTCGCATTGGAGAGGTCAAAAGGAATCTTTGCATATGCAAAGGTCCCCTACTTTGTGGTGAAAGTTCTTTTATGTTGATCCTCTTCCTTCACCCATACCTGACTATAACTAGAGAAACCATTGAGAAGAGAGAACATCTCTCAGCCCACAACTGTTTGGAGGATTTTATCCATAGAGGGAAGGGGTAATGGTCCTTCAAGGAAACTTTGTTTAAATCTCTAAAATCCACATAGATTCCAATTTCGCCATTCTTTTTCCTCATAAGAACTAGATCAAAGAACCATACCAAATGCTTGATGGGGTATAAGATTCTTGAATTGATTAGTTTCCTTAGATACTAAGCCATGAGGGACTCAAATTTTGGATTTACTGGCCTCTGCCTTTGGTGCACTGGTTTAGCTTGCTCAACCAAGTATATTGTATGCTATACCACCTTGTGGTCATACTCTTTTAGGTCATCGAAGGTCCAAGCTACAACCCCTTCATAGTCATTACAAAAGGATATCAATCGATTCTTATCCTTTTGGGACACCTCTTTCCCAACCTTTAATTTTCTTCCACCTCCTACATCAAGTTTGGAGTAATCACTTTTATTTAGAACAAATTTTTTTTTTCTCTCTTGGCATCATCAAAATCAAATAGATTCTCCAAGGTGATCAACCCCTCTGGGGGTTTGTTAGTCCTAAGTTGTAAGATCTGATCTTTGTATGCTTCTTCAATCTTTAGTTGCAACTTCTCTATGAATTTTCATGACTAATTAAGGAATGTGGAAATTTGTTCATCACTTTGAAATAATTTCCAATTTTGATCATTGTCTGACAAAGCGGGTTTGATAAAAACCCATACCACATGTTCATTCATTAACAAATTGATCACTAGGTCAAATTGTGAACCAACCATTGCCATTCAGTTTGATTATGCATTCTTTGTCCTTGGGATGATTTTAATATTGAAGGCTTTGAAGGCTTCAATTAGATCCCACACCCTATGCCATTAGGATCTCATGCAGATGTTTTTGGTGGCTGCGGTTCCTCTCACCTATTTTACTACTAGTTCAAAATATTTGAACACTTTTATCTGCTTCACACCCATGTGCTTAGTGAGGCTTAGGACATGAAGCAAGGCCTCATATTCAACATCATTATTTGTACAAGTAAATTGGAAGTAGAAAGCTCTAAGGTTTTCTTCCCCAATAGGAGATACCAATTGTGTACCAACCCAAAACCATTTTTGCATCTTGCACCATCAAAATGCAGTCCATAGACTAGACTTAACTTTAGAATCTTTACTCTAATCTTCTTGCTTCTTCATAATATCAGGAATGAATTGGTACTCATCATGGATCACATAAGTCCCAAAACCAGTGGCATGAAAGTTCCCAAATGAATTGTTCTTGATGAGGACCTCTTCTTCAGGGCTCCTATTTTTTGTCACCTCCTCTTCTTCAAGAATTTCTATGCAATACATTTCTTTCTTTGAGAATGATATATGTGCAAATTTTAAATTTATCATGGCATCATCAACAATGTACTTCAGGTGTAATGGCTCAGATAGCACCTTCATTTTTGAGCCATATTTGGTCCTTAAGATCAAGTGGTACAAATCTAGATATAGGTATTCACCTATTTTGGCTATGAAATCCCTTGATAAACATAGTTTGAAGACTAGAAAAATATCAATGACAACCACCTCTTGGACACTGTGATGCTAGGACAAGAATGCAAAGTCAAGGGGAGAGATTTGATGACCCTTATAGTTTGAACCTTCTTCCCATCTAATTGCATAAATCCTTTATCTAAGGGCTCATACTGAAGTTACAACACATCCAAAATTTTCTTGGGCATCACCGTAGTGATGGCAACATAATCATTCATGGAATTATGCAACAACTTATTTCTGATAATAAGATTGAAATAGAAAGGGGTGGGTTTTGTTTTACTTACCCCTTCTTTGGGATTAATGAGTGCAGATGGTACATGAGGTTGTGCATTCATGCTCCACATGTGGGTTACTTTATCTAGGCCTCTCTTGGTCTTCTAACACTTCCCATAGTATATTTTTTTGCTCAAGAATTGATAGAATGTCCCAGAGAGAAACATTGGCTGGATACTTTTTCAGTTGCTTGACCATATTTAATGACCCTTGAGGTTGAACCTTGGGTTCCTCCATTTTGATATGTACTATATCACTCTACTTTTGATATATTGGGGGTGATTATTGGGGGCCTGAATTCTTCTTGAAAGTCACCTTAGGCCTTGTGAAAGATTCTTGTGTTTCAGCCAACTTCTTCTTAGAGTGCATGTAATAGTCTAATTGGACTTGTGGAGCTCTTACTACGAGGATCATATTTACAAATAATGCATCCTCACCTTCCAAACACAATAAAAGCACATGTTCTAGGGCTATCTCTTCTTCTTGCTCTATGGACATACCTTGCACTTGCACCATCAGGACAACATTCTTGACACCATGGGATTAGAATCCATAAGAGGATATGTCGGGTGTGTTCCCTTGTCTTCTTTGCTCAGAAACCCTTTGTTGTAAATTTCCTCTAGGAAAATTTTGGGGTACATCATTGCACATAAAACAACATGCATTTGAATCAACTGCCAAGTTTTGGTCAACAACCAACTCCTTGTGCGGATTCAATAGGATTATTTTAAAAGGGGTATCAACTAGGACAATTTGATTTGTAGGTCGTGCTTGGTGATTTAGTCTTTGTCTTCCGCGGTATTGGTTGTGATGGTTATGATGGTATGGCGACCTCCCATCTTGGTAATTCTAAGAAGGGGGGCTTCAAAGGCATGGCTTACTGCCTTTTGATATTTATTATCTAATTGGAATTTTTTTGCAAGATGTTCTTCATATCATTCATCTTTACAACTAGCGATGATGAAGCAATTGCACTTATTTGGGTAGCTGGATACACATACATAAGGGGTACAACTTCCAAGGTGCTAGGGACCTCCTCTTGGGGTAGTGTTGCTAATTATAGGAACATAGGTATTGGCGACCATGGGGGAAGCTTTTTGACGTCTATCAATTTGTTCTCTACTCGGATAGCTAGCTTGTAAGAATCTAACAGTGTCTAGCCTTTGAGTGATTGGATCATCATAGCTATATTTGAGTTGAAATATTTGAGGTAAAAGACAATAGCCATGCCCACGGGTGGGCAAGCTACAACCGAGATTCTTTGCAAGGTTTTATGGAACCTTGTATTAAAATATATAATAGCCTCTTATGGGAGTCTTTTGATAGTAATTATCTATTGAAGGGGGATGATCGGTCTCCCTTTTCATTGAATCGATTGAAGAATGCATCCCCAAGCTGATATCAAGTGATAATGGAGTTGGGCACCAAGGATCTATACTAGTCAAGAGCTTTCTCTTTGAAAGAGGAAGCTAGTAGCCTTAAAGCTACATTTTTTCTATAACATGATGTATTGTGTAGACATTTGCTACACCTTGAAGATGCTCCACAACACTTTTAAAATCCTCCCCTACGAATTTGTTGAGTTCCTTTAAGGTGTTTGCAAGAATAGGATCCCAAGTAGCTAGAGCTACTGGAGGGTTAAGTGGGCTATCACTATTCCACACAAAATAATTTATTGGTGGTCCTAGTGTAGCCATTTGTGGAGGTTGTTGCATTGTGCTTTACCCTTTAGCTCTTTGGAGAGTTACAACCACAAGAGGTGGTAGCAATAAACTTGGATTTTGTGCTCCAAATGACCTTGTAATAGGCCTCTGACTCATAAACTCTAGCTTCTAATCAAGTAATTATTGGTTTGAGTCCCGCCGAGTGTGCCAAAAAAGGAATTGTTGATGCTTAAAACCATCACTTCTAGGAAAACAACATCCTATGAGAAGTTTCAAGGATGTGGGACCTAATTTTGTTGTTTGTGAAATGAGATTTGGGATTTTAGAAGTTGGCTCTTCAAATTCTTTGGGAGAAAAAGGGAAGAAGGAAAGCAAGATAAAATGAAATAAAATTAACTAAGGTGATACACCGAAAAGACCTTTGGTATTTACTACTAACTTGCATAATATAGATTAAAACCTTAAAACATTTCAAATAATTTAAAACAGCACTTGGATGATTTAAAGCCTGCAGTATTTAGCGAAGCTTATACTATAAAAGAAAAAAAAATAGAAACCATAGAAAACTACTAATTCCACACAGCTTGACAAAAAAAACCATGTCCTCTTCATTGTTTGATGGAGAAAAAGTTACAAAGGCCTAAAGACACAATATAAAATATTCAATCCTTCTCATGAGGGGCACTTGTTAAGGTGTTTGAAATGAAAATAATAAAATTATGCTATCTCTATTCCAAACCTAAAAAATACAATCTATTCTCTCTAAAAAATGGTTAACAAAAATCTTGCTGAGAGAGGAACTAAAAATTAGAACTAGAACCCTCGACAAAGATAACATCCTAGAATAAATAGGCGCCACTACCTTTCATGGTTGGGAATCTTGAAGTTGAGAAAACATGACACCTAGAGCCTCAAAGACACCTGGAGTCTCCCACGTGTTTCCATGATGAAAACTTAGCAACATAATAAGATCTTATAAATATTATGGCATGTACTCATATGTGATTTGTAGATCCCAGGCATGACACTAACTTAATCCCAACAACCTCCAAATGTTGATGTGTGCCCCACTCAAACTTGTCATGGCGGATCAAACAATGACACATTTTTTCTCACAAAGGGGAATCTTTCATTCTTTGAAGCACATAGGTATGACATGTAGCGGCTAGTATCTATCCCTTAAATTTTCCCTTGTATAGTGGACCAACAGTGCTAACACCATCACATGGTGCCTCAGTGCTATCTCAAAAGAAAACTAACCACTGTTTGCAACGGGCGAGCGTGATGGTGCCACGTGTCTCCAATGGGGAATACCATACATAAAGTGATTCTTGTCAAGGATATGAAATAAAATATAAGGCTAGAGTTGGACACCCAGCTTGTAGCCACATCTAACTCAGACATCTAACTCGGTGCCGAGGAACACAACTCAAAAGAATGGATCTGATCCACACATGTCATAACTCATATGGGGTCTTAGTACTATTCACCCTTAATAATCCTCTATTGAGAATGTAGACTGCAGTATGAATTTCCTCTTTCCAATAAACATTAGGCATATTTTCTTCCTTCAACATTGTCCTTTCCATCTCTTGAACAGTCCTATTCTTTCTGTCCACTACCCCATTCTGCCATGGAGTTCTAGCAAAAGATAGATGCCTCTTTATTCCATGTTCTTCACAAAATCATTTAACTCATTTGATGTGAACTCACCTCCTCTATCAAACCTCAAACACTTGATTTTAGCATTCACTTCATTCTGAACCATTGATTTGAAAATCTTGAATCTACTAAAAGATTCAGATTTATCTTTTAAGAATGTAACCCATTCCATCCTAGAGAAATATCAATAAAAAGCATGAAATACCTTTCTCCTAGAAGACTCTTTTTTCTGGTAGGTTTGCACAAATTAGTATAAATCAACTCCAATGGTCTAGAATAATAATACTATTTAGAATTGAACATTATCATTGTCTTCTTTCAAAATTGGCATTCCTTGCACAAAGTACTTACATGCTTGATTATCATGGGCATATCTCTTACTACATGTGATGAAATGATCTTAATAAGATTATCAAAATTGATGTGTCCCATTCTCCTATGCCAAAGCCGACATTCACTTGTTTGTCCTAGAAGATAATTTTTTCCATTAACATCCTCTAGATTGTATATATCACCATTAGTTCTAGATCCTTCTACCACCAATTCTCTAGACTTTCCTTTTTTGATTTCACATCCTCTTTCATTGAATATGAGATTGTATCATTTGCTACACATCTAAATAACACTAAGAAGATTGTGCCTGAGACCTTTAACATAAAGAACATATTTTTTCTTGTGTTTTCCATCAATATTTTTTTTTAGACAGTAGGAATCAGAATCGAGGAGCCGCCCCCTATAAACTGCAGTGCACCTGGTAAAATCGTTTCACGTGACCAATGACACTAGTGTGACACGCCCTTTGATACCAAGGGGATGGTTGGGAGACTAGACCTTGTGACCTCTTTCCTGTAACAAGATGCTTTAGCCAATCGAGCTAGGCCCACCGCCCCATTTTCCATCAATACTTATTATACCTTTTCCACATATCTTTACTGAAGTATCATCTCCAAGCTTGAATATACCTCCATTCCACTTCAGAAGCTTGATAAACTTGATACTATCCCCTGTCATGTGGTTGGAACAACCATTGTCAATCACTTATGAGTTTTCCTCATCTTTGGGATGAAAATTAGTCCACACAACCCTTGAATCTTTAGTTGCATCTTCAATCTTATTAGCAACCATGAACAAGATTTCATCCTCATTATTTAGACCACTAGATTCCTCATCCTTTGAAGAGTAGGAATCTTCCTTGAAGTAGAGACTCTTTTTAAAATTATTTCTTCTAGAATCCTTATTTTTATTTTCATTATATTTTAAGGGACATTTGGAAGAAAAATGACCAATCTCTCCACACTTGTTTTTTTTGAAAGGTAGCTTACCTTTGTACTTTTTGGTATGCTTCTTCAAATTTCTTGCACAATTTTCTTCTTCTTCATCAATGTCACTACTCTAATCAAATGCTTCATAATTCTCCTTCTTATTGGATTCGAAATTTGCTTCCTTCTTTGGAGTTTTTTATCAAATTATCTCATTTTATAATCAGTGAAAGCGCCATATAATTGATCCATTGAAAAATTATCTAAATCTATAGCTTCCTTAATAGAAGATACTTTAGGACTATAAGCTTTAGGAAGAGATCTCAATACCTTTTTTAGGTTCTAACATCAGTTCTTCTAGTTTTCACCAAGTCCTTTGATTGCATTGACCACATCATATACCTAGAGAAAATACCCTATAATATCTTCATCCTCTGACATTTTTCATGTTCTCAAACTTGCCTCTATAGATTTGCAAATTGGCTTGTTTTAATTTAATGTCTCCCTCAAAGATGCCACTAGTCTTTTCCTAGGCCTCCTTTGTTGACTTGCAATGTATTCTTTTTACAAGTTCAGAGCCTATAAGCTCACTCAAGATAGCATTCCTAGCCTTTCCATTGTTCTCATAGGCCTTAATCTCTTTTAGATCAATTGGAGGAGTATCATGAAAAATATAACCATTCTTGACTAATTTCCACACACCAAACCCTAAAGAGGTCAAATAGGTTTCCATCTTGAATCACTAGAAATAATTTTTTTTCCATCAAACCTAGGTTCCTTATGAGACCCTTCTTGGGCCATCTCAGATCTTCCTCAAGTTGTTAGGCTTCTTCTAAGGAACTTATATTTGATATCAATTGTTGAACACATAAGAATACTAAGAAGGGGGATGAATTAATATTCTATCAAATCTCAAACCTTCCAAAGTAAACAAATACTTTAAACTCTATCACATAAATCAAAACATGAAAGATAAAGACAATGCACAACATAACACCAGATATAAATGGAAAAACCAATAAGGGAAAAACAATGGTGAGAAAATTTTCTAGGAGCTACTATCCTAATCTAGCCTCACAAGATGAATAAAATTTACAACTTTGTTTTAGAGATACAACCCAAGGAAGCTACAACTCCTTGAAAATAGTTTTAGGTTTACACCCAAGGAAGTTACAACTCCCTGATCTAAGAACACACTTAGGAAATATTATAGAATTACAATCCTTCCACTATCTAAAATTGATAATTAAGCTCAATATCTTTTCATGATTACAATTTTTCTTTGCCAACTCTCCAAATGTCTTATCAGTTGCCTACTAGCCTATTGCTTTGAACAATTAAGAAATTATTGCCTTTGGCTCATTGCCTCCAACAAACAATCAAGCACACTTCTTCACATGCCTTCTATCACAAGGATATGATAAAAATGAAACTAGATAGGATCTACCACAACCGCTCTTCCTCTTTTAGTCACTTACACAATTTCCATCATAATCACCATACCTCCTAGATCAACTAGGTTTATAATTTATACATGATATTCCATTGATTACATTTCACATTTCGGCCTACAACAAAAATATTACATCGATAAGTCGGCTAGGGATAAAACAAACAACATGAAACATGTAGAGGGAAAGACCCAAGAGACTACACACAACACCAAGAAGAGGAAACCACCTTACGGATCCTAAAAAAAACTTAACTTGGTCCCAAAATAGTCTCCACATCTTTTATCTTCTATAAACATCATCTACATGCATTGTAAATACAAATTAGGTTGCCCATAAACAAGAAAATATGTAACATATACCATGTTGGCCTTCACATCCATTGGTGGTACACAAGAATGATAAAGCATTATTTGAATTTCTCCCAAATGAGTCAGCATGACCCATAAAAAAATTTCAAACACTCAATCTCTGCACAATCTTGAACTTGTGGCACACACCATCAACATACCTTAGTCATCCTCGATAAAGAGCATAAGCCAAAAAAACTCATTTTGAACCACAATCTATACTAGAGAAGCCAAAAACCACTTTGCAGATCATCAACAAACATCAGTTGATATTCAAGAACACTATAATACATCCCTTTCATAATTTTATGCAACAACAAGTTGGCGCAAGACAATAGACATTCAAACTAGTCTTTAGACAACATAGTCTGGTCTCTCTGTCACTTCTAACTTTCTCAATAGAAGGATTATTAACATGAAACTTTGGATATAATACCTTCACATCTCAATGAACTTAAATTTTGATCTGTATAACCATATCTTTAAGTGTAGAGACATGCAGATCCAACCTTTGCACCTATGAGAACATCCTCATAGAATCAACATAGTCTTCAGTCTATCACTCATAAAAAAATCTTTCCAGTAACTCAAATTATTTGAAACTTTGATCACACATGCCTTGACACAAAAAAATCTATCCTCCAAATTTTAAGAGAAAAACATCATCAGCAAAGGAATGTAGAGCATTTCTCAGAGACTCTAGCAACCAAACAACCTAACTACAACACTCTTCATAGAACTTTTGACATCAATGACAACCAAAATTGCAACACCAGTGTCCTGGATAGTTTGCATTGTGCCCTCATGAGGAAATTTTAGATATTTATGGATAACCCAAGCGAATACATTCATGGAAACTAGCCACATAAAGCCAAACTTCACCTTGAACAAGCCAAACCTAGGTATCATGAAAAATGTCATAGAGACAGATCTAGGTTGACAAGGACCAACAAAGAAATGGATCCCAAAGGGAAGAGATAAAAACCACCATGCGTACATATGGTAGAATTTCACTCATCATATCTCACCCTATGTAGACTATTAATGAAGAGTGTCTCCTCAATAGTGACATTGACCTTGTTGTTAGGGTCAACCATAATGCCAATGACAACGTTATCATTGACCTAAGCAATAATGTAGAGGGGAGAGTACTCTCCATGGTAGGGAAAGTCATTAGGCATAAAATATATGTCATGTATCTTATCCTTCTGACTTGGAGGGGAGATTGGGGCGATATATACTATGTTTAAGTACACAACATCATCAGATGGTGTAGAAGAAGAAGAAGTAATAAATTTGGAAGAGTAAGGTGGAAAGTGATCTATGTATATTTGTAGTTGGTTGTTGCCTTTGGTAGAAAACTTGTTAGATTTCTAATTTTTACTATTGAGGAGGATGTTCCATTATCTACGTGGTCTTGAATTATGTGTCTTAGACACACACAACACTTGGCTTCATGTTTGGGCACCCGATGATATTGGTAGAATTTAGACGTGCATAACAATTATGTTATGGATTGTTATTCGAAAGTGGTCTAATCTCTGTAAGGGTGATTAAATTATCTTTCAATAATCTTTGTACACTTGAGTAAGAATCATATAGCTTTGTAAAAATTTGGTTGCATTGTGACCCAAGCACATTATTTTTGTTTGTTTGAGTCGAACAACTACTACATTATCTATTGTCTTATTTATTTTTGACCCTTTAGAAGAATATGTCGCCCCAAAACCATCAAGATATGAGGATGAGGTGAAAGCCCCATACTAAGTTAACATCTACTGATAGTCTCTTAGTGCAATACATAGATGAACAAAGGAAGGATACTTCATCTAGGAGACTCCCTCCCTTAATGTTGGCTGAAGATTTCCCATGAACATCCTCTAGATGTCATGGTCAGGTATGGAATATGGGATTTATGAAGAGATAGATTCATAGCGAGAAATTAAATCAGTTATCTTCTCATTTGGTTGTTGCTGACAATAGAAAAGGCCAACAATAGTGACCTTAGAGCCAATGTTTGCTTGGAAATGATGTAAGAATTTATTTATAAGTTGGTCAAAGGATACGATAGAGTTATTAGGTAATTTGAAAAATCACTCCAATTTGATCTCCTTAAAGGATTGTGGGAATAATTTTTCTAGCAAGTGATCCTACATAGAGCGGTAAAGGAATTGGCATGTGCTGTGGGTCTCCCTTACCATTGTAATATTTGAATTTTAGTACCTAAATCCCTTGGGGTATGCGATTTTTCAAGATGTTTAAAGCAAGGGGAATATGATGATAGTATAGAGTAAGAGTAGATTGTGTGGCAGTGTTAGTTAGGTTGGCAAGTTGAGATTGCATCAGACCCATATTTTGTAATAGGGTATTCAAGATGAGATTGAATGGTAGGGGAGGTGGACTATCCATTGCAACAGAGATTTGAGGTGTGGATACAGATGGAGGAGGGATGTTATACCCCAAAGGATTATGAGACACATTCACTCTAGTATTAGCAGGGGGCATAGACACAGTGTTGGTACTATTAGTGGAAGTCATGGGAGGTATAGAGGGAAAAGTATCTACCATATGCACAAAAACCTTATGCATCAAAAGGTTCAACTGAATACCAGTGACATCCGATTAGGTATATTGAGGTTGAATCAAGGTTTACGTGTATGAAGGTACATGAGTCTTGACTAGGTTGGTTAGTGAATGAAGCAACTTAAGGGCTTTATGATATGAGATGAGTAGATTTCTCAGATTTTTGACAATAGGAGAAACTTGAGCATATAAGCTATCATGGTTTAAGAAATCTTCAAAGTGCTTAAGTCTTTCTTCCAAATATTGAACTTGTTCAAAGGGGATCTTGAGAGAAGTTTTATAATCTTTAGAGGATGGAGACCCCAGAGGGGAATTTGAAGGAGAAGATCCTCTGAATGTTGATTGAGGGCCAAAAAGATCAATATTTCCAAAGAACATTGCATCAAGTCTAGTAGGACTATACTTGTATGCGGATATGGTAGGCCTCAAGCTTCTTCTTATCACTTTTCTAAAGGTACTAGAGTGGGTTTTCAAGCTCATATAAGAGTGATCACAATGCACAACCTTGCCAACTCTAAGAAATGAGAGGACTTACGAGAAGATGAAGAGTTTTAGGATTTGTTAAAAAGACCAAGATTTTGCAAGAAGGTGAATTCACATCAAGTTCACAAAAATGTAGAGGAGGAAATTTTCTACCCCCAAGATCACAAGATATCAAGGAGAAAAATTTATTTCCCCTACCTCAGTTGACATGGCTCAAGTGAATTGGGATTAGAGAAATGTGAGTTTTAATATAACACAAATTATTCAGGATTTTTAGACATTAGAAACCAAAAGAGTAGGGTATAAAGGTCTTCTATACAACTTAGTGAGCTCTTTTTCCAAGATGACAACATGGCTCTGGGATAACAGTGCACTCATGTTGGAGTCCTATACAAACAAAAAGGTGGAGATGTCATGTAAAGACACATAAATACTTTATGCAAGTTTATAGATGTGAAAAGGTGTGAAATATGGACATGCATAATTAAAAAGGTACTAAAATAAATATATTGAATGAGAATGAAACAAAAGCAACATGGAAAGGTTCAAGATTGCATTGAAAGTGTCCAAGGGCATTTAATCTTTCTTTGAGAGATCCTTCCATCAGAACCTAGACACATAATACTAAAGAGAGATGTTTGGGGTGGCTATTTGGGAGTTTTCCTTAGTCAAACCCTTGGTGTTTCCACCTCCACAGATAGCCTTAGACAAGATAATGAAAATAGATGTGAAATAATAAGGAGAACAATATGATAATAACTAAAGATAATATGCTTGAATAAAAGACTTGAATAGTTACCACATATAAGCTATGTAGCTTGCTGATGTAGTATGGTGGTGACAAGAAATTATGAGTTGACAATGACCTCTTTGTGAGATAATTTTGTGTTGACAACTATGGAATTTGTGGATAATGGTGTGAAGGTGAGAGGTGTTGTAGAATGGTGAAGAATAAGTTGTATGTGTGCTTTTAAGAGAGAAAGAGAGAAAGAGAGAAAGAATGAAGAGTAGAAGCATCAAGAATGAAGTTTCAATCATCTTCTTTGTAAAAGAGAGGGATTTTTGGTTCAAACAACCAACTCAAGCGATTCTTGATGTGGTTGTAGGTTGGCAGAGGTTTTACACTATCAAAATGTGGCAAGTGCAATGTCTCAATGACCATATTAGTCACATATTTTGCGGGATGCTAGCATGGCTCACATACATCTTCGTGATGTGCATTGGTCTATAGAGAAATCAAAATTGATGGTTGAGGAATGGGAAATGCTAGGTGGTGGTAGAATGGTTTTTAGTTACGAGAGCATAATTATCTTAGTTTTTTTAAATATGCGGGCATACAAAATGTGAAATTGCATGGGGTGTAGTTTTATGACATTACAACTATAAAATTTGATGAGAATTAGGTCTTACCCATGTGTCTTATAGAAGTATAATTATTGACAAGATTTTCCATTCTTGATAATGTGTATAGTTGGTAGTTTTTCAAAAATAACAACAAAATTTATGACTTCTTGAATTGTGTGATGATTTCATGAGAAGTCTATTGATTGGATGTTCATAATCTAGTTGCACATTAATTTGCGTGTTTAATGTTTTACACCTATCCCCTTTTCACCACATTAATCCAAATGTATAATTAATGTCCACTTTGATTCTTACCCCTTTTTCAAACAATAAAAAAATAGTCATGATTTAATTATTTAGTAGGGTCTCTTCATTCCAATTATTGGTACTATACAAATCTCCAAAAATGATCTTTTTTCACCTATTATGATATTTGAGATATCTTCTAGGCTAGGAAAGTTGATTTCTCTACCTCCTCCGTCAATAGATTTGTTCAAAGAGATTACCCTACATGTAATTTGATAAGTCCTCCTTGGTATATTATAAATTTAATGTTTTTGCTTCAACTAGTTGGTATAACATCACATGGCCCTGTTCAAAGCTTCTCACATATGCTTGCCTCCTTTACTCCCATTAATTTTGAAATTGCATTTATTATCATTGAGATTATAAGAGGAGAAGCATAAATATTTTGGCCAAGTTATCACATAATATTGGACCTAAGGAAGTATAATATTATGCCACATTATTCTTGCTTTCAATAGATTTTATATATTGCTTGGTAAACCTTGGTTGGAACATTTAAGATTTGTGTCTTTTATTGTGCATTAATGCATAAAATTTATTCATGAAGGTCAAGTTGTCAATATTAAACAAGATTCATATGATCCTCTTGTAAAATTAAGGAATTTCACTTTGGATATAATTACATTCCTATTGCTAAGGAATCTCCACATGATAATGAAAAGGATCATCATGGGGTATATTTTAGACAATTAGAAGCACATGGGTAACTAAAAGAAAAAAAATATGACAAGAGATGAAGTAAAGCATGCATAATAATTTATTCCATCAAAGAACAATCAAGAAATAATAAAATACACTAACAAGTTTTTTATGCCAAAAACTACTACATGGATTCCAAAAACAAGTGTTGTGGTGCAACAAATGCCAAATATTTCTACACATCTGCTAATGAACATAGAACAAAAACTATTGCTAAAGAAAGAATCAATTTAATGTGTTTACAAAGAGTATAAATTCATATCAAGAAAAAATATGTGATTACAAAATAAAGTCATGTACTTAAAGTTTAGAAGAATTGACAAGACCTTTTGGGAAGAAGATGACCTCTTAGACACACATATTACTAGATCTTCCATGATACATTGAGCACCCCCATGTCTCTCTCTCTATATATATGTATGTATACATTTTCATTTTCATACATGATCTATTATATGTTCTTACACTTTTCCCTTTTGTTTAAGCCTCATTTATTATATTCTTCCTATTCTCATTTCACATTCTATATTATGTTTTTTGAGCTTTTCCTATTCTAATTTCAAATTTTATATTACGATTTATGCTTTGTTTCCCCAACTTGAAGCATATTCCTTATGTAGTCTTTCTATTTAGCACCTTTTCTCTAATTATTTTCCACTTTAACATTTACTTATGTTCCTTTGTGAATCATGTTTCTATGTTTTTCCAAATACTTCATTCTTGATTAATTGATTTTGGTCATTCACTTATTTAGTGTTTTCATGATTATGCCACTATGCCACTATGCCTTATGATCTCCATCATGATTTTTCTTATGATCATATACTTGAGGCCCTTTTAATGACTTTATCTTATATATTTCATTGATACTTAAATATGATCCTTATCTTGCATTTAGGACCATCTTCATTGTTTCATTTCTTTCTCATATTGGAGATAATCATCCTTACATGCACCTTCATGATCATATCCTACTTTTCTTTGATAACATGTTTATCTCTTCATTTGATTGTATTTTTTATGTGTTTACATGATCCTTACCCTTAACTTATGATTTGATGATATTGGGGGCAATATTTATAAGGAAGCAAGTTGTGTGGAAATAATTTCTATGTCAATCTTGAAGGCAGTGATGTGCATAAAACTTAAATATAAATTAATCTTATTATAAAAAGAAGAGAAACACAATTTTTAAATAGATAAACAAATTATATCATGACACAATGAGGAAAACCTTTTTAGGAGAAAAACCACACTCCTAAACCTACAATTTTTTTTCTCAAATCTAAAGAGGATTGCAATAAACTTGCAATGCAAGTCTTTACATGGGTATTCACCAACAATAAACTTGAAATAATTTTGGTAGCATTCTAACAAAAAATGAAACCACTTCCTCAAGTACTGGTTCATAGGCCAATGAGCATGATGAGAAACAATAAATGGTTTTTGAAAATCATGTTATAAATTTCTCTAGAAGGTGGCACCCAATTTAGGTACAACTTTCAATGCCACCCATGAAGATTCCTTCCCACCTGTTAAAAATAATAGTTAATTAATTCACCTATAATCTCCAACTTGACCCACTCAACATAGGCACCCAACTTGGCATAATATTCCATCTCAAAATAGGTACCATATGACAATTTTTTTTTTGTCATCGCTAGTTATAATTCCAAAGCAACTTCCTCCATTTTTAGCTCTTATGTGTCATAAGATGCTATCATAACTTGTCATAGAATCCCACAGATGAGGGGTGCTCCAAATCTACCATATATATCCACCTTACAATGACTTACAATTCATCAACAAAAGCATTGACACTTGGCATTAGATGCCTTACATAGAATAAAACACCACATTTGAGGTGGAGCATAAATATTAATTAAAATATAACGTGTAATTATAAGAAAACCTTGAATAATAAAATAATTAAATCAGGTACTTGCAAAGGTCAAGATACCTTAATTCCTTACAACATTATGCCTTGATGATACATCTTTGTATGTTATAAATGCCTACTTGCTTACATTTTGTTATACCATTCTCATTGCCATGTATCACTTATCTTCTAATTATTTATATTATCACTAACTTTTTTCATGGTTTGAGATTTTAGATAGTGACTTGTACTAGACAAAGACTCACCACCATATCCAAACAAAGCTTGATAGTATGACACACCCACATCATAAGTAAGTTTATTACAATACAAATTCTCATAGAGTCAATTACATTACATGGTTGCATCATACACATCTATGTTTCATGCCACATTATGTAGAGTTTAGATCACATTTTATCTCATAACTGCACAATATGTAGGTCCATATTACATTACTACATTGTGTGGAGTATTTTTATACAAATTTTTATATAGGTAATTTTTTTTATCTCTTCTATCTTCTTTTCATAGACAATTATAGTGACTTGAAGTTTGTACTTATTTTGATCATGTGGTAGAGGCTACTCATTGTATACTTTTTGTTTTGTTGTTTTATAAGTTTTGATGGGGTTCATAACAAGAAGAATGCAAAATGAATTATCAAGTATCCTTTCTAGAGATAATATCCTTTTATGAGTGTACATGTATTTACATTTCATACTAATTGAGAATGCCCATGTACTTATAAATGCATGCTCATGTTAGATTCACACACACATCAAAGTGGGGGCAAAAATATAATGGTGAAATTAGCAATAACGATTCCATTTTCCATTTATTTATATGCCCACCTTGGTGGAATGTCTTAATGTAATATGACATTGACAAGTAACATAATCTTGTGCTTGGTTTGGCTCATGGCCTAGTCCCTATCCATCTTTATCTTCTCATATTTACACCAATTCCCACATATTCTCCATTTATTCATCATTATTGTACCACTCTTATTCACAATCACTTGGCTTTATCATTTACCATAGAGTCATTTCCAAGTTGTTCAAGAATTACCTAGTTTAATAAGAATGCTACAAGAGTAACCTAAATTCAAAATACTCAAATTCAAATTCAAATTTTCTAGCCCCATTTTTACTAGCCATTATGAGCTAAATAAACACATGTTTGTGTAATAAGTAGCTACAATGTTGTATTTGATTAAAGACATTCAATATGCAGTTACTTTCAAAATGAAGAATTAAAGCATATTTTGATTACTAAAATGTAGTAAAAGAATAAAATTCCCATCATCATTGGAGTCATTTGCACGTTTATGTATGTTGTCTTTGATATTGCTCATCGCTATTAATTCACCTTGCTAAATGGTTTAAGATGAAAGTGAGCAAATATTCAAGTGCACATTCTATTAGGTGATTCTTGTGCATCAATCATGTTCATCTAGCTTAAAATCAACCCCGCAAGACTTAGAGCTAAACCTCGAAGATTTTCTGAGTTACAATAGATTTCAAGGTAGTTATCATGTTGATGACATTAATTTATGAACAACGGAAAATAGATTGAACATGATATCAACACCATTTATTGACCATCTATTCTAGAGCTAAATACATGTCCAAATTTTGATTTAATCTAATTGAATTAATGCTTAGTAATTACATTTATTTATTTAACCTAAATAATCCGAATAAAATCATTTCAACATTTAAACAAATATCGGCAAGAGATCGGTCAAATTTCTTTAATGAAAGCCGAACACCAACTCTTAAAGTTAAAATTGACGGTCATTTTGCAATTTGGTTGATTGGATATGACAATTTAAAATTGACGGTCATTTGACTGTCACGAGAATTTCGAAAATGAAATTTGACGTGGAGAAGTTAAAATTGACGTCCATTTGGCTGTCGCAAATTCAAAATTATGCTGAACTTGACGGTCATTTGGAAGTCACGAACAATTCGAAGTTAAAATAAACACCTCTTTCAAATTGGCAGTCATTTGGCTGTCAGATGCCCAATTTAGCATTTGTTTAATTTGACAGCCATTTTAGCTGTAACAAACCAGAATTACAAGTAAGATTTGACAGCCGTCTGGCTGTCATTAAGACAGTTCGCCTATTTAAATTTGACAGCTATTTGACTATCACAAACCCAAATTGGTGTGCGAAAATTTTAAAATAAGCCGTACACAAGTCCTTTAGAAATTTAAATTTGACGGCTTCGCGTGGCCTGATTTAAGCTATTATTTGGCACGCCCATTTGACTGTCAGGAAACGGGCTTCGCAATATGAAATTTGTCTGCTATTTGGCTGTCGCGAATTAGATTTCATGGATGTTAAATTTGACTGTCATTAAACTGTCACAGTCCAGACTTTGACACACCCGCAGTGACGTTTTGGTGACCGGTTTGAGGAAATGTAGGAAAAAAGAAAAGAAGGGCATCTCATGATTATGAAGAAAAGAAAAAGAAACCCATGAAAATTTGTACGCCATTGGTGACTCTAATTTTTATGCATGTTTGTGTGGTAGTGTGTAACTAATGATTATCACCTTTTCAACACACAATGAATACCTTTTGTAGCTTTCCACCATCTCTTTCTACACATAAAGCACTTACTACCATATCCAGTCTTTTCAAGTCATTTCCAATTTCTATTAGTATCCAAAATACTCAAAATGGTGACCAGTCTTTTTAGATCATTTGAAATTTCTAGTAGTATCCGTTCTTTTAAAATATAGTTTCTAGTCAATGGGCTCTTGATCTATTGGTGAAGTTGAATGGTTCTCACCACCAGAGATCAAGTCTTGCTGAGCGCAATGCTCCGACATCATAAGCGATGAGGCTGGGGCCGTGCCCTGGGCGAATTTGGTGGAATGAATACCCCTCAGTCCTTGGGTAGCTACAAATAATTTGTGGATGACCTCCATCAAAAAAAAAAATAGTTTCTATTCTTTTGAAATCATTTCTAATTTTTAATAGTAATCTAAGTATGATATAGTCAAATCTCTTACATGAATTCAAATATTTTTTTTTGGTATTAAGAGAGTTCATGTAATCTTAATGGTGCTAATGTTGTATTCATGGAAGATTTTTACAAACCCAAAAATACAATGGCCGTTTTAATTATTTTTCTTTCCATCCCTTACTCTCTTTGATTTGAATTTGATGATTGTTTGATCATCATTGTCTAAAATTCATATATTTTAAATTTGATGGTGACTTGATCATTGTTTTTATGGTCTTAGTGTGTTAAATTTGATACTTATCTCACCATCACAATCAATTTTTTTTATACTTTAAGTTTGACCCTCCCCCCCCCTCTCTCTCTCTAAGGATTTTATATTATGTACGAGATCATTTTGCTATCTAATATGAAGGCACAAGTCTATGCTGATACCTCTTCAACTGAGAGCCAAGGATTGATGAGTATCCATTTCGCCAAAGTCGTTCGGGCCATGACCTCAACTTAATCCCTCATATCATACCTTTACAGGTTTGAACCTTAATGGATAGCATAATCAAGGAACATACCATCACCCTCATCAATGGCACGCTCAACCAAGTGGGGTACAACCCTTTTATCTTGACCACTATTTTGAATTTCACTATCCATATTTCAAATGTGTTTAATTTTGCATCTATTTGACAATCATTACAAAAATATTTTTATGTTAAAAGTGATAGTCATTT
Organism: Sequoiadendron giganteum; assembly: GCA_007115665.2. NCBI lineage: Eukaryota > Viridiplantae > Streptophyta > Pinopsida > Cupressales > Cupressaceae > Sequoiadendron > Sequoiadendron giganteum. The sequence continues at coordinate 95,536,430 of CM021106.1, forward strand.
GACAATTATTGAGTTCCTAATTCAACTGTGTTAGATTTAATGGAATTTTGGCATACTCATAAACATAATTGAAAGCCCATCTAACCATCAACTACCAAAATTATAATATATTAACTTTGATGGCATTTTGCTTCTCATGGTCTAGAATTGTGGTATGTTAATTTTGACGGTCATTTGGCTATCATCAATTAGAATTTTGTTATGTTAAATATGACAATCATTTGACTGTCACAAGCTAAAATTTATTATGAAAAATTTCATAGCTATTTGGCTATCATGAACCAAAATTCGTTATGTCAAATTTGAAGATCATTTCATAATTATGGACTAAAATTTTATCATGTTAAATTTGATGACTTGATTGTCACAAACTAGAATTCCATGATATTAAATATGGTTGTCATTTGGTTGACACAAATCACAATTCCATGATGTTAAGACCATCATACTCTAGAATTTGACATTTTGAATTTGATGTTTATTTGGCAATCACCAACTATTTTTCTTGGTGCTATAAAACAACTCTAAATCTTTTGGGAGTGATAACTTTTGATCTAGTGCTCATTTTTGTGTCTTTTTAGAAAGTGCATTTTTTAATGAAAAATATAGATTTACAATATATTTTATATGATATTAAACCAAAAATATTTTTAAAAATCTATTTCTCATTTTAAAGTTTGGGGGGCATAGCTAAAGGACTATTATCTTCCAAGAGTCATAACTTTTGATCCAAGAATCATTTTCTGTGTTTTATTAAAGTGCATATTTTTCAATTGGAGCATATGTTTGCAATAAAATCTATTTGATACTTAATTAAAAATATATTTTTCATTTTTCCCATTTTAAATAGTTTTGGTGAAAATCTAAGGTACTTACACCCAAACTTTTAGGAGAATTGAATAATTATTTAAGACCATTTTGAGCATATTTTTTCTTTTACTTGTGCACTCTAAGTAACTCAACAATTGTGACATTATTTATGGTCACATTTTCTTGTCTCTTTTGATGGACTCTTGACACCACATTAACAACCCTTCCTCTCGAGTGTTTAAATTATTGTAATTACTTTGATGTTTTATTTATTGGTATAATAGTAGATGTCAACCTAGAGAAAATAGATCATGATTTTCAAATGAAACAAGATAGTGCATGCTCTTGTGTCATGTTTGGACATATTGCACAAGTATATTAGATTACAGAAATTTCAAGGAAGTCTCTCAATGTTGCAAAGGATACACATAGAACTATTTCCATTAATCAATATATGGTACTTGGTAAGACATGTTTTTTTCTCGAGGAAAAAGGAATCTAAGAGAGTTGACTAGTGTACACAAATAGTTGATTAAGCTTAAGAATTGATTTGAGGCTAAGGTCAGGAGTGTTGATATGGTCCAATGAAAGAATCAAGCACATACAATAAAGTACAATAATGATGGTGCATATAAACATGTATCTAGTATTAGTGTTACAAGCACTTCCTAATAAATATAAATATTTAATACAGTTGATAAAATATCATAATATAAAGAAGATGGGACATAAGAAAGATCATAGATTCTCAACCAATTGAGAGTCCATAAATTAGCTAGTTTATCTTGACTGACTTACAAATTGGCATCTTGCGATTGGATGGAGATAGATAAAGGAGAGAATTAAATGGAAGATAATAAACTAAATGCATAAACTAGGCATGGTCAAGGTAATGCAACAACATGTGAAGATTGGTAGTCTTGAGTTGTTAGCCCAAGTGACCTTAATTTGGACAAATAACTTTATGAGGGTACTCAAAAAATCTATGAAAAGTACTCAATTCAATAACTTCAAGAATCATTAGAAATTAAATAAGAAAAGGGAATTGATTGCTTCCAATAAACCATGTGATGTGAAAATACAATTCAAGAGTAAGCATAATGAACTAAAGATTTTAAAATATATTTAAGCAATGAAGGCTATATATATTGAATATGAAAAAAGGTTGAATAATTTTTTTCATACAACATGGTGGTCAAGAAAATTTTCTATTATGAATTAGTTATATTAGTCTAAAATGTGTGTTTCAAACTCTTAATCTCATGACCCTAGACTAACAAGTGTGAAAAACATTATCTAGTACTACTATAGTGGTGTTTTATAAAGGATAGGATAGTATAGGTTCTCAAACTAGCTCTACATAATCACAATGATTCTTCCATTCTATCCATCAAAAATAATGAATTATCTAGAAATTTAGAATTTGTGTAGTATAATAAACTCACATTTAGAGTTATAACAACATCTAAGAGTATTGGTTATACAAATGTGAGAAGTTAAATTTTCAAGTTAAGGAACCTCTTTACATTGTATGTTATGTAATGTGTTCTATAAAATAATGTGTTCAATACAAAGTAGTGTATATATGAAGATGTGCAAGATCTACCTCATAGAGAGGTTGTGAACATATTACATTACACAATATAATTATTGTATTAAAGTGTATTTGTGCTTATATTAAGTGTTGCACTAAGGGGTAAAAAAGATCTTAGTTTTAATGGTAAATCTTGAGTTGGGATTATTTTATGACCTTACTCCTTTATCACATATTGAAAAGACATAATTGGATGTGTTTTCTACTCCAAATAGATAACCCATGGTCATGGGGAATTGAATGTACTAGAATAGGGTACAATGTAGTCGTAAATTCTCACACACAAATTTCAAATGTGTGAGCAACCTCTAGACAATGGTAGTTATTATCTAAACTAAAAATAAATTAATTCTTACAAGAAAAATATTTAAAGAGGGGCATATGGTCCAAAAAGAGGAATAAGGGTTAGGTAAATTGAAATTGAAAATAATGGGTAAAGCACTGCGAAAGAAAGAGATCAATCGACCCTCCCTTTAACACACAACTAACCTTAATAGATGAACATGTAGACATTTGTGGAGGGTATACTTCATATTACATTATGCAAAGCTACCAATGTATAGAATAGCTTTAACTTGAATCCATGGCTAGTGGATACTCAAATACATAAAGATAATTCACTTTTATATGGGGGCATAAGTAGACAAGCACAATATATGCATAAATAAAACTAGAGTGCATTCTTTGAAATTAAATATGAAGAAAAAAATCTTAAATAATATTCATTTAATCAAGAGCTATAAGATGAGTGATCATTCAACCACTTTTGCAAGATAAAATAGATAACATAAAATTACAAACACAACTACAAGGTGTTTACAAATAGAACTCATGCACAAATATATTTTTAGAAGGAAATAATCTCACCACAAAAAATAGATAACATAAAATTACAAAGACAACTACAAGGTGTTTACAAATAGAACTCATGCACACATATATTTCTAGAAGGAAATAATCTCACCCATAGACAAAAAAGATCAATCCAAGTGACTAGAATAATTTATACTAAAAGGGAGGAAGTTTTACACTAAATATTCAAATGGGAAACCATAAGAAATAATAATTCTAAATAATATGTATAGCTCCAAAAGAAATTTAATAAAATAAGATATTTTATTAAAACCAAATGTAATGAGAAAATCACTACATTTTTATGAAATCTTAGGGAAGCTTTCTTGTAAGTATTACATATAGAAGTTTCAATCAGCTTCATCTATTGGGTATAGAGTTAAAAATTACATATTTGATTGACATAGTTCCATTTTATTATTTTTTGAAGGTGTTGAGCTAGGGTTCTAGAGGTCACTAGTAGGGTTTAAAGGGGTATCCCTAATTGATGATTTGAAAACTCTTTCCTACAAATTAAATGTAGTAGAAAATGGGACAAAAAGTACCCAAAAGTAGTGTTGAAAAGAGAAAACCACTAAACAAGGTGTTAGATGTCACTTGAAATCTCTACTAAGAAAGAGATGAACTATGTGAGTGGAGTTGAGTAAATAGGAACTATTATGGGGAAAATACAAGAGTAGGCTCCAAAGGATCCAAATACACTACCTGTGCTACTAGATCTTAGAAAGACTAACAACCTTTGGGTATATGGTCTTTTCAAAAGGAAGACTATGAAAATTCAAACCAAAATGATTTTTGAATACTAAGATGGCCCCTTGATAATGTCATAACCTGAAAGGGTATTGTCTACACCATTGGATCTTGGGGGAGATTAAAGATGCATATTCTTTAGATGATGAATATTATGTAGGTTCAAAAGAGTTTTAAAAAGTACTAAAGGAACCAAAGTCACTAGGAATGTGAGCTCAATGTCATTGTCATTGTTAGGTGTAAGATAATTGATGTCATTAGATCTAAAAGAATATCAATGACCTACAAGAATTTTGAATGTTGACTAAGACATTGATACAAAATGGTCCATAAGAAAGGGAATTTAAATCTGACGAAGAAATTTTTTTTGAAATGCTATTTTCAAGAGAAAACCATGTGATATAAGGAAACACATTTGTATTCATTTGAAAGAGTGTGAAAGAATGCAAGGGCCTAAATGAAAATGTAAATAGTTCATAATAATGGAATTAAGGAGCCCATAATAACTCATGCTCATGATGAAGACTCTAGAGATAGAAAGGGAAGATCTCATGACTATCTAGGAAGTGCGCAAGAGTTCCAAATAAATTTTCCATGAGGAATAACGTGTGGAAGGCTACTAGGAAATTATTGTCCAAAAATAAATCAGAGAAAGGAATCCAGCCACCATTTGGGGATGTTCACATGGAAGCTTCCAAGGTATCCACCATGAAATAAACCAAGCCTACATTAATCAATCATGATAAATAAAGTTCTATAGATTAAAAATAAAAGAACCCACGAACACCAAAAGAACATGCAAAGACTCCTAGAGGAACTTAGTATGAAAAACAAGAACCTAAAAGAACACACAACATAGGAAGGGCACCCATAAGAATGGAAAGAGGCCTCTACAAAAGGAAGACGTATTCATAAAATATACTCATAAGTGGAATATTTTAGTAGAGTCATTAATAAGGATGCTAAGCACATGGGATACAAATAAAATATTTTTGTGTAAGGGAAGAAGTACAAAAGCACAAAAAGAGGATCTAGCCCAAAGATATAGATATGTAAACATGAATTTACATACCATGGTGAAAATTAATCCATGTGGACCAAGAGAAATTTTGCAACTGGAACTTGTGAGAAGTTGGAAAAGCCCAAAATGATTAGTAACAAGGAAAAATCCATCTACCAATCAATTTTTATTTGGAAAACACAACATAGAAAATTAGCACACAAGAAATATTTTCCATGAGGGAGACAAACATACTTGTATCTATATATAAGAAAAATCTACTATAATGCCTCTAATTGTAATGAAACCATCCCACACACACCATAGGTGAGTGCACCATACTCTAAAACTAAAGAGATATTTTAGAAGAGTGAATCCATTAAAATACATGAGTATGTGACAAGGAATATGATATTCACTCAATTTTAAAAGGAAATGAAAACCAAGCTCCACAATCCACCAAAAGGGGATCTACTCAAGGAAGAGACATAAAATCAAAATATGAGGTTTAGTGAACTAGAAAAATAATATAAACATGATGTCAAACATTTTATTTTTTAGAAAAGGGGAAGGTAGATAAATAAAATTATCTATATATGGATAGAAGTAGTTGTATTTTCTAGTAGTGAATGGTATAAATGAGATTAAAAGCTTTGAAGAATAACCAAAGGTAGCATATGAAAAAGAACAAGTATTTAAATTTTCTTTCCACTCTATTCTCCACCTACATGGAATGCATAAATTTAAACTATTGAAATATTATGTAATGGAATTCACAAACTTGAGTGGGTAAAAATTTGGAGGATTAAAAAATAAAGGAAAATTATAGAATTTTCCCTCTTTCATATTTTTCTCATGCAAAAATATGGGGGAACTAATTGAAATGGATCAAAATGTATATAGGTTTACAACACCATAAAAGACCTCCCAAGTGGGGGGAGAAAAAAAATTAATGTTGTCACTAATAGCCTTGGAGAGTGCTATTAGCTATAAATATGGTTCTATAAATATGATAGCTTCAACAATGATATCTATAGACTCATCTATAAATATGTTAGGCCAAAAAAAATCCTTGAAAGGAGTTTATGAATCATTGATGTGTCTGATTAAGAGAGTAGCTCTTAAACATGGAGCACCATTTTATCTATTTCTTTCTCATGTCTCTACTCCCATTTTTACTCACTTTTTTTTTTATATATGAGTCATATTTTAGGCTTTACATATGCATGAACATCATCATACTCGTACTCCCATACTACAAAACAAGATCTCTAGATCACAACCATGCAACATACAAACATATGGCCAAATCCAAGATCTTCCACCACAAGAAATGATCTCTCACAAATAGAGTAAAGTAGAAAAAACTATGGAAAAAATCCTCCAAGAAAGGGAACTTAAAGAAAGGAATGTGGACTCAAAAAAACCCAAGGAAAACTTACTTCATGCCCAAAACATATATTTCAATTCAAGATATCAAGGTGATGCTAAAGGTTTAGTGAATATGTATGCAACCTGATCCTAAGTAGATAATATATTCTATATGGTTGTATTGAGGATGTTCTTCGAGTTCTTGATATTTCAGTGAATCTACTTTCCATGTATTAGATTTTTCATTCTAGAGATGGAAATTTAGTTGAGTTTACTCCACATTATGTGACTATTCAATAGTTACATGACCCCGAGAAGGTTGTTGCTATAGGGATAGTTTACAATGAGAAGCATTTATTTTAGTTAGATGTCTTTGAGTGTTCAAAGTTCATCCTTTATTGCTCATGATGATTTAGTGAGAAAAATTTGGCATGAAAGGTTTGGGCACTTGAATTATTGATATCTTCAATAGATGCATTCACATAACTTAGTGGTTGGTCTTCCTAAGATCTCTTGCACTGATGACATTTGTGGAGGTTGTGTTCTTGGAAAACATCACTAGGATCCTTTTCCTAAGGGTAAAGAAACACATGCAACCACACTCCTTGAGTTGGTTCATAGTGATCTCATGTCATTTCCAACTTCTTTTTCAGGGGCTAAGTATGTGCTCACTTTTATTGATTTTTTTCACAATGCACATGGGTCTATTTTTTGAAGTACAAGAGAGAGGTTCTCACCACCTTCAAGACCTTCAAAGCATTTATGGAGAAGCAATCGGGTTTTTATCTTTGATGGATTGCACATATAATGGGGGGAGTATGTCAATCAATCATTTTAGGATTTTTGTAATGAGCATGGTATTCTTCATCATCGTACTATTCCTTACACTCCTCAACAAAATGGTGTGGCCAAGAGAAAGAACATGACTTTATAGGAGATGTATGATTCAATCTCGGTCCATGGCTCTTGCTTTTTGGGTTGAATTTGTCAGTTGTGCCAACTATATTCATAATTGTATGCCTCAAAAGGTAGTGTGGAATATGATCCTTGAGGAGGCTTGGTCCCATAAAAAGCCTAATGTATCCTTCTTTAGATTATTTTGTAGTGAGGCTTTGACATTCATTCCATATGGTCAATGTAAAGAAGTGGAGAAGAAGAGTCAATGGTTCATTTTTGTTGGCTATGGTGAGAATGTGAAAGCATACATATTGTTTGATCTTTATACATGAGAGGTTAATTTTTGTAGTGATGTTCAATTTGTTGAGTCCACACAAATGAATCCTCCTTCAAATTCTTCATCACTACCTACTCAATCTTCTTCAATTGAGGATGTTCTGCTTCTTGAGGAATATTTTAATGGTCTTGATCCACCTCCTCTTGAACCTCCTACTAGGTCATGATGGGCTCATACTACTCTTGAGGAAGTAGGTCCTCTTGTTGGTGATCCCATGAATACCCACTACACTCATTCATAGACTTAAAGGCTCAGTATTTGAGTCATAACATTTTTTATGAGCCTTAGAGGTATTTAGATAATTTTGGTATTCTTGAATAGGATAGTGCTATATAGCTTATGATTATTTTTCCTTGATAAGGAATCATACTTGGGATCTTGTACCTCTTCCTAAGGGAAGAAATTTGGTTTTATTCAAGTGGGTGTATCATACCGAATATTCGGTTGATGGTTTCATTGATAGGTATAAGGACCGTCTTGTTGCAAAGGGGTTTTCACAAGTTGAGGGAGTTGATTATTTCAAGACCTTTGATCCTATTGCCAAGATGGATTATATTCATCTTGTCTTACTATAGTTTCCTCTTAGGGATGGTGGGTGTATTAGATGGATGTGAAGAGTGATTTCTTGTATGAGGATCTTGTTGAAATGTACAAGACAACTGAGAGGGGGGTAAATCAATTGTACCAAATTACTTTTACTTCTAACCTTAATCAATTCCACTTTAACTTAATTTGTTATTAAGTATAAAAATGAAATGCAAATAACAAAAAGCAAACACTAGAGACACCAGATTTACTTGGAAAACCTAATGAGGGAAAAACCATGGTGAGGATTAACTCACAATATAGTAATAATGCAATACCAGATACAAAGGCTCATTGCCCAGAAATGACTCACTATCCAGATACAAAGGCTCATTGCCTACAGATAGAACTCACTATCTAGAAGGAGGCTCATTGCCTACAGACAAAAGATAAATAAAGATCCACCATAATAGGTTCCACACAATCATAGCTTGATCAAAGGATTGCAGAAACCATCAACTCACTGCTTTCAGGAATCAAACACACCAAAGTACTGTTGCATCGATTTGATCTTACACACTCTATTTTTTGTACTTGTTTTCACACTTGACTTCACTTCTTTCAATTTGCAACATCTTGAATTTCTTTTCTACCATCTTCAACCCTAGAAAAATTCTCCAAGGTCTGCTACACATCCTTCATTTTACAAATTCAAACTAGGTTTGGAAACTCAACATTCTCACGGTGGATAGGAATGAGAGAGGACCAATTATATTTTTAATTAGGACCCAAAAAACATCTTGGATCAATCCCACGCTTCTTTAACCGATGCTTAACCTTCATGTAACGTGTAAACACCAGGTTGGCCAAACCTAATGAAAACACCAATGAAATTTGAAGTACACACATCCACAACAAGATGATCACACATGGACCACCCATCACGCTTCACCAGACATTGGAACACACTGCAAAAAACTTTATACATAAAACATTCTTCAACAGTCCAATCAGATCGTGTTGTCACACACAATAGCTCTGGAACAAGCCTTCTAGAGCACCAAACCACAAGCACATTTTCTAGAACACAAGGAACATCAATATTATTCTTCTTATAGATCCGCAAGATCTAAGACAAACCACTAGAAGACTATGGAGCAAAAACATCTATCCCATTCCACAGACAAAAAGTTCTGCCAAATAGGTTCACACACTGGTGAACACATATTTCACTCTCCATCAACCCATAAGATAAAACTCAAGATATATTATCCATTGAAGCTCATAAACAATACTATAAATTTGCACAGGCATAGGATCAACAGAGAAGAAATGCATAGCACATTACTGAAGCACACTCAGAACACACACTTAACATTGTCTTCATTATTTCTTAATTATCTCAAAAGAACTTGGCATCAAAACATTTGCAACATTATAAATATAGCTCCATGAACTCTCAATACTTATACAATATCTCAACTATACATGTACCACCTGCAGTCACTCTAAACTTTGTTGACATCAATGACAACATTAACGAAAATACCACCAAACACATACATACTTACAACAATCTCCCCCTTTGTCATTGATGGCAAAACATGATGTGAAAAAAAAACAAAGATAGAATACACTTTCTCCTACTTCTTCTTCCCTTTTTTTATAGATTAGACAACTTGCACAAGCATTTCTACACTCTCTTCTCCCTGCAGGATGACACTATCTCCTCAGATAGAATTTTTCACATGACATTCTCTCCCCCTTTGACATCAATGGAAAAGAAAAGTTTTGCATGAAACATTTTCCATATAAAGTTTTGATCACTCCCCCTTTGGAGTGCATCCACATCTCATACTACAACAATGATACTCTCTACTCCCCCTGAGGAGTAGACCTCAATCATCATTCCAAACCAAAAAGAATATGTAGATCCAATAGACTGATGCACCTCCATGTGCACTAGTTTAAGGAAGGAGGGGAAATAAATCCTAACTTCCCTTTGAGATACTCAAAAGTATCCTTCGGAAGAGCCTTAGTGAATATGTCAATAATGTGTTCCTTAGTAGACATATATTTAAGTCTGACTTCATTTTGCAACACCTTCTCCCTCAAGAAATGATACTTGATAGATATATGCTTTGTCCTAGAGTGCATCACCGAATTATTTGAAATGTTTATTGCACTTGTATTGTCACAAAAGATAGAGATAGGCTCATCACACATCACATCTATATCCTTCAATGTTTGCTTCGTCCAAAGTACCTGTGTACAACAGGATGTTGCTGCAATACACTCAACTTTTGCAGTGGATAAAGAAATTGAATCATGTTTCTTGCTCAACCATGAGAACAATCTTTCTCCAAGAAAGAATGCACCACCACTTGTACTCTTCTGGTCATCTACACAACCAACCCAATCTGAATTAGTGTAGGCATTCAATGTGAAATCATTATCCTTAGGATACCATAGACCATAATTTGGACTCCCCTTAAGATATCTGAATATCCTCTTCACATCTATAACATGTGTCTCTTTAGGTTCTACTTGAAATATTGCAACCAAACATACTGCATGCATGATATATGGTCTAGTAGTAGTAAGATATAGTAGTCCACCAATCATAGATCTGTACATGCTCTGATCAACTTTAGAAAATTCATCATCCTTACTCAGTTTACATCCAGTTACCATAGGAGTACAAAACGGTTTGGATTCGTCCATTCCAAACTTCTTCAACAATTCCTTAACATACTTAGATTTTGAAATGAATATCCCCTTATCAATTTGATTCACTTGAAGTCCAAGGAAGAAGTTCAACTCACCAATCATAGACATCTCAAACTCTTTTTGCATCTCCTCTACAAATTTCTTGCACATACCTTCATTTCTACCAAAGATAATGTCATCAACATACACCACAACTATTAACATTTTGTTTCTCTCAACTTTGAAATAGAGATTTGTGTCTGTAGAGCCTTTGTTGAATCCTTGTTGTGTCAAATATCTGTCCAACCTTGCATACCATGCTCTGGGAGCCTGTTTAAGTCCATATAGTGCCTTTTTTAATTTGTAGACCATGTCAGGTTTATCTGATAATTGAAATCCTTTTGGTTTTTCCATGTACACTTCTTCTTCCAATTCTCCATTTAGGAATGCAGACTTGACATCCATCTAGTACAATTTGAAATCTTTATGAGCAGAAAATGCCAAAAACATCCGGATGGCCTCTATTCTTGCCACTGGGGAAAATATCTCTTCAAAATCCATTCCTTCAACCTATGAATAACCTTTGCATAAAATTATTGCTTTATTTCTTACCACTTCACCATCTTCATTTAGCTTATTCCTAAATACCCATTTTGAACCAATTACATTCTTGTTTACTGGTCTACGAACCAGTTTCCCATGTTTGATTCTTCTCCATTTGTTGCAATTCCTCTTTCATTTCTCTAACCCAACTCTCATCTTTTCATGCCTCACTCACAGTCTTAGGTTCTATCTTAGAAAGTAAACACAAATTTACCTCAACCACTTTGCTTCTTGTCTTTACACCTTCACTTATGTCTCCAATTATCTGTTCCTCTAGTTGATTATTCTGTACATATTTAGGAGTCTTACGAGTAGGTTCTAGAATCTCCTCTTCATCACTTTGTTCTTTCTCTTCCTTTTCTTCTTGTATTTGTTTGCATATAGGATCATCTAGTTCAACTTCACTTATTTCCACTGGTCTATGCATAGCTTCATCAACTTTTACATTTGTACTTTCAACTATTTTCCTCAATCTTTTATTGAAACATCTATATGCTTTGTTGTTAGTTGAATATCCAAGAAAAATACCTTCATCACAATCATCTCTTTTAATGTAACATTTGCTTCCAAACACCTTAAAGTACTTAACATTAGGAGTCTTACCAGTCCATAACTCATAAGGAGTCTTTGTGCTATTACCTCTAATCTAAACTCTGTTAAGAATGTAGACAACAATGTGGATAGCTTCTCTCCAATATAATTAGAAACATTTTCCTCTTTCATCATTTTCCTTGCAACTTCTTGAACAGTTTGATTCTTCCTTTCCACAAATATATTTTGCTGAGGGGTTCTAGGAGTAGAATAATGTCTCTTTATACCATGCTGTTCACAAAATGCATTAAACTCACTAGAAGTGAATTCCCCACCTCTATCAGACCTTTAAAATTTGATCTCAGGTTTACTTCATTCTCTACTCTTGCTTTGACATCTTGTTTGTTTTCCCAACTGACAACTTCTACAAACATAATTGGTAGGATTTGTGATTCTAGGCAGATCTCTAACAACTTCTCTTGAATTGATCCTGATTAGATTGTCAAAATTTATATGTCCCATCCTCTAGTGCCATAGCCAACTTTAATTAATCTGAGAAACAAAGTACTGATCATCACCACTCTCAAACTGATAGATGTTTCCATGAGTTCTTCTTCCTACAGCTACCACAGTTTCAGATCCTTTTTTGACCCCACAGGTGTTATCCTAAAATACAAGCTTAAATCCTTTGTTACACATTTTCCCAACACTCAAAATATTATGCCTTAAGCCCTTAACATAATAAACATCATCAATATTATGTTTTCCATCAAGACTAATTGTTCCTTTTCCAACAATCTTAGCTCTAGAATCATCTCCAAACATAACAAATCCTCCATCATATTTTTCAAGTTTAGTGAACTTATTTTTTTATCTGGTCATATGATTTGAACATCCACTATTAATTACCCAATAGTCTTCATCCTATCTGGTGCAGGAGCACCCATAGGTTGTCTAGGAACACTAGGAAACACTAGGCAATCTAATCTAGGTTTGCATTTTTGGTATGTTTCAATGAAGGTCATGTTGACCATTGAGTAGGTGAGATAGCTTAGGAACATTTCTTGCTCATTAGACTAATGTTTGGAAAAGCTTCATGAGTTTTGGAACTCATTTGCATAGGTTTCTAGAAATTGGCAAGTAGTTGTAAAATGTTCCATTTTTCAACTTTGCCATAATATGGTTGGAGCTACACTCGACCAACAGGATGAATAACTACTTTTGATGACCTATTTATGGGGTGCCTCGACCTGAAAGCAGGGTTGGAAGCATTCGAGTTTGTGGGAAGCATTTGAAATGTTTGACATTTATGAATTCAAGAAAATACAGTGATAAGTTTGTGTAATTTCCTGATTTTTGGATTTAAGTGTTGTCTTAATGGATTGAATGTGATACTATAGTTAGTGTAGGATGTAGAGGAGATTTCCTTCAAGCTTTGTGTGTCACTAAATTGTTAGTTTGATTCAATTTCCAAGCACTGTTCGTAGGTAGTTTGTTTTCTTTCCATTGTTGGTATGACAGGTAGTTTGTGAAGAATGGAGGTTTAGATCACATTCCCACTATACATATTGTACGGGCCTTTGCGAATTATGACTAGACTCCATGGGTGTACATACTGTAGGAGTAGGAGTCTTAGTTAGCACCGGAGTCACTATGGGAGTCTTCTTCTAGGCGAGCCAAGAAGTGTCTGACTAGGGAAGAAAAGAAGTGCAGAGCACTTGATTTGTAGGGGTGTCCATTTCCTGACAAATCATGGTGTGGAGAGGGCAGGTATGAGCCTTGCCAAGACATAGAATGGAGGAGGAAGCTCCATCAATCCATTTGATGAAAGGAATCTCTAATAGTTGTAGGGAGGTCGGGAAAAGGCCTTGAAAAGGCCTAAATTTTGCCAAATTAAGGGTTAAGACTTTGTACGGATAGTTGAGGGATAAGACCCCTAAAATCTTTGAGTGGTGGGTATATGGACCAGGAACCCCAAGAAAAGATTGAGAGTTCTTTTGGAAACTTTGGAGAACTAACCTGTTTTCTCGGAGAAGGAGACCTAATTGGGGCTCCTAGGACTAGTAGCCTTTCAAAACCTAAATGAGGGTTTGGTGGAAGCGACTAGGGAATGGAGTTAGGTGGACCCTCAAGAACCATAATAGGATGGATTAAAGTCATTGGAAACATCTCTACACCCCTGCAAAGCTAAATTCAAGAATTGGGAGAATTGTAGCCTTTAAAGTGGATTAAGGGCTAGGTTAGAGTTGCAAGATTGCACCAAGGTGGACTTGGTAGGAAGAACTATGGTGATAGGTGGGTTGGGAAAGAGAACCAAGGGATCCTAGGTTAGTAGAGATCCTATAGGTTGCAAGGGGTGGGAAAAGATACCCTAGAGGTCTTGCAAGCGAGACCTAGAGCATGAATCAATGATTGATTCACCCAACCTCCCTATCACTATCTAGGAAGACAGGCAGTAACCAGAGTACATTCCATCTCATCCTCTTTGTTCTTCAGACTAGATTCCCTTGCACATATTCCATGGTTAGCAGACACATATTTACTTTCCAAGGCTAGAAACAAGCATTCATCTTTATCATCCTCAAAATCAGACTCATCATCAAAAATTCCAACATCTTCTCTAACATAATACAATTTCTTAAACTTCTTGTCCTTTTTGTCTTTATAATTATTATTATCTATGTTCTTCTTGTGTGTAGCTCTATTTGGACATCTTGAAGCATAGTGACCAATATTTCCACAACTGAAAAATTTAAAAGGTAACCTACCTTTGTACTTACCAATACCTTTCTTCAATTTCCTTGTAAAGTTTGCTTCCAACTCTTTTGAACCATCACTATCTGAATCACCTTCTATCTTAGTTACTTTAAAGGTTGTTTCAACTTTCTCCTTTTCTCTTCCAAACTTCCTCATCTCAAATGCAGTCAAGGTGCCAAATAGTTGCTCTTTAGTAAATGTCTTTGGATCATATGATTCTTCAATAAAAGAGACCTTGTCATTGTAATTCTCTGGTAGGGTCATCAAGATCTTCTCTATTACATCTTCATATATCATGGTACCTCCTTGGTTTTTGATTTAATTTGCTGCAAGTTAAACTCTCTGATAATATCTTGCAATGTCTTCACCTTCTTCCATTCTCAAGTTCTCAAATTTGCATTTTGTTGTTAGCTTCCTTAACAATTTGAGATATCTTTCAACTTTTCCCATATTTCATAAGCAGATCCCAAGGAAATAAATTTTGTCCATTTAGTTTTAGATAAAGCACTAAAGATAGCATACCTTACTTTTTCATTCTCCTCATAGGCATAAATCTCATTTGCAAAACAAGGACCACTAGCTAGTTCAATATATTTTTGTCTCTACATATTTCCAAGTCTTGAAACCAAGAGAGATAATAAACCTCTCATCTACACTTTCCAACCACTGTAATCAACTCCATCAAATATAGGGATTTGCAAGTTGTGTGCCATCTAATCTACCTCAAGCGGTTAAGCTCTTCTCCAAGGAACCAAAGCTCTAATACCAATTGTTGAAATGCACAAGACAATTGAGAGGGGGGTGAATCAGTTGTACCAAATTAATTTTACTTCTAACCTTAATCAATTCCACTTTAACTTAATTTGTTATTAATTATAAACATGAAATTTAGATAATAGAAAGAAAACACCAGCGACACCAGATTTATGTGGAAAACCCAATGAGGGAAATTAACTCACAATATAGTAGTAATTCAATATCGGATACAAAGGCTCACTACCTAGAGAGGACTCACTGTATAGATATAAAGGCTCACTTCCTATAGATAGGACTCACTATCCAGAAGGAGGCTCATTGCCTATAGAAAAAAGATAAATAAAGATCCACCACAATAGGTTCCACACAATCGCAACTTGATCAAAGGATTGCAGACACCATCACCTCACTGCTTTCAGGAATCTAACACATCAAAGTACTGCTACCTTGATTCACTCTTACACACTTTTATTTTCACACTTTTTCACACACTTCACTTCACTTCTTTCAATTTGAAACATCTTGACTTTCTTTTATACCATCTTCAACCCTAGAAACTTTCTCCAAGGTCGGATACACATCCTTCATTTTATAAATTCAAACTAAGTCGGCTACTCAACATTCGTGCGGTGGATAAGAATGAGAGAGGACCAATTAAATATTTAATTAGGACCCAAACAACATCTTGGATCAATCACATGCTTCCTTAATTGATGCTTAACCTTCATGTAACGTGTAAACACTAGGTCGTCCAAACCTAATGAAAACACCAATGAACTTTGAAGTACACGCATCCACAACAAGATGATCACACATGGATCACCCAACACGATTCAACAGACATTGGAACACCTCTTAGAAACCTTTAGATACATCCAAAGTAACTACAACAAACTTTATACATAGAACATTCTTCAACAGTCCAACCAGACCGTGCACTCACACACAATAGCTCTGGAACAAGCCTTCTGAAGCACCAAACCATAAGAACATTTTCCAGAACATAGGGAACATCAATATTATCCTTCTTCTAGATCCACAAGATCTGAGACAAACCACTAGAAGACTAGAGAGAAAGAACATCTCTCCCAGTCCACACACAAATAGTTCTGCCAAACAGGTTCACACATCGGTTAACACATATTTCACTCTCCATCAACCCAAAAGCTAAAACTCGGGATATATTATCCATTGAAGCTCATAAAAAATACTACAGATCCACATAGGCATAGGATCAACACAAAATAAATGCAGAGGACATTACCAGAGCACACTTAGAACACACACTCAACATTGTCTTCATTATTTCTTAATTTTCTCAAAAGCACTTGGCATCAACACATCTGTAACATTATAAATATAGCTCCATGCACTCTCAACATTTCTACAGTATCTCAACTATACATGTACCACCTGCAATCACTCTAAACTATTTTTACATCAATGAAAACATTAATGACAACACCACCAAACACGTCCATACTTGCAACAAATCTTCACGAGGAGATCTATGTGAAGCAATAGTGTGGTTTTGTGTAGGACTCTTCACTTATTTATAGGCTTTTTTGTTCATTGTATGGTCTCAAAAAATCCCCTCTGATTTGGTATGAGAAGATGGATAATTTATTTCTTTCTTTTGAGTACACACATTTGTATTTTGACTTTGTAGTTTATACTTAGAGGCATGAAGAGGATATCCTAATTCTTATTCTCTATGTGGATGATTTGATTCTCACAAGGAGTTCCACATTCATGATTCAGAGTACTCAACTAGAATCGATGGAGCATTTTGATATGACCAGCCTTGGTCTTTTACATTTCTTCCTTGGTATTTAGGTTCATCAAATTTCTAAGGGGATATTTATTTTGTAGTAGAAGTATGGTCTAAACTTGCTAAACATAGATTTGGTATGGTTGATTGCAAGCCTGCCCCCACACCTTTTCAATAAGGTGTTGTATTGTATACTAGTTGCACTACTCCCATAAGTGATCCTACCTTTTATCAACAGTTGGTTGGTAGTCTTTTATACTTGTCGCATAGTTGTCACATGATATTTCCTTTACATTTGGAATTGTCTCTCATTTATCTCAAGACCCTTATGAGAGTCATGGAAGGCAGCCAAATGTCTCTTGTGACACATTCATGGCACTACACATTTTGGCATCCGTTACACATCAAGAGCTTCTCAGATTATGGGCTACATTGACTTAGACTGGGCTAGTGATGTCAATGATCAAAAGTTTACTTTTGGATTTGTCATTTATTTTGATTTTGGTCTAATTACATGGTCATGCAAGAAGAAGATTTTTATTGCATTATCATAGACAAAGGTTGAGTATCAAGATGCAGTTTTGGATTGTAGGGAGATTTTGTGGCTCTGTCAGTTGATGACTGAGTTTAGCTTTCCTTTCAATCAACCTACTACTCTTTGGTGTGACAACCAAAGTGTCATTCATATCTCTTGCAACCAAGTGGAGCATTAGTGTAATAATATTATTGAGATCCATATTCATCCAACATCTCATCCAAGATGGTGTTCTTAGCTTGGAGTACTTGCCTACAAAGGAATAGGTTGCAAACATATTCATTAAACCTTTGGCATTGCCTTGTTATTTTCAGTTGTGATCAATGCTTGGGATGAAGGAAGTTGTCCTCGTAGGGTCTTATTTAGTGTTTCTTCCTTCTCTTATTTTTATTTGTATTTGTAGTTTTTCTCTCTTTTGGAGAAGAGTTCTATTCCATAGGGTTTTTCTCCTTTTCTCCATTTATGAGAATTTTTTTTTGTATATGGGTACCTCATTAGGCCTTGTTGTCGAGACTTATGTTCTACATATTTTGATTCATGCATTGGTTTGTTCCTCCCTAAGTTGCACTAAAGGGGGGTGTTGCTGCGAATAAAGCCTTGTACCTAGTTAGTTCCTACTAGGGAACTTATTCACATGTTAAGTTTACTTAGGTCCTAGGATTCCTTCTAGAAGTCTTAATTGTCTTTTCTAGATCTTATATCTTATCCTAGGCAGTTATGAGTTATTTGTATCATGTGATAGGATTAAGAAACTTGTCATGATCCTGTCTAATCCTATCTCTCACCTTTCCTTTATAAGCAATACATATCTTGCATATTTTAAATATTTTTCATATATTGTGTCTTGTATTATATTGTAATTATTGTTTGGTGAAATAAAATCTTCCATTATTGCTTCTCTCTTTTGCATGTAGAGGTTATTTGGTGTTGCAGATTGAAGATCTTGGTTGCTCACTTAAAAAAATTCCCATGTAAGAACAATAGAAGTATTTGAATGATACACAAGATCCAAAGATAATGATGAAATATCTATAAGCTACTCAAATGCTCTATGTAGAGATTGATATGGAAAAAAATAAAATATGTATATGGGTTGACAACATTGATGAGATTGTCATAAAATGTGCTTTCCAACTCTATAAAATTGGATTCACTAAAAAACATCAATACAAATTGTAAGTAATCATCCCAATTAAATGTAGTTGAAACATAACTATAATTATCTTTTTGCCTTGAACCATGAGAAACCAATGATGTAGGAAAACACAATACTAAAGAAGTAGAATATGAAGGAGACATGATATCAGTGTAAGGTGAAGGGACTGATAAGGAGTGAGGTGATAATAATGCCCTATATACTCAAATCATCATCAAATTCAATAGAACTAAAGGAAGAAAAGGAATACAATTTGGAATCATGATCAACATGACCCATGACAATAATGTAGCTACTTTGAAAATTTCTTATGATCATGGAATGTGTGAAATCAACTATTTTCTTATGCCACTATATGTAATATGATAAATGGAAAGAAAATTATTGGATAAGGAATGTACATAAAGTGCATCATCGAATGTCCCTTCAATTTCAATAGATACTTTTCCAAGATTTGACATATAGGTGTTATTGATCATGAATATTGGTGGGAATGAACTAGGAATAATATGGAAAATAACTCCTTGGATGTGACTGTTTGGTTTGATTCCTTGGAATCAAGAAGCCACTTGTGTGATGTGTTGTTTGTAGAAGCAAAGAGTTCCATACCATTTTCCTTATATTTGTCTGAATATGTAGATGATGTGGATAGAGATGAGGAAAAAAAACTTGTCCTAGATGTAGGCAATTGAATGTGATGTTTATGAAGAATATGCCTCATTTCATCATTTTCATTTTTAAAGCATTGGTGTTCTTCATGCTTGTGTTTATTACAATAAGTACATGTGGGCCTCTCCTTATATTTTTTCCCTTTTGATGAAGAAGATGAAAGATTGAGTCTTTGATTTTTGTCCCTTAGATCTGGAAGTCTTTTGGTCAGTTGTAACAAGAGCTTGTGGATTTGAAGGCTGCATGGTACCCATTTGAATTAGTTTTTCTTGATCCTTTGTAAGAGACAATTTTTTTTGAAAGAGATTCCATAAGTTAAATGGAGTTAAGATTATGTCCATTTTGCAGAATACCACACAAGACGACCCCCCTTGATTATGATTTTGATCCCCCCTGAATTGACACTATATGTTTTAGTGAATATAAAATTTCAATGAAACAAATAATGACACTTTATAATTGAGTGCAATATGATTTGCAATGAGATGGGAAAATTATTATTCACTTTTACAAGATCAATATTCAATTTAAGTAGCTTAATCAAGAGTTATAATAATTTACCTGTTGTCTAATTTGCACTTAGAAACTTTAAGTTTTTCTTTTAAAAGAGGAGAAAAAATATGTGTTAAATAACAAAATTTTAAATCATCTCGACGTTAAAGTCTCCAAAATGGAAAGAGATTTTCATCAACTATTCACAATTAAAGTTAGTTTGAAAAAAACTAATAACCATAAATTACAACTTGCATAAAACTGAGAGTTTGAAGACTATTCTTAGGCAGTTAGAACTAGACAAAATGATAAACATTTAATTCCAAACAGTTGTACTCTTTGTTCCAATATAAATATTGATTGATTCTTCTACTTTCCAAGTGTATACTTTAGAGAGTGTGGTTGTGTATGGGAGTAGAGGTCAATGGGTGCAGTGAATGCCACCTTGGAAGATAATACAAACTCCTATTTGGCTTCTTCAATCAATGAACATGAATCAAACTAGAATTAGCATCCTATGCCCATGAAAGATGTCACTTGTAATGCACATTGAAGATAAGTAGAAGGTGTGAGTGCATGGAAGCCATTATAGGAGTGTTGTTCTCTGGAGGAATTGGAGCATTAAACCTCTCACAACTTGCAACTATAAATTTAAAATTTTGGTGATCAAAAGATTGATAGAACTTTTTAGATGACACCTTCAATTATATGGTCGATATGTCATGGATCTGGAAGAGAATGGTTGCCAAATTGCAATGTGTCCTCTCAATCCTATGGATTTGTAACAAATTGAATAAAATTTATAGAATACAAAAGGCACTTCCAGGAGGCCTTAGTTGTGCTAGGCGTGAGGGTTATTTTGACATGGTCATGGGATAACCAAATGGAGAGCCCAAACTGCTGGAGAATCCTACTTGAATAAAAATATCTCTCTGAAACTCAAATAGAGACCCCAATACATACAAAAAACCAAATTGCATGCAACTGTATTTAAAATAAAATTCACCAAAAAAATAAATTGAACGAGTAATCAATTGTAGAATGGTTATGTGAGGAACTCTTAATAAGGCTAGATGCAAGACTATGGGAAGAGTTTTGATAGCATGGTTGTGATATCATGTTGGCATTAGCCAAGATCATAAAAAATAAACCAAGATAAACCTTAACAAAATATGAGCACACAATAAGCCAAATCATATTTTAAGACATGATACAAGATATGATTTTAATTTACAAAGTAACCTTGCTTATATAGGCAATGTGGCGAAGGTATGCAAGTCTAACAAAATGAATGACTACCCATCCAATTTTGAAACACTTGCTAACTCACATTAAATGTGTTTAGTGAGTGGAATGTGTACATGCAAGAGGTATCACAAAGTGAGGACACATCTCAGCCACATGAGGTGAGACAAAGCTCTAAAATAGTGTAAGTAATATTAAGAAAATGTGAATAGGTCAAACTACAAAGTGATTAAAACTAACTAGTTATATAATTAAATTATTTACACTAGAAAAAATCATCCACACTCTTGTGAAGAACATGGAAAAATAACCCAAACAAAAAATTGGTCAAAAAAAGGAGCATACATGGCCTAGACCAAATCCTCTACAAATGAACTCCCAAAACCAAAATTGTAACCATGAAGTGGTTTATAGTGAAGGGAAGAAATTATGATTTAATGCTAACATCAATAAGCCCCTAATGAAATATTCTCCATTTGGACTAAATATTCTTGAGAACAAATCCAAAAATCTTTGTTTTTTAAAATCCATCATTCTTCACCTAAAATTGGCTTTCAACTATCAAAAACCACCTTGAGAAAAATTGGTTTTGTGGGTGGAACATTGGTGGTGAGATGGGTGGTGTAGTTATTTTGGCTACTTGGGTGGTGGAATATGGAGGTGGACTAGTGTTGAGCTAGCAAAGATTGGTGACAACCTATAAACTATACTGTTGGCAACTTTGAGTGGACTATTTAGGTCATTAGGTCTTTATAATGTCCACATGATTTGAATAATTTACACAATAATAATTTTTTAAAATTTTAACTCTATGCAATACAGTACAATGCTGGGAGGTCATATGACCTTCTTAGCAATTTTTTTTTGCCCCAATTTCTTCCAACAATGAAACTAGAAAAAATGTATACCCAAATAGAGGTCTTTGAGACTTTTGAATGCAATGGTAGGGTTTATTCAACCTTAAAATTTCTTATTTTTTCCCCTAATTTTATGATCAAACCCCCATTCACAAATTGGCTTTCAAAATTCTAATTTTAGTGAAATTAAATCTAAACTTGGATTTCTCATACCTCTCAAATGTTATGGAATGGATAAAAATACTACTAGGGTTACCAAAAAATTATAAACATCTAGAATCCATAAATCACAAGTACAAACGTGCTATAATTAAGTTTTTTGGTCAAAATATTCTTATTCTCTAAAAAATCAAGGATGCAAGAGATAGGCATAGTGGGATTTAAGAAAAATATGTCCAAAGTAATTATCCCCCTTAATATATCAAATAATAAAAAATAAAAATATATCTTAGCACCATAAATCTTATATAATGAACTAATTTTTTTAAAACAAATATTAACCTAGGATCCAAAATAAGGATTAAATTTAATTAAATTATAAACATAAATAATTAATGATCAACATAACATCACAGAGTTATTTTTGAGAAACATGCAAATTCTCAAGAGATACTTATCTACAATAAGAAAAATATCATAAAGGAAAGCTTACAATAATATGAATCAAATAATATATGAATGGAAAGAAACAAATACAATATATAGCCTTGTGGCTTTCAAATCTAACGAGGACGAGGACAAGGTAGAAAACAAAAAAAAAGGGATTTCTATCTAATTTTCCAAATCCAAGAGGATAAGGAAAAAACCAAAAATCCCATCACAAAATAACTTGAAAGAAAACACAAGATTTTCTAGTCTCACATAGACACTGATGATAAAATTTGAGAAACTTGAAATCTAAATCACACAACAACCTTTCCCAAAACACCATTATAAGCTCTGGGAATTTTAAGACCAAAACATTCCTCACTATCTTCATTTAATGCAACAAAACCACTAAAGATTAATTCACGAGTAGGATTCTCACGTAAAATATATGGGTTACTCAAAAAATTTAAAAATAAGATTTAAAGTAATAAAATATTAATATTCTAAGATATTTTTTTAATTTGAGATCCAAGGATCTTACTATGGCTTCGACTTCGTCTTAAAAAAAAAAGTAACTCTTAAAATATGTAATTAATAGACCAATATTACATGAAATGTACAACCAAAATTCAACAAGATATAGAATGACACAAAACAAAAAGAATAGAAAATAACTACTAGTTAGTAAATTTGTTAGAATTGTACTTGCAAAAATGATTTAATGCACCCATATACTTATAGTGACTATTTTGATATGTAAACCTATAAACCATAACCATGCAAAGAATTGGTGGTTTTCACAAATATAATAAATGGCATTGAGCTTAATCAATTAATATTAAACTTAATCTAACTTTAAACTAAAGGAATTTACCACACTTAACAAGTCAATTCAATAAACCTCATAGAAGAAACCAAAGCAAAATTATAGTGTCATTCCAAGAGTGAAAGTCTAAAAAAGGTTATAATAGTAGAATGTTGTCAATTCCACCTTGGCCAAACAATGGGAATCCATGTGGCTTCATATGGTCATATAGGGAATCTAAAATACATTTGTAAGTAGAAATAAATAAAGTTTAAGTGTATTCAATGTTCTTTTAAATTCATTTTATGTTTTGTAAGAGCTTTCAATTTTAAGGGTTATCATGTTTGAATTTCATATCTTTCTCTAGTTGAGAAGGGAAAAGTTTCATCTTCCTATTGACGAGAATATGTTTAATTATTTTCTTTATATAACCCATTCTTAGTTTAAGAGTGATTATATATATATAATTCAACTCTTTAAAGAAAATTAGACTTCTTAAGGGTTTGGAAAATTATCTTTATTGTAAAATTTTGTTGTGGATGTTGAGATATGACTTGTGATTTATGAGGAGGATTTTAATTTTATTGGTGTTTGTGGTGTGAAGCTTGGAGATTTTTCTTGAGATCTTAATAATATTTATTTTCTTTTGATCTTTTATGTTAAAGTGTGGAATAATTATTTTGGATTTTATTGAATATCATTTGAAGATCTTGAAAAGTGAAGAAATATTGTTATTTTCAAGCTAGGGGTTAACTAAAATGTTAGGCTTATTTATGAAATGTTTGTCTCTTGATGAGTTAAGGAGCCTAGATCTTACTTTTAGTTATGAAGGCTTTCCATTTTTGTTAGGGTTCAAAACATATCTTTGAATTAATTTATATCTATGCTTTCATATTATAAAGAAATAGACATTTAAATTGTTGATTAGTACATGATAAGGATGTATATAAGATTACTTTCTATTTGTATTTGTTACATATTAAATTCTAAAAATAAACTTTTCTTTGAATATTTGATCGTATAAAAATTCTAAATATTGTGTTTTTTAAAATTGAAAAAAAATGATTTTATGTCTTTCTCACAAATACAAAACATATGAATTCTAAAAAAAATATAGAAACTTGTTATTTTAGATATGAAATAATCTTT
Organism: Sequoiadendron giganteum; assembly: GCA_007115665.2. Classification (NCBI taxonomy): domain Eukaryota; kingdom Viridiplantae; phylum Streptophyta; class Pinopsida; order Cupressales; family Cupressaceae; genus Sequoiadendron; species Sequoiadendron giganteum. The sequence continues at coordinate 95,561,189 of CM021106.1, forward strand.
ACAATTATTATTATTATTTATTTGTAAGATATTCTAAAATTTAAGTATACAAAATATCCAAATTGTTTGACTTTCATATTAAAATAAAAAATATATTAATAAATTTTATTCTTTATCTTTCTATATAAATTTTAAACATACAATATATAATAATATTTTTAAAATAATCTGAGTAGTACAAAACCACTTAATTATAACATATTTAAAAAACAAGTGCAAAATAATGTCTTACTTTTTGACCACCTCCACCCAATAAATGAAACCCTCTCAATTTGTGAGTGACACTACAACACCATTCTTATTCCATTCTTGTCGACCACTTCTTCCCTTGAAAAATATCACATTTTATTTAAAGGACAGCCCCTTTGTGTTTCATGAGATTTATGCTTTAAAGTATTTACTTTATTCATATTCATGTTTCCTTGACATCCTTTTTGTTTCTTATCATACATGCTTCTTTTTTAAAGTATTTATTTTATTTAAGTGGTTTTTATTTATTATGTAAGTCCACTTTTCCATTTTTCCATAAAGCACTTTTCAATGGTAAAAAAATATTTTTATTTTTATGTATTTTACATCTAGTTTTGTATTAAATTTAGAATAATGTTATATATATATACATGTGTATGTGTATGTATATATATATATGTAATATAAATAGTATATTTTGTGTATAATTGTATTTAAATATGTAGTTTTATTAGTATTTAACTTTGTATTTAAAGATTATTCTTATATTTATGTACATATAATTTCAATTCAATTAGTTTATATGTCTAATCTTTGATTATTTATTCATTTAATCCATTTTAGACATTAATTAAACATATTTTTTTTACCTATTTTGTATTCATGGGTGCAAGGTCATCCTCACAACCACAATCTTGATCTTTTAGATTAGATTGTAAAATAAAAACAAAACATTTAATTGATTAATCTCATTCTATTCTTTGGTTCTAGGTCAATTCTACACAAACATTCACACTCTATTTTTATGTTATTTGTATAAAAATACATTCATTAAATACCTTACAATTATCTAATGCCAAGAGAATAATCATTCACATCTATCAAATTACATATTTTCACCTTAGTACATTGAATCGCTTAGTGATCATTCTATAATTCATATGCATGTTTGAAGCTTGTTGTTTCTTAATATATTTTTAACTACCACTAGATTCATAAAAAACCTTAGGAGTGTAAAAAAGAATAATGTTGCCTAATAGCCTACCATTATTAAAATTCACAAAGAAAAATCTAGGGATCATCATTAGGTTAAGTTCATAGCCATAGTATTGGTTTGCAATCGAAACTTAGATCTAAATGAAAGGAAATTTGTAGTAGTAATAATTATTTCCACATGACCTTGGAAGAGATAAATATGCAATCGAGTATTCAAAAACTAAAATTCAAAAGAATAGACAAACATATCATCAAGATGTCATAAGATGTACCCTAGAAAAACCCTCACGAAGGAAAAAAATTGGCCTATAAAATCACTCACACACTCAATGTATTATTTCATGAAAAATATTGTAATACTTACAAAGTCTTAGTACAAAGCTTCTAAAATATCAAGCTCATTAATTGCACTCCATGTGTCAAGAAAATGAGAATCATGTAACCACACATCTCAATCCATGTTTCCTCTCCTCACATGTGTAACCTACAAGAGATGCTCAATCAACCTTAGCCAACAAGTCAAAGGTTATATAAGCCATCCTCAACAACTATTCACTTGCTTTATTTTATATAAAAAAACTTGGATAGAACCACTAAATAGTATTTCATAAATTGTGTGCCTCTAAACCATGAGATTGCAAAAACATGTCCCACTCATTCTTTTTGGTACTATATTTTTCCCAATGTGCAACTCATAATTAAATATTTATCTAAAAATTACATGCAACATACAAAATATATCCTTGAATGTCTAATCCATATGGTATCCACATCTCAAAGATACACCACATTTAAATACTACATTTTGTATTATAAATGTTATGCAAGTTGTTCAACACACCTTTTTCAAAAACTAAATCAATGAAATTAGTTCAACACAATGTAAAAACAAATACTTTGATTCTCATCCATGCACATGAATATCTAAGACATTTTAAAAGTATGGGGTGTATTGACTTCACTATCTACATCAATTAGCATTCATCTTCGAGCATAAAGTTGATTGAGATTATTCTACATTAATGACTTGTGGTGTGATTTTATTTACTATCTAATATTAATTGATCAATTCTAATCCACTCTATCTAAAACCACATCCCCACAAACAAACATTCCCTAGGTATTTGTACTTATTTTTTGAATTATCTTAATTTTTCATTTCAAATATATATTTAATTTATGTTATATCTATGTAGTTGTGTGTGTATGCATTAATAATAGATATTGGGATTTACTCAACACAATAATTTATAGTATAAACTCTATATATAGAGATTATATTTAATCCTTGGACCTTATTTATAAAAAATACATAAATTTGAGTCATAAAATGATAAGGGATTAAATATAGTAAACTAGTTTTATGTTTAATATATTTATGGTTGATCATTAATGTTTTATCCTTGAACCATAATAATTCTACAATGGTTATGTAATTGCCCCATAGTATTACTATGACAACATAAGTGTAGCTAACTTTCAACCACCCTATATCCACCCTATAGCCATCATATAGCTCCCCCATAAACATCTTGTAGCTGACCTATAGTGATGTAGAGAGAAGGACTCAACTAAACCAACTTGACATAACTTGAACAATGACAAAATGCAACTTGAGTCATCTTGAGAACATTTCTATAATGGCCTAATGGGAACTTAACAAAGAGATCAACATAAAAATTGAAAATATTGGATTGTAAAGGCCTTCCACAATAAATTTCATTGATCCCAAGTCCAACCATAAACAAACTATGCATAGATTTGTTCAAACATCAAGAAAACTAGGTTTTTTTGACTATTTTCAAGCAAAATGAGACACACAATCTACCATAACTTGTGCAAATGAACATTTTTCCTTTAAAGGGTTTTAGAACATGTAAAACCATATATTTTCACCAATTTTTATCACTTTTTTATAGTGGAATAAAAATATATGCATTTTTCTTATCTGTTGGAAACCTTAGTTCTTGAACAAGGTTGTTAAGAAGATTGACATGGTAGACCAATCAAACGATATTTTATTTAGGAATGGTAAGAACAAAATAATTTTGTAATGCAATTATATTTCCATACATATAGGTTTAAGTACCATTTCATTATGTACAAATCCTTAATAAGTGAAATAACAACAAATTTGCAAGAAAAACACAAAAAATGGCCCCAAAAATGATTCAAATCTTCATTCCACTTCACCAACGTTTTGGGTTGAGTTTACAAGGCCTATTTATTACTTTAAAATTAGTTCCTCAAATCCAAGCAAATATTTAACCAATTTGTTAACCAAAATGACATTTTGACACTTTTTACAAAGTTGCTTGACAACTTTTTGACAACATTGTGCAACTTTTACATCTTTTATCCAAATGACCCCAAACTTTCACAAATGACTCCAAATGATCATTAATGGCCCAAAATGAACTATTTACATGAAACAACACAAAACATGACAAACCCAAAAGTTTTAACATGTTGTCTGTGAGGGTGCTCTTGCACCATATAGTCATTCGAAAGTGAATTTATAGTCCTATAAAAAATCTATAAAATTTTAGTAGTACTTATATTATTATTGACTAGTATAGTGTGTTGATTGGGATGTACAACACCCATAATATTTCATGTTCTTTTTATCTCTTAATATTTCTTATATTCTTTCTGAAACATTTTTTTTATGCATATGTCTGATGTTTAGTGGAGTCACAAATAATGATGACACTTATGTATGTGTTAGTATGTAGTCACTTGTTGTAATATTTCTTTGTGATCCATTGGTTTCATATAAAAACCATTATTTGAATTTTGTTGATTGTTTCCATGGTTTTTCTAGGCATTATAGCTGAAGTGTAAGTTTTGATGGTCCTATAAAAGGTTTTAGAGGTGCTTGGATTTTTTTCTCTCGTATTGGGAAGGTGTTCACCACAAAAATGAAATCATGATTACCAAAAGGTGATGATGCATCTGGCGATAACTACTATAGAGATTGGTATTAATGAAAAAATTGCTATTGATAAGAGATTTTATGGTAGAAATTAAAATCATCAAGAATAATGATGTCAATAGTAATGTAAGTGATGTTAGAATATAAGTTGAAATTTATGGCAAAATTAATAGCAATCGAGGACTACAAATAGCACCAAAAACTAAATTTGAATAGTGACATGGCATAAATGATAGAAAAAATAATGGTGTAAATATTTCATCATAGGAAATATATGTTGCATAATTTCCTTAAGCTATGCACCTACAAAACTAGAAGTGTGTTAGACGATAGTGTCCAAACTCAATAAGTTAATACTTGATTTAAAGGTTCTTAAGGCTTCTTATAAAATAGTGTGATTTCATTTTTTTAATAAAATAAACCTCTAAAAGTAAATTAAATCTTAAATATGTATTCAAAAATATCCAAGATAAATATATTGAAAAAGGCCTAGAAGCTAATATAGAAATCAAGTAGAACATAGCAGAAAAAAGTCTACACTATGATGTGTAAAAGAAGATATGCAATAAAAATCTACAACAAATTATTATAATATAAAAAAGGTTATGATAATAAAAACAAACAAACTTAAATAAGTTTACTAACAAATGATTTTGATTTCAATGTTATCTTGAGTGGGATTTTTAATTTAGAACTTGTGAAGGTGATAAGCCTCAAAATTGCTAAGGAGATTGTACAAAGTTGCATACCATTTATGAAGGAGATGATAAGGTCAAACAATCAAAGATGTAGAATTTCAAAGCCAAATTTGAAACCCTAAGGATGTTAGAAGATGAAGATATTGTTGGCTACATGCTTAGAGTGGATGAAATTTTCAATTTCATCAATGGTCTTGGTGGAAAATTGGAGGAAAGAATTTGTGAAAAAGTTATGAACTCTTCCTAAGTCTTATAGTACTAAATTTTTTGATATTGAGGAAGCTAAAAATTTGGATCAATATTCTAGAGATCAAATGTTGGGTTCTTTAACTACTTTTGAATTAAGAGAGTTTGATAAAGATGCTCCAAATAAAAAAAATTGCCTTTAAAGTCTACAAGAAAGAGAATGATGAATCTGATCTAGATGATCTTGATGAGGTGGAAGCAAATTTTGTAAGGAGATTGAAAAAAGGCACTGGAAAATCCAGAGGTAAGTTACCCTTCAAATATTTCAATTATGGAAAGATAAGTCATTATGCTTCTAAATGTCCAATCAAAGTTTCAAATGATAAACATAAAGATCATAAAGGTAAATATGTCAAGAAGAGTTATTATGTTAAAGAAGATAGTGGTCTATCTAATAATTAGACTATCTGAATACTGGAAGTGATGAATGCTTGTTCATGGATTTAAATTTTGGAACTAATTCTACTAACCCTAAAAGATGTGTGAAGGAAATTGCTTTGGAAATAGGTCACAATATTGAAGGAACTATGTTGACTACTTTTTATGCAAGAGAAAAGAGAAACTAATGGATAATTGATCGTGGATGATCAAATCATATGACAGGTGATAAGAGTAAGTTTATTAAGCTTGAAAAGTATGATGGTGGTCTTGTTAAGTTTGGTGATGATACATATGCTAAGATATGTGGAAAAGGTTTAATTAGTTTCGATGGCAAGCATAAGACAAATGATTTCATTTATGTCAAAGGTCTCTGGAACAATCTTCTCAGTGTAGGAAAAATGTGTAGCAAAAGATACAATTTGGTGTGTCAAGATGATGGTTTTGAAATTAGAAAAGGAAGCTCCAAAACATTGGTTGCAACTAGAAAAATGGAAAAAGGAAATGTTTATTAGCTCAAAGGTGGTGGTATTAAGTGCTTTATGTCTCAAATCAATAAAATCCAAATATGACATAGAAGAATGGATCACATCAATTTTGATAGCATGGTGAAGATCAACTCTACTCCACAGTAGAATGAATTTGTGGAAAGAAAGAATAGGATAGTTCAAGAAGTAGCAAGAACCATGATGAAGGAAGCAAATCCATCGAATATATATTGGAAATAAGCTATTCATATTGCAGTGTGCATTCTTAATAGAGGACAAGAAAAAGTGAATAGTTCAAAGACCCCCTATGAACTATGGTATAGAAAACCTCCTAATGTGAAATATTTTAGAGCATTTGGAAGCAAATGTTATATTAAGAGAGATGAAGAAAATCCAAGAAAGTTTGATGCTACATCAGATGAAGGAATCTTCCTTGGATATTCTACAAAGAGCAAGGCATATAGGTGCTACAAAAAAAGGTTAAAGAAGATAGTTGAAAATGAAAGTGTCAAAGTGGATGAAGGATATGAATCTAATGAAACCCCTTACAGAGAAGAGGAAAAGAAGAATATAAATATAAAGAGATAATAGTGGAAGAGGAATAATCTCTAGAAAAGAATCCCAAGACTCCTAATTATGTGCAAAAGAATCATTCTGAAGATCAAATAATTGGAGGCAAAAGTAGAGGTGTGTTGACAAGAAGAAGAGTTTCTATGGTAGAAGAGTAGGTAAACTTTTTTTTCCTCTTAAATGTAAAACCTAAAATTGTAACTGAAGCATGCAAGAATGAGAGTTGCTCAAAGCTATGGAAGAAGATTTGAGGTAGATTGAGAAGAATCAAAAATGAGAACTGGTGCGAAGACCATCAAACAAGAATGTGATAGGAACTAAATAGGTTTTCAGGAACAAACTAAATGAGAATGGAAAAGTCATTAGGAACAAGGATAGTATTGTGTGTAAGGGTTACTCACAAGTGAAAGGAATAGATTTTGAATATTCTTTTGCTCTAGTAGAAATAAAGGAAGCCATTAGGATGGTTTTGGCTTTTGCAACACAAAGACTTCAAGGTGTATCAGATGGATATCAAGTCTGAATTTTTGAATGGTGAGTTAGAAGAAGAGGTGTACATTGAACAACCAGAAGGTTTTTAGTTATCAAAATATTCTAATATGGTTTGCAAGTAAAAGAAATATTTATATGGACTCAAACATGCTCCTAGAGCTTGGTATGCAATATTGGATAAGTACATATTGCAATAGGGTACTACAAATATCAACCTTTACTTCAAGGTTGAGAGAGATCAAATCCTAATTGTGGTTGTGTATGTTGATGACATAATCTGTGGAGGAAATGAGGATATGTGTAAAAGGTTTGTAGAGGAGATGCAAAATGAGTTTGAAATGTCAATATTTGGGGAGATGAATTTCTTCCTTGGGCTACAAATTAGTCAATCTGATAAAGGTATATTCATCTTACAAGAAAAGTATGTCAAGGAAATGTTAAATAAGTTTGGAATGGAGGGCTCTAAAATAGTATGTACTCCTATGGTTATTGGTTGTAAGTTGAACAAAATCGATGAATCTCTTTAGATAGATTAGAGCAAGTATAGATCCATGATTGGTGGATTGCTATATCTAACTACTAGACCAGATATCGTGCATGCAATATTTCTTGTGGCAAGATTTCAAGAAGATCCTAGAGAATCACACATGGTAGCAGTAAAAAGGATATTTAGATATTTGAAAGACAATCCAAAATTTGGTCTATGGATCCTAGGGATACTGATTTCTCTTTGAGTGCTTATACAAATGCAGATTGGATAGGTTATACAAATAAATAAAAAAGTACAAGCGGAGGTGCTTTATTTCTTGGAAGCAGATTGATTTCTTGGTTGAGTAAGAAGCAATATTCAATGCCACTATCTACTGCAGAGGCAAAACATATTGCAGCAACATCTTGTTGTACACAGGTGTTGTGGATGAAGAAAACGTTGAAGGATATCAAAGTATCATATGATGGACCTATTCCTATCTCGTATGATAATGAAAGTGCTATAAACATTTCAAAAAATATGATAATGCATTCAAAGACAAAGTATATCTCTATCTGGTATCACTTTCTAAGAGAGAAGGTTGTTGAGAATGAAGTGAAGTTGGAGTATGCACCTACAAAGGATCAAATAGCAGATATTTTCATAAAGGCTCTTCTAAAAGATACATTTGAGTATCTCAAGTAGAAGCTAGGGGTTATTACCCCTCCTTCTTCCAACTAGATACATGATTTGGTGCATCTGTCCAGTTGAGAAATTCAATATTTATTCTTTGTCCTAGACTGATGAAGGCTACCTCTCAGGGGGAGTAGGTAGTGTTATCTTGGGTTGGTGAAGTTAGGGGGATCATATATTGTTCCCCTAAGGGGGAGAGATTAGTGGAGAGAAATTAAATGGGAGAGAAAGTATTTTGCAGATGTTTCCTAAAGTGAAGTTTGTAGGTGTTTCCCTTTGACAAGGGGGGGAGTGAAGTCTAAAAAATATGAGAAGAAAATGGAGAGAGGGAAGAAGTATGAAATGTAAGAAATGTCCAAGTTATAGGGAGTGTTTCTTGATGCAAGGTTTCTTTTTTTGTTGATGTTTTTTTAGAGTTAGTGTTGCCATCAATGACAAAGGGGGAGATTGTTGGAGAGTATTGCACTATGTTGTCATTACTCTTGTCATTGATGTCAACCTATGTCAACCTATAGTGTGGAGTTGCAGATGGGTATATTTCTACAACCTATAGTGTGTTTGTGATGAGAAGGTGCTTGTGGTGTTGACTAGGTGTTCCTGATGTAGTTGGTTCACTTGGTTTCCAAGTGCTTTTGAGAAAATTTGAATAGAGAGTATACAAGGTGATAGTGTTGTGTTCTGCATTGTGCTCCACATTTCTTCATGGTTGAAGATGTTCTTGTGTGGTTAGGATGAGATGATCATATGCATTCAAAGGTGTTATATATAAAATTTTAGTTTTTGGATCATATAGTAGTGGAAGAGGTGTCTGATAGTGTGTTGCCTATAAAGAAGGTTGTCTAGGAGAAATGGAATTGCTTTGCATTTCTTCACATTGAGGTTTCTTGTCTTATGGATTTAGGAACATTCTAATACTGTATGTATCTACCTTCCCCTAGAGTGTTTGGTGTTCAATTCCACAAGGTTGGTTAGTGAGTTGTATGTCTGTGGCAGTGTTGTTGGTTGTAGAGGATGACAGTATTCTCAGTTTCAAGTGGTTTCAATAGTTTTTTTTAATATTTTTATGATGTTGGAATATTTCGGGATGTTGTATGATGTTGATTTGTGGTTTGCAAGATGTTTCCAGACCTAGAGAAGTGTGAATGTGATTGTTTGTTAGCGTTAATGTAGGTTTGGACGACCTAGTGTGCTAGCGCTAATTGTGGAGATGGTTTGTTGTTTGTGGAAGCATGGTGTAGCATTTCAGTGTAGATTTGGGTCTTATTTAACCCTTGGTGTGGTCCTCCTTCACTTATTTCCACCACATAAGTGTTTGGTGATAACCTATTTGTTGTTTGCACATTTGAGGTGTATATGTTTCATTGAGGCTGACCTAGAGAAGTTGTTTGAGGTCAAAGTTGATATATATGCAAGGTCAATTTTTGGAGATGTGTGTTGTGTGTAGTGATGTGAAGTGATGATGTGAATTTGATTAGGTTTTGAGGCCTAAGTGTGAGCTTAAATGCCTAAGGATATTGAAAGCAATGAACAAAAGGTGTCTACATTTTTATTATACCTGAATTTGTTGGAGGTAGTGAACCAAAGGTTACAGATGGTGTAGAGTTGTTGTGGTGGATCTTCCTACTGCTCTAAGGTAGTGAACCTCCTTGTAAGATTCTTCTTCTATTCTCTTCTATTCTGGATAATGAGTCCTTTGGGTAGTGAGCCATTCTTTTCTTCTAGGTAGTGAGCCCTTTTGATAGTGAGCCTTTTGTAAATGATGTTGTTATTCATATATATATGAGTTAATCCTCACCATGGTTTTTCCCTGATTATAGGGTTGTTCACATAAATCTGGTGTTCTATGGTGTATGGTTGTGAATTTACTTATGTTTCATTAGTTTACATTCATGTTGATGCCTAATAAGGGTTTGAAGGTTAAGGAGGGTTTTAATGTTTTGATGTACAACTAATTCACCCCCCCTCTCAGTTGTCATGTGTGTCTAGCAAAGGTACCCAAGATACATGTAGAAGGAGTAGCCTTTATCCGTATGCTAGAGATTCAAGTGCAGTTAAATGATAAAAATGATATACAAGACCCATGTAATAACTGAGGGAAAAAGAAGATGGCAAAAATAAGGTCCCTCTAATGTTTTAGATTCAACATAAGAATATCAAGAAGGGAGGTAAAAATAAGGTATCAAAGGCTAGATGGAAAAAAGATCAAGAAAAAGTGAAAATTGATGGGGGAATCTATGTTTGAATCTGACGTCATTAAGATACTATATTATCACTTTTCAAGTCCCCTATAATGATTACGATCTCTTGGAATGTAAGGGGGTTTGAGTATCTTCCCTCATTAAACTGCTACTTGGAATATTATTCGGGATCGTAAATTAGATATTCTTTTCATCCAAGAAACCAATATTTCAAATGAGGACATGACAAACATCTCTTTTAAGGTTTGGAAATAATTTCAGAGTGTTTTCATTGGTGCATAGGGTTCTTCTAGAGGTGTGGCTTGCCTTTGGAATTCTCACAAAATATTTTTGACCTAGTTGGTTGGTAGAAGGAACTCAATCTCCATGGTTGTTACTTGTTTGACTCTAGAGATTATATCCTACTTACAAATTCTTATGGAGGTGTGGCCTACCTAAATGATAAAAGAGGAGGTATCGAGAATCTTAGTCCATCTTCTACCTTATTTAAGGATAACATAATTTTTTTCAATCTAGTGGATGTAATGCCAAGAAATGGAATTTTCACCTAGAGTAACCATAGGTGTGGAATTGATTATATTCCAAAAAGGTCGGATAGAGTTCTTGTCTCAAAATTTTGTTTGGGAATAATTGGGCTTCATTTTCTAATATTTTGGGATGGAGAGGATCTGATCACTATCCTTTTTATTTCATTCATTGGTGCTTTCAATTCCAATTGATATGGCTTTGTGACCCTAATTTGTGTAAGCTTATGGAGGGATGGTGGATGGAAAGGAAGCCTATGTTTGTTACATACATGTACTCCTTTAAGAGGCTTAAATTTATCAAGTGTAAGCTTAAGAATTGGAGTATATTCACTTTTGGAAATATTTTTCAATCTAAAAGACTCCTACAAGAGAAGTTGGAGAAGGTCACCTTTCAATCCAAGGATGAAGGCATGATTGAGGAGCTTTTGAGGGAAGAATATGTTTATGCTAATGAAATCTCAAAATGGGAACTTCAAGAGAAGACCAATTGGAAATAAAAATCCTAAATTGATTGGCTAAAGGAAGATGATCAGAATACTTCATTTTTCACAATTCAGTGAAGGAGCATAGAAGTGGTAATGTTTAAGTCTCTCATTTCAACTCAGGGTCAAAAATTATCTTCTTTTCAAGATATCTCCAAAGAATAAGTTAGAAGTTTTTCTTCTTTATTTTTTGAGAAAGTCCTTTAGAATGTAGATAATGAGAAACTCATTATTGATTGCATCCCTCCCCTAGTTTCATAAGATATGAATAAAATTATTATAGAGACCATTTCAATAGAGGAATTGATAGATGTTATTTTTCAGATGAAGAAAGGTAAGTCACTTGGTGTAGATGGTTTTCCAATTGAGTTCTTTCAAGAGTTTTGGGAAATTTTAAAAATTGACTTGTTAGGAGTGGTTCAAAAATCCCCAAAAATAAGAGGATGCTCAAAGCCATCAATTCTACCTTTCTTTCTCTAATTCCCAAAAAAGAAGGCGCTTCTTCTTTTGACTTATTTTGTCCTATCATACTATATTTTTTCTTATAATATTATTACCAAGATCCTTATAGATTAGTTGAATATGTGTCTAACTTCTCTTATTTCCCCTAAGAAATGGGGATTTGTGAAGGGGCACCCAATATTGGATGGTGTTGTTATGGAAGTAGAGGCAATTCACTCCATGTACACTTCAAAGGAATATATGTTCATTAATCTCAACATGTATAAGGCCTATGATAGGGTTATTTGGTATTTCCTCCATAATATTTTGCAAGATTTTAGTTTTTTCTCTAACAGGATTGAATGGGTTATGAATTGTGTGAATTTGACCTTATTTTCTATGTTAATAAATGGTATTTCCTCAACTCTCTTATTAACTTCAAGAGGTCTTATACAAGGGGATCCTTAATCCAATTATTTATTTATTTATTTTGTGGGAGGTTTGGTTTGTCTAGTAAAACCATTTTAGCGGTTAGGTCTCATTCGTGGCTGGTCTTAGGTTGGGAATATTGGCCTTACCCTCATCTTAAATTTGCGGATGACACTATTTTGTTAGGGTTAGAAAAAACAAAGGAGGCATTATAATTTAGGAGATTGCTAGACATTTACTTATCTAATTTAGGTAAACAAATTATTGAAGACAAATCTAGTATCTTCTTTTTTAACACACCTAAGCCCATTCAACGAAGAATAGTAAACATTTTTAACTTTCAAATTGGGACTTTGCCAATGGAGTACTTGAGAATTCCTCTTTTGCAAGATATATTAGAAGAGACCAATGGAAAATGATTTTGGATAAATTTCGATCAAGGGTCAGTGGACTTATAGGTGGCTATCTTTTACAGGTTGATTGACTCTTTTGAAGTATGTTCTGTAATATCAACATATATATAGATTTTTAACCTTAACTACTCCTAAGTGTTTTCTCAAGGAGTTTGATGCTCTACCTAGAAAGTTATTATGGGTTCGAAATATTGAAAATATAAAATAGAGTCTTATGAATTGGGATTTGATATGTAGTCCTAAGGAGGTTGGTGGTCTCAATGTTTGATAGTTAGAGTTTATTGTCTAGGCTCTAGCTGCTAAATTATACTGGAGATGGTGCAAAAGTCCAAATCCGCCATGGGCAAGAATTCTTAATTCCAAATATATTGGAGGGGTAGATGATGAGGATATTACAGGGATGGAGCTAGGTGGAAAAGGCTCTTCTATTTGGAACATTAAAAGAAGGGGGATCTAATTATAAAGAGAGGGTTCTTCCAGATAACCAATAGTGGCAATAATTATTTTCTATGGGATCACCCCTAGGATAATCACCCCCTACTATTTCATCATTCCCCAACTCCACCCTCTTTGTGAAATTTTCTTGGAGGTGGGTTGGTCCATTTAAAAATAATAATTGCACTCCATTTGAATATTTCCTATGTATGTTCGTGACTAAAGAAACGATGCAAGGAGAAGATGGTAAGGCATTTAAATTTGTAAGTATTTAAAGACATGATGGATGTGATGCTGAGAACAAATATGAGAATGAAGTCTACAGAATCCGTCCAAAGTGAAAATATTTGCTGCTTGTGATGTTAGATAGGAGGTGTGATGATCTTACAAATATTATTTCATTCTTAATATTATTAAAATTATTGTAGAAAGGAGGTGTGAGGAAAGGCATCCATATCCATTGCTGGACACTTGAAGATTTTGTGCAAACTTACATGAATATTTTGTAGAGAAGGCATTTGGAGGAGGCAAAGATGTAAGAAGGTGCATACAATTTCATTACCTCTCCTTGGTTTGTATTTTGTAAAAATTAGTATAGTTAAAATAATTAAAACTATATTATTATTTATTGTATTTGAATTTTGGAGAAAAAGTAAAAATATTTAAATTTGAAAAAAATTTGTACAATTTTTTTTAATTTAAAGTCATTAGAAGTTTTGGAAAACTCTTAGGGAGTTATAAGGAATTGTTTTATAAAATGGAAAATAATGCACCAAAAATCATGCTTCTTGACTCTCAACTTTTGAGAGGAGACAATTATGTTGCCTGGTAGACAAAAGTATAAACCCAATTGGAATTTGAGGACCTTTGGGATATAGTAAAAGGGAAAACAAGCTAACCATCAGAGTGGTCCATTAGGATCATCAAATTCAAATCCAAAAAAATCTTCCAAGAATTTTTTTGGTCTCATTTGTGGAAGAAAGGGAGATGATCTTAAGGACTATTGGTACAATTACTATGTCAATAGTGAATCTAGTCATAGAAAGACACATAACCCTTCTTGAGGGGACAAAAATAAGAAACCCCAGTCAAAGAAAAAAGCAAATAAACATGGTAATGTTACATTTACAAGAGATTTAGATGAAGATGATTTCTTGTATTCTGTTAAAGACATGTTACATTCACAGGAGATTCAGATGAAGATGAAGGCCTCCACTTCAACAATTTCAGTCTGGTATGTTTATTCTAGCGCATCTAGACATATGATAGGTGTTCACAATAGTGGTTTTATTATCTCAATCCATCCACCTCCTATGGGAAATTATCCCTTGGTGATGACACATCATATAAAGTTAAGGGAATAAGAGATATATATATTTTCCCCTCAAAGATCAAAAGAACAAAACTATAAAGGTTCTATATGTTCCAAAGTTCACAAAGAACCTTCTTTTAGTTAGTCAATTATTGGAACACAACTTGGAAGTTGAATTTTATTGTCACAATGGTGAAAAAAGTTGTCTCATTAGAGATAAATTTAGAAATGGTTAATTTGTTTCTTGTTCTTTAGGGATCAACAAGATGTTCCAATTTAATGATGTCACACATGAAGATAAATCACTTGCAATGAAGACTAGTGCATCCATATCTCTTTGGAATTGAAGATTTGGCCATCTCAGCTTTGTCTATCTTCTTGCATTGAGTAAAAGAGGTAATGTGAGAGGACTTCCACTCATGCAAAAATCAAAAGTTATTTTCTCACATTTTCTTGTTGTAGAGAATAGAGCCTCAAGTCCCAGTACACATTGATCTATCTAGACTAATAGGTCACCAAGTCATAATAATGATAGTTATTTTTCTACTCTTTGTGGATGATTTTACAACAAAAATCCGGGCTTATTGTTTGGCTCACAAAAATCAAGAACTTGAGAAATTCAAATAATTTTGAGCCTTTGTAGAAAGGTCATTTGGAAATTCTCCCAAAACCCTCTACTCAGATCAAGGGGGAATTCACAAGTAATGAGTTTTCAAACTATATTCATGAGAATGGGATTCAACAACAGGTGACCATTGTTCACACACCTTAAAATAAAGGTGTTGAAAATAGGTGTAATCATACTATTGTTGAAATGGTACAATGTATGTTGAAAGATGCACATTTTTCTGCTACATTTTGGGCTGAAGCAATTCACACAATAGTGTATTTGTTGAATCAAGCACCCAACAAAGTGCTTGAAAATGTCACACTAGAAGAAGAGTGGAATAGTAATAAGCCATATATTTCATATTTCAAAGTGCTTGGCTATACACTTACATGCATCTTCCCAAGGTAAAAAGGAACAAATTGGACGATAAGTCTTTGAAATGCATTTTTCTTGGGTATAGCTCAAATTCAAAAGGTACAACTTATGGATGCATTAACAAAAAAAGTATATATTAAAAGGAATGTATTTTTTTATGAGGAAATAGGTTGCAATACTTCTTCCTCATTGTTTCCTACTAGCTCTCAAGCACCAAATATTATTGAACCAAAGATGAGGACCTTGATGAAGAAGCATAAGAATAGGTTTTGTTTCCATTGGATCAGTTTACCCCTTTCTCACCACCTCCATCCTCATCCTCCATGTACAAAAATATTCCTAAGTGGTATCAAGCAAAATTAAAGGTTTCTAAAGATGATGTAGTTATAGATACATCTCTCACTGGAATCAAAACACACAACAAGTCTCGGGAAGAGATGAATCTAGCTCTCATATGTACAGTTATTCAAAGTTCAAAACCAAAAAAATCAACAAGCTCTTGAGTCACCACCTTGGAAGGAATCCATGGATACAAAATATTAGGTCTTACTAAGGAATAATAAATGGGAACTTATTGATCTTCCACTAGGGAAGAAGGATATTGGATGCAAATGGGTCTTCAAGATCAAGTATAAGGAAAATGGTAGCATTGATAAGTACAAGGCTTGACTTATGGGTAAGGACTATGCTTGAAAGGAAGGAATTGAAAATGATGAAACTTTTTCCCCTACAAAAAATAATAAACTATTTGTATGGTCTTTGCGATGGCAACTCAATTTGGTTGGAAATTTCATTAGATGGATGTAAAGAGTTCCTTGCTTAATGAAGATCTCAAGGAAGAAGTCTATATAACTCAACTAGAGGGATATGTTGCACGTGTCTAGCAACAAAAAATGTGTAGACTTATTAAATACCTCTATAGTCTTAGACAAGATCCTCGAGCCTAGTATATAAATATTGATGAGCATCTACTTAATTATAGATTCATCAAGAATCCTTATGATCCCAATCTTTACCTCAAAGAGTAAGGGGGGAGATTGCAATTGTAATTGTATGTGTTGAAAATATGGTCACCATCGAGAGTTCACCACAAATTATTTATGATACAAAGAATGATATGAAATGATTGTTCAACATGATAGATCTCATGCTTCTACATTATTGTCTTAGACTTGAAGTGTGGAAACACAATAATCATATTTATGTCTCTTAGATGAAATATTCCAAGATATTTCTTGAGAAATTTAAATAGGAGATTGTAAACCTATGTCAACACCCATAGAGACAAGTTTACAACTTTCTCGTGATGATTCATCACCTCAAGTGAATACTACTCTTTATCATCAGTTGATTGGGAGTATTATTTACTTGACTTATACCAGTCTAGATATCAACTATGTTGTCAGCTATCTTTCGAGGTTCATGCAAGAACTTAAGGTTGTTCATTAGAAGGTAGAAATGTGTGTTTTAAGATACCTTTGTGGTACACTGGCATATGGCCTAGAATACAAATAGAGTGCAGATATTTATTTTTGTGGATACACAGATGTGACCTATGTAGGCTCAATGAATGACAAGAAGTCTACTTAGGGCTTTATTTTATTTTTGAGATCTAGTCCAATATCTTGGGGGGTCAAAAAGAAAACCATTGTTGTTCACTCTTTCATAGAGGAAAAATATCACGCCGCAGGGGGAGTTATTTATGAGGTGATATGGTTACATCATATTTTGAAAGGTATGAGTGTTCTTGAGATAGGCCCTACCACCTTGTTTTATGATAATCATAGTGTGTTGAAGCTTGTTTGCAATCCTTTCATGAGAATACCAAGAATATTGAAGTACAATGTCACTTTATCTGTGAGCATGTTCAACAATAGAATAACCAACTCAAGTATTGCTTGACTCAAGAGTAGCATGCTGACATATTCATCAACTATCTTGAAGCTATGATGTTTGAATCTTTTTTTAACTTTCTTGATTTTTTCTCTTGGCCATATGATGTGATAAGGGTGGATAGTTAGCATATTATTTTATTACATAGTTATTTACCGATCTGGTAGTTTTCATAATATATTTTACATCACCTATTTTTCTCACTCATTCCTCTTTGATTTAATACTTTGGAACAATTTTATTATACATTCTACTTCCTTTTTGGATCTTTGGAAGAGTATGGGTCTCCCCATACCTTTTCCTCTTTCCTTTTCGCTTCTTGAGATATCGGTCCCTCTATTCTTAGATAGATCCGGTTGGAGTGTAATTGACATATTTTTAAGTGGGTGTCAAAATGGAGTCTCATAAGTATGGATTAAAGTCAAAAGGATGTTAAAAAAAAATCAGTATGTATAGCTCTCTCACTTCTTTTGATCAACGCTTGGTTAAAATCCTAGATTTGTCTCCTCCTTCCACTCAGCATAGATTTGTTTCAAGGTTACATGCTTCCAATAAGGTTATTAGAACTAGTAAATAACTTCTTCCCCTAGTGGTTTCCTTAAAATTAATACAAATGATTCTTCTAGGTGTAATCGAGGGTCACTATGATTTGTGGAGTTGGTCGAGATAGTGAAGGATCCATTCATTTTTTCTTCTCCACCTATATGGGTGTCCAATTCAATAATCACATGAAAGCCTAGGAAATTCTAAAGGATTTGGAAATAGCTTATGAAAAGGGATGAATAAAATTTATCTATGAAATTGACTCAATGATCCTTTCATACATTTTAAATAAAAGGAATACCCAAGATGTTTAATGGAGACTAACTTTGGTTTTCAGGTAGAGTCTTTGTTTGTCCACACACTTTGAGTCTATTTCTTTTGTGCATGTTCCTAAATAATGGAATAGAGTGGCATATTGTTTAGGCAAATGGGCCTTTGAAGGGATACGTAATTGGAATGCTATTGATTGGGGTGATTTAGACCACGGTTGAATGCAATAGCTCCTCAAGCTTATTTATGGTAATCAAAAGGTGTAAGGTTAGTTGATCAAGAATGGGAGGGATGTGGCTTGGAAGAAGCTTTAATTTTTATATGGATAATGAATGGTGGTTTTGTAGGACCCCTTGGTGGGTCTCTTTTCTATTGTATGTGATGATGGTGGTTGTCATCCAAAAATCCTTTTTTTGTATCTATATTTAAGATTTCTTGGATAAAATTGTATTTTTTGTCAAAAACAAAAAAGTTTCTAATTTTTTTAATTACATGTATTTAATATTAGGAAATTAAGATTTATTATTCTAAAATTGATAATTTTATCGTTTTAAAAAGTGGAGCTTAGAATTTTCTAAATTGGGCATTCTATTCTTTAAATTATATTTTTTAATGTTTAAATTAAGTCTATTAATTTTTAAATTAATTCTTAATACTTCTATATTAGGGATTTTAATTTTAAAATAAAATTTAATATTTTTAGATTAGAAATATATTTTACATTATGAGAATTACAATAAGGACAAGAGGAAGCTCATTTCTACTCCTAAGTACCCTAACTTTATTATCATTGTTGCCACTAGTTTTAATATTACCTTGCTTCGTGGTGTAGATGGTGCAATAGCCTTTGTTACTCCTTGTAAGGTGGGGAGTTAACTTAGTTGTATTCTCCATCCCTCCATAATGCTTGTGTCCCATGAATATGAAGAAGCAATCTATTATTTAAATTTTGTGCATGATGAGGTTGTGATGAGAAAAGTTCTCATTTGGAATCATAAGTGATGTTATTTTGTTTTTTTATAGGTGAATGCTTTTGATTGGAGCTATGAACTAGTGAGGCCACATTTGGGGAACCTCATCACCCCCATTTTTTCCATGTCACATTTTTGCCTCCTCCTCTCTTCCTGACACCTTCCATCCTCCTCCCTTCACCTCCTTGTCTCCTTCACACTCGCACACCATCTCCTCCTCTCCCACCTCCTTCCTCCTCCTTTGGCTCTCCTTTTTATCTCCTCTTTCACACCCACACACCACCTCCATTACACCTTCCTCGACCTTTCTCCTCCTTCTCTATCACTTCCTTCACCCCTGCACCTACTTCACACCCACCTCCTACTTCTTTCACTATTCTTCTTCCTTCCTCTTCACCAAATTGTCATAACTGTCAACCCCCTATCCTTGGGCACTAGTTATCCAGCCATCAGAACACACCATGTGCACCCGATGACCATACCCAGTCATACCTGCAAATGCTAACGACCTTTCAGTATTGTAGATTATTCAGTACTATCAGGGTTAATAGCCAACACCACCAACATTCGGGTCAACCACCACACCCCAAGTTGTTAAATTTGTAGCCTCCTTTCTGCCACTAGGGCACAACAAATATTAATGTTCACTTAATCATACAAATGTGAAACACAATCAAAAGTATATAGAGAACTTAAAAAACAAGTATGTAAAATATATAACATAGTTAAAGATTTAAATATATCTTAGTTTTTCGCTTTTCATCTACATGTTTATTAATTTATGTTTTTAAAATTTAATTTAAAATTTTAACTATGTAATTTTAAATTTTACCCTTATTTTGAATTAGCTTAAAATTAGTTAATTACTTGTAAAATATAGACATACTATTGAATTATGTAGTTTATTTATGTTTTTAGAATTTAATTTGAAAGTTTTATGTTAAAAATAAGTATAAATAAATATTAATAAAATATGTATCTCAAAAATTATAAAAAATATTATTTACTTAAAAATATATATTTCTTGAATTATTTAAAAAATATTTTATAAAAATTTAATTAGTTAAAACTTTACTTTATTTACTTTTAGAATTCTTTTAAATATTTTGTTTGTATTTATTAAGTGTTATTTAAAAAAAAATTGTTTCAAAGGTTTACAAATAATACATTTCTTATTGCCAACAAAGTTATGCATATGGACTTAAAACTAACTATTAGAAAAATTGTCATATATTTAAAAACATTAAAATTATTTATTAAGTATATTTAATTTTTAAATAAATAAAGATTAAATAATTTTAAAAATATTGTTGGGTTAAAAAGATAGAAAAACATAATAAATGGGCACATTTCATTTAAAGTTTTGCTAATATTTGAGTGGTATAGAATCTTAACATTGAGAAGGATTGACCATAACAAATCAAAATTAAAAGTTAAAGAAATGATACTTTGATAATGAGTGGTTGCATATAGGGTGACTTAGTCTTTTAGATGAGCTATAGGGTGGCCTATTCCATTGTATCAAAATTTGGTAAAATTTAATATGGATCATTCTTTCATGATTTGTATCACTTTTTCTAACTATCACATTATTTAATTATTCAATACATTTTCTATATTTGACATGAATGTAAAAATTTATAGTAATCTTTTAAATCTAATTATTAAAGGGGAAACTACCTTATCCAATCTCCTTATGGGATTTGATAAAAATATACGTTGAAAGATATGATGGATAATATATAAGATAAAACCTATTTTTAAGGAATGGCACAAATTCAATTCATAAATATGAAAACCTTATTGAGTTATGGAGATTATTAAAGAGGGCAATGAAATAGGAAAGAATGGGGTGGGAGATTGGGAAGAAAGTATGGAAAAATGAGAAAATAAAAATGACATGGAACTTAATTATACTTAAAAAAGGGAGAGAAAACATAGTTTTAAAGAAAAAAAATTGGGTATTCAATAAACAATTTGGGAAGGAAACTTAAAAGATAAAGTAGGATTGTAAGGGACAAAGGTAAGGTGGAAAAGGATAAAGGAAAATTTTGGAAAGATGGTAATAGAAATTCTATGTATGTATGTAAAGGAGTTTAATAAGGTATGAAAATAAAAAATGAAAAGAGGGTGATGAATGCTTGAAAGTAAAAAAGGAAGGTTATGGAAAGACTGGGAATTGTAAAAGTGAAGATGATGGTGGGAGATGAAAATGAAGGATCAAATAGCTATAGAAATAGGGGAGAATATGTTTTATGGATTGAGGGATGGTCTAGGGTGGAGAACTATTTATTAATTAAAAATCATATAAAATAAAAAATGAAAATTTAACAAAGGATCAATATCACTTATACCATCATAAGATTCAATTTATTTTACAATAAATTAATGCAAGAGAGTTATAACTATCAAGATAGCATGTATTCACAATTTATTCAAATTTATTTACCAAGAATTCAACCTTTAACAAGATTGACAGTTCCATTACCTAAAATCAATTAAGTTTTTAAAATTACCAATTCTTAGCATTTTTCTCAAAGATTCCATTTTTCACTCAAATAATTTTATGATTAATTAAATAATATTAAATAAATAAAAAATAGTCTAAATTGAGGAAACTTACAATAATTCACAAGGCTTTAAGGTATAGAGTTTAGGTTGGAAGGTTTTAGGTTTTGAATTCCTTGTTGAAAGTTTAGAATTTAAATTTTGGCTTGATATTTAAGGCTTAAATATCTTAAGGTCCATAATCATAGGCTCATTATTTGATTTGTAACACCTAAATTTTGAATTGTGTGTCTTGATATTTTAATTAATAATGAGCCATGTAAATAAATAATTAAATTTAGCATAAAATGAATGGTACTCTATATATAGTAATTGATTTGAAAGCTAAGAAATTAAAGTTAACATGACTTTAAGGTTGAATTTTTGAATCGTAAATCCTAATTGAATAGATATACATAATTTAAATTTAACATACATATACATAGATATATGTAAAAACTTATATTATAAGTACTAATTATTATAATATAATTTTAATAATATATTATTTAATATATTTATAATTATTAATTATAAGTTAGAATGTAAAATATTGATGCAAATAAATTACTTCAAAAATATTTATTCAATATAATATATTATAAGAATCTAATATTAAAGTATAATTGAAAATATTTATAAAAATATAAATAATAATATTTTAATTAGTTTTAAAAATCTTTACAATCAAATTTTATTGAATAGATAAAATCAAATATTAATATAAAGCTTTTAGATTAAATTTTTAAAATATAAATAAACTAGATAATTCAATAGTATGTCTATATTTTACAAGTAGTTAACTAATTTAAAGCTAATTCAAAATAAGGGTAAAATTTAAAATTACATAGTTCATCTTTTAAATAAAATTTTAAGAACATAAATTAATAAGCATGCAGTGAAAAGCCAAAAACTAAAGATATATTTAAATCTTTAATAGTTTTATGTATTTTACATACTTATTTTTAAAGTTCTCTATATACTTTCATTTGTGTTTCACATTTGTACGATTAAGTTGTTGGAAGTATGGAGAAAATTAGTCTTATGTTGTTATTGATGTCACCATGTTGGTATGGTACCTTGAATCGATGTGCAGAACAGGCTTACTACATCTAGTATTTGATTTGATATTTTGGTTTGCATAGTTTCTTTGGTAATCTTTGTGGTTTAAGGTTTTGGAAAAAGGCTTATGATCACTACAAGTGTGTATATATGTATTCCCGGATGTTCATATGATTTGATGATGTGTTGGCATCAAATTTTGTGTTTGCATCTCATTATTAGGTTAATCATGGCCGACCTAATAATCATTTTATGGCTCTACAAGAATTGTGATTATATGTGCGACCTAGCTTTGGTCCCAACCGACACAATATTGCATGACATGATTGAATTACTTTTGGAAGTCAAAAAATTATCTTTTTGTAAGTATGAATTACATCCAATTAGATAGCAGGTATATATACAAGATGATTTGGAGATGAAAAAAAGAAGAAGAAGATGCAAGTGAAGAGTATGTTTGTATGTGTTGATAAGCGAAGTGTGTGAATAGAAGGGTGAAGATTAGTCTATTGTCATGTGAGCGAATACTCTAAGCATGATCAAAGGAACTGAATCTGCACTTGTGGTGTAACTTCATCAGTTCAAATTCTGGTGGTTAGCCATTTTTGTTTCTATAATCTCTGTAGGAAGTGAGCCTCCTTGTCTAGACAATAAGTCCTTGTAAGTAGTGAGCTTCTATATCTGGCAGTGAGCCTCTTTTGTAACAGGTATTGAAAGAACTATATATTTTGAGCTAATCCTCATCGTGGTTTTTCCCTCATTGGGTTTTCCACGTAAAAGTTTGGTGTTCTCGTGTTGTGGAATTTCATGTTTTGTTCTTGATCTTATCAGTTCTATGCAGTAAAGTAATTAAAGGTGTTTGTTCAATAAGTTTTAGAAGATATTGGTTCACCCCCCCTCTCAGTATCTTGAATATTCAACAATTGGTATCAGATTTTTTGGTTCCTCTAGAGAAGTCTAACAACTTGAGGGAGATCTTGCAAAATTGAACAAATGGATAAAGAAGAGCTTCAGACTACCCTTGAAGACCTTGACAAGGGTGAAATTAAAAATAGAGATCTAAAAGAAAATCTTGATGAAGCAATTGAATGCATCTGAAAATTGAAAGAGTAGTTAAAGAAATTCAAATAAAGATATAGAGAATTGAGTGAGTAATTGAAACAAGAAAATGAAGAGAATACCAGACTAAAGATGAAATTGGATGAAAAGAAGAGCGTTGAGGAGTGTTTGAAAATAGTGATACAAAGCAAGGTTGATGTTTGCTCTAGGCTTGAACAAGAAGTGATAAATCTGAAAGCAGAATTAGAAAAAGAAAAACTCTGTGAAGATGATTTTAGGACAAGCTCCACCAAGCTTGATGAATTAATAGAAGGACATAAAACTTCTAAAGAAAAAGGTGGCTTAGGGAATGAAGCTGGTGAAAAGATGTAGAACTAAGATCCAGTAAATAATCAGAAGACTCAAGATAAAGGAAAGCATAAAAGAAATTCGAAAAGGAGACCACCTATAAGACAACCAAATTCACAAAGGTACTCATCATTCAATGGTGTTTATTTTTCATGTAACAAATTTGTTCATAAGGCAACTAAGTGTAGGAGTATGATAAATCAGTTTTTTGGTTCCTTCTCCGGACAATGTTATACATGCAAGAAGATCAGATATAAAGCTACTGAATGCATATCACAAGTAAGGATGGTTAGTAGAGTGATGATGAATAGATTCAATGGAAGAAGGATAAATCAATCTTTTGATGGATATTGCTATAATTGTAACATGCTTGGACATCAAGCGAATCAATGAAGAACAATGATTGATGGAAATCAGACAAGACAGGGAAATGTTGTTTGCTACAATTGCAAAAAACTGAGACATATTTCAAAAGTATGCAAAATTAAAAGGGAAAGCAGTCTGCTTCAATTAAAAGGGAAAGCAGTCTGCTTCAGTGGCAGATGATGAACCGGTGAAAAATATTGACAAGGAAGAGGTTAAGAAAGAAATGAGCAAGATATGGAAGAAGAAAGGAGAATCAAAGGCTACTGATATGTATCTACCCTCATCCAGTGTAGATGATTCCTCTGGGAACTAGACCTAGCATGGTCTTAGGGTGATTTTTTATCAAAAGATCACATAAACTCTCGAAATATGGCGTGGCAGATGTTGGCATGTGGATATGTTGTAAGGAATGGTTGAACAGAGGTGATGCAAAAGAAACCAAAATAAAAAGTCTGAGCATGTTGATGAGTCTAGTTTATGGTCTAATTATTGATAGGGTTGTTGTCTATTTCCTATAGTTTTCATAAGACTTTGATACTTGGGAGTTGATATTTTCATGATATTTCCTTAAAACTATAGACTTTGGACATGAACTTATTTTCATAACTTTCAAATGATTTTGACATGTTATATGAACTGATTGTGTTAATTTTACATGTGATTAATGAATTTTTCTTTAAGATGATTATGAATATGCAGTTGTTGTGCATACTAACATTGTCATGCAGATAATTAGACCTGCAATTCAAGAAGATTCTACCAGTTGGTTGTGTGCCATATCGGTCAACAAGGTGGTCATTTAATGGAGGGAAGACTCTTGGCAGCTAGAGATTCCTCATGCAAATTGAATTGTAACCACCTTGTAAATGCTATTAATTTCCCATTGAGCAGGCATAGGTGTTACTGTTGTGCTAGAGTCACATTAAGGCAAACATGCCTGACAGATTCTGTGCATGTGTAGCCACATTTTCTCTTTTCCACATTTTCCCTAAGTGGCATCCTCTAATTCTGTTAGAGTTGAATGCCTTGCTAGGTGGTTAGATAAATAAGGCTTTGATGATCCTTCAGAGCTCTCTCTCGCTCTCTCTTTTTTTCTAGTTGAAGAATGTTAATTTGATGATGTACTCGCACTCTTAAGCCATTCAGTAATACAATCATGTTGCTCATTTGTACTCATGTTTTCCAATAAATGAAATGAAGTTATAAGTTCATGCATCTAAGTCTATCTTAGTTTTAGGGAATAATTATCCAAGGGGGCCCACTTGGTGAGTATTTTGTCTCGTACCTTAGTTTATTTTAGTTTTTATTTTATGTTTAGTAATTAGTTAAGAATCTAGCACTGACTATTCCTGTAGCCACTGGAATTCCAACCCGTGACTGTTCCTGTAGCCAAAGCAGACATAGTACTTTCCTATTTGTTTGCTTAGATTTTCATTTATGTCATGCATTTCATTTTAGTCTAGTTATTGGTTAATTTTTATCATTTATGTTATTTCCTTCCAAGCAATTTACTTTAAGTATTGTGTCTTTCTTAGCTATAGGATGAATGTGGCTATTTTGGATTCCTAGTGCAAATACAATGCTGGCCCATTTCAAGTTTATGTCCCTGGGTTGACAATTTAAATGCACCTTCATGATGATTGAGATAGCTATTCAGGTTAGATGTCCAATCTCTAAATCACAGATGTAAAGGCTTAGTTGTTGAAACATTGTAAGAGGTCGACATTTTTGGCGTTGTCACCAAGGATGGTGTCAAACTAGGAAGTTCTTTGGAGTCATTGATAGTTTTCTGAAGTATTTCTGGGAGTTTTTTCTTAGTTTGCTCTCTCTTTTTTAGAAGATTTATGACCCCCTATTCTTTTTCCAATTCTTTGTGTGATCTGGTTGAGAGTAAGTTGATACTATATGCATAAATAAAGGAGAAGAGATGCTCATGGAATATTCCTTCCTAACAATCCTAATCCATTCCAGATAGTTGAGTATTAGAACCTGCCAAGAAACGAAGAAGAAGAGTCATACCTCTTTGTTGATACATTTCCAGATCTAACCAATTCTGAAGTTTCCTCTGAAGATGAAAATCTAATTGAAGACCCCTTTGCTTTGGAACTTCATCAAGCAGGCATGGGTGATGTAAATGGAAATAGACCTAATAGACCAGCTTTTCCTTTCCCCATTGCTCATCAGAATGAAGTACACAACCTCAAAAATATCCCTGCTTTAGTCCTTCGTAGGTTCTATGGAGTTGTCATAGAAGATCATGATACATTCTTGTTTGAGTTTGATATACTCTGTAGGAGTTATGACTATACCATTGATGCCCATAAGCTTAAGCTATTTTCTACCACTTTGAAATAATATGCATTAAGATGGTTCATGAGCCTAGGCAAAGATACTATGGAGACTTGGGAGGACATGAAGACAAAGTTCCTTAAGAAATACAAAGAGTATTGCAGGGGTAGTGACATGAGAGGAGATGATATTTTTAGTATGCAGCAAAAGGAGGATGAGAGCTTGGAGGATTACATTTCAAGGTTTATATTTTGCCTACAAAAATCTCCACACCATACACTCAATGAAGAATCAAAGAATCTACTTTTCTTGAGAGGAATTAATGATAGCTGCACAGATGCCTTAGACCTAATGGGAGGAGGAGATATCACCCAAGTTCCTTGGGAGGATATCAAGAAGATATGTCAGAACTATTCTAGGGCAACTTCAAAGAAGGGGAGAGCTTACCAATCTTCTATGGGTAAGTCATCCACTAGTGGGGTCTCAAGGATGGATATTACTCACTTGTTGATAGAATTCAAGAAAGACATCATAAACAATTTGGCTACTCATTGGATTCACTTTAGACCAAAAAGAAACAAGAGGAGGTAGAGACAATGATGGCATAATATTTCCCTCATTGTGAACAAAAGAAGAAGGACTGCAGATGCAAGATGATAGCTAATATTGATAGCAAGTAGATGGCACCCAAGTTCAATCCAATCCAGGGTGAAGATGATCAAGTCTACTATGTTGCACAAAGAAGGCCATGGGCTCCAAGATAGGGTATGCCACTAGATCCGCTATCTTTTGTTGGGCCATATTTTAATTCTTATTCATCTAGTAATCAATGGAAACCCCCATATCCACCCAATTATGGAGGATATCTACCACATCCTTGGAGTACCCTCCAAATGCTTGGCCTAATCACCAAAATTCTCCACCTTAGTGGCAACAATCTTAGGGAAATTGGCAGCCACCTCCAGGAAACTAGCAGCAAACATCTCAATGGAGGGGTGGACAACAATGGCCAAACCAATCAACCAATTACATGCAACCACCATCTCAACCCCAACAACCTGCTATAATTCCTCCTCTTTCTAACTCAAGTTGAAATGCACCTAAACCTACTCAACTACTAGCCCAACCCACACCTAACCCAAATAATAAACCACAACAGCCACCGGTATACTCTGCTGATCCAAATCAATTCCCTGCATATGTTGTGAGTGTAAGTGACATCTGTTTGCATTAAGGAACTACTTTGCCAAATCCTTCCACACCCATTATCACTGAGATTCCTATGGAAGAGGAGGAGCCTTTGAATGTCCCCATTCAACCTTGTGCACCTAAAAATCTTGAACTAGTTTCAGCCAAGCAGACTAAACTTGAACCACCATTTCTCCAGAGGTTGGAAATTGTGAAACAAAAGGAGGAAAAGGAGGACACAACTTTTGACATTCTAGATTAGTTGAAGCATATATGTGTCTAGATACCTCTATTTCAGGCCATAAAATATGTTCCCATATATGGCAAAGCAATCAAGGAAGCATGCCTTAAGAAGCCAAGAAAGAAGAAGAAAGACCCCACTACAGTTCATGTGGTGGGACAACTTGCTGACATCATGCTTGGGAAAGTGGTTGTTCCCAATTATAATGACCCAGGGAGTCCTATGGTAGGACTTGTTATAAATGGGATGCAGATAAATAATGATTTGATTGATTTGGGAGCAGCAATAAATGTGATGACTAAAGACATCCTGCAACAACTAAATATTGTAAGCATGAGACCTACTCCTACTATCCTGGAGCTTGCTGATAGTTCTACTGTTACACCTGATGGTATAGTGGAAGAACTAGTGGTAACTTTAGACTCTTGGGAGTACCCAAAAAATTTTATGATCCTTTCTCCTAAAGCCACACTAGGCAGGTACCCCATTATTCTTGGAAGACCATGGTTAGCAACAACAAATGCTTATATTGGATGTCAAACAAGAGACATGACCATTTCTGATGGAAAGAGCACCAAAAATATTGTTCTCTACCCTCCTGCTCAGCCATCCCATGATAAGGATGATCTAGTATGGCCACATGTTGGTGAAGAGGCCGAGGAAATTAATTATGTGGCACAACTTATGATGTTAAACAAAAGTCCTTTCCTGCAGCTTCAAGATGAAGATGAAGTATTGTCTCACATAATTCAAAACCATTATGAGGTAGAGGAAGCATCGTCCTCTCATGTATCTTATTATGTTGCTACAGTGAAAACACTCATGCCCGCTCTTCCTACATTCACTCATCCTACAGCTGCTCATCCTGCAGCGGCTCTTCTTGCAACCGCTCTTCCTGCAATTGCTTGTCCTACATACACCTTTTCTATAGCCGAATTTCATGCAGCAATAGGTATGTTTCATGGTTTATTGCCACATGAACTCAAGGTACCAAGCATTAGTGAAGCAGTTATGGTTGAGTTAACTACACAAGTGCAAGTGTCAGAAGGGAAACATTTAAATATCAATAGTAAATTGAGTGAAGAACAATAATTATCATTGGAAAACCTACTTAGGGCCCACCGAAATGCATTTGCATGGGACTATCATGATATGAAGGGATTGGACCCTAAACTTTGCACTCATAGGATATGCATGATTGTACACCAGTAAGGCAACCACAAAGAATAATTAACCCTGCATTGAGAGAAATAGTAAAAGGGGAACTGCAAAAATTGCTAGATGCGGGATTTATATACCCCATTTCAGATAGCCAGTGGGTCTACCCATAGGTGATTGTGCCCAAAAAAGGAGGGAAGTGGCTTTCTTGTATTGATTATAGGGAACTTAACTCTGTCACAAAAAATGACCATTTTCCCTTACCGTTCAAAGATCAAGTTCTGGACTCACTTGCAGGAAAGCAATACTTTTCTTTTCTTGATGGATTCAGTGGCTATAACCAGATCCAAATTGCACTAGAGGACTAGGAGAAGAAAACCTTTACCTATCTGTGGGGAATCTATGCTTACTCAGTACTTCCATTTGGCTTATACAATGCACCTGCAACTTTTCAAAGGGTAGTCATTAGCATATTTTCAAACATCTCTCACGATTGCATGGAAATTTGTATGGATGATTTCACTACTTATGGTGTTGATTTCAATGAAGCATTGTAAAATATTAAGAGATTCCTACAAATATGTGAAGACCACAATCTATCTTTAAATAGTGAGAAGTGTTTCATGATGATGCAAGAAGGTGTAGTTCTTGGCCACTACATCTCTCACAAAGGAATTCAAGTAGATCCTGCGAAGATTGAGGTGATTACCAATCTGCCTATCCCTGCAAAACAAAAAGATGTTAGGAGTTTCTTACGACATGTAGGTTATTATAGGAGGTTCATCAAAGAATTCAACAAAATGGCAGCACCATTGTATAATCTCCTAACTAAAGATGCTAAGTTCCAATGGACAAAAGACTGTGACAAGGAATTTTTTGACTTGAAACTAGCTTTAAATCATGCTCTTATGCTCAAGGGACCTAATTGGGAGTTTCCTTTTTACATCTATATAGATGCATCAGACTATGCTATAGGAGCAGTCCTAGGACAAAAAGAAGGAGCTATTGAAAACTCCATTTACTTTGTCAGCAAAAATCTGCAAGGAGTTGAATTCAACTATACAGTGACAAAAATAAATGTTAACAATGATCTATGCTTTAAACAAATTCAGACATTACATAATAGTCTATCAAATCTTTATGCACACTAATCATGCAGTCATTAGATACCTTATGAATAAACCTCTGATTTTAGGAAGGCTAGCAAGATGGTTATTGCTGATGCAGGAGTTTGACATAACCATTATGGATAAACCAGGGAAGGCCAATGTTGCTGCAAATTTTCTTTCAAGGATAACCACATCTGAGGACAATCAAGTCATAGATAATTCTTTCCCTGATGAGCACTTATTTTCCATAGTGTGCAAACACCTTGGTATGCTGACATAGCTAATTTTCTGGTCACAGAGATTCCCTCCTCACTTCTCTCCAAAAGAGAGGAGAGTGCTCATTGAAAAATATTTTCCTTTCTCATGGATTGTTGGATGTTTGTTCTACACTAGATCTGACCGGGTCATGATGAGATGTGTGAGGGAAGATGAGACATATGATATTCTACATGCATGCCACAATGAACCCTATGGAGGACATTTTGCAGCCAAGAGGACAACAATGATGATGAGGGTACTCCCCTTACAATCAAAAACTCACAAAAACAACAGATAATGGCACAAACAAGATGCAAGAAGGAAAGAAAATATTTTCTATTATCACTTAAATGAAAATGAAATTACAACATTAAATTTTCCATCACATGGGCTTTTTTTATTACATAAATCTGCAAATCTGCAAATTGGAGCCACCAACTACCTACCCTAGCCTCCCCCAATAGCCCCCCTTTCACATAATTTATTTGGAAGGTGAAACTGCCCTAGAATCTTCTGGAAAGTGTAACTTCCTCAAGAAGATATTTTGAAATTTTATTAATTTTGGTAGTACAACTTCACAGGGTCATAGCTTTTGATCTGACTGTCAGATTTCCTATTATAATAAATTTTCAAAAAGATCTCGAGAAAGTAGGGCCTAAAGGCCAACTAGTTTTGTTTTCCACTAATTTTCAGGCCCATCCAGAGCCTCTAAGTGCCTCAAAATTGACTCCGAAGATTTTACTAGGATTTTTGAAAATTGAAATTTTAATATCTCTCAAATGATAAATGGTATTGAAGTGATTTCTTCACCATTGGCTTCATTTTTCCATTATGGAGGTCTATGTAAGATTTTGTGTCCAACCCTGCATAAATACAAACTTACGAAAATAGTAACCCTACCAAATTTAGCCCTTATTGAAAAGAAACAATATTTTTTAGTTTTTGGGTGATTCAAGATTGCTCTTACACCCTGGATGCTCCTGCATCAAATGAAGATTTTGAACACAGTATATTACTAGCCAACACTCCAAAAGGATGCAGGGAGATATACAAGGAAGTGTGACAGATGCCAAAGGATGGGTCGACCAACCAAATCTAATGAAATGCCACTTTGCCCCCAGGTAGTAATCAGTCCATTTGATAAGTAGGGACTGGATTTTGTAGGACCCATTGATCCTCCATCAAAAGGTAAATCCTATATTTTGGTATGCACTGATTATGTAACTAAATGGGTCGAAGTTAAGGCCATGAAGCATGCAAGAGATAACGAGGTTGCATAATTTTTGTATGAGGAATTTTTCACACGGTATGGGGTTCCAAGAGAGATTGTGACTGATCAAGGGACTCAATTCACTTCAACCCTTGTTACAACATTGGTCAATGAGTACAACATTAGGCATAGGAAGTATACTCCTTATCACCCTTGAAATAATGGCCAATTTGAGGTGACCAACGAAGAAATTGAAGTCATTCTGACCAAAACAGTGGCTATCCATAAAAAGGACTGGGCAAGCAAGCTACTAGAAGTTGTTTGGGCTTACAGGGTTACCTATAAAACAACTATAGGATTCACTTCATTTGAGTTGTTGTATAGAAAGACAACCATGATTCCCATTGAATTTGAGCATAAGACTCTTAGGACTGTAGTAGAATTGGGCATGGATATTTCTGAAGCACAAAGAGATAGAATCATGCAGCTGAATGCTTTGGATGAGATGAGGAAGGAAAATTTGCATCACACAGAGGTAGTGAAGACTCAATGAATAAAGTGGCATGATAAATTCATCAAGGATAATAAATTTCAGCTTGGAGATTGGGCACTACTCTATGACTCAAGATATCATGATAATGTAGGAAAATTACAGACAAGGTGGCTCGGGCCATATGAGGTGGCTGAATTATTTTCCAATAGAGTTGTTCAACTTACTACCATTGACCCTGTCAAGTTTAAGCTGTTGGTGAATGGTCATCGCCTAATATTGTATCACAAGCCAACTTCTAAGGAAGAGTTCCTGCAACAATTCACTTAGCATGCACCATTCGAACTTCCTGCAGCCGAAGGAAGTGGACCTAGTGTCCCTTCTTCTAGATAATTAAGGTATGTCACTTCTCATAATAAAGATTCCCATCCACTTCTTCACCCATCCACCCATTCATTCCACCTTTCTCTCTCTTCCACCTCACCACCATCATTTCACTTCACTTCATTTCATTCCACCTCATTCCACTCCAGTTTCATTAATTGCTCAACTGATTTCTCAAAAAGTGACTGATACTTTCTCCATGATCTTTGCAATAAATATTCCACGAATTCAGGTACATACACATCAATTGTTATATATTAATTATCTTCTAGTGCATTTATTTAATTATTGTGAATTAATATGGAACGTTCGCCATAGCATGTAATTATTCCCTGTCCCTGTCAAATTGACATTCCACCTCACATGTGAGGACACATGTGCAAATTTTGGTTGGGGGGGACGTGTAAATGCCATATCTACATGTCTATCTATACTGGTTCACATCATAAAAATTTAAGTTATTGAGCCAATTTGAATTCTGAGTGAGATGACAAATCCTATGTGTGAAATGCAAATCCTCCACCGCCATTTTCCTTAATCATAGACTGCATTTATTACTCCTTTATTTCTTTAATTGCTTATGTCATAATCCTAAGCCAAAGGTAAAATTTAGATGACACCAACATCAGAAATTTAGTAGAGTTGCAAGAAGGAGAAGTTTGGCATTTAGACAAGGATAGCAGGAAGAAAAACTTTGCAGAGTGACTACTTGATTGCAGACAATGGGAGGTGGGTAAATTCAAAATGAACCCACGGTTCATGATCAAATTATTAGTTGAAAAGTCTCTGCATGATGTGTCTGATATTTCTTAGGAAGAATTTTTGAGTATTGATCAAATTAAACTAGAGCATTTGTGACCTAGGGTTTTGCCTCAACCTCATAGGGTTGGTAGGAGAAGGAGCAATGTTGGGGCCACTCCTGGTGCATCAACTTCTAATGCAAGCCCTAGTGGAAACCCTCTTGTATCCAAACAAACTATTGATATTAGTTCTTCTGAGGTAGAGCATTCTGATAAAGAGAGTTCCTCTCCTGATTCTGATGATGATGTTCCTCTAGGAACCCTAATCAAAACTAGGGCACAAAAGAAGAAGGCAGAACTAAAGAAAGGAAAATCTAAAAAGAAAATGGCAGAAAAATAAGTGCCAAGCTCCAAGAAATGGAAGGCTGACACTATTCTTCCTACAACAAAATAAAAACATGAATGCCCTCCCAAAAAATCAAGATCAATTAGTCCATCCTTCAGTGTTCCTTTAGAGGAAAGCCCTGAACCTAGAAAAATGTCACGGGAGGATGCATAAACTCCAATGGAGTAGATAAATGTTGAAGAAAAGGACATGTTTGAGGAAGCAGCAAATTTAACGTTGGCAGATCTTGTTGATATTGCAGAGAAAGTTGAAAACTAGGCATGTGAGGAAAATGAAGAAATATTATAGCAATAGTTCCTACAACATGAGCAAGAACAAGAACAAGAGGCCCTCCAGATTGAAATGAGAGAATAGGCAGCACCCCTACAACCAGAATTGGTTGAACAAACAAAAGCCCTACAGCTAGTACTCTACCAAGAGCAAGCACAAATTCTAGGTAAAATGATGGTAGGAGTACATAGGCCCTCTAATTTTTCAATGAACATGGTAGTCCTGAACTTGTGGAAAGAAATACAATGAAGAGAAGAAGAATGGAAAGTAGAAAAATGCAGGCTAAAGAAGGAAATTGAAAAGAGAGATGAGGAAATTGAGGATAAGAATGCAAAAATTATTGTTTTGAAGAAGAATATGGATGACATGACAACTTTAGTACCACTGATATTAGAGTGTAGGGCTCCTCCATGGGTCTATGCTCTACATTTAAAGGAGAAACATCTTTCTTTCAAGATGGAAAGAATTGTTTCAGGTTTGAACCCCTCCATTGAGACCCCTACTAAATTTTTCAATACTTTTCGGATTGCTCCTCCTAAGATGAAAAATTTGTTGTGTGAGTTTTATTTACATAATTATGTTGTGACCAAAGATAATGATTGGAAACCACTATTATATGTTGGGGATGTCCAATTAAGGACATTCATGTCCTGGATACAAAATGAAGTAAGTTGGGGAAATCAATACAGGGCTTATAGGCAAATTGAATCCAACATTCCCCTACCCATTAGGGTTGAATCTAGACATCCAAGAGACATTTTTAAATATTGGAACATAATTCTATACCGACCAAGCTATAGTTGTAGGATCCTACCTGAGAAAGAGGTAGTTTATAAAGCATATGAGGAGATGGCAAGAACCGCAGGAGAATCTATAATGGGATATTTGTCATAGAGGTGGAACAACCTATCTGATGATTTGAAGCAAGAAGATCCTCATTCCACGCACAACTATGCTGGAGCACTAAAAATAGCTGATAGATATATGCAGCTTGGAAGAACAAAAGGGAAATTATGGCTTCCATTGATTTTTCAGTCACCCATCCTACTATGGCCTATGCCAAACTTCAGATATTATAGGTATGACATAGCTGATGAAAGATAGAGATGGATAAGGATGGACATACAACAAGGTTTCTATTGGGATCCTAATTCAGACACGCCATAAATTGATGTGGGACAACTTGTAGTTGCCAACTTCAGGGCATTGACCAAACAAAAAAACAACTCTTCCTCTACTAGAGGACTAGCAAGACATTAGGTTGGGGGGAATGATGAGTCTGGTTTATGTTCTAATTATTGATAGGGTTGTTGTCCATTTCCTCTAGTTATCATAAGACTTTGATACTTGGGAGTTGATCTTTTCATGATATTTCCTTAAAACTATAGACTTTGGACATGAACTTATTTTCATAACTTTCAAATGATATTGACATGCTATATGAACTAACTGTGTTAATTTTGCATGTGATTAATGAATGTCACTTTAAGATGATTATGGATATGTAGTTTTTGTGCGTACTAACATTGTCATGCAAATAATTAGAGACCTACAATTCAAGAAGATTCTTCCAGCTGGTCATGTACCATATCGGTCAACAAGGTGGTCATTTAATGGAGGGAAGACTCTCGGTGACTAAAGATTCCTCATGCAAATCAAATTGTAACCACCTTTTAAATTCTATTAATTTCTTGTTGAGCAGACGTAGGTGTTACTGTTGTGCCAAAGTGTCATTAAGGAAAACATGCCTGATAGATTTTGTGCATGCATAGCTGGCTCTGCTCTTTTCCGCGTTTTCCCTAAGTGGTGTCCTCCAGTTCTGTTAGAGTTGACTACCTTGCTAGGTAGTTAGATAAATAAGGCTCTAATTTTCCTTCGAAGCTCTCTCTCGCTCTCTCTCTTTTTTACCCAGTCCAAGAATTTTAATTTGATGATGTACTCGCACTCTTAAGCTCTTCAGTAATAGATTCATGTCGCTTATTTGTACTCATGTTTTCCAATAAATGAAATGAAGTTATAAGTTCTTGCATCTGAGTCTATCTTAGTTTTAGGGAATACTTATCCAAGGGGGCCCACTTGGTGAGTATTCCATCTCATACCTTAGTTTAGTTTAGTTGTTATTTTTTGTTCAGTAATTAGTTAAGAATCTGGCACTGACTGTTCCTATAGCCACTGGAATTCCATCCTATGATTGTTCTTGCAGCCAAAGCAGACTTAGTAGTTTCTTGTTTGTTCACTCAGATTTTCATTTATGTCATGCATTTCAGTTTAGTCTAGTTATTGGTTGATGTTCAACATTTATGTTATTTCCTTCCAAGTAATTTACTTTTAGTATTGTGTCTTTCTTAGTTGTAGGATGAATGTGGCTACTTTGGATTCCTAGTGCACATACAATGCTAACCCATTTCAAGTTTACGTCCCTGGGTTGACAATTTAAATGCACCTTCATGATGATTGAGATAGCTATTTAGGTTAGATGTCCAATCTCTAAATCACAACTGTAAAGGCTTAGTTGTTGAAACATTGTAGGAGGTCGACACATGTTCTTTTGCGGAGTAAATTAGGGTTTCTCAGTAGAGTGGAAGGAAAGTTTTGTTAGCTTTTTGCAATTAATGTGATTTAGGGAAAAATGATGGTGTATAAAGGAAATTATTGTAACCCATTTTGATCATCAAGGCATTCGAAGGATTTTTGGAGTAACTTAGAACTATCTTGGAGTGATTTTGATGCATTTTGGAGTAACTCTGAAGAGATCTTTGTGGACATTTGAAAGCACACGTCGGAAGTTTCTCTCTCATAGTCACAGAGGAATTATAAAATTTGAAGTAGTTAAGCACTATAATGGAACCTTCTAATAGAGGATCAAGTGGAAATATCCCTCTATGATTAAAGGGATTTGAGCTAGATGAATTCGATCATCATAAAATAAAGAAGATGGAATTAGGGTTACAATCAAGTGACTTACAAAACTTACAAGCCCTAGGCTTGGATTTGTGGGGAGAATTCCCTTGGATTGATAACAAAGAGTTTATCATGTTCCTTTTGAGAAAATTCAAGGACGAAAGCATTGTGTTGGATAAATCCTATCCCATTACAAAGGAAGTGATCGAAGCTATAACCAGGTTATGTAGTGTTTGAGACCTCCCTGGAAAGAAGACCATAAAATACAAGGAAATAGAGGAGTTGATAGGAATTGACAAAGATCCTTGAGCATTGTTCATTGATACTATTTATGATTCCTCGGTTAGGTATGTTGTGTATGGAATTTCTTATAAAATATATTTCAAAAATCGATATGGCTCTACTTCAGCCATTGTTGTGTTTTTGGTACATAAAATGGTAAAAGAGAATAATCAATTTGATCTTTGTGGATTAATTCTTGAAAATCTTGTTGAAAACATACGAATGTCATCGGTAGAAGGATACCCTTTCCATTTTGGGTCCTTAATTACATGTTTGGTACTCTATTTTTTGGACTCATTACCGGGAAAGAAGATGCTAAGTGGGAATTTGGGATTCCTGCGGCAAGACAAATATATAGATACTTGGAAGGCCTAGAAGACAAAGTAAGTACGTGTACAAAAAATTTCTTATCTTGCAAAAATAAATGAGCTCTAGTGAAGTTATTTCTAGTTGATTTGAGGAAGGTTCTTCCTCTAGAACAAAAGAATTGGAAGTTGTCATTAGTGATTCCCCTCTGGAATCGAAGAAAAGAAAATTTATCATTGAAAACATCATTGTTATTCCATAAGAGAAGGAAGAAGGAGAAGAATCTATGCTTGGATCCAAATCTTTTGATCCAGATGACATCCAGTATATGATAGTTAAAGGGAAAATGAAGAAAATTGGTGAGTTGTGGAGTTCAGCCCCTCTTGTTGAAATAATCAAGATTGATGATGCTCTGGTTGAGTATCTACTTCGAAAAGGTATTGATGTATCAATTGTTTTTGACTCCTTTCCAAAAAAAAATAGTTGAGGTAGTTGAAGAAAGAATGTTGCTTGAAGGTCCGGGAAGATGCAAGTTGGATGCCTTAGTTGAAAAGAGATGTTCTAAAGCCAAGAAAAAATTATCTAAACTTATCATGGAGATGAAGAAGTGCATAAAAAAAATGTCAGATATTTACAAGTATTTCCTTCGACGACCTGTTGTAGTTGATAATTTCAAAAGTAGGATTGAAACAATTGAATTTGAGTTGAACAACATCGGAAAGAAGTTTGATATTTTTGAAGACAAAGAGGGAAAAAAAAGACTGAGAGTTGGAAAATTACAAGCTAAGTTGATCATTGAATAGAGACAAAGAGATGATGTAGTGAAAACCTTCTAGCTTCTTAAGGAGATTGTTGAGGTCCGGATAGACCATCTTTTCATAATACTCTCTGATGCAAAAGATTGTGAAAGACAATGCTCATCCATAGATTGGTCATTTGCTTTCACACTGTTGGCTCTATTGGAAAGCATATGCACAAGAATGGATTCTGCAGTACTTGAATGGAATAAATTATATCATATTATTAAAGAAAGGTACAAGAAGGTATTTCAGGTGAAAAGTGTTATTCTTACCTGAAGGAATTTTGAAAGATTGAATGTTTAAGAGTTTTGAAGTTTTGAGATTTTGATGGCTAGAAGACTCTGGGAATTTTTGGATGAATTGGAATCTTTGCAATTTTGAATGTCATTTTTTTTGGGTGCCCTTTGCCATTGATGTCAAAGGGGGAGAGATATTTGGGGGAATAAATATGGAATTTTGGGGAGAAATTTGGAAATATTGGAGGAGAGTTTTGAATTAAAATTTTTGCACATGTTGCCATCAATGCCAAAGGGGGAGATTGTTGCAAGTATGGAGAAGATTAGTCTTATTTTTTCATTGATGTCACCATGTTGGTCCAGTACCTTGAACCGATGTGTAGAACAGGCTTACTACATCTGATATTTTGGTCTGCATAGTCTCTCTGGTAATCTTTATGGTTTAAGGTTTTGGGAAAAGGCTTATGATCACTAGAAGCATGTATATATGTATTCCCAGATGTTCATATGATTGAATGATGCATTGGCATCAAATTTTATGTTTGCATCTCATTATTAGGTTAATCATGGCTGACCTAATAATAATTTTATAGCTCTATGGGAATTATGGTTATATGTGCGACCTAGCTTTGGTCCCAGCTGACACAATATTGCATGACATGGTTGAATTACTTTTGGAAGCCGACAAGTTATCTTTTTGTAAATATGAATTGCATCCAATTAGGCTGACCTAATTAATGTGTGCAAATATAGAAGGTATGTATACAAGATGATTTGGAGATGAAAAGAAGAAGAAGAAGATACGAGTGAAGAATGCAAGTGAAGAGTGTGTGTGTGTATGTGTTGATAAGTGAAGTGTGCGAATAGAAGGGTGAAGATTAGTCTATTGTCGTGCAAGTGAATACTCTGAGCATCAAAGGAACTGAATCTACACTTGTGGTGTAACTTCATCAGTTCAAATTTTGGCGGATAGCCATATTTGTTTCTATAATCGTTGTAGGTAGTGAGCCTCCTTGTCTGGATAGTAAGTCCTTGTAAGCAGTGAGCTTTAGTATCTGGAAGTGAGCCTCTTTTGTTTGTTTGTTTTGTTCTTTTTTTTATTAGACTGCAGGAAGTGAGCCTCTTTTGTAACCGGTATTGAAATAACTATATATTGTGAGCGAATCCTCACTGTGGTTTTTCCCTCATTGGGTTTTCCACGTAAAAATATAGTGTTCTTGTGTTGTGGAATTTCATGTTTTGTTCTTTCTCTTATCAGTTCTATGCAGTAAATTAATTAAAGGTGTTTGTTCAATAAGTGTTAGAAGATACCGATTCACCCCCCTCTCAGTATCTTGAATATTCAACATAAGTGAACATTAATATTTGTTGTGCCCTGGCAGTAGAAAGGAGGCTATAGATTTAATAACTTGGGGTGCGGTGGTTGACCCAAATGTTGGTGGTGCTAATTATTAACCCTGATAGTACTGAATAATCTGCAGGTATGACTGGGTATGGCCTTTAGATGCACATGTTGCATCTTGATGGCTGGATAGAATGTACCCTATCGTTGCCCCTCCTTCCTCAACCACTAGCCTCTTATCATCATTATTCCTTCCATGGTCGCTACTCCCTACTACCACTCCTCCTTACTCCCACCATTGACCCCACAACAACACCAACTACAACACTCTCTACAGCTGCCGAAACTCTGACACTAGCAATATCTCCATTCATCTTTCATTCATCCTTCGTACGTCCAACAATAGCTTCCTCTATCTCTAGCACCACCAACCTGTTCACTCTACAGTTGCCTTACTCTGTATTCCTCTCTCCATTATTTTGTTCACCACCTTCCACCATTTGTCCCACCACCCAAACAAATCTGTGGAATTCAAACACCTGAGACAGTGTTTCCACTACCAAGCAACATATCATTGCACTGTGGGGTCATCCCAAGTGGTTTTATTTTGTTTTGATGAGTCTTTGATAAGGATAAAATAGATAAAATTTAATTATATTTTATTGTGGAGGTTTTTTTATAGGTATATCTACTAAATGACTCACATTATTTTCTTCATGAAGAACCCCATATGTTGGTTTTATGGTAAGAAATTTTGAATGAAGAGGCACTTTATGTTAAAAATAGATTGATCTTTTAGTTCAATAAT
The DNA here is from genome assembly GCA_007115665.2 of Sequoiadendron giganteum. NCBI lineage: Eukaryota > Viridiplantae > Streptophyta > Pinopsida > Cupressales > Cupressaceae > Sequoiadendron > Sequoiadendron giganteum. Next base: position 95,602,042 of record CM021106.1, read on the forward strand.
CTCTAGCCTAGGATTTTTATCTAGACTCATGGGCATCTCAAACTTGGAAGAAGCCCTTTCTCACCCCTTAAGATTTGTGTTAGGATTAAAGTGACATATACCTTGCAATCTTTTGTATTATCCACATGTCTCCAAAACTCTTAAAAAATTTCCTTGGAAATATAGGGTGTAATTGGAAATTAATTTTATAATTTATATTCCCTAAGAATATTGACATAAATTTTTATGTGCATTCACAAAGAAGGTGGAATTGGAAGTGGTAATTAAATTTCTCAAATTAGGCATGAGAATTGAGTAGTGGAGAATATTTAATTTTATCGATGGGTCCCATATGATTTGGGTAAATATTTTTCATGCCTACCTTGGGATATAGGTCCTTATGGTGGAGTTAGAAGTCCAAGATGTTATTGATTATTAGTATGGAGGTTAATTTTACTATTCATGGATCATTGGAAGTTACATTTAATATTATCAAAAGTGGTTCTTCATTTCTTACATGAGTTTTTTTAATTTTACCATGGTTTGATGGTACATTATTGTTGGAAACTATTTATGGTATTCTTCTTTTATTTCTCTATAAATTAGAGATATGAAATATAAGTTTTATAAGATTTTTTTATAGGTACATATGTGTTGAAGGAGTTTTATAAGAGTGAAGAGAGTGTTAATGTGTTGGGTGTATCTCATTCTTTAAAATTAATTCATAATTTTCCTCCTTTTCATGTGGAGGTTTTCCCAAAAGGGTTTCTCTATGTAAATACTATGTTTCAACATGATTTGATGATTTATATCATATTTCTAATTTATGAAACTATATCAATAATCTTATGGTAGCTATTTTATAAAAAATATATATATATTTACATAAAGAAAAAAAAAAGATCATACACTTTTAAAATGTATTATTGCATTAGTTTCACCTCATGTTCTCAATATTTGGTATCAGAGCTAAAGGTCCTCCATCAAGATGGATTCCTTTTTATTACAAGTTGAAGGTTTTTTGGTTATAGTGTGAGATTTTTTGTACTACGTGGTTTTACAAATTTGAGAAAAGTACTTGTCATATAGATAAATTGATAAATACAATGGTACTATATATGATATGTGGAAGTTAAAGATCAAATACTTTCTTGAAGAAATAGATTAGTGGCTTCCTATTTCACAAGAAAATAAGTCATTTGATATCTCTAATGAAGATTGGTAAAAACTAGATACTAAGGCAGAAGGAACCATATGGTGGTGTCTTTTAGATTTTATTATTTTGAATATTTTTTAGGAGATTGTGACATACAAGTTGTGGAAGAGAATAGGTTATATATATCAAACTAAAAGTCTTACTTACAAGTTATATCTCAAAAGATGGTTATATTTATTGAATGTGAAACATGGTGATTCTATTATAGACCATTTGAATATTTTTTAATTTTATTTTTAGGTCAACTTACTTCTATAGATGTTAAGTTGGAAGAGGAACATAAATGCACATCTTATTATTTTTTTATTTTATATTACGAAAATATAATTGTTGTCATTAGTGGTAGTGGTGTAGAGCCAAAAATGGAAACTCTTATTTCTACTCTCCTTTTAGAGGAAATGAGAAGAAAATCCATGAAGTAAGGCTCAAAATATGCCTTACATGTACAAAGAAGGTACAAATAAAAGTAGGTCCTAAAGGGGATAAGAATAAAGATAGATCTAAGTCTAAAGAATGTTCTCAAACCATAGGGAAGAATAGAGTAAATAATTAGAATTATGGTAAAATGGGACTTGTGAATAAGAGATGTAGAAATAAGAAAAAAGGTTTAGATTCCTCCACAAAAATATCCTCTAATAATAGTGACAATGATGCTTTATTTATTTTTCCTCTCTATAAATGAGTATTCTTGGCTTATTGATTCGAGTTGTTCCTATCATATGACTCCTCACAAGTACTAGTTCTCTACTTATATAGCTTATTATGGGAGATAGGATTTAATAATAGACAATAATATCAAGATGATTATTGGTAAGGGAAAGGTATAGGCATGTTTCAATGATATAAGGGTTAAAAATCTTGATCATGATTTTCATATTCTATGTCTTGAAAGAAATTTATTTTTTGTATCCAAGTTAAACAATTATAGTGTACATGTGACATTTGGAAATTATAGTTGTAGGTTGGTAAGAGGGAACTTAGAGGCTACTAGAGAATCTTGAAATGGAGTTTTATTTTGTTGATGCCTTCAAATTTTGTAATTTTTCAAATTTAACTAGAATTGACAAAATTATTTATTTTGTGGGACCAATGTTTGTGTCACATAAGTGAAAAATGTCTTAAGACCATTATTAATAAAAAAATTGGTTAATATTTTTTTTGTTGGTAAAATTATTTTTTGTGAGTTTTGTGTGTTTGGAAAATAGAATATATCTTCATTTATTATGGAAAGCAATGGAGATAAGATATTATTAAAAATAATTCATTTGGATGTGTTTGATCTAGTGGATGTTGGTTCTATGCGTAAATCTCATTATTATGTTACATTCATTGAAATGTCTCTGGATACACTTGGATTTGATTTATGCATTCTAAAATATAATTTTTTTACTAAGCTTAAGGAATTTAAAGCTTTAGTTTAAAACAAAACATATTATAAGATAATGGTGTTGATATCTGACAATAGGGAATATTGTTCCATGAAATTTGATGAATTCTAAAAGTGTGCAACTATTTTTCATTAAAAGAGTATACCTTATACTCCTCAACAAAATGTGGTAGTAAAAAGGACAAACCAAACCTTGGTGGAAATATCTATAAGTATGCTAAGTGGTATGTGTTGGTGTGAATAAGGTGTTTTACCAAACTAGTTCACCTAGTAGGTCTTATTCACATGTTAAGTTTACTTAGGTCCTAGGAATCTTTCTAGAAGTCTTAGTTGGCATTAGATCTTATCTTATCTTATGTCATTTACTTCTTGTGTCCAAGGTAATATAACGTTTTTTGTCTTATGACATATAATTAAGAAATTTGTCATGATCTTATTCAATCCTATGTGTCACCTTGGCTATATAACCAAGGGGTCCTTATTTATGAATCAATAAATTGTAATCTATTTTGCATCCTTTGATAAAATATAATTATTCTCTTGTAGTTGATCTCTCTTGTACTTGCATAGAATTTCCTAGATCTTGGGTGGCTATAATCTTTAGCTAAATCTTACATGGTGTATAGTATTTTATACCCACTCTTACATGGTATTTGAGATTATGGGATTGCTTCTTGATAGTATTAATTGAGAGATCTAGATTTTAGATCTTAGTGGATCTTGAAAAGTGGTGTATGGTCTTCTCTTGCATTGAATGATGATCTGGGAATTAAAAAAGCTTGAAATAAATAATATATTTGGGAGTTTCCTCTTTGTGGTTTTATATTCTAGGTAAAACTTGGAGGTTATCGGTGTAGCTCTAAACTCATCATTAAGTTCAAAGTATCCAATAAAATTATTTTTTCCTTTTGTTTGGTCCAAATCAAATGTTGGAGGCCAAATCTACAAGGGTTTGAAGAGGGAGTTTTGTTGCTAGATCCAACAATGAGCCATATTTTGGAGAATTTTGGGTCAAATCTTACCTTGCCATCATGCTCAAAAGGCCCAAAAACCCTTATTTTCATATATAATACTTTATTTTTGGCGATAAGAAAATACTAGCATTTTTTATTTTTTTTATGTGATTGTCTAAATTTGATGGTCAAATGACTGTCATCAAAGACTATCTTAAATTTTATGATCAAATGGCTGTTAAAATTACCATCATCTATTATTTTCTTAAATTTAATGGCCAAATGACTATTAGCAGATCACTCCAATCTGCCTCACTCTTCGTTAGAAATTTTGAATTTGCAATCTAAATTCAAATGGCCATAACTCGGTCATTTGACCTCCTTTTTTTGAGATTGCTTATTATTATTTGGGGTAGAATTTTTTTCCCTTGAAAGTGGTGCAATTTTTTATAGTTTTGGTGTCTTATTTTTCCATAAATTATAGATTCTCATAGGTGTTGCTAAGAAGTTCTCATTTTGTGAACTTCTTGGGCTCCATTCTTGCTCCTATAGTAATATTTTTGGGTGATTTTTTTTGAAGTGCATATTTTTTGTGTAATTTTTAGTAATTTGATTAGATTCATCTCATGCTATGTAAGGATTTTACTTTTAGTTTATGGTCAAATTTGGCATGTGTAAGCGCTAAGATTAAGTCCACTTCATTTTTTTCTTAAGTGGCACCTATAATCACACTAAGAATAAAGTTCCAAATCATATATTGCTAGGAGGTTCTCATGGTCAAAAAATTGTGGGGTAATACTATTATTTTTTTGGATTGAGTCTCTTGATTGTCCTGTTGTATGACTAAAGTTGAGGAGTTTATCATGGGTATTAAAAGATATCATGTTGTAATCAAGTTGAATTGATGGAACCTTAATTCTTGGAGTGATGGAAACATAACACATTGTATGCATCTTAATATTTTTACCTATATCTATGGAATAGTTCTTAAACCATCATCCGAATGGAAGAGATTTGTGTGGGACATAAAGACTAAACATATCCTAGGAGTAATTGGTTGTAGTTGTGATATTAACACACAAATGGTTACTAATAGTATTGATATCCTTCATGACCTTATGACCAAACTTTGGGAGATGTATGGAGACTCAAATGAACCTCTATTCCCAAAGGATCATATTACAAATTGTCTTATTCCACTTGATGTGTTTTGATGTATTCATGATAAAACAATTGTGTGCTTATTGGCTGGGAAAGGTATGGTTATTTTGATGAGACATAGACTTCTCCTTCTCCTCCTACAAAGGATTCTATTGAGACTTCAATTTCTATGAATCCTAATATAGATTTAGAGGATTCATCTTCTTTATCTATGAGTCAACATATTGATACTGAGGACTCTAGTAATCCAACATTGGTGGAATCATTTAATTTTTACATTCGAGAATCTAGAGTGGAAAATTTGGGGGATGATAAGTGTAGTCAAATTGCATGCATTGAGATCTCATCTCTTTCATCTTTTATTGCATCTAATGATGCTTATGTTGCCACATTGGATACTTTTGATTTAGTGTAGGAAAAATATTGTCTTTCAAATATAACTACTTGGGATGAGTACTTGAAAGAAATTATTGGTTTATTTGTATAGTCCCACATTTCAAGTTTGGGAGACACCGTTGATTGCATACATCTTCTCTTTGATGGTTATGATTCTTATTTATTTATTGTGATGGAAAAATATTACCCTCTTGTTCATTCTCTACACGATCATTCCTCATAGTTTTACATGAGTGTGGATTATTTTGAGTAGCATTTGGAGGAGGATTATTTATCTTTAGAGGAGATATATTTTTATTTTGATTATGTTCTAAAATCATCTCTAATAGATTCTAGATTGTCATCTTCATAAGTGTGGATTAGAATTCTTGTTTGGTGTGTGATAAATTTAAGCATTTACATGAAGAAACTTGAGAATAATTTAGAGACAACACTCACCATCCTTCTTCCCTCATCTTCCTCTCAAGAATGGGAAGACACCTTGCATACCATTTTGGTTTTGTTTCATCCTAAGGGGAGTAATTTTGTTTGATGAGATTGGATCATCTTCAACATTTAATTTCAAGCATCTACCATTTTTACAAGATACTCTACATTGAGGGATCATTTCATGGTCTCTCTTCTTATCTCTTATTAGGGGACTTTTTCCTCACATGGGATTTGGTCCTCATTTTTTAGTGACAACATTTTATTTTCATCTTTCTTTTGGGAAGGATTTTTGTCCCACTGGGTTTTTGAGTTTTTTTTTTTTGAGACATTGAATTTGTACATGGGTACCTAATATAGCCTCATAGCTAGGATCCATCATTGCATCATTTGAATTGGTTTTTTCCTCCCTAAGTTTCACTTAAGGGGGGTGTTGTTGTGAATAATGTGTTTTACATAAATAGTTCACCTAGTAGGTCCTATTGACATATTAAGTTTACTTAGGTCCTAGGAATATTTATAGAAGTCTTAGTTGGCATTAGATCTTATCTAATCTTATGTAATTTAGTTCTTGTTTCCTAGGTAATTTAATTTTTGTTGTCTCATGTAGGATTAAGACACTTTTCATGATCTTTTCTAATCCTATGTGTCACCTTAGCTATATAACCAAGGGGTACTCATTTTTGTTTCAATCGATTATAATCTATTTTTCATTCTATGAGAGAATAGCATTATTCTCTCATAGTTGATCTCTCTTGTACTTTCATAGAAGTTTCTAGATCTTGGGTGACTATAATCTTCGGCCAAATCTTGCATGGTGTAGAGTATTATATACCAACTCTTACAATATGAAACTAGATCAATAGTTTTTGGGTAGAGGCTATAAGTACTACTTATTTTTCATATAATTGATCCCCTTATTCAACTCTTGTTTATATATTTTTTAAAGTGTGGACAATTAAAAATCCTTCCATTTCACATTTAAGGATACTTAGTTGTGAGACTTATGTTCATGCACCTTAGGAAAAAAAATCTAAATTGGATCCAAAAGATAAAATATGCATCTTTATAAGTTATAGTGAGAATGTTAAAGGTTATAATCTTTGTAATCCTCTAACCTAGAAAATAGATTTTTCAAGAAATGTGATTTTTATGGATTTTAGAGATTTTCAAGTGAAGACTAACCAAGATAAAAAAGAAAGAAAAAAAATAGAACACTTAAATGTGTTGAACACTCAAAATACTGAGAGGGGGGGTGAATCAGTATTCCCTTAAACCATTCAAACATTTAAACATCCAAATCACATAGCACATTCAACTATAGTAAAGAAAGGAAGCATGAAACATCAACAACAACACATAACTCATGAACACCAATATTTTTATGTGGAAAACCTAAAATGGGAAAAACCATGGTGAGGATTATCTCACAATATATTATAACTGATTATAGTATATTTATAGAAGTGCTCACTATAGGTGGATTCACTGCCCATGGAGAAAAAGATAGAAGAGAGATTGTGGCTCACAACCTAGTTGAACTATTACAATTACATCTATCATATGCATGAATTACAGTTCCAATGAAGCTGAATAAAATGACTTTGCACACTTCATTTGATTATGATCTAACACTTTGCTTTCCTCTACATTTGCATTGCTCTAATCTTCTACTCAACATTCACAACTTAAATTTGCACAACTCTGATAATATTCACATCACTTACATGTCTCTCATTTATCACTATCATCAAAACACCAAAAATGATCTAGTATATATATCCGCTTCAAGCATAACATCAATTAGGTCGGCCTAATTAGATATAACATTCAAAACATAACTTGTCAGCTCCAAATATTTCCACACATGCCTCTCACGAAAATTCAAATTTCATAATTTCATGTACCTATAGTAGATCCCAGATAAGGTTGCAACACTAATTAAACCTTTGCATACCTTCAAATTTAATAGGTCGGCATCGCAAAAAACCTAATACCAAAATTCTTCAATTGTGTACCCATATTTGGACACGTGGACCTCAAAATTCAATGCCAACTGGAATTCACACATTAATTCCATCTATCAACATATCCTCAAAAGTGCAAAGCCAAAAACTTATCCGCAGAGAAGTCAGACTCTCCCACTCAAATGCATTGTATAGGAAATGATTGTAATCTTCCAAACCCAACTTCTATCATCCATAACTTCCAAACCAAAGGTCAAAACTAGATGAAATTATGGAATTAGATGCTTCTAACAACCAAAAAAATAATGTTAGAAGCGTAGAGTGAAAACTTCATTTTCATACTAGTGCGGACCCAAAACTGGAGCTTTGTTACATAAAATTAAAAGATTTGACACTTAGTCAATTTACCATCATAACCAACATTACTAGATCAAACCATCTTACAAAAATATCTTCCAAAAATACTCCAAAACCTATTAGAACCAACCAAAATGATCTGCACCATGATCTCCACATCAAGATACAATGTTGACGTCAATGACAACACTGTAACACATAGTTATATACATTTTTTCTTATCCCTCATGCTCATGTTTCCAACAACAACATCAATGACATTCTTCCAACAATCTCCCCCTTTTTCATTGATGGAAACATGCCTAAATATCTTCAAAACATTCTCCCCCTTTGACATCAAGGGAAAAGGGTGCATACAACAGTTGTTCTAACTTATATCAGACCTCCCCCTGAGAAATCTATGCATATATACAAGCTGAAAATATTGAATTGACTCCCCCTGAGTCATATGCTGGAGAAAAACTAAAAAAATTATATTGGAAACTACTTTATATAATCCACATATATACAAAGAATCTTGAAACTAAAAACTAAAATGCATAAAGAATATAAAATGTGTCAACCAAAGGAAGTTGACTCTTGTAACTTCTACAGATGGGTTTTCCATGCTTGTTTTCCTTCCTTCCATGTATTTGTTGTTGGCCCAAGTAGTCTATGTTGTGTTTCAAATTCAATCAAGATTTCTCCTCCCTCTTTTGGAGTGATAGGTAATGGATTCATCTATGTAGCTTTAGTAGCACTCAAAAGGGCACTGAATAGTGATATAAATTTATTATTCACCAAGTCCCTTATCTCTCCAAAGTGTAAAATGGAATTTTCCCTTTGTGCTTGCAGCCAGAACAAATTCTTATGCAAATCCTCAATTACACTCCTTGTATTACCAGTTAGATCAAGTGTTGGATCATAGGCATTGAAGGCTTTTTTAATCTGGGACTCAATGAAGTCCATATCATTTTTTATGCTTTGTGTGTCACCTGGCCAGTTCATGCAATGTTGAAAAAGAGCCTTAGCCTCATCCAAACATATTTGTGCATCCTTAAAATTGTCTTAAAACCTATTGTGTGTAAGAGCACACTTCTTTGTGATTTCCAACATCTTTCTATCATTCATTTTCTATTATAATTATCTCTCTACTTCACCTCTGAGACCGGAGGTTTATTCCTTAAAATAACCTATTAAAAGATTTAAATTTTCCATACTAGAGAGTGATGTGTCTATGTTTGCACTATGTACGGCCTCTTGCAATACCTCCACTGCTTCCTCCATCAAGCCTCCACTCTTCTAATGTGTCTCAATAAACTCCTTCTAGGAAGATGCATGGAATACATCTCCTAATTGTAGCTTGTGGAGTGGGGAAATATTGTCTAGATCTACATTTCCTTATTGCATTAGCAGTTGTAGCAATTGTGAAGAAACAACAGGTTGGAACTTGAGTTGCATACTCATTAGATTCTTCAAGGAACCTCTGGAAGATCCAAAGGGTTCACTAGAAGTCTTTGCAATCTTTGTATCTTTCTTTTTCACTTCCTTTCCATTGTCTTTGATAGAGTCTATATGTGTCTCTTCTTTTGTTCTTGCATTTCCAAAGGTATCCTCATTCTTATCTTCACTTCTCATTATCTTCTTTCTCATCTTCCTTCTCTACATCACCAATTTCTTATTTAACATCTATATTCACATCTTCCTCTATAGATTGGTCTGGGTTATTTGAAGGAGGAGTCTTTTGTTTATCTTGCACAATCTCAAAATTTTCATCAAGAACCAGAGGAAGAGAATTATGCTTTGTTGCTTCTTCTTCGATGATTGTCTCTCCTTCAACTTTCTTTTATGCTTCTTCATCTTCATGTGCTAATTCTTTCACTTTCAGAGGGGCATTGTCATAAGTGTAATCTTCATATGTCACATGCTCATGTTGAGCATCAATGTTCTCCACTTAGATCCTGTCACAACTTTCAAAGCAGTGTTCTCTGAAATCATACTAGATTTTTGTGTAATGTGAAAATAAAAATAAATTGTCTTATTCTATAACTTCTCAAATTCATTCTTCACTCTACCCATAAGGTTAGTTACCCTTTTCTTTACTCTAAATTTAGTGACGTACAATTCAACCAATGTGGCTCTATTTTCCTCAAAAAGAGGAGCACCAACCTTCTCCAACACATATTCTTTTATCTTTCTTTCTTCTTCAATTACTTCTAGTCTTCTCTTCACTAGTACATTCCATAGCTCTTTAGGAATTTTATTCTCAATATTTTTCATATCAACTTCCAAAAAATAATGTATTTAATAATTTCCTCAATAATGGTGGCCTTATCCACCTCGTTTACTTCACCATACAAGTTTGAAGTTTCTACAAGCATGTCATATTGTATCATTCTATTAACAAGTGTTTCTACCTTCATGGGACTACGAGATTTTTCTAGAGATGTTTGATTTTGCTTCTTCTCAACATCTGGAGTCCTCTTTATTTCTACCTTCTTCTTCTTTTCTGGAGATGCATTTTTGGTGGATTCTCCCTTCTTCTATCGCATGTGCATTATAAATGCTTCTTTTTATTTCTCAATTTCTTCTTCTTCTAAAGTATCAACTATATCTACTTTATGCTTCTTTGGTCTTGCTTCACTCTGTGAATCCTCTTCCTTCCTCTTCCTTCCTCTTCTAGACCAATGGGGGTCCTTCTTCCTCTTCCTCTTCCTCTTCCTCTTCCTCTTCTTCTTCTTCTTCTATAGTCACACTTATGTTATTTTCTCTAAAGGCCTTTTTTTGGTCTTCTCTTTGCAGGAGCGGTAGGTGGTGCTACTAGAGTAGCCTTCTTCTTATTTGGCCTTGTCATATGCACAATATGAGGGGATTTCTCCTTCATTGGAGGACTATTTGTTGATTTTATTTTCTCTCCAATAGACTATCTAGTCTTGGAGGACTTACGAATAGCAGGAGGGGTGGTAGAGGTTCTACTAGATCTCCTTGTGTTTGATGAGCTCTCCTGAGCTCCAACCCTTTCTCTTGCATACTCCACTTGCTACTTTTTGAAGCCCATTTCTTCTACAAACTGATGAACCATATTTTTAACCTTCTTCTAAATTATCGGTCTCTTTTGCTCCATATGCACCTCTAAATACTTTTCTTCACAAGTTGCATACGTTGCCTTAGTTGTATCCTTTGGAATCTTCAACAAAATTTTAGCTAAACCAATAATATCTTGTTTAATGACCTCATATCCCAACAAAAGGATCCACATAGTAGTTTGTTGACACTAGTAATGTGATATCATTTTTTTATATTTTTGTATCATTTTCCTTGGAATTATGTCTCTTTCATGCATCCTCTTCTGAAAACTAAAAATTAGCAAGTGCCTCATCTTGTGCCTTCCCATCACCAAGACCACTCATAAAATATTTGATCTGATGAGCAATTGGTCTTCCTTGTAACCATTCCACTCTTTTGGTTCTAGGGAGTTCCTTTAGGAAATAGAAAATTAAGCACATAAATAAAGTACCATACTTAAATACATACTTCTTTTCCTTGGTTTGTTTCAAATTCTCCATCAATTATTGTCTTAGCAACTCACAAAGATCATAGTTAGCACCTTTTTCCACCATCTCATATGCCACATTGATTGCAGTGGTAGATATAAAGTTATCTCTATTTGTGAAGTATATTTTATAACCAATTAACATTGTTGCATATCTCACAGCTAGATTTCTGATGGGATTTATTGCTAAATCCCTCTTATCACAAATCACGCCTGTGAGTTTCATTGCCACTTCATTCTTAACCGATTTCAATACAAGAACAGGCTTGGTGGAGTATAGGCATGCAACCTCTCTAATTACCCCTTTTTTTATCATTCTAGGCATGTTGGTCCAAAGAAATTTATCATGGATTTTTCTTGATGTTGGATTCTAACCCATTTGTCATCAAAACAAAAATTTGGAAACCATTGCCATACATCCAATTTCTTTGCAAGTAGGTTTTGATATTTTGATTTTAGGGAAAATTTGTCTCTAATAAGTTCTTTCATCCACATATCTCCTAGCTTAATGTGATCATATTCTTCCATCCTACCATGAATGTAAATCCTTTTATCTTCTATTGGAAAAAACCCATATGGAACATGCAAAAATGCACCTAACAGATCATCTTCTATAGATTTTTAAAGGTATTTCTTGAATTTGGGTTGTGGCTTCTTGGTAACCTCAATAACCCTCGATGTGGCCATTACAAAGAATTCAAACTTCTTTCAAACAAAATTCTTTTGAAAAATAGAGCAAAGTTGAGATTGTAAATACCTCTTCTTCCATTTTTTGAACTAGGGTTTCAATGCACTGGGTCACAATTAGCTTTTGATCACTCCAAATCACTTCCTCATTGCTCTTCTTCTTCTTAATTCTCTTTATGAATGCAATTGGCTAAGTAAAATCACTTTATAACCCTTTGAATCTAACCTAATTTCACATTAAATGGTTCAAACAATAAAGTTGGCAACCCTTTATCTATATGTGCATACAACTTCTGATGCCCCACAAACTTTTGCATTAACATCTTTTATTCTACAATCTTTACCAATAGATCAAGCATGTCGATCTCATCACATATCTTTTTGTTGAGGCATCGACACCATTTCTTTGGAGGGGGATATAAGATGTTCATTAAATCTCCCCCTGAGCTAAAGCTCTTAACTTAGTTTCTAGAGGAAACATGTACACCAAATGATGGTACAAATTCATCCTTAACTCGATCTCTTCCTTCTTTCTCCAAATATTTTCCATCTCCTTTTTTTACGTAGGATCAATCTTTTGCATTGGTTCATTCCTTTATACCGGATTATCCTTCCTCATATTTATGCTTCTACAAAACTTAGCAATGTGTCTTGATCTACTGCAATTGTAGCATATAACATTATTTTGACTAGTATTTATTACATTCATTTTTTATCTACATTGATTAGCTTTATGCCCAATTCCATATCATGTATAACAATAGTCATTGAAAGATTGAACCATTCTACCATTTTTATAAACATTCATCAATTGACTTCTGCACTCACTAATTTTATGACCAAGTTTCTTGCATGTAAACTATTGTATGAAGCTAAGTAAAATAGTTTAATTAATGGAAACTAAATTAAATATCTCTCACAAAACCACTAAAAAAGAACTCTTCACAAGAAAATAAATTCTTTCAACCAATATTGCAACTCAGGTTTGCAACTTGCAACCGACTATCTCAAATTTAAACAAACTTTGCAAATTGAATTACATCAGTCTAAAAAGGACAATGGGGCTACAACAAGACCTTACAATAATTTTAGAAATCACAACAAAATTATCTGCAATAGAAAATCAAAACTTTGCAACAAAAATTTTCTCTAGCTCCTACAACAACAAATCTCTCAAAAAAAACTTAGCAACGCAAATCTGCAACTACTAATTATGTTCATGGATCTGCAATCGTTCTCTAATCTACAACAAAACCATTAAAATTCATTCTTGGAGGTATACCATGCTTTCTTGTTTCTTCCTCTGCAATCTGTTAAAAACTTTCATCAAAATGAATTATTTTTTCTTTTAAACAAACTATCATCTACTTGAAATGGCATGTGAGTTCATTTGGTTGAATTTACGCTCATTCCAAACCCACTCCCAAAAAATATATACCCACCTCTAGGAATCTACAATTAAATTAAATTCCATCAATTAAACTGACTAAAATAAGCTTTTCAAGCTTCAAGGATTATCGTGTATTGATGGCAGTGTTTTCATGGCTTTCTTGAATGAATGAATGAAAGCCAAAATTAAATTTCTAAACCTAGGCATACACCTTTAGTTTCCCTATTTTTTAAGAGTTTTTGGAATTTTAAAATTGGAGTTACAAATCAAATTCGAGGTCTCCCAGAAACCCATGTCTCCATTTTCTTTTTCTACCTTTTTTTTGCTTTCAAAGCATATCCAACACTATCTCTTCTTATCTTGTTTTCAACAAATTCACTCCAAATTGCAAATTAAAATTTCAACATGACATGACATCCAAATGCACATCAAAAATATGAATTTCACAAGACAAGACATGAAATTCAATTCATACCAAAAATTGCAACTGAAAATTAAACATCTTTTTGTTGGCACAGGATAGCCACTATATCATGGATGCTCCTACATCAGACACCCATGGTAGAAGAAAAGTGATCTCTTCACTTCCCAAGAGGATATCCAAGACGAGTAATATCAGCCTCAGATAACCATGAAAAATCCTCCATAGACCTCCCAAACCATTTCACCAAATACTCCATGTATTGCCTTCTTGTGCTTCTTTTCACCATGCTATCAAGAATTGCTTTAATGTTCTCATCCTCTAAAGTAAGTGTGAGTGATTGTGGCTGCCTAATTGCTGAAAATTCATCATTTTCACCTTCATGAAATATGGTCATATTTGAAATATTAAAAATTGGAGAAATATTAAGCTCATTGGGCAATTCTACCTCATATACATTATCAGAATCATGCCTTTTCACAATCTTGCACAAGCCCAGCTTCTTCATTTTGAGCTTGTTATGTGTACCCACTAAAAATATTTCCTTTCTTAGATGCACCATTACTTCATCTCCAACCTGAAACTCTTTGTGTCTCCTCTTCAAATCAGCATTAGTTTTATAAGAAAAAATCATTTTGTTGATGTGTTTTCTCACCTCATCATGGAGGCCTTTCATATGCTCTATAAAATCCTCTACATCTGCACTCTTTTTCACATCTTTATAAATATTATTCAGGTCTAAAACAAATCTTTGGATGCTTCCATAAACAATATGAAATGGTGACTTACCTGTGCTTTTGTTGACTAAATTTTTGTAGGAAAACTCAGCTTGTGGTAGGATCAAGTCCCACCCTTTTGGTTTGTCTCCAACCAAGCATCTCAACAAATTTCCAAAACTCCTATTCACCACCTTTGTTTGACCATCTATTTGAGGGTGGTATGCTGAGAAAAACAAATCTGCAACATTCACAACATCATTAGTCTTATGAGAAGGGATAAAATGTGCCATTTTTGAGAATCTATCTACCACAACAAAGATGGAATCATGTCATCTTTGTGTCCTTGCCAATCCAAGAACAAAATCCATACTTATGCAATCCCCCATACTTATGTCCTTCGATGGCTTCTCTGGTACTAGTAGTGGCTGATACAAACCAGTGTTTTGACTCACTCCCTTTTCCATTTGACAAAATCTGAAACCTTGCACATATTTCCTCACATCTTGTTTCATTTGAGGCCAAAAATACCTCTCACCTACAAGTGTGATATTCTTATCCATCCTAAAATGACTTGAAAGATCACCACTATGCTTAGATCCTTAATTAGATTCAATCTCATAGAACTCCTTGGAATGCATAATTTGTTACCTTGGAATAACATGTCATCTTGGATAAGATAATCCAACCATTTTTTCCTATCTATTGAAATAGGATTCTTGCAAGCTCTCCAAGCTTCTCCAAATTTTGGATCCTCATACAAATCCTTCAACTCCTTGAATCCTACAACCTCCACCTGCACTTCAACCAATTTTTTTTCCTCCTACTCAAAGCATCTGCAACTCTGTTAGACTTCCCACTCCTATGTCTAAAAAAAAATGTATAACTTTGTAAAAACTCAACCCATTTCATGTGCCTTTGATTAAACTTCCCTTGACTACTCAAGTATTGGAGTGCTTGATGATTGGTAAAAAAACAAATTCTTTTGGAAAAAGATAATGTCTCTATTTCTTAAGTGCTTGAATGATTGGACAAAACTCTTAATCATAAACTGAATACCTTTTCCTAGCATCATTTAACTTCTCACTAAAATAAGCAATAGGTTTATCTTCTTGGCTCAAAACAACCCCAATAGCATTACAACTTGCATCACAATCCACTTGGAACACCTTGCTGAAATCCGAAAGTGCTAAAACAAGTTTTTTTGTCACTTTATTCTTCAACAAATTAAAGCTCTTCACTACCCCTATAGTCCACTTAAATTCCTTCTTATCGCCCCTAATAGTTTCAGTTAGTTGTGCACATATGCTACTAAAACCTTTGATGAAATTCCTATAAAAAATTTCTAACCCATGAAATGATCTCACCTCCATTACACTCCTTGGTGTTGGCCATTCTAAAATAGCTTTCACCTTCTCTAGGTCCATCTTGATGCCCTTCCCCTGAAACAACAAAGCTTAAATACACCAACTCCCTCTTCGCAAAGCTACACTTTTTGAGATTAATCAACAACTTCTAATCTCTAAGATTTTAAAAAATAAACGTAATATGCTTCAAATGCTCCTCTAGAGTCTTACTAAAAATTAAAATTTCATCTAAATAAACAATCACAAATCTGCCCAAGAATTCTTTCAACACTTCATTCACTAATCTCATAAACGTACTAGGTGTATTGGTTAGCCCAAATGGCATGACTAACCACTCATAAAAACCTTCCTTTGTCTTGAATTTCATCTTCCATTCATCTCCTTCTCTAATTCGAATTTGGTGGTATCCACTCTTCAAGTCAATTTTGGTGAAGTACTCTGCTCCACTCAAGCAATCCGTCATATCATCCATTCTAGGTAATGAAAATCTAGACTTTTTGGTAATCTTGTTTATTGCTCTGGAATCTGTGCACATCCTCCATTCTCCTCCTTTCTTTGGTGGCAAAACAATGGGCACTACACATGGTCTTAAAGTCTCTCTTATCAAACCCTTCTTCAACAAATCGAAAACTTGTCTATTGAACTCTTCATTCTCTATAGGTGGCATTATGTAGGTTTCCTTGTTGGGTAAATTTTCCCCTAGTACCAAATCAATTTGATGACTGATTTTTCTCATTGGTGGGAGTCCCTCTGGTGCATTATCAAACACAGTGTCTTGGAACTCCTGCAACAAATCTATAACGTTTTTAGGAACATCTTCAACAACTTCACTATTAGTTTTAGGAATAATAGCAAAAAAAACCTTCTCATGCTTCATACCATCAATAAATCTCCTTGCGTAAACTAAGAAAACTCTAGCATTACCACAAATTTGAACATTTTCTTCCTTCAAAGACTTCAACTTATGCTTCACTCCATCTTTTACAATTGTGTAGGTGTTGGCACACCCATCATGTATGGCTTTTCTGTCATATTGCAATGGTCTTCCAAGAAAAATGTGACAAGAATCCATAGGGATGATATCACATATAATCTCATCATGATAATTCCCAACCTTAAACTTCACATTGCATTGTTCATTTACTAGCAACTTCTGATTATCTTGCACCCAAGCAATCCGGTATGGATTTGGGTGTTTTCTCCTCTCAAGCTTCAAATTTTTCACCATCTCATCAGACACAAGATTTTTTGTGCTTCCACTATCTATTATGATGCTACACACTTTTCCTTCACACTTGCACCTTGTTTTGAATAACTTCTTTCTTTGCATAGGCTCACTATCTTCATTCAGGAATTCTCTTCTTGTCATCAAAACCTCTCCATCTTCTGCATCTTCAGAGTGTGAGGAAGGTGCCTCTTCCTCATTGACATTGGTTGCCCTTCCTTGTTATTCGTGTCTCCTTCTTGGTTTCTCCTCTTCTTGTGGGAAATCATAGGCTCGGTCCTTCTCCAGATTTGAAACAAGTGCCTCTAAATGGCCCTCCACCATAACCATGACCTCTACCTCTTCCTCTAAAATTTTGGTCTCTTAAGCTTTGTCCTTCATATCTTTCTTCTCTATTTCTTCCCTCTTCATTCTTGAAGCTCTTTTTCTAATTTTATTCATTCTTGTAAGTTCTTCCTCCTACCTTGCCTCCATGCTCTCTTCCCTTTTGCTTATTTTCAAATCTCTTGTTCATCCTTTCTTCTATCTTCAATGCTATTTGATAAGCATCTTCCATTGTCACAACTCTAACAAGTGCCATCTCTTCTTAAATTCTTGGTCTCAACCCATTTATGTATCTTGCAACCTTTTCCTTGGTTGCCTCTGAATGTCCAGTCCTTATAAAAAATATATGGAATTCTTCAATGTATTCTTTAACAATCTTGCTTCCTTGCTTCAAACCTTGCATCCTCTTGAGCAATTCCAATTCATAGTCTACAGGAATAATTTTTTTCATTTTCTCCACCATTTTATCCCATTTGGTAATTTTATCTTTTTGTCTTCTTCCCATTTCTAATTGTACCTCCCTCCACCATATTGAGGCATGTCCTTTCGACCTTGTCTTGGAAAATTTTACTTTATTAGGATCCTCTATCTCTTCAAATTTGAAATACTCTTCCATTTCATTAAGCCAATCTACCAATTCCTATGGATTCAAAATTTCGTTAAATGTAGGCACATCCATCCTAGGCCTTTTTCCTATCTTTGATAATGCAATTACTAAAGGATCATGAGCATTTTTTTCTGCTCCTGCATTTCCTTGGCTCCCAGCTTGACTAGCATCCTTTGTGCTTTCATCTTCATCATCACTTATTGGGTTCTCGTTCTTGTAAATCTTCTCCTTATCTTGTAAAGTCTCAACCTTCCTTCTCAAGGCTCTAAAATAATAATCTCTGACAAAATTATCTCCTCTTCCTCTTCCTCTACCTCTACCTCGTAGGGCTCCTCTGGAAAACATCTCTGCAACACCACAACTCACAAGCCCTAGTGTAAAATACCTCTCTCCAATGGTCTATTTACACACTCAGGATCAACTTGTTCTGATACCACTAATACATGGAGCTAAGTATAATAGTTTAATTAATGGAAACTAAATTAAATATATCTCACAAAACCACTGAAAAAGCACTCTTCATGGGAAAATAAATTCTTGCAACCAATATTGCAACTCAGGTTTGCAACTTGAAATCGACAATCTCAAATTTAAACAAACTTTGGAAATTGAATTAAATTAGTCCAAAAAGGAAAATGGGGTTGCAACAAGCCTTTACAAGAGTTATAGAAATCACAAAAAAATAATTTGCAACAACAAATCAAAACTTTTCAACAAAAAATTTCTCTCGCTCCTGCAACAACAAATCTCTCAAAACAAACTCAGCAACTCAAATCTACAACTACTAGTGATGTTCATGGCTCTGCAACCGGTCTCCAATCTACAACAACACCATTAAAATTCCTTCTTGGAGGTATACCATGCCTCCCTATTTCTTCCTCTGCGGTTTGGGAAAAACTTTCATCAAAATGATTTTTTTTTTTCTTTTAAACAAACTACTATCTACATGAAATGGCATGTGAGTTCATTTTGTTGAATTTCCTCTCATTCCAAACCCACTCCCAGAAAAGATATGCCCACCTCTGGGAATCTCCAACTAAATTAAATTCCATCAATTAAATTGACTAAAATAAGCTTTTCAAACTTCAAGTCCTACCATGTATTGGTGGCAGTGTTTTCATGACTTTCTTGCTTTCTTGAATGAAAGCAAAAAACAATTTTCCAAACCTGGGCGTACACCTTCAGTTTCCCTATTTTTTAGGAGTTTTTGGAATTTAAAAATTGGAGGTCTCCTAGAAACTCGTGCCTCTATTTTATTTTTCTGGATTTTTTTTACTTTCAAAGCATATCCAACACTATCTCCTCTTATCATGTTTTTAACAAATTCACTCCAAATTGCAAATTAAAATCTCAACATGAAATGACATCCAAATATGCATCAAAAATATGAATTTCACAAGACAAGACATGAAATTCAATTCACACCAAAAATTTCAACTGAAAATTAAACATCTTTTTTGTTGACACAAGATAGCCACTATGTCATGGATGCTCTTGCATCATAAAACATTGACCAAAAAAAGGTGTAACATTTTGATTCATTATGCTTCTATGTTCCATTGCCTTATGTCCAAATTTATTGCAAGAATAACAAAAACCATTAATGAGGCTATTGATGCTTGCTGATGGAAGGAAGCTCTCTGGGTGGTGGCGATGGCGGTGGCATTTTTTCAAATTATGGAAAGGCGGGAAATCTTGATGGTGTTTTTTATGTTAATGGAAGACAACTTGTTGATGCGAGGGTAATGTCAAGTGGGTCCTTTGCTATAGGTAAGGATTGTGGGTCCATGTTTATGGGTAATGACTTTGTTGGGAGGAATGGGGCTCCAAAATTTGTGTCCATTACTCTTTCTCCATCGTCCTTGCCTGAAAAGGGGAATCTCGGGGCTGAAAATTCTGGGCCAGGTCAGTTATCTGGTGCTTTTGATGAGACTTTTAATAATGTGATCTTTGGGGCTGATAAGACTAAGAATGACCTTTCTTCAAGGTCTACTATCCATTGGAAGAATTTGTTTGGGACGAAGCCTAAAGGTAAAATTACTTCACCACCTATGCCTTTTGTTGCTAATTTTGTAACTGGTGAATACTCTATCTCTATCCCAGACTACATTGTTGACAAGAGTATGTCAAATATGGACATGGCTCTGTTGGGTAAATTTATTGGTCCTCGACCCCATATTCAGCTGGTTCATAAATTTCTTGGTAGTCAATGGCGTCCTAAGAGACAAGTTGATGTGGCGGCTATGGCCAAAGGTTTTTTCTCCTTCACTTTCAACTATGAAGATGATATGATGGTGGATTTGATGGGTGGACCCTAGTTTTTGGGGAAGTCCTCGTTGTTGTTCAATAAATGGGAACTTGGGTTTAACCCGAACTCATGTTCTTTTGCATCTGCACCAATCTAGGTCAGACTTCCTGGGCTCCCAATGGAATTATGGGATGAGGAAGTGTTTAAAGGGATTTCTAGTACCTTTGCTTGTTTTCTATTGATTGACCAAATGATGGCTTCTAGGAAGCAACTGGTCTATGCTAGATTCAGTGTGAATGTTGAAGAAACTGTTGATTTACCTGCTATGATAAACATAAACTCCAAGTTGGGTGTATGGGAACAAGTGATTGAATACGAATCCATTCCATTTGCTTTCTTTCACTATAAAAATGTTGGTCATTGGGTAAAGAATTTTCCTCTTAAAGCTCTGAATCATATGTCTAAACAATTGCATGAGAAGGTGAAGGCCAATGAACAAGATTTGGAGCCCTCAAATAAGGAGGGCCCTCCCCCGAGTGGTGTGGATGAGATCATTGTAGTTGATGGGACGGAGTTAGACTTGGTTGAGAAGGGTGAACTTCTAGAAAGAAAGATAGATGCTATTGATCTGGATAAGGAGAAAGAAGTGGTTGGGAATGTTGTTGTGTCTCCTATGAAGGTGTTTATGGATGAACAAAAGGATGCTTCAGAGGTGTCTCTTGAGAATATAGAGTTTTTGGAAGTGGCTAAAGCTTTTGTGAATGGGAATCCTTAGTCTCCCCTGGTGGAAATGAGCTTGATTCAGGATTTTGGTTCGAAAATTGAAGAATTGGAGGTCCTGTCCGATGTAAGGGATTTTGGTGGTGTGAAGGACTTGGATAATCCTCCTAAAAATTCCAGCTTGAGGATGTAGAAAGAAGCATTCTCCCTCTCCGGGAGTGGTGACCAAAAATAGGAAAAGATCTGATTGTGGTTCTAAGCTGAGAGGTAGAGGTAGGCCTCCTTCCAATGTGACAAGGGAGAAGGAGTGTCGACTAGACATTGCAGATGGGACGCAGTGGAATTTTTTGGATATGTGCTCTAAGAGCACCTCCAATAATTTTTTATGAAGATAATATCTTGGAATATGTGAGGGTTAAACCACCCTCACAAGCATGATCTCCTAGCTAATCTAGTTAGGGATCATAGGCCTGATATTGTGTTGATTCAAGAGACTAAAATGGGTTTTGACAAGTTAGCGAGATTGAAAAGAAATTGTTTAAGGATTGTGGTATGCATAGTTCGGATGTTGTCGGTGCTTTGGGAGGGATTTATGAAGATAATATCTTGGAATATGTGAGGGTTAAACCACCCTCACAAGCATGATCTCCTAGCTAATCTAGTTAGGGGTCATAGGCCTGATATTGTGTTGATTCAAGAGACTAAAATGGGTTTTGACAAGTTAGCGAGATTGAAAAGAAATTGTTTAAGGATTGTGGTATGCATAGTTCGGATGTTGTCGGTGCTTTGGGAGGGATTGTGACCTTTTGGAATCTCAAGATTATTCAATGGGTGGAGATGTTTAATGATGGTAATCATTTTGCTACTTCTTTCATTCACCTAAGGGATAAGTTTGTTTGGACTCTTTCTAATATGTATGCCCCTAACAGTAAGAGTGTTAGAAAAAAATTGGGAAAGTTTGGGAGACTTTAAATCTAGGTTCTCTTTTGGTAACTGGTTGATCATGGGGGATTTTAATATGCCTCTGAATGATGGTGATAAGGTGGGTGGATCGTAGATTGCGGATGATAGTAGATATGATTTAATGAGTCTCTTGAATGCTCTACCCTTCTTGACTTGGATCTCAAGGGTGCTTCCTTTACCTGGTCTAATAGGCAGGTGGGAGATGCTCTCATCCAGGTGAAACGTTATCATTCTTTAGTGACCCTAGATTGGTTGTTGTCTTACTCTTGCTCACTCTTTGTGTTGACTAGATTGGGATTGGATCATTTTCCCTTGTCTCTATCTTTGGATATTTTGGGGGGGAAGAAAAATTTCCCTTTCAGATTCGAAAAAGATGTGGACTTGTCACCTAGACATTAAGAATTTGGTTTCGGATTGGTGGAACATTTAGGTTGATGGTTCTCCTATGTTCAGAATTGCTAAGAAGATTGCCAATGTGAAGGATAACATCAGGAAATGGAATAGAACATCCTTTGGCCATATTTTTTTGGAAAAGGAAGGGTTCACTAAGGAACTTAATGATGTGCAACATGTTATCCAAGTTTTTGGGTATGATCAAGCCTTGGTTTTGAGAGAAAATGTTCTTCTTTCTAAACTATGCAACATTGTGGTAAAGGAAGAGGAATTCTAGAAGAAGAGGTCAAGGATCATGTGGCTTAATAGTGGGGATAGGAATACGAAGTTTTTCCACCTTTCTACTATAAAGCATAGGGCTAATAATCGTATTAAGCTTATAAATTTTAATAATCAAGTCCTGGAAAATGATGCTGATTTGAAAAATGTTGTTGCCTCTTATTTCTCTAATTTACTTTTGGTTGAATGGGAGCTGGATTTGGATTGTCAGGAGGAAATTCTTAGGAACATTCCTCGAGTCATTGATGATGAGAGTAATAGGAAGTTAGTGGGAATTCCTTTGACTGAGGAGATTAGAAGTGTTTTCTTTCCTTTGAAGGGAATAAGGCGTCGGGCCCGGATGGCTTTCCTATGTTCTTCTTTCAGTTTTTTTGGGAAATTATTGCCAAGGAGGTGGTTGCGGCTACTAAAGAGTTCTTTAGGACTGGCTCTCTACTTAAGGAGTTGAATTCCTCTTTCATTTTTTTGGTCCCAAAGAAACTGGGGGTCTCTTCTTTTAATGAATTCCATCTTATAACCTTATGTAATTCGATCTACAATATTTTTTCAAAGGTTCTGGCATGTAGGATTCAAAGTGTTATGCCCCATCTTATTTCTCCTCAACAAAATGGGTTTGTGGCGGGGAGGCAAATTATGGACTCTATTCACTCGGTTCATGAGAATACTCATTCCTTAACTATTAATAAGCATGTTGGGTTTATTCTGAAGCTTATGACAGAGTTAAATGGGGATTTCTTTCCAAGATTTTGCTAGCTTTTGGTTTTGGAGAGAAGATGGTGGATCTCTTGCTTCAATTAATTTTGTCTCCTCAATTTTTTGTCTTGGTGAATGGTTCTCCTACCCCTTTGTTTAGGTGCTCAAGGGGTCTTAGGCATGGGGATCCAATCTCTCCCTTTCTCTTTATAATTATGGTGGAATCTTTGGGGCTTCTTGTTCAGAGCTCTATTGATTATGGGGCTATGAATGGTTTATCTCCTTCATCTGGGAATATCATTTGCTCCCATCAACAATTTGTGGATGATTCTCTAATGCTTGGAGAGTCCTTATCAAGGAATCCAGGGTTATTAAATCTATCTTGTAGAAGTATGAAGCTACTTTTGGGAAAAAAGTTAGCTTACCGAAGAGTGTGATATTATTTTTTAATATGCCGAGGTACAGGCAAATTAAAATTGCTCAAATTTTGCAGGGGCAGATTAGTGATCTCCCGACCTCTCATTTGGGCCTTCCCCTATGCTCATATGTCTCGGAGTTGTTATGGCAGGGGCTGATTGATAAGTTTAAATCTAAGTTGGCTGGTTGGAAGGGTGTGGTGTTGAGTCAAGCTAGGAAGGTGCAATTGATTAAGTCTACTCTTCAGAATCTTCCTGTTTATGCTCTCAATATTTTCTTTATGCCGAGGAATTTTTTGGATAAGCTGGAAGGTATTCAAAAAAAATTCCTATGGTTTGGTGTTGAGGATAGGAGAAGAATTCACTTGGTGGCCTGGGATGATGTTTGTAGAAGTAAAAAGGTTGGTGGTCTTGGTATCCGCAAAATCCATGATTTTAATCTTGCCCTTTTGGGTAAATAGTTGTGGAAGTTATTCTCTGATAGGAGTGAATGGGTGCAAATTTCTCAGAGTAAATACTTACGGGATGTTGATGCTTTGCGGGACTTTTTGAATCCTGATTATTCTCCCCCCTCTAGGTCTGCACTATGGAATTGTATGGTTAAGGAGCGTAGACTTTTGTCTAAGGGGATTTTTTGGTAGGGGAAATGGGAGAAAGATTATGTTTTGGGAAGATAGTTGGATTGGAAATAAACCGCTCAAAGATGAGCCATGGGCCCAAACCCTTATGGAGGTTTTCTTACGGAGGTTTGGCAGATTTTTTGTTGATTATATTGTTGATGGGTGCTAGAAAAGACTGCATGATGTTGATCCGAGATTGGAAGCCTTGTACAAGGTTCTATCCCTGGTTCATATCCCTTCAACTCCCTCTTTTGATAAATTTGTTTGGAAACCTTCTTCTAATGGTCAATTTTCTATTGCTTCGGCTTTCCATATTAATGACTCTATTATTGGCCTTGCCCCTTTTTGGGCCTCTGTTTGGTATCCTAGATTAACTCCTAAGGTTAATATTTTCTTCTAGCTTCTTTGCTAGAGTAAGGTATGAACCATATCCCTTCAACTCCCTCTTTTGATAAATTTGTTTGGAAACCT
Source organism: Sequoiadendron giganteum (assembly GCA_007115665.2). Taxonomy (NCBI): domain Eukaryota; kingdom Viridiplantae; phylum Streptophyta; class Pinopsida; order Cupressales; family Cupressaceae; genus Sequoiadendron; species Sequoiadendron giganteum. The sequence goes on from CM021106.1 coordinate 95,626,956, forward strand.
TCTTCTAATGGTCAATTTTCTATTGCTTCGGCTTTCCATATTAATGACTCTATTGTTGGCCTTGCCCCTTTTTGGGCCTCTGTTTGGTATCCTAGATTAACTCCTAAGGTTAATATTTTCTTCTAGCTTCTTTTCTAGAGTAAGGTATTAACTATTGATAATTTGGTCAAGCAAGGCTTTATGCTTGTTAATAGGTGCTTTCTATGTGAAGAAGCGGTTGAGGACCCCTACCATATGCTGATTGGTTGTAGCTTTGCTAGAAGTGTGTGGGCACATGTGCTTTTTCTCTGGAATTGTAGTTGGGTGTTCCCTGCTTTGATCAAGGACTTGTGGTATCAATGGATATGCCCTACTTCCAACTGGCTTTGTAAGTGTTGTGGTCTCTTTCTATGCCTCACGTTGCTTGGGGTATGTGGCTTGAACATAATAATAGGATCTTTAGAAACTCTTCTCTTCATGCTATTTCTATGGCCTATAAAGTTTCAACGACTATTAAGGAAAATTTCATGCCTGGGATTTCTTTTCATAATGGGCAGAAGATTTTGTTGAGTCAGTATGATTTGTGTGTTGCCCAGAAATGGAGGTTGGCTTGTGATATCTCCCTCCTTGTTCATAAAGGGAAAGCTTCAAGAGAGAATGAAAGGCTCTGCTAGATGGTTGGGTTAAGGTTAACTTTGATGGTGTGGCTAAAGGTAATCTGGGACTTGCTGGTTGTGGGGGAGTGATAAGAAATTCTAATGGTAGTCTCGTTTCTATGGTGGTGCTCCCTTTGGGAACCCAAACAAACCACTTTGTAGAAGCGGTTGTTGCCTATCATGGTCTCAAACTGGCTCAAAAGAAAGGTTTTAAGAAAGTGTGGCTTGAAGGGGATTCTTTGAATATCATCAATAATTTAAAAAATTGTGCCACTTCCTCTTGGACTATTGAAAATTTGATAAAGGATTCCATTAATATCCTTAATTCCTTTGATGACTTTTATATATCTCACATTTAAGAGAGGGAAATAGCTTGGTTGATATCTTTGCTAACTTGGGGGTTAGTAGGGTCTGGGAGTGGGATCTAAATGACCCTCTTCCTATAGAGGCGATTGTAACTATTAATCATGAAGCACAAATATAAGCGAAATAATGGTGGTGTGTGGTGTTGGGTGTGCATGTTATTTATCACGTGGAAGGCTATAATTCAAAGGAGTGGTATGAAGGCCTCAACTTGCTCTGATGGTACTAAGGAGGAAATTTGTAGGGATTGGATTACTATGCCTATTAATTATCTTTGCCATGTCTATTCTCTTACACATATTGTGGGTATCCTTAGTGTTGTTTTATTGAGAAGTTTCATCTATGTTGTGAAAGTTGCTAATTACCTTGGCTCTGTGAGTTTGGCTGCCATGGGCAGTGACAGGAACCAAGCGGAGCCCTTCTCTTGCAATTTTGTTAAGAATAATGAGGAGGTGTGGGCAATTATGGAGAAGGGTGGTTTGACCCCTATATTGAGAAGCTACATGGGAATAATCCCCAGATGACTGCTAATGTTGCCAAACGTTGGAACAACAAGGTGTTGAAACTTGGAGGGACGGAATTCGACATTACTGAAGATCTCATTTCTCATATCACTGGCTTACCGATGGAAGGCATAAATTTCTACAGAGATAAGAAAGAGTCACATAATTCTATGAAAATCTTTTTCAAAGGAGAGGAAGCCAAGGAATTGAAACTGACAAAGAGCGGGGGCTATCAGAGAAATTCCATCAAGGCTCTTTAGGTTGATGTTGTTGAGGATTTAATGAGGTATATTTCTTTAGAAGGTCATTATTATGCTGTGAATGCCTATCACATTGTCCTTCTCAACCACTTTTTTCACAAGAAAAGAATTTATTTTCCTTTCTACTTATTAGCTTCATTGGATGTTGGTATCATTGACCACAAGAAAAACTAGAAGAACCATGTTCTTCATGTGGGGTTAATTCTCCTTATTTATGATTATTACAAAGCCTTTGAGGTGGTTAGACCTGTTCTAACTCCTAAAGATGTAAAAATTGATAAGGGTTATGATATTGTTTTTGAGGAGGAAGTGGCCTGTAAGAATAGGAAGAAAAGGAGGTTGATTTTGCAGAAGGAGTCAGAGTTGGGGAATGTGTATTTTGTGTCAAATTTCCTTGCTACTGCGGATGAGGATATGAGATCCCCTGCCTTGGGGAAGCGTAAAAAAGAGGGGCCAAGCCCTGACAAGGGTTATGAGACCAACAGTGGCAATCCCATGGATGAAATTCTTAGCAGAAGTAGAAAGGATGTGAAGGATTTGGTTGGGGAGGTGTTGTCTCCTCCCCCACCTCTAAAAAATAGGGTTCTTCTTGTGGGGGATAGTACAAGGAAGGTGGTGTGATCTGCTCTTGAGTTGGAAACTCCTCTTAAAGGGGATGGCAGACAGAATGTTGTGGGGTCTATGGATGGTAAGGAAGCTAGGGTTTCTTCTGGTGGGCATCGAGTTGGGAATGTTGATGTGGACACTCTTATGGTGGGCTCAGAGAGGCAGACGAAGAGGATGGTAGTTGCGGCAGAGATTGTGGAGTCCATCTAAAAGATCAAATCACTGGTTGTGATGTTGATTGCTACTAAAAAAGGTAAGAGGATTGTTGTTGATACTGAGAAGGTTTTCTCCTTTCATGAGGAGTACGTCAAGGGTAAAGATGTTTTTATATTGGGAAAGATAATATTGTTGATGTCTTGTGAGCTGCTAAAGAGGGGTCTATTCTTTTTTATAATCTTTTTAAATGGATTTTCCATGAGATGAATATGACTAATGTGAAAGTGAGGGGTATTGCTAGTAAAAAGGAGGATTCCTCTGTTTAGGATCAAATCAATGATTTGATGAACTCCTTGAAGATTGTGGTGGAGGAAACACTTCTGATGAAGCAAAATCTTGAAGGAAGAATCCTTAATCTGGAGAATCTCATGGAAAGGATTATTTCTAATATGGAGAAAGGTAAAGAGGGGAACAAAGCTAGATTTAACGTTGAATATACTAGTATGATGTCCCCTATGGATAATGTTACTAAGGGTAAAGATGTTTTTGATGAAGATTATGATGGTAAGCTAATGGAAGGCGAGAAGCCTGTTGATAAGGGAGTGAGTTGTGTTTTGATTTGGGAGGTAAAATCAGGTGGACCTGGGGTTCAAACCCATAACATGACAAAGGTTTAGGTTGGTGCTACTAGTAATGAGATGCTTACTATTGGGGATGAAGGCGGTAAGAATGTGGCTTGTGACGTTGAAGTTGTAGATATCCTAAATAATATGTAATTTCGTTGGGTGGGTTCCTTCTTTTTGGCTAACGGTTTACTGTGGTCTTGTTGTGGGTGGGTTGTTTTTCTTATGATGTTTTTTTTTCTCTCGTTAACAATTTATTTTTGATGTAAAGGGTTTTGGGCCCCTTCAAAACCCATTTTTTACCTTTAATCAAAACAAAAACCATTAAAAGATGGGTACCTTTGTGCATTTGGTTGTCTGACTCGTGGTATTTTAGCTTCGTTCCTTTGATTTTGGATCTACTTTCCATTGTTCTTCTTATATTTAGTATGTGATGTATGATTTGAAATTTCACCCTTTTCAAATCTTAAACCTTCTTTATCTTTAGAGCCTTTCTAATTTGCAATCATTTCATCAAGCTTTGTAGAACTCGTCTTGAATTTATCTTCATGACTCCTTGCTTTCTCCAGATCTGATCTCATATTCACAACTTCTTGTTCAAGCCTTGTACATTCATTAGATTTACTTTTCACCATTACATTCAAACATTCTTCAATTCTTTTCTTTTCTTCAACTTGCACTTTTAGTCTAGTGATGGTTTCATTTGCTTGCTTCAATTTTTCATTAACTTCCTTATGCCTTTTTATGAACTTCTTGATTTGTTCTCTTAATTTTTTGATGCATTCATCTGCTTCTTTGACATTTTATTTCAGATCTCTATTTTCACCTTTAGTTATATCCATTTCTTCAAGAGAAACTTTGAGTTCTCCATCTTTTTCAAGCATACAATCTTCTTCTATGATTCCAACTATTGGAATATCTTTTGGAGGAGTAGGAAGTTTTCTAACAACCATGTGTTCAACCTCCAAGATCTTCCCGAAGTAGTTAATCTCCTTCCAAGGAACCAAGCTCTGATACCAATTGTTGAAAACTTAGAATACTAAGAGGGGGGTGAATCAGTATCCCCTTAAACCATTCAAACATTTAAACATCCAAATCACATAACACATTCAACAGCAGTAAAGAAATAAAGTATGAAACATCAACAACGCATAACTCATGAACACCAAGATTTTTATGTGAAAAACCTAAAATGGGAAAAATCACAGTGAGGATTAGCTCACATTATATTATAACCAATTATAGTATATTTATAGAAGTCTCATTGCAAGTGGACACATTGCCCATTGAGAAAATATAGAAGAGAGAATGTGGCTCACAACCTAGTTGAACTGTTATAATTGCATCTATAATATGCATGAATTAAAGTTCCAATGAAGCTCAATAAAATAACTTTACACACTTAATTTGATTCTAATCTAACACTCTTCTTTCCTCTGCATTGGTATTACTCTAATTTTCTACTCAACATTCACAACTTAAATTCGCATTGCTCTAATAATATTCATATCACTTACATGTCTCTCATTAATCACTATCATCAAAACACCAAAAATTATCTAGTATATATATTTGATTCAAGAATAACATCAATTAGGTCGGTTTAATTAGATGTAACATTCAAAATATAATTTTTTGGCTCCATATATTTCCATACATGCCTCGCACCAAAATTCAAATCTCAAAATAACTTGAAATAGGTCGACATGTACCTATAATAGATCCCATATAAAATTGCAACACTTATTTAACCTTCACATGCCTTCAAATTTATTAGGTCTTCACTACAGAAGACCTAATACCAAAATTCTTCAACTGTGTACCTACATTCGAACATGTGGACCTCAAAATTCAAAACCAACTAGAATTTTCACACACTAATTCCATCTGTCAACATATCCTTAAAAGTGCAAAGCCAAAAACTTATCCGCAGAGAAGTGCAAACTCTCTCAAATGCAATGTATAGGAAATGACTATAATATGCTAGATCGAAATTTTGTCATCCATAACTTCCAAACCAAAGGTCAAAACTAGATGAAATTATGGAATTGGATGCTTCTAACAACCAAAAAATGATGTTAGAAGCATAGAGTGAAAACTTCATTTGTGGGCTGGTATGGACCCAAAACTAGAGCTCAGTTACACAGAATAAATAGAGTTGACACAGTCAATTTTCCATCACAACCAACTTTACCAAATCAAACCATCTTGAAAAAATGTCTTCCACAAACACTCCAAAACTTGTTAGAACCAACCAAAATGATCTGCAATGATTTGCACCATGACCTCCACATCAAGATACATGTTAACATCAATGACAATGCTACAACACATAGTTATATACCTTTGTGCTTATCCCTCATGTTCATGTTTTGAACAATAGCAGCAATTACATTCTTCCAACAAGATGGATCAAAGTATGGAGAAGAAGAAGAGGGTTCAAATGAGGATGTGTAAGATGAGCACACAAACTAATAGGTAAAGGCCATTACTCCTACCTTAAGGAGGTCCACAAGGTAATATAATACAATTGATAGGATATCCCACCAATTATTTTTATGTGTTTGATTTGTTGAGTATTGATGATGAATCTAGATCTTTTAGGAAGGCTCTCCCTTTAGAGGATAGTGAGTCTTAAATGCAATCCATGTAGAAGGAGATGATGAACTTGGATAATTTTGATACTTAGGATGTCGTTATTTTTCTCAAGAGAAGAAATCCCATTGGTTGTAAGTGAGTTTACAAAAAGAAAATTAGTCAAAATAGTTATTTAGAGTAGTATAATTCCAGACTAGTGACTAAGGGTTACTCCTAACGAGAGGGAGTTTACTTTGGTGAAGTTTTCTCTCATTTTATAAAGTTATCTTCTATTAAATTCCTTTCATCCATTGCTATAGGTTTTGGTTTTAAAATTAATAAAATGGATGTTAAAATTAATTTCTTACATGAAGATATTCGTGAGCAAATTTATATGTGACATCGTGATGTTTTTGTTATGAAAGGGAAGGAAAAATTGGTTTGTAGGTTGAAACATTCATTGTATGGTCTAAAAAAATAACTCGAGATGTAGTATAAAATAGTATTCATTTGGATTTAAATTGGGTGTTCTTAAGAGTGAGGAAGATCATTATGTTTATGTTAAGATTATTGGTGATTAGATACTAATCATTATCGTGTATGTGAATGATATGTTATTTATCGATAAAAATAAGGTGAATATTAGGGAGCCAAAAAATGAGCTTTCTAGCACATATGACATGAATGACTTGTGGGCTATAAATGCATTCTTGGGATGGAGATCAACATAGACCAAGTATACAAAAATCATTGGTTGAATTAGAGTAAATATCTAGATACCATTTTGTGATGATTTAATATGCATGACTACAAAACAATGAGGATTCCATTTCCTATTGGTACTAATATTAATTTAGAGATGTTTCCTATATTTGATGATGATTTTGATGTAATGTCTAACTTGTCTTATGCTAGTATTATTGGTATTTTAATGTATGTGTTTTGAGTGGTGGGAATTTTGAGCAAGTTGAGAGAATAGGAATTTCATTAATAAGGTATTTAAATATTTATGTGGAACTTTTTAATACTATTTGGGTTATCATGGTACTAAAGATATGGACAAGTAATTAGATATACAAGTATATGTTGATGTAGATTGGGTAGGTAAATTGGATAGTTGAAGGTCCACTAGTGGCTATATTTTCTATTTGTTTGGAGGTGTAGTAAATTGGATGAGTAGAAGGTAGCCCATAATTTATTTGTCCACAAAAAAAAAGTATATGGCTACTACCCATTCATCTAAGGAGGTATTTTGTCTTTAGAAACTTGATAGAGGTTTTAGTTTTTATTATAGGATTATTAGAATCAGATGTGATAGTTAGAGTGTTACTTTTTTGGTAAAAAATCCTATTTACCATGTTCATACTAAGCATGTTGATGTAAAGAATAACTTTGTGAAAGAAATGGTTGAGAATAGTAAGGTCTTGTTAGAGAAGGTTGACAATCTAGATAATGTTATAAACTCACTTATGAAGCCAATGATCACTAATAAGTTCTCTTAGTGTAGGGAGGATATGGGACCAAATAAGTGTACTCAATTGTATATTTTTTACCGATGAATATACTTGTAATTAATAATATCAAGTGGGAGAATTTTAGTATTAAGGTGTCATTTACCTTGTAATCTTATACATATTATTCATGTGTCTCCAACACTTTTTGGAATGTGTCCTTGGATGCATAGGATGAAATTGAAAATTAATTTTATAATTAGAATCTTGGTATTATTTTTTATATGCATTCATGAAGGAGGAAAATTTGGTAATGATAGTTATAAAGCTATTTTTAGCAAATTTATTATCTTGGACATGAGAATTTAGTAATGGAGCATCTTGAATGTTATTAGTGGGTCCCATATGATTTGGGTGATTATTTTACATTCCTACCTTTGGATATGGTCCATTATTGAGGATTTTACAACTAAAACATATCATCTGCTAATTGTATGGAGGTTATGTTTACTATTCATGACTCACTATGAGTTACAATTATTATTCTCAAAAGTGCCTATTTATTTTAAGTCCATGAGAATTTTTTTGTTTTATCATTTTTTGATGGTATATTATTTTTGAAAATTATTTGTGATATTCTTCTCTCGTTTCTATATAAATTAGAGACATGAGATAGTATTTTTATGAGATTACTATAAAAGTACATAGGTGTTGTTAGAGTGAAGAGAGTGTCAGAATGTCGGATGTATTTCATTCATTAATATTAATACATAATCGTACTCTTTCTCATGTATATTTTTTCCTAAAATGGTTTTGTGAGAGAGGGGGACCACCCACTACAAGGCCCCAAGTCACAAAACGCCAAGAGCAGAAAGGCTGCCCTAACCCAACTCAGTTTAAAGGGAAATTAGGATGACGAGGATGAGAATGATAAGGATTATGCATCCTTCAATCACTCTGAAATCCCAAATGTTGGAAGGAGACTAGATGAGTTAGCCTTTAGAGTCAGATTCGTGTCTCAGGCAGCTCTTTGTTTGAGGATGGAAGCATAGTTCTAGGATGACAGCGCGGCGTGTTGGCATCTCATAGATGTGTTGGCATCTGTACGACCAGAGAACCTAAAAGACAAAAATCTAACTCTGAAAGCGAGATGATCAACCTAGTCTAGAGATGTTTGAAGTGATAAAACAAGATTAAGTAAAGAGAAATGCATATACAAACACGATAAAGGAATTGTATTACCACCAAGGTGACGAAGATGATCTTGTACAATGCTCTCCTCGCCGGCTTGCTCCAAGTTCTCTCCACCTACACACAATAAAGGGAGAAATTATTGGGGTTGTATAGGGGCCTATCTCAATCAGACCCTCGTCTTGGTGTTTCCACCTCCATGGACAACCAAGTTTGGAATAGTAGAGATAAATGATAAAGAAAAGAAACTACAAGCTACGTCAACACAAAAACACTACAAGCAGTACGTGCTTACTCAATCGAAATGAAAAGGAGAGATTGTAGGAGCTTACCACCTCCATCCAAAGAACTCAAGGCTCATGGAGGAGTGAATGAGAGGTACTCAAGCCTTTGTTTCCATGGTGTCTGTCCTATGCTCACCTTGTTGGAGTGATAGAGTAGTGGATTGTTGAAATGGAGTGAATGGTGCTACTACAAAGCTTGGAAATGAAAGCTAATGGTGGAGAAAAATGCTCAAACGATCTTGCAAAACTTCTCTCAAAATTCTGCTTGACCCCATGCTATGGATAGAAGAGTGGAGATTATGAAGAGATGGATGAAAAATGGCCATATTCGGGTCGTCTAGTTGAAGAGGGACATTACTCTTCGACTTCCAATCGAAAATGTAACGCCTCTACAGTCTCCAGCTGTAGGAATCTACTAGGGATGTAAGCATGCCACGTAGACATCTGTGCATTGTGCAGGCGTCCCCGACAGAAATTCCCCCATTGACACGTGAACCAAGCACCAAGTGGAATGCAAGGAGCGGTCTTAAGTGGAATTAAACCTCCGCTTTTAATTTTCTAAAGTGTTAAGGGTCAAAAGGGAATTTGTGTTAGGGGTGCAAATTCATGTTGATACATTTTTCGCCCACTTTAGCAAGCACGAGTATTGATGAGTGCTTCAGTAAAGTAGATTAGTAAAGAATTAATAGAGTAAGAGATGTATATTTGAACTGGCGAGGAAGTAGAGCACGGTCTGGCGAACCTGGAAGTGCAGGAAAGGACTTCATAGTTTTGTGAAACTACAAAGCTAAAGCATGAAAGTACCTTACAAGTTCACGGTCCCGCAAGGGTGGTATCCTTCAAGAAGTCTCACATGAAGGAAACTAGGAGAAGCACCTTACAAACCCGCAAACCTGCAAGGAAGGTATCCCTCAAGAACTCTCACATGAGGGAGACCGAGAAAAGCACCTCATAGACCCATAGATCTGCAAGGAACGTATCCCTGAAGAACTCTCACATGTGGGAGACTAAGAAAAGCACCTCACAGACCTGCAGATCTACAAGGAAGGTATCCCCCAAGAACTCTCACATGGAGGAAGTCGAGCAAAGGAGACTCCACAGAGCTAGAGATGGTGACATGTTTACCCATAGATAGAACACATCAGGAAGTAGTCATGCAGGCCAGTGAACAGACAGTCACCCAGACCATCACTAAGTTGTAAGACTTTCAAAGGGGTCCCTTGGGAACCCTTCAAAAGGAAGGAGGGTCCACTCAAGGGACGCACTGTTTGAAAGGTAGGGTGTAGTCGGCCTGCGCCCAAGCTAGACATAAAAATGCAAAGAAGGTCTAGTCGGGCTACCCCCAAGCTAGACACCATAGAACTTTGTTGAAAACATTTGAAGGGGTTCCTCGGGAACCCGATGTGAAAAGGCTGGGTCTAGTCAAGGGACACTCTATTCAAAAAATTGAATGTATTCCTTTTCGAATTGATTCGTCATCAAGGAATCCTTTTGAAATATGTTCAATTCATCAAGGAATTTGAAAGGAAGGAGATGTTCTCATGCGAGGGGAAGACTAAGACCATTCCCTCTTCGGAGGAGAATTTACAAGTCCTTTCTTTATGAACCCCTAATGAAGAAAATGTGTTATGTTCGGGTTCTAAGTTGAGAATGCCATTCTAACAAGGAAGTGTGTGAAGGGTCTTCGAGAAAAGATTTGTTTGGCAACGAATGCATTTTCTAAAGACTAAGCAATGTAGAAGGTGCATTGTCACACAAGAAAGGGACAACTCAAGCAAAGACGGGAGAAAGATAAAGTGAAAAGTAAAGAAAATAGATTACACGTAGAGGGCACAAGGGGATCTGGTTACGTGGGGTCAGATTTGCCTTTATTTATATATATGTAGGTAACAATGGTAAGAGGCGAAAGATCATCAATCCCCAACCAGATCAGGAAGAATGCATGAAAGACAAAGTAAAATAAAAAATTGGGTCAACATAGAAGGAGGCCTAAATTCTCTTGACGCTTTGCATCATCCCCAATTTACCGAAAGTCAATCACAAACATAGAAGAATGATGACACATATAGAGGAATATTTACAATGCAAGCACCATGTCTATATCCACGGACCAAAAAGGGTGATGAGGGTCATCCAGGCACATGTAGCACAGGCATGGGAGAAGCACATGTCATGACACACACACATATCTAATCTAAAGATCAAGAAGAGGGCTCCCCCTAACATTTCTTGACGAGGAGGTCATTGACTTCACACTCTAGATCCTCGAAGGAAGGAAGACGAGCTTGCAATGGTGTAATATTAAGGGGAGGAGCTTCTTATCCTCCCGTAACAAGGGACAAAGAAGAGGGACTTGTAAGGTCTCTATCGCTTAGCTCTTATGGGTCCAGGGTCAACGACCTAGCAAAGATCACTGACAATGTCGAGACTTTGTCCATCGAGTTAAACATGCACTTAACATGAGTGTCATGTTTCACCTTGGTAGACAGAGGATTTTGTACCTGAGGTTCACTACTAGGCTCACTGAGAGACTTGAGAGTAGTGACAAACTCGGGGAAGGACAGGACTAGTTCCATTACTAAGATAGAACAAGTCAGCTTGGGGCCACTTTTCAGAGAGGGTGGACTCTTCTTACGTCCTCCATTGCTAGAGGGGCCATGCTCTACCTTCTTCTTCATTGAGGGAGGTGAACTCCCCATAGATGAAACAAGGAGTGTCGAGGAAGAGGAGGAAAGAGTTTTAGTGGACACAACCGAAGTGTTAACCATGTCCATGGGCTTTGGGAAAGGCAAGACATCCGGGATGGAAGTCAACAAGGACAGCCCCACCGAAGGAGCGTGAACACTTGCACCCTTTTGGGCACATGTGTGCTCATAACGGGAGCCAAAGGAGGTTCAGGGGAAGAAGGAGGGAAAGAGGAGGACACAATAGGAGATGCATTCTTCTCTTCCTCCTTCTGTAAGGAGGCTTTCTCGACTAGGAGAGCCTTTCGTCAGCGCTTATGGTCATGCACAAGGCAATTTCTACGACTCTTTGCACTAGAAGCCAAAACTTGTGAAGGCATAGAAGGATCCTACTCAGCCATGGGAGTGTCCTCCATGACTATCTCCAGTGGAAGGGTAGACTCCTGAATGGAAGGAGGAGGGGTAGGCTTAGAAATGGTGGGAGCAGTTGACTCTACCACCTTGGAGGTGGATCCTTTTCTGTTTGGGGGAACAAGAAGGGGCCGAGGGGCGAACTCTCTCCACAAACCTTTATTTTTGTCGTACAAATAGTACCAAGGTCCTAGGGACTGGTTAGGGAGATCTAATATCCTAACTTTGGGCTTTTTCCAAGGAGGCATCATCGGACTTAGCGAGTAGAACTCGAGTTTGTTCATCTAGTACTCTTCTCAAGAGAGGGGAGTGGACGAATAAAATCGAGGTAGATTGAGCTTCTCTTTTCCTTTTGGAGAGGAGGAGACAATTGGCTGCTCTACCAAGGGAAGGGTCAATTTCGGTCATCCCTTGCCCCTAGTTTTGTAATTCACATAGTTCTTGTAAAGTAGGTCTATTCTCTATGGGAATGGACCAACTGGAGTGGGCCAAAAATGATCCAACGGATATCCTCCATGGGACACCACAGGCTGATATCCAGTGTCATGTACTACATGCACGACACCTTCATGGGAAAACTTAAGACACTTATGAATCACGAAGGCAATCCCATTCATGGAAGCTAGCCAAGGTATGCCTAGCTTCACTCTGAATAGGTCTGACTCGGGGATGACATCAAAGGTTGTGTCTACACTCCTAGGTCCAGCTAGGATGGACAACGTTATTGATCCATAGGGTTTAAGAGAAATTCCATCATGCGTACAGATGACAGACTTAGTTTTATTGTATTCCTCCCTCTGTAGGGAGTTTAAGAGTAATGTCTCCTTCATGATGACATTCACCCTACTCGTGGGGTCAACTAGAACCCTTGTCATAATGTTTCCATTGAGGCGAGCGGGAATATAAAGCGGGGAAGGTTTGTTGTTTGTTGGAATGTCTTGCGAGGTAAAGGTTACATTTGGTGAGCTAGTCGTAAGATGAGTAGAGGGAGTAACAGTAACCATGTTAACATATGCCTCAAGGTGAGAAGTAGAATCAATGGGATCAATAATCATGTTAGCAAAATGTGACGAAAATGGGTTTGTGTATATCTGCAACTCACTGTTAACTTCTGCTACTGATTTGTTCATATTGTGTTTACTCGTGTCAAGATGGATAGTACCATCCTCGATGCGATCATGTATCTCATGACGCAGGCGCATGCAACATTTGATATCGTTTCCATTAACTTGATGGTAGTGACAATGTGTTTTTTCTTCATACCAACTAGGGTATGGTTCTCTAATTGGTTTAGGAGGTGGTAGGGTAAGGATCTTATCCTTCACCAACTTCTGCAAGATGGAAGAATAGGATTCCGATAGCTTTGTTAATTTTCAGTTGCATCTAAGGCCATTGTTATCTATAGTGGCTACTACATTCACAATAGCTTTACCTCTTCCTGATATCGATACAATAGATCTTCCTTCAGAAAAGAGAGCGTGAGGGAGGACCCCTGAACTGAACCACCATTTGCTAATATTCTTGCAGAGCCGCACATAGATATGCGAAAGAGGGATACTTCATGAGGGCGAACATCTCTTGCCAATGTCTCTGTAAATTCCCTATGAAGACCTTTTGTACATCAAAGTCGGGTAATAGATACGAGATTTGTGAGAAGAGCGCTTGGTAGCGCGCTATAAATTCTATAAAATTTTCATTGTCTCCTTGTTTGCACCGAACAAGGTTTGAGAAGGTCATCTTTGGTTTGATATTGGCTTGGAACTGTCGCAAGAACTGGTTCACAAGCTAATCAAATGTGATGGAATTATCAGGCAAAGAGCAGTACCAATCCAGTGTTGTGTCTTTGAGGGACTGGGGAAACAGTTTAGCCATCAATGCATCATGATGGAAAAATTTCATGCATAGGGCGTTAAAGGTGGACACGTGTGTTTGTAGGTCCCCTTTACCATCGTATTTCTCAAATTTGGGAATCCTCGTCCCTAGCGGGAATGGAGTGTTTAAGATTGCAACCGACAACGGGCTATGTCAGGAGAAAGGTTGAAAGATAGGTTGGGTCGAGGCCTGGGACGCTAGCTAGTTCTGCATCTTCCCCATATTCTAAAGGAGGGTATTCATAATAGGTTCGTTAGAGGATATAGGACCACCAAAACCACTGCCAGAGCCACCGCCATGACTACCACCAGAACCGCCACCAGTACCACCACCATCGGTGTGACCTCCACCGACACCACCACCAGAGCCGCCACTAGTGTGACTTTTTCCAGAGCCGAAGCCACCACCATGACTTTTATTGACACCGCCCCCACCAATTCCACCCCCACTTTCGAAGTTTCTGCCACCCAAGCCTTCGTCCATCATTCCACCAAATCCTCCACCACCAAAGGTGAGAGAAGGGGTGAAGTGGAAACCTAAAGGATTCTTGTTTACTTTGACAGTATCCAAACTTTCAGAAGTAGAGGGTATATTGGCCAAGGGGACCGTGTCAGCCATGTACATGGATGTAGGAGGCATCGACATCTCCAGGTGCCTCTCACGTTCCTCGAAGAGGCCACCTCATATCATGTGACCAAGACTCGAGGGGGCACATGCTTTAGCTATACCAATGAGACTAGCCAAGAGTTCTACACATGTCTGGTCTTCTTCCACCATGTATCTTATTTCTCCGATCACCTTAGTAGCCCTAGCCAACTTCGGGTTGCCTTCTAGGTGATTTTCCAATGCTCCTAACCCTTTATCGATACTAATGACATACTCATAAGGGATATAGATGACCTCATGCTCATCTATGGATGAAGAGTTCGGCGATGCAGGAGGAGTAGGGATGCGGTCAGTTTCATCAAGAAACCTAAGTTCACCTTGCGATATGTGCTCCTGTGCGGATAGCCCAACCGCAAAGTCGGAGAAAAGGCCAGTAGTGAAACTAGAGGAGACCTTCATCTTGTCCATCGAAAGGTGTTGCAGACTTCTTCTAACAATATGCCCAAAGGTCGTAGACTAGTTCGTGAAGATCATAAACTTTCACAACACACCAGGATACCATGACCAAGAGGTATATGCGAAAAAGTTCAAGATGTCGACAAATGGATAGACATTGGTTCATGTCAAGTTCACCAAAAATGTGAGAGAGGGGGACCACCCATTGCAAGGCCCCAGGTCACGAAAGGTCAAGAGCGGAAAGGCTGCCCTAACCCACCTCATTTTAAGGGGAAATTAGGATGACGAGGATGAGAATGATGAAGATTATGCATCCTTTGATCACTCTACAATCTTGAATATTGGAAGGAGACTAGATGAGTCAGCCTTTAGAGTCAGATTCGTGTCTCAGGAAGCTCTTTGTCTAAGGATGAAAGTGCATTTCCAGGAGGACAGCGCGGCATGGTAGCATCTCATAGGTGCATTAGCGTTCGTACGGCTAGAGAACCTAAAAGACATAAATCTAACTCTGAAAGGGAGACTATCAACCTAGTCTAGAGATGTTTGAAGTGATAAAATGATATTAAGTAAAGAGAAATGTAGATACGAATACGATAAAGGAAATGTATTACCACCAAGGTGACGAAGATAATCTTGTACAATGCTCTCCTCGCCAGCTTGCTCCAAGTTCTCTCCACCTACACACAATAAAGGGAGAAATTGTTGGGGCTGTATAGGGGCCTGCCTCAATCAAACCCCCGTCTTGGTGGTTCCACCTCCACGAACAGCCAAGTTTGGATTAGTAGAGATAAATGATAAAGAAAAGAAACTACAAGCTATGTCGACACAAAAACACTACAAGCAGTACGTGCTTACTCAATCGAAAGCAAAAGGAGAGATTGTAGGAGCTTATCGCCTTCGTCCAAAGCACTCAAGGCTCGTGGAGGAGTGAACGAGAGGGACTCAAGCCTTTGCTACCACGGTGTCTATCCTGTGCTCACCCTGTTGGAGTGACGGAGTTGTGGATTGCTGCAATGGAGTGAATGGTGTTGCTACAAAGCTTGTGAATGGATGCTCAAAAGCATGGAGAGAGTGCCAACTTGTTCAGGACTTCTGCTAAAGAGAGCTATGGATGAGAGTGAAGATTATGAAGAGATGGATGAAAAACGACCATATTTGGGTCAGCCAGCCGAAGAGGGACGTTACTCTTCGACTTCCAATCGAAAATGTAACGCCTCTGCAATCTCCAGTCATAGGAATCTGCTAGGGATGTAAGCACGCCGTGCGGACCTCTGCGCGCCGCGCGAGTGTCCCCGACAGAAACACCCCCACCGACACGTGAACCAGGCGCCAAGTGGAGTGCAAGAAGCAGGCTTAAGTGGAATTAAACCTCCGCTTTTGATTTTCTAAAGTATCAAGGGTCAAAAAGGAATTTGCGTTAGGGGTGCAAATTCATGTTGATACAACAGGATGTGTGCATATATACATATATATATTTGTATATGCCTCTATGTACACGTATGTGTAGGTATACCATATCGATGCATCCGTATGAGCATATCCATTTGCTAACGTATGCCTATATCGATATGTATATACATATGGATACGTGTATATACTATACATATGTATATATGTCCGCATCCCATTCACTTACATCCATTTATGTTACCATCATATTGATAGGTGTGTAAGTGTGGTATCTCTATACATATGTGTATACGTGCCATTAGATCCTCCTGACACGCATGTGCATGTATATAAACATACTTCCACCTACATCCCTTCTATCCATATGATCGTAATACCACAAGACAGATCACATAAACCAAATAGATAAACATCACTCGCAAATACATACAGATGTAAACAAGACTCCTAATGCAAACATACAAGCTATGGATGACTTACTTATAACCCATAAACTGACTCAGTTCACTCAATCTAAGGTGGTGTGTGTGTATGCTCGGATAGTTTACTTTACCGGTTACCTGACCAAGATCTTCTCCCGAGTGATGCTTTCCCTCCCCCTAGAGAAATGGACATTTTCTTGCAACCACTAGCACATGCCTTGGAAGTCAATTGTTCACAACAATAAGCAGCATATATAAACATCTTTAAAGTTAGAATAACAATAATTCAATAACCTTCTATTCTCACTCATGCAGTATTTCACCATGAATAACATCAACTGAGATAACATCAAATTAAACAACATCAAATGAGATAACATTTATATTGATAACAAGTTACAAGCATCATTAATTCATCTCCAGAATTCACATTACATTCACATTTACCCTATGTAGTAATAGTAAATAGTAACCTCACAATTTGGGATGTAACAGTAAATGCGGTGACACATTACACAGAATTTAGCAACTTTGTGTCCATGTGGCCAATAAACTTTCTCACATATGGCAACCCCTTCAACATGGAATATTGATACAGAATACTATCCAACTGATCTTGATTTTCCATTACTCCAATGTTTGTATCTGATTCATTTAAAATTTGAATGTAGAAATTGGATCTCAGGCCACATTGCATAATGAACTAGCTTAGGGAATCTTGCATTATGATGTCTTAGTTGGATATTTATCAAACCTGAGATGTTTACATAATAATATGTGTTCTCTCCTTTCCATTTGGACCACTGAGTTGTCTATATGTAGGTTAATCAAGTACATGAATTGGACAGCTGTAACTACAAGTACAATGAATTCATTTGTTCCCTTTTTTATTTTCTTCCCTTTCAATGAGTAAAGATTCTCTTATCACTGGCTGAAGTATTAGTTTGCATCAGTTAGACTAACTGTGAGAACTGGCTAGAAATCATTGCAATAAATTTGATCTTCAAAAACAATTCTCTGGGGTGTGGTATTCAATTTAATAGGAAATTGAAAAAGATGGTTTCAGCATTATGGATAATTTTTTTTTTTTACTGAAAACAAAAGAATCCCATCTGAAGAATGCTTTGAAGCTTACATTAGTAAAGATATAAGTTACAATATGTTGCGGCTCTTATGCAAAAACTCAGATAACAGTCCTAAAAGTGGACAAGAAAACTGAAATTGTTGTATCACGTTAACAAACATAGTTTTCTGAGTTGGGTAGCCACCCGGAACCATTGATTCCCAGGTTTTTTAGGTTATTGCAATTATCAAGAAGACTATTGCACAATCTAAAATCTTCTTTATTGTAGCAAATTAACCATTCATCTTATCCAAAAGTTCTGTTATTTCGTTGATCATTCAAGACATTTGTTGTCCAAATCATTTATTGAGTAAACTGTAAGTCCTTTTACAGTTCTCAGCTCCTGAATTTGGATGCTACTAGCATTTACCTTATGAGGTCCAAGATATTAGGTTTTATATTTCTTTTGATTTACACTTCCAAATATTGAAAAATGTACTTTATTCAGAAGTTATGAGTCCTAGCCATTCTAACTATTGTTCCCTGGATACCATCACTGAGCTTGTTAGCTTTTCTATCAACATATTTGCATTGCTATTAAGTGAATGTAAGATTGCTGACTGGATATTTCTGTGTCACAGGTGACCACAGAAGGAAAGTACTCTCTGGTACTAGTGTTTGAGTCTAAGGCATTGCAGCTGACAGATTTTGAGCAAAGACAGGCAAGCTTTTGTTACCAGAAGCATTTGAAATATTCTTTTGCGAGTTTATGTGTGTAAATTGATATATTTATAACTTTATATATGTAGTGTACATACTAACATACATACATATATGTATTTAGGGTTTAGGGTTTAGGGTTTTGGTTAATCATGACATCTGTCTTTCAGTGATAAGATGCCCTTGTGAATACATAAATTCTAGTGAGTTCTTATTTTGGATTGCAGAAAGTCAAATGTTGTTTCTGATTAAAAATGGTTGTTGCAGGCCAAATTTGCATCCTTTTTTGGGCCTGGTATCACTGCACAAGTTGGTACGTTATCTAATTCCCTTTCTGTATGAGCTAGATTTTCTAAAGGTCTATGGAACACAAAAGATTTTTTGTGTTAGCAATTAAAATTTGTGGATTAGCATATTTCTAGGTTCATTTGATCTAATTCAACAATACTCAGTTTTAATTGAGTTGGTCAAAACTTGAATGTAGTAAAAAATAAGAAATTAAGATAGATTGTTGTATATTTTGCATAGGTACAAGCATTCAAAATTGACTATTTTGCAATCTTGATTGGTCAACATCTATGCATTGATTGCTAATTATATGATCTACACTATAACTGCATGTTTACATGAATATTTTTTAAGTGCAGGAGAAGGTGGAGAAAATTTGTATGAAGTTAGGCTAATTTCTGAAGGAGCTATGCAACCAGCTACTTGATCTGAAAATCTGCTTGGGGTTCATGGTTCACAAGGATTCTGTTGAATCAGTGTATCTTGAGATTATAAGAAGATATTAGGGGAGCAATTTCTTGTACAATTAATTCAAGCTCCAAATTGCCACAAGATGGTGACCAAATTTCATTACATTTGAAGGCCCTAGAAAGGTGTGATTTTGCATCTTCAGTTGGTATGCTTGGATAAGACATGACATACATTTTTACTTGTCACTGCTTCTGTTATCCAAAAGAAGTTGTATTATAACGGGTAACATTAAGCTGGGCATAGAATATCAATTAGAAAATGAAATTAATTTAGTTCAAAATGCACAATAAAGCTATTCAGGCGCAAAATGAAGACTGTGTCCCTGCTAAAACAAATAAGATATTTGAGACTGCCTAGACAGATGGCCATGACAATTTAGAGTTGTAAAGTTAATCCAGAAGGCACAGATGTTGGCTTTTCTTCAATTCTTAGGAAAAGGAATATCTTGCAACTTTGATTCCTAGATGATGTAATAATTGTGTTTCTTTGGCTTGTTGTAAGATATACCTCTAAAAAGTGGAAAATGGAATTAATTTCATTCACTGTTGTCCAGCCAGGATTTAAAAGCAGGACAGAATGGTGTAACTTTTATCATTGAACAAATAAGGATTTACATTCTTGATTTGAAGGAACAGCTCAACTTCCTAAATCAACTAAAAGAGGAAATGATGAAGAGCAGAGGAAGGAGATCTATTGTGTGGATAAACTGCTGTTTTTTGCTACTTCTGCCCCAAAATGCCCTAACTATATGCATGATAGTTCTATTCAGTTTTTTAACAACACCATTTTGTTGGGGAGTTCCTAGAATAGTGAGATGATGCTTAATCCCATGTTGATGGTCATTTTTTTTTTAATGTAAACTCTCCACTATTGCTGTTTGAGGAGCACCAATTCAAGGCTCAGCTTTATTTTCAATCTTAATGTGAAACTTCGTAAAAGCTTCATATTTCTTCTGCAAGAAATAAATCCAAAGTCATTCAACTATGATCATTAGTGAAAAAAATAAAATAGTTCCATCCTCAAGCAAAAGTTGCTAGTAAGGGTCCACACAAATTAGAATGAATGAGTCGTAATTTTCTTTGTGCTTTTCAAGTTGAGCGAGGGAAAGGATCTACGTTGTTTTGCTAGAATGCAAGCTTCAAATGTTCCAATTGTCTTGGGAAAAGTGGGAAACCTCCAACACCATTCTTTTGCATGATTTGAATGCTATCACAATTAACATGCTCAAATCTTTCATGCCATAAAAAGACTAGTAGAAAGATTACCTTCTTCGGTAAGGTAAGCAAAACTTTTGGAAATAGTAGAACCACCTCTGAGTTTTAGTATTTTTCATCTTCCCAATTGGTAAATGCAACTTGATTATTTGATTTCTTTCTAACTACCACTTGTCTATCTTTTGATAAAATGGAATGGAATTGTTGTGGAATCAACACGAGTGACAACAAGTTACATCACAAACAAGGAAGATAAAATATATTAAGTACAAATTTGGAAGTTTGGGCAACTTGAGTGAAATGGGAATTTTTTCAATAGGCTTGAGACTTGTTTTGTTTGCCAAATAAACTAGACCATAAACACCTTCATGAAACTCTTCAAAATAATCACACTAAGATGTCATATGTTGTGTGGCAATGCTTTCTTCAAGGGGAACGAGAAGCCGGTTAAGAAGCATTCAGGTTTCGAAAGGGAGATGCTTCCAAAGCCATGGGATCAAGTTTGCTTAGCTATCATGAAGTATGTTACTTTAGAGGGGAGATTTAAAGTCTTTTATTTCTACCATCTACCGTTACTCAACCATTTTAGGAACAAAATGCTTATAAGTTTTCCTTTTTTTCTGCTTTCCTCTCTGAAAAGCTCGATGAAGGAAACCCTCGATTCCGCTTCTTTGGACCTTGAAAAGCCACCACCTCTGCTTTTACACTAGGGTCTCATACTTCGGCTCTACCATTTTCATTTGGCTCTCTACCCCCCCAAGCCTAAATCTGTTGTCCATGTTGAAGAGCAGGAACCTTCCAACCACTCTCCTAAAAAACCTTCCCCTACTGCTTCTGTTGGACTAAAAAGGAAGAACCCCCTTGTGGAATGTGAACCCAAAGATGTTCCTAAATCCAAATCCCTAGCCAAAAAGAAGGGGGGTGCAAGTTTATCCCAGTCAAAGGTGGCAACCGAGCTCTGGGAGTTAAAAAATACCCCCACCAAGAAGGACAGCAAATCGACAACCAAGACCAAGGGCAAAAGGACACCCTGTGTCATGTGGAGATGTCGATCATGAACAATGAGAGAGGGAGCCTTGTGAACAAAGATTCTAAAGGTGATACTGTGGTGGCAACAAGTGTGGATATTGGGACGGAGAAAACCAGTGTTAGAAGGTCTCACAAGTTGGCCAAAAACAAGAAAGAGGTACCTATTGACGAGATATCTAGCAATTCGAAGCAGACCGATGACAACAGGATGTGTAAGCGGTAGGATACTGTTGAGGAATTGGAAGAGTTTGTTGAAGGCCCCAGTCACTTCTCAGAATTGAACAAAATGATAAAAGAGGATTCTACCACTCAGTCTTTGGACCACATGTCTAGGAAGGAGGAGGTGATTAAGGGGGCAAATGTCAAGGATGAGGATTTCAACAAACTATTGGACCGGGTGGACAAACTTGAATAAAAGTTTACTCAGCTGATGCACTTCACGATAAAAATCATCCATAGGTCTGTTGTCACTCTCTCTGAGGTACTCAAAGAGAAACTGGAGAAGAAGATTGAAGGAGAGGGACCTAAATGGGTTGGTGATGCTATCTTGAATCTTCTCATTGAGAAGTGGGAGGGACTAGCCGAGTAGTGGTTGGGTCTATGTTTTGGGTGGGTGGGCTTTTTTTGCCGTCGGTCCGCTGTGTCTGTGTGTTTTTTGGTTTCTTCTACTTTTTGGCCTGGGCTTAATGTTGTAACTTTGGTCTTGGTCTCTTTTTGGCCTTTTTGGCTTCGTGTGTAAAGGGTATTGCACCCTGTAAATGCAACTTACTTTATCAAAAACAATAATAGTTTTAAAGATGGTTAATAATTAAAAACACTTAATGTTTTAGCTGATTACTAAGGAACAACATTATATACATATAAACAAGAATAACAATGCATACAATTTACTTGAATCTAGAAATTGAACATTGAAAATCCTTCGCTTAGAGCCAAAGATTTTCTTTTTCAAACTACAACTTTGAATAAATCAACAATCATTTCGTATCAGCAATATAAAAGAATTTTCATACATCCAATGTTCTTCAACAAATCTAGATCGCTCTCTAAACCTACAAACATTGAATAGAGCAACCCAATCTTGCTCTCCTCCCAACCATAGGACTGATAAGTCCACCCCCGAGCGGGAGACAAAATCTAAATACTCAACATAGATTAAAATAAAAAAAACATAAACAATGACTCACACACAAAGAATCCGTTCACAAAATTATTGTAAAGGGGGAGAAGAGGGATTCCCTTCCCTCTTGGGGAACAAACATTTATTCTCAACTTCTACATACAACCCCATTCTTCAACACACAACCACCACCATCCATCTGAAAACCAACTCCTCCATTCACAACCTTCCAATATCCAACACACTCCACACCACTGTATCAAACCATTCTTTCATTCTTCATACACTATCCAAATCACAACACCATTTTAAACATAATTTTCATCACAGATCCCCAAGAGAGGCTCCACACCCTCCTCAACCCCAAACGAAGGAGGCTCTCAACCCTCAGGTGAGATCAACTCCTTATTTACACCCATCACCCTTATTACCCAAACAAGACTCCACACAAAACATATATAACAACAATATTTACAACACAAAAACACACTATTGAGAATTTAACAACACAAAGATTTCCAATAAAATTCAAAGCATACCTTGGCTATCCAAGTTAGGATCAAGCCCAATAATCTAAACAAAGTATCTGATTCTTTTTACAACCAAAAACAACCTCTTACAATCAACTCCAACCCTCTCCATCCTCCTTCCTTCCTCCCTAGAGAAATTAATAAATAGAAAATGAAGAAAGAAACAATCTACAACACTCTTATTCCCTCTTCCTCCCAACCATTCCAATTCCCTCTTTAAAATAACTCCCAACTCTTCAATTTCCCTCAATATAATATCCAAATAAAAAGATAATTCAATAAAAACAAATTTCCCTCCATTTAAAAATGGACATGAAAATCAAAATACACTCAAATATTTAACCCCTTTGACAAAATTAAAACCAATAATAAACATTTAGCATTTGGATTTTATCTCCAATTCTTAAGGAACTTGGACTGCCCACCTGAAACATCTCATTAGAAACGTTAGTACATTTTGGAAATTATAGCCGAAACAATAAATATAAACATTAAATTTCTAACATCAAATATAAAATCTATCATAATAATAATTAAAAATATTTATTTTTGCGGAGATTAAACATATAGTCATATTACTTCATGATCGAGTTATTTTATTAAATGGACATATTATTTCATTTATGAGAAAATAAATATCTAAGTATGCATATAAAACATTTATGTTCATAATCCAAAATAATAATATCCATGAACCAAAATCTCAACATCAACCATATACAAATACACACACACCAAACTATATACATATATAAAGTCAAATCAAAGTCTCAAATAATACTAGCTATGCCTCACAAATTGCAACTTTGGTGAAATTACATAGTTTTGCATAATGGGCATCCCACCAAGTTGAAAGTTGTATGTTTTTCATTGAGAAGGCATGCATGACTTATTACTTACAATGCACAAGTAAAAATTGAGGTAAAGGGCTTGATGAGTTTCTCTCTAACTCTAGGATCATTTCTAGTGGTGGTGAATGGGTTAGCTTGTGGCCACTACCTTGGTGATCTAGGCCTTTTATTGACTATATTCTAGAGAGGTTATTTAGTGCCTCTAGCCTTAAGTATCTTAAAATATTGGATAAGGGTAGTTATGAGGTTTTCAAGTGTCTTAATATTCCTTGATTTTGGAACACATCAAGCATGATATTTTGAGTGAGGAAAATGATGATTAAAATAGGTTTTTAGTTTGGTTTACTCAATTAGATGTTTATTGGGTGTTTTGTAATATTATTAGGGGTTTTAGTCTACTTTATTTTATGATGTTTTCATAGTTTTATGATTATTTATCTAAATGAACTACTCTAGATGCATGTAAAGTAAAGATATTCCATATTTTTGTATTTTTCGGAAACCAAATTCAATTTAATTAAACTATTTTTTTTTTGGAGTTTTCTAATGAATACAACTAGATGAAGCTTTTTTGATGCACTTGCTACATTCTAGTTTTTTATGTTTTCATATAAGTGAATAAATCTCTTGATGTATATGAGAATGTTGAGATCTCTTGTTTTTGAAGTTTGCTTTGTAATTCAAGAATAATGCAAATGAACTCATCTAAATATAATCCTAGTATTTTTTTCTCTAAATCTAATTGAAGAAAATATAGATGAATGTTTTTGATTAAAGGTAAAAAATGTTTAGAAGAAACTCGAAACCCTTTACAAAAAATAAGTTGCTAAAGATAAAACCAGAAAAAACAAGTAGCCAAAAAGTAACTAACCATCAAACAACCAAAAAATGAATAAAAATAGCCTATTGAAGGTCTTTGAGAATCTTAGCCACCTCTAAATCTTGAAAATCATGTGTTCATGAAGGTCAACCACTTCAGATAGATCTTTTTTTTGAATCTCAGTAGGTTTCTTCCCATGGCTATGAGTACGGGTACTTGGGCCAACACCAACAGTAGGAACCTATTACCTTTGATCAAACCCATATCCATAGCCTCAACATCCTTAGGCAATCCGGTAACCTCTTTGCCTCTCCAGTTTCTCACCTTATCATTGAGAAGGGTAAGCCCTTTGGCATTGTTGTAGAGTGCTATTTCACTTACCTTAACCACTTTCTCTAGATTCTCGTAGACTTTTAGTGTTTTCTCTTGAAGCATAGAAATATGGGTTTCAAAATCATTCTTCATTATGGTCACATCCTTGGCTACATCTTGTAGAATTTCCAACATC